>OZ030011.1:92762247-93467247 GCA_964023405.1 Apodemus agrarius | reverse complement strand
GGTACACCAAACCACCCACAAAACTTTTGACCCCAAATTTATCCTGTCTACAAGAAATGCAGGAATGGGAGATGGAGCAGAGACTATGACCAACTAATAACTGACCCAAACTGAGACCCATCCAATGGGCAAGCACCAGTTCCTTACACAATTAATGATAATCTTATGCTTGCATTCAAGAGTCTAGCATGGCTGTCCTCTGAGAGGCTCCACCCAGGAGCTGACTCAGATAGATGCAGAGACCCACAGGCAGCAGATAGAACTTGAGGGTTCTTATGGAAGAGTTGGGGGAAGGATTGAAGACCCTGAAGGGAAATGGAACTCCAGAGGAAGACCAATAGAGTCAACTAAGCTGGCCCTTTGGGGCTCTTGAAAACTGATCCATCAACCAAAGAGGATACACAGGCTAGATCTAGTGTTCCTCCTCTCCCCAACAACATATGTAGCAGATGTGCAGTTTGGTCTTCATGTGGAAAGAATTGAAGGTCCCAAACAATTGGAATGGAGCTATCCCCAAAGCTGTTGCCTGTCCATGGGATATGTTCTTCTAGCTGGGCTGTCTTGTCTGACCTCAGTGGGAGAGGATGTGCCTAGGCCCACAGAAACTTGATGTACCAGGGTGAAGGGGTTACACAGGGGTGCCCCCACCTACTCAGAGGAGAAGTGGATGGGGTATGGAGGGAGGGACTGTGGGAGGGTGTGACTGTGAGTCGGGGCAATGATCGGGATGTAAACTGAATTTAAACCATGTTTTTCTTTAAAAAAAAAAAACCTCAGACCTAAATCTGACAACAACATTGAGAAGTGGGAATTGGACATGGAAGGCTGTTCACATCTAGACAGCTCTTAGACACTTTGAGTCACTAGATGTTTGAAAAATCTTGTTTTTTTAAAAAATTACACAAGCCTTTGAACTTTCTTTCAGAAGTTTTACAATGTGCACACACACACACACACACACACACACACACACACACACGTGCGCGCGCGCGCGCATGCACACGCACAAAGAAAGTAAAAGGAACATTTGTCAAACTCCTGAAGAATTTCCAGTGTGAAGAACTTGTAAAACTGAGGGCAGCTGGGGAGAGGTGCACTCTGCATTGGTGAGGGAGAGAGGATGGGGGAAAGAGGATGGATTCTCTATTAGGTGGGTAGATGACAGCAGGAAACTCAGTATTATTAACCCCATACAATTTATGTGTGACAGGCAAACAACCCCGACTCTCCATGCCTGCTAAGTTCTAACAAATGACAGATTTTCTTCAGTTTGGCACTTACTGATATCCAAGTAACTAATGTCAGTAAATCCCAAATGTTGACAAGGTATCAAGAAGACTAATGACTGTCCTTACCTCATGAGTCAGCCTTGTTTTCTTTGCCACAAGGCAGTTGTGTGAATCTATTGTTCCTAAAGGCTCTAAGTCAGTCTGTTTTTCCCTCCGAGTCAGTCTTCCTCTGTGAATCTTGCATCTTTCATGTTTTGAGCTCTCCAAGGCTTTCAACCCAGCAGACACTAGCCCTGTCCAGGCAGTCCCCCATGATCTCCAAATGGGCCACCAATTTGCTCTTTTTACTGGGTCTTCACACTTTTTCCCTTGTTGATCTTACAGCCCTCTCATTCTAAGGCATTTTCTAGAAATTTCCAAGCAGCTGAATATACCTGATGTCATGTAGGCAGCTACACCAAGCATGCTATTGTGTAGAGAAATACAGTTTATTAAGGACTGAAGCAGCAGACCAAAGCACTATAATACACTCATGGCTTTGGCTGTCAGCAGTCTGTGGGTCTGGCTGCCTGGAAACCTTCAACTGCAAACAATGGAAGGTTAGACACATGAAAAAGCGAATCTTTAAACAAGTCCATTAATTAAAGCAAAGCTTATCAACACCACGACGACAAAAGGTAATTTAAAATTGGAAAGCTTGGTAGAGTGAGAGCATTTGGTTTCTAGTCCTAGGACTGTGGGTTCTAGCAGGGAATCATAGGGCCTTCTTAGACCCAATCAAACACAGTTGGCACCCCAGAGGGTAACAACTTTCCTTTACTTAAAGATGAACAGGAAATAAGGTCTCTGGCTTTAGACCATTATGAGGAAAGCTGATTCTTCAAGCTGATATCTGAGGAACAGTGAATAATTTAGATCAGTGTCCTCTGGCACACAGACACCAATCACATGGTCATGAAGACCAAAGAAACATTTGTCCAAAGGGGGCTTGAACTTGACTTATAACCCAAATATAAATCCATGTTCGAGAAACTGGAATTAAACCCATGCTTAAGGCACTTCAGCATCCACGAAAGAAGAGCAGCCCACAAGAGTCTTATGAATACAGTGAAGGATGCACAGGGTAAAGAGAGTAGAAAACTAACTAGAAAAGCCACCAGGAAAACAAAAAACAAAAATAAAAACAATGCTTCCCTCTAAGACCCAAGGAAAGCACAGACTGCCTGAAACTGCACTTAAACTCAGAGAGGGCTAAAATCATAAAAATTTCAAAGTAACTGCCTAATTCAGTATATTTTTTAAAAACTCAGACCAACTGTAGTGAAAGGAAACATGTTGTGAGGTAAAAAATATAAATACAAAGACTGAATCTAGAGAAAATGTAGAGGAGATGGAGGTTGGGGTGGGAGAGTCAAAAGTATGTGATGTTTGAAGCCTAAACCTTTAATGTAGATCTGAAGCATTTTGAGTAATATTGCTATGCATAATTGGTTTTAATTTTAAATTTATTATACTTAGTTGCTGTTGTAAATTGATATCTCCATCACACTCTCCATCTGGCTTTAGTCCACCATGAGCACATTTGAGTACACAGTAGATATTAGACTGGACTCCGTCCTCTAGCCTGATGCCAGGGAGATGGCTCAGTGGGAAAGTGACATGCAAATAGTAAGGCTTGAGTTTGATCAACAATGCTCATTTTAAAAAAGTAGGTGAAGAGGCACCTACTTTTATCCAAGTGCTGGGGGAACGGAGACAGGAAGATCCCTAAAATCTGTGGGTCAGCTAATCCAGTCCAAAAAGTAAACTCCCAGGTTCAAGAGACCCTGTATCAAAAATAAGGTGAGAATGGAGGGTCACAATTGCCTCTAAGTTCAGCTCCAGGAAACTCTGGCTTCTATAGAAACCTAAACACACACACACACACACACACACACACACACACACACACACACACACACAGAGAGAGAGAGAGAGAGAGAGAGAGAGAGAGAGAGAGAGAGAGAGAGAGAGAGAGAAAGAGAGAGAGAGAGAACTAGGCTAACGCTGTCACGGTCGCCTGTGGGCACAATTCTCTCCCCATATCCTAGCCAATGCAGCCTTCCAGAATTACAGGAGACACAGACACACAATCCTAGCTCTGCTCTATCTGCATAAATCAAGATAGACTTTCAGGTCAGAGGCAGGATAGACATATGATCTCCTCAAACCTCAATACTCTTTCCTTTGGTGGTTCTGATTGTGTATACCAAGCTCTTTAAATGCTTTCTTTTGGAGTTAAACAATTTACTGATTTTCTAAAATAAAACTACAAGCATTTAGATATGTATCTAAAGTTATTCGAGCTCCAATATCAGCACCTTCCTCTATGTTGTTGTGTTCAGCTCCATTTTGTTTACAATTTTCTCTTTTTGTGTGGTGTATGTTCATGTGGACAGTTAGGGCTGGGGTGAAGCCATTGCCTGTGTCAATGAGCACAAAGGCATGCATCTCTCTGTTGCATCTTTCTTTGCTTTCCCAGGATCCACGTTAGATGGGTACTGGAACCCCTTCACATTCCAATTAAACCTGTTCTCTTTTTTTTCTTTTTGAAAAAAAATCTCCATTTTTTTCAGTCTAACTTAATCTCCAGATCTGTGGGTGAAGGGATTTTCCTGAAAAATCAATTTTGAAGGATCACATCAGGTAGCTATTCTGCAGTTTTCCCTGGGATGTGAATTTATAACACTGGATTTCAGGTGATCTACCTCCCTTGGCCTTTTCCTTTTTATCTTTTCTGTGACAGAGACTTACGGCTGTTTTCTTCTGTCTGCTGAAGATGGCACCAGGATGGTGGGTACACAAACTTGCAGTGTTCGAGAATTATCGTTGAACCCTAAATGCTCAAAATCTATGGTTCATTCTGGGTCTATGACCAATGTAGGGAAATCTCATGATGTAAACACTGTCTGCTTGGGAGTGTCATGCCAATTTAATTTCTATTCCAGTTACACTCCAAGTTTTTACATGTACTGGACCTTCTGGACCATGGACCATAGACCATGGTTAGTTCAGGGCAATGGCTGTCTCTAGCCCTGGCTCTCCTCCTCCTCTGCAGACAGGAGCAGCACTGACCCTCTGCTCTGAGTCACACACAACGGCTCTCTCTATTTCTGGCATTTTCTTTTGCTTTGACCCATATTGATCCATCTTGTCTGTCATTAATACAAACAAACATTAACACATGCACGATTAATAGATGCCCCACAGTCCTGTTAGGTTGGGGTTTTACCGGGTATGGTGCCAGAACCTTCTGGGTCTGGCATGTCCTCCTCCCAAGAAAACCATTCTTTGGACAAAGCATTTAACTTATCTTCTCTGGGATTTTAAGTGTGTTTATAGAGTCCCTCAAAGATCTAGAGCAGGGGTTCTCTAAGAATCACTTTATGATGTTTTTTATTATCTTATTTAACAATTCATCAAATCAACTTTGTGCTGTCAATAGATTTCAGGAGCCCTCCACTGGAGTGTACTTGGCTTACTAGGAACCTTTTCTTTTAGAAAACTAACTGACCTTTTCTTCCCCAGAAGCCATCAACTGTCCCCTAATCCTTGGTTGGGAGGTGAAGGCTCATGAACCTCTTCCCTAGGCCTGAATGCAGACCTTGACCTCTGTATCACCTCACACCCCAGTCTTAACATTGATCTTTGTTAATCCCGTTTGTTAGCCATGTTAGAAGGGAGTTACAGCATGGACAAATGAGATTTACAATCTTCCATTTTCCTCTGGAACCAGATGGACTGAGTACTTTTGATAAAACATAATGCATTTCAAATTAGGGAAAATATAGTGTAATTATAATCAAATGCATATAAGTGGTAGAATGAAATGTAGTATAAATACTTTTAAGTCATAAAGGACTCAAAGTATTAATAGTCCTTGATTTCTACTAATGAGTCACTCTCAGATCCTATCAACCTTTATGAAGACAGAAAACATTCATGATTATTGTGACAAAATATAAAACTGTACTTTGAATTTTCAATAATATTGAAAAATCCTACAATTATAAGAAACTTCTAAAGGGAGCATGCTTCTAGCCAGGAAATGACCTGCAAATGCATTCTGCCTTGAAGAGATCACTGCCTGAGATCTTGAAATCTGAGCCTTGGATACAGCTACACACACACACACACACACACACACACACACACACAGTGTTTAATGACCCCAGGACATAAAGCCATAACCACAGGAGCCAAAACTTCCTAGCACTCGCCTGTA
Source organism: Apodemus agrarius (assembly GCA_964023405.1). Taxonomy (NCBI): domain Eukaryota; kingdom Metazoa; phylum Chordata; class Mammalia; order Rodentia; family Muridae; genus Apodemus; species Apodemus agrarius. The sequence goes on along the minus strand of OZ030011.1, from coordinate 93,461,754 downwards.
GCCTTCTTATGAATGGTTTCTGAAGATCAGAACAGAGACTTGAAATTTCTCTCTCCATGAAAAGTATAGATAGACTTTCTGACAATCAACACACAGTGTCTTGGAATGACCTAGCAGCTAGCCCACTTGATTCGCCTGTAGGAAACGCCACACCTCCTGTCCTCCCCTTGCAAGAAGGTTTCTATTAAATCTGAAGCTGATTATGTGCAACTTTTCCCTTTATATGCTCATTACTTGATCAAATATTTGCTGTTTGCTAACTACAGGCTAAGAGCTCCTGAGGGAGGTGGAAGAGCGGTGAGCGGGCAAGGCAGAGAGGTCCAGGCATGAGTGAGGTCCTCGGCAACCCTGGAACAGAGTGGGTCAAGTCATTCCTCCCCGACACTGAAGCCAAATGACAGGTGAGAAAGCTAGTTAATGGGCCCACTAATTGCTGATTACATTGCTATCTAAGTGTCCAAGACATTTTGAGATTGTAATTTAAGGTATGCAAAAAAAAATAGTACATCTAATAAAAATGTTGGAACTAAACTAGGCAGAAACCTAAACGATGTCTTGAACCATCCCATCCCAAACGGACACAACCACAAGAAAAGCAATAGCAGGACCTGGACAATCCAGCCTGTGAAAGCGCTGTATGTCTTTGTTGCTGGTGATCCCCTCCACAGTAACTCACTGTCATTCAGAAGCACAAGTTCCTTGATATTTATTTAGAATGGACTGGTATCCCCACTTGTTCCTTCAACACAGGAAAAACAAATCACTTGGTCGGTAACCCAAGGCACTAGACCCTGTTGCAGACTAGAAAACTTGAGGACAAAGTCATCAACTGATGCATGCTAACATACAAGTGACAGATGAGAACGCTTCACTGTAGTCTAGTTATATAAGAGATCAGTATAAGAATCTAAAATTACACATAGTCACATCAGCATGCACATGTAAACTTTATCCCCACGAGGGCACATTTCCTTCTTAAAATAACTGCAAGCTTTAGTTTTAGCTGAGACACATTAGAAAAAAACAAACTGACCAGAAATAAGCAACCGAGGTTTACTCCAAGCATGAAATAGTTGAGATATGGCCCATGTGACCGCACCTAAGTTATAGAGTGGGGACCAGCTTTGCCATGCTTTACCAGCAACCCATAGTCCAAAGCTTCATACCAGCACTTTATTGAAAAGTTGGACAAACAGGGAAAATGTTTTCTATTTAGCCTAAGCCATAGTCTCCGAACATCATTTCGTCCACTGTTTATCAATAATTCACCGAGTGTAGGCCAGCTTCATGCGAGTGCAGTTGGTGGGGAGGCAGGGAGCAGCACATTAGAGCTGCCCTGTGGGCAATAATTAAAAAAGAATCCAGACTCATCGGAGGGAGGCACGAGTCAATCACCGAGGGATGCTCCGAAGAACGCAAGTGTAATGTAAGACGGAGCGAGCGCTGGATCCGCGCTGTTGAGTGCTCGTTCATTCTGAGGATCAGGTGGCTATCTCTGATCCCTTTTCTAGAAAGTCTGTAATGGTAATTGTATTGTGAAAGGATGAGAAGGAATACGCTTCATCTTGCTATTTCCCAACACATCCCCATTCTTGTGGTTTGACTTACCAGAGCTACTGTCCGGAAAGCTTTACAGTAACTCTGAAGAGGGATGTGCCCAGGTCTTACAGTCAGTGATCTCACTTCCTGACCAGGAGGAAATGCACCTTTCCCACCAACAGCCCAGCCCTGGGGAGGAAGCTCCTTCCTCCCCTCTCCCCTACCGCATGTACTCTATTGCTCTGCCTCTTTCCTTTCTTCCCAACAAAAAGAAGTTTGGATGCGATCTGAGAGGAAACAGGATGCTGATGCCCCAGTTTTGAGCTACTTTCGGAAGGTCTTTCCCTCTTTTCAATCTACACCGAGCAATCAAATATGGGCATCTTTTCCTCATCCTCGTCTCCAAACACTTACTAACCCCCTTCTCATTGCCATCCCTACTATCCGAGCCTACCTTCTTTCCTTATCTCATCCCCTGAGAGAATCCCTTTTTGAAGAATGCATGTTTAGTAGCCTGACGTCCTCCCACTAAACCCTACCAAATAAATCTCTGAGACCTCCTAATAGTGCATACAGAGATTATTGTCCACAAATTCAGTTTCCAGTTCTATGTGGGTAGGATTTAGCAGGTAACTAACTAATGAAGAACCTATATTAGTCATATCACGTATAAATTCTTAAAATGAATGTCATTTAATCCCCAATGCAGCTGTTTTCCAAAGGAGTCTTTTTGTGAAAGCCCTGGGCTCAGAGGTGAGTAGCCTTTTAGGAAGACTTTTGAATGATGTACTTGGAAAGATGGAAGCACCTTTCTTCCCACCACAGGGCAGTGGCTGGACTACTGTCCTGACTTCTTATTCCCTACAGGGGACTGAATTAGTTGAGATCTGCCTGTGACAGGACCCCAGCTGCATGTATGTGCAGCTTGTCCTTCTTTTTCCAATCTGCTTGTGACCTGTTAGTCTCATCTACCATTTCCTTTCCTTTCCTTTCCTTTCCTTTCCTTTCCTTTCCTTTCCTTTCCTTTCCTTTCCTTTCCTTTCCTTTCCTTTCCTTTCCTTTCTCATCTTCTTTTGTCCTTCTTCTTCTAAGTACAGATTAGTTTTAAATCTTTCAACAAGTGATTAGAAAACTCATTTTGTTCATTCTTTATATTTTTATCTTCCAATGTCATATTTTCAACCTGGACTATAAAACTAAAATTATAAAAATGAAGAAAAATTACATGATGAAAATGTTAAAATCACATCATATTGAAAGTAACATTTTATCCATTTCTTACAGATGAGTATAGGGTAGTGTTTATAACTTGGTAGTCAAAATGAAAGACTCTTTTCCATTTTAGCTGATAGAACTGAAACAACACCTCACAGTATTATCCGTGCTAGTGGCTTACACTAGCAACACACAGCACCAAGGCAGTTAGTGTCTACTGCACAGTAGTGTCCAGGTTCATGCAAGCTGAAGCCAGGGCATAATGTGTTGTACTCATGAGTTCATCCTGAGGCAGCCAGTGTCCTGATATTTTAGGGTTCAGATTTGTAGTGATATGTAGACCTCACTATAATAACATGATATATAGTATATAAGTAGTAAACAGATCTATAGTTCATTCTATAAGCAACAAGTTCTTAAGGGTCCTAACTGTAAATATCCAGATTCAGGTACGAGACTCTCTACATGCCTGGAACACAGCATGGGTTTTTATGAACAAAAGAAGACAGTAGCAGAAGAAAAAAGGAGAAAATGATGAGTCCTCATTGTGGTCATAAGGTTATAAAAAAAAACACCTTATACTTATCTAGGAATATAAATATCTATTAATAATAGATATATATAGATATATTTAGATTTATATATCCATAAATATATAGATATATTTATCTATTTATAAATATGTATTTAATGTATACATACATTAAAGTATGTATAAAACACCACTTTCAATTCAACTGTGATTTTAACAATTAAAACATTTTTTTCTTCCTTTGACTCTAGCAGCAAAGTGTTAGCAGAGGCATGAGCCCAGGATCAGCACCTACCCCATAGACACCTTCCTCCGATGGCCCAGTGCTAAGTGGCACGGTAGGCTCCACCCCCTGGGAACTTGTAACATTCTTCCTCCTGCCAAGACTGCCCAGAGTCCTCCATCCCTGCCAAATGTGCTCTGAGACAAATACCTTTGTTCAAACCACTGTGAGACAGAGACGCAGATATCAGGAGTCTTTCATGAGGTTTGTAGTCCTTCAAAATGATACAGGATAGTGTGATTTTATATATACACATACATATATAATATTATATATTTTTTAGATATTTGCTGGACTTTTTTCCCTTTTTTTCATTTTATTTTTTATTAGATATATTCTTTATTTACATTTCAAATGATATCCCCTTTCCTGGTTCCCCCAAAGTCCCATAAGCCATCTCCCCTCCCCTGTTCCCCAAACAACTCCCTCCTCCTTCCCTGCCCTGGTATTCCCTGACACTGCTGCATGGAGCCTTTCCAGGACCAGGGGCCTCTCCTCCCTTTGATGTCCAATAAGGCCATCCTCTGCTGCTTATGTATCTGTAGCCATAGGTAACACCATGTGTACTATCTGATTGATGTTTTTGTCCCTGGGAGCTCTGGGAGTACTGGGTGGCTCATATTGTTGTTCCTCCTATGGTGCTGCAAACACCTTCAGCTCCTTGGGTCCTTTCTCTAGCTCCCCAGTTGGGGACCCTGTGCTCAGTTCAATGGCTGGCTGAGAGTGTCCACCTCTGTATTTGTCATGCACTAACAGAGCCTCCCAGGTAACAGCTATATCTTGCTCCACTCAGCAAGTACTCATGGGCATCAATACTAGTGTCTGGGTTTTGTAACTGTATATGGGATGGATCACTAGGTGGGGTAGTCTCTGGATGGTCTTTCCCTTAGAATCTGCTCCACACTTTGTCTCTGTATCTCCTTCTATGGGTATTTTCTTGCCCCTTCTAAGAACCAGAGTATCCATATTTTGTTCTTCCTTCTTCTTGGGCATTATTTGATATGTGAATTGTGTCTTGGGTGGAATACTACTCAGCTATTAAAAACAATGAATTCATGAAATTCTTAGGCAAATGGGTGGAACTGGAAAATATCATCTTAACTGAGGTAACCCAATCACAAAAAATACACCATGATATGCACTCACTGATAAGGAGATATTAGCCCAGAAGCTCAGAATATTATATAACATATGAAACCATATTAGATAATCTATAATCTATATATAATATATAACCAAATTTTATATACATACACACATATGTTAATGAAACCATAAGGGGGCAGCAAATCTACCAATTCCTGTTACTTTATAATGCCCCTTTCCTCACCTACAAACTAGTATGAAACAACTCAATCACAAGAACTGTGATTTTAAAAAAAATCATTTGCTTCCCAGGAGGTACCTGGAAAATGACAGTTTCTTTCTGACCCTAGTCTTGAATCTAGACTAACTTGAATCAACCTACAACTCTTCTCTGGGCAGACCCTTCTCCTCCTGCCACACACATTAAAAACCCTAGCACAGTGGTATCTTTGTGAAACATCCATGGACACAGTAGAGCTCATAACCCCACATACAGTAGAATCTCATATCTGCAGGTACATCAGGAGCTTTTGTCTTCCCACAAATGGGGCCCATGTCAATGCACAAAGCTGGAGAACCTGTGAAATACGCTGTATCCTCAGCAGAACTGACCATGGCCATAGAGATCAAGAGCTTTACAGGAATACATGGCAGAGAAAGTGTGTGGCTTTAGAGGAAAGCCACAGTCTGTGTCAATAACAGGAATGAATATGGTGAACACTCAGAAATATTACAGTTATTTAATTTACTGAAAAGGAGTACTGTAAAAATAGATGCAATGTTTAAAATTAGCACTAAATAGCAAGAACTCAGTCATTACCAATATGAAATATTAAGTGGTTTGAAGGAACAATGGGAAGGAAATTATAAAGCAGAAATCACATTAATATCCAAAGAAGATACTTTAATAGAATTGTGTTTTTCTATTGGAAATGAATCACTAATTAAGAATGGACTACAAGTTATGTAGACAGGTCTGGGCACATATTTCCTAGGCTCAGGAAATCAGAAGTGCTCTGAGAAACTGGCTGCCTGACCAGGGTCACTGCTGTTTCCTGTGAAGTGATTTTCTCCAAAACAAAATAATCCTGCCCAAATCTCCAAGGTACAAGGGTGTCTCAGCTACTACTTTCATATGAAATTTATAACCCAAATTTAAAGCTCCATCTTGGCACAGCTACACTAATTCAATGCACACTGATTGCTTCATGAATGAATACAGAACTTTTGAAAACCAATTGAGTTTTTCTATCTGTCAGTTTATATAAAGATGCCTGTTACACTCCAACCCACTGTTCATACTTCTGGGAATAGGCTGCATGGAAGTGACTATGGGTTTCACATATATGTGAAATTACATATTTATATTTATATACAAATACATAAAGTATAATGTTTTATAATATGTTAATGCATACTATATTTATCATATATAATTATATCTTTATATATGATCATATAATTATATATTAGTATAATTATACAATATGTAATTATATAAATATATAAAATATAATTATATATTTATATAATATAATTTATTATATATAAATTATATTTATTATAATGCATGATGTGAAATTCTCAAAGAACCAATAAAAAGTAAAAACGTATGTAACATTACACTAAATTTGGTGTTGAATCTTCTAGGAGATGCATCTTTGAATGAATTTTCAGAGATGTTTAAATGAAGAAAAAAGACCCATTCTAAATGTTGCTAGCTCGGTACCATTGTCTGCATACCCAGAATAAGTAAAAATGCAGAAAGGAGAAAGCCATGGGATTGCTGGCATTCCCCCCCCCAGAGCTTCCAGATCTGCCCAGATGTGGACTTTCCATCTCCTATGTCTGCCATATTATGATGTACTCTACTCCGTGAATCATAAACCACAACAAATATTTCCTCCCTTAAATATTTTTGGGGGATTTTGTTTGTTCTTTTTTGATTTTTGTTTTTTGTTGTTGTTGATGCTTTATTTTGTTTTTGTCAAGTAACTTCTTACAATGATGAAAAGAGTAATCATTACAGCATCCAATAGTAGAAAGAACTTATCTGTGTCCTCTGCAATATTATAACATGCATTACCATCTTCTGGTATAGTTGTTCTTCAACCCCTGTGCTAATGTTCAAGAGTTAGAATTCCCCCATGTCTGTTGGAGGGATCCAATTGCCTATTCTAGGACTTATGTGCTCTTGTAATTTTACTTTCCAAAGTGAGGATAGCTATGCCAGAAAATCATCTAGTTAACAATGGGGGGCGGAGATCTCTGGATATAGCACAAATGTTTTAGTTAGCATTACAACTCAAAGGGAGTATAGCTACAGGATGGTAGCCTCAGTGACTGTCTCTCTAGTCTTCCCTACTCATTCTATGGATTTTCTTAAAGTTCATACCTTTCATCTCCCCAAACAGAGCTCTAGCTAAGAACGTACATGAAGAAAAAAACATGTTAGCTGTATTATATGAACACGTACAGAGAAAATCACAAGCTCCCAGAAAATTTAGAGTTCCTTTGCCTCATGTCAACTGAACAGAGCCTCAGATATCCAGGAGTTTGAGACCAGGAGACCTCAGTGAGTTGGTTTTTGCTCCAATGCTAGGACAGTATAAGCAAAAAGGTTGTGGAGGAAGATCATTTCCCCACAGATCTGCTAAGAGTCAGATGGCAGGTACCCAGGAAATGTTGCCAATGGCTCATAGTCCCTTTGAGGAAGAGAAAATGAACTTGGAGCCAAGAAAACTGAGAAAAGAAGAGAATCAGTAGGAGCCTTCAGCATTCTAAGGTATATTCAAGTTGGGCTCTTAAGAAGGAAGGTGACACTAACCTTGTTATAGGCAAAGCATCTGCTATAGGAGTCTGACATCCTTTTCTATTCATGAATATCTATATGTGGCAACTTGTCAGTTTATGTGGTCAAATTTGAGGGATTTCCTTGTCAAATATTACATTGTCAAATATTTTAAATATTACATTGATTAAAAATGTGATGTAACTTTTAAGTTTTAAAAGTTTTACACGTTTTACTTAGTGCTTCTATTTCCTGTATGAATTAGAAACAATTCTACTTTCAAAATAGAGGCACACCCACCATATCTTAAAAGTAGAGAGATTCCAAAATAGAGATAACAAAAAGCTAAGGACCCAATTAGTGATACAGGACCCCTCTGTTGGGGACAGTGTCACTAGTACTTCTATTCCTAGCCCTTGTGCCTCTGGAGCATCGACTTCCAAGTACCTATATTCCTAGCCTCTGGAGTATGGTTGCAAGGTACAGGAAGCTACTGCTCCTGCCCATTGACGTCTCTTCATGGTGGGAGAGGTAGGAACACAGCAGGTTGCTGCAGTGAGCTGGTATACTCCTGACATGATCTGGCTTGCTCTTTGTCCCCTCATTTAATAAAAATTCCATTTAAAGTTAAACCACAGCTGATCTGAAAAAGAAATCTTGTGTTGTTCATGTAGTAAGCATTATGTTATTAGAATTTAAATAACATTCTCGGGCATGGGAGGGAGATGAGGAATTGCCCCACTTAAGATCTCCTTCCTGAATGTTTCCTATCCTCTCAGGGCACCAGCCTCATGTCCCGACGTGATTTATGGCTAGTTACTCATCTTTTCTTCTCCATCATGATGTCAGATCCCAGATCTCATGTATCTGAAACTTATGGTTTCCTATTTAGTCTAGATGGACTAAATAGGTTACCATCTAGTTACCCAGATGGTAACTTCAAGATCCAGGTTTTAAAGAATAATATATGGAAAGAGTTCCTTGAATTTAAAGCATGTGGCTGGAGAAGGAAAAAGGAACATCCACACAGCCCTTTCTCCAGATTTTGATGTTGTATTTATTTTCCTTTTTTCTAAAAAAAATAACACAGACTATTTGGAACAAAATTGTAAGACTGGACAATGAGTCTCCTGTTCATAGAATTCATTACTTCTATAGATCATCCAATAGGTCACCCAGCAAGTTATAAGGTAAGCACAGGAGATGTACTACCCAAACCAAGTCAATATAAAACACGATGTTCCCTTCCCACTGTCATGATTCTGTCCTTGTAACAGCTGTACATCTAATCATAAAAAATAGAAATAGCAGGAGAATGGGGCTTCACTTTACCCTAGGAATGCATGAGCACATTTTCAGGCTTCCTGTTTACCCAGTCCTAACTTCCATCTCAGGCTGATGCTATGATGTTTCCATAAAAACAGAATCTTGCTATCTGCTATTAGAGTCCCTCTATCTAAGCCTCCTTTTGAATCTTTTATTCTATCCTGTATTCTGTCTTTACTCTGAGGCTGTGCTCTTCAACCAGGCCCATCAGCTTGTAGATAGATGTATGTGTCTCATGCATATCCCTCCTCTTGCCTTCCTGACACTGGATGCCCTTGATCCTGATAGACTATGCCCTGAACAGGCAGATTCCTCTTGAATTGCAGAGCTGCAAGTTCAGCAAACACATCTGCTAATGAAAGTAACATCTTTCCCATGGGTACCGGCCTTAGTGTTTTCCTTCTTCCTGTCTCAGAGTATTCTTCTCATGCTCAATATTAAAAATAAAGAAAGATCATTTACAGTTTCAACTAACAGTCAGGGAGGAAGGTTGGAAGTGGCATTATGGTTTATCTCTATACACTAGAATGCCTCTCTGGATAGTTCATGCAGGAAACAGGAAGTAGCTCTGTTGGCTTTGAACTAGGGACAATAACATCACATGGAAGGTTTCATGATATTGGTGTTAGATGTGGTTATGAGCCAAACGGTGCCTACACCCCTGCTGTCCTAATTCCTACAGGCACAGTATGCAGTCGTGGGCTGAACCTACAGAATTCTGATGGGAGTTGGGTTTGGATCTGGAAATCAGGAGTGGGAGGGTTGGAATAGGCCTCTTAGACTTTCCTACTAGAGTAGGTTGACATATAAGAGAGCAAAAGCACAGGAAACTAACAAAACCCTGAGACACTATTGGAACCATCAAGTCTGGAGGCATCTATCTGGACAGGGAGTAGTCAGCAAGGATGGTAGGGCCTAAGAGATAGTCTCTGAGTTCAAGACCATGAAGCAGAGATGAATTATCTCTCACCAAGGTCTTGGTCCCCAAGAAACCTCATCTATGAGGCCCTCTCCTAGCCATCTGAGGCTTCCAGTTTCCAAAACAAAGAATCTGTTTTCACAGAAGGACAGTTACTGTTCTAACTCAACTCGTCTCTGTGTCTCTGGTGAAAACTTCAATGCAGATTTACCCCAGTAAGGCTGAGCAAAAGATAAAAATGGCAGAATGTATGCATGGCGTGTATGCCTACCTGTAAGCTAACATAATTGCCCAGAGGAAGCAAGAGGATGGCAGGAGACACATAACTGGACAGAGACAAAACTGAACACTATTGTAAAACAACAAAAACATTTCTAAAACTTTACACTTTCTTCCTTTTACAACAAGGAAGTTGAGTGAATTTACCTGGGAATGACCATGAGAGGACACCCCAGCTGAGTGCTCTGATTTTTGCGAACATAGGGAAGGCACAGTTCTTTGCCTTTAGTCTTGTCAGAAACTGTCCATGTTGCTTCCAATTTGGTAAGTGTCATCTTCCCGTGGCTTACCTCTCACTTACCAGTTGCCCGTTAGTCTAGGGTTCACTCATAGCGTCTTGGCCTTTTGCTTTTCTCTCTAGGAACTTGCCTGACCTTGAGCTCATTTTCATTTCAGGTGCATTGTGGTTTTGAGTTCTGACAATTCTTCACCTACTCTATATTCTTGGTAAATTAAAGATCTTCAAGGAGTAAATCTTCACCATACAAGGATGGCAAACAGCTTCATGAAACTGAAATGATGCCATAAATCAGCTTTGCTATGCAAAAATGTAAAATTTCTATTTACTAAAACTGTCCCCAAACCAAGACTCTCTCAGTTTAGATAAAAACAACTGCTCTCAGTATTTTCATGATGATATCTAAGCACAGGCCAGAGGAAGTATGCGATGATGATCCCAGGGACTGGTGTCAGCTCTGGGCCAGTCTTCACCATCATGGCAATGGACACTGTGGATCTCCAGTTAACTATTCTTTCCAGGGAGCAGAGGGAGAAGACTTGCAAGATTAATAGCTCTTAGACAAACATAGGAATAATGACCATGTGGATCTTCCAGAACTCACCAAAGAAAACTTCCCTGGAGTTTCACAGAAGCCTACACTACAGCCTGTGTCTTTTCTAGCTCCTTTCTGTATAGCATGACTCATGCTCTGAAGGTGGGAGATGAGTTTGGCTAAGACTCTATGTAAAGAACCACAAATATCAGAGACTCAAGGCTAAGTAGACCTGCCTTGTTTCTTGGATGGGTCTGCAAAGCCCTAGAGACTATGAAAAGGTTGGAACCATCAGGAGTGACACTGGCCAGTACTGTGATGGGGAACGGGCGTTTCATTTGTTTTAGACCAGTTGAAATTATTTGCCTATATTCTGTTCAGTAGCATCCATGGTCCTATGAAGTACAAGTAACCCAGATGTCCTTCCATCTGACCACTTGTTGGCCTTTTATACTCTGAGGATGATATCTAAGAATGGCAGGGTGGAGATCATCCATGTATGTGCCCTGAAAAGCAGCCAGTTACAGTTTATAATGCAGATAACTTTCCCTCAAATCTGTTTGCCTTTAATGTTGCATGTTCTCAGGCATGCTAAAATTTACTTTCCTAACAGTATAGAATGCTTCCTAAGAGAACTTCTAGCCTCATCCAAGTAAGTCAGAGAGGTGGAGGGATAGAAAGGAAGGAAGACTTGCTCCTCCAAACTGTGCTGTGCATCGAAAGACAGACTTAGTTGTCAGGGTGCCCACTATAGCTTCCATCCTTACTTTACAAGAAATCACAGACAAAAGAAAATTGGTTCAATAAAATGTTGACCTGGAAGTTTGTCTAAAACTCATAAAATAAATGATTCCAACTTAGAAATGAAGAAGCTTAATTCTAGAAAGCATAGGAATGTGTTTGGGAGGAAAATCTTTTTATGTATTGTAGGTCTCCAACTAGTCAAGATGGTTTCAGATACATGAATATCTGTGTTGATATTGATGCATCATTTCATATGCAGAAAGTAGAGGCTGATGAATGACTATAGGGAGAGGGAGAAATGAAGGTCAAGCATAGAAAGAGGGGTAGGTATAACTGTAGGCCTGGTATATACATATATCAGGTTGTAGTGTATTGTGATATGGGTTATAGGTATGGTACAGATTACGTGTCAATATAGATGTTGCAAGTATATCTGCATATGTATTACAGATATAAATAAATATGTAGGTGTAGAAATACATGTATGAGTATAGAGATGGTTAGATTTAGTGAATTGTAGTTACAGATATAGAGGCAGGTATGTGTAAATGTGAGTGTATTTGTGTTTTCAGTGTGGTTAGATAGGTAGATATAAATGCAGACATATTTTCATTAAAACAAAACTAAAACTTAAAATTCTGTCTTGACACATACTTCTTAGAAGACTTGGACTACGCTTAAAGGTGAAGATTCAAACCACATACACATACAAATTTGCACCAACAATGCTTGCTTCCTGAGTTTGTGTTGCCACCAATGGATTACGAATGAGTATCCATAAGTGTTCGTCTCAACCGAGATTTCACCTCCTGTATAGTAGGCTCTGTGGTGAGGTGGGAGATGCTGAAAATGTTTGTCTGTTAAAACTCACTTTCTTGTGAGACTCTGGTTTTCCATATGGGTGGTATTTCCACTATCTTTATGACCAAGCAAGAGTGTTGATTATGGATGACAGTGTGAGATTCTCAGTATGAGTATTTTGTGTGTTTCTAAAAAGAAAGGGGGTGGTAGCACAGAATTTTGTCCTAATAGAAAGAAAAAAACAAACTGGAGAAGAGATTTTATTCATTTTCATTAAAAGCAGAAAAGGAAAGTGGAATTTCAGGACAGATAATGAGCTGTCAGAGTGGGCAGGTTTAATCGGGCTTAAGCGGTTCTATCAGGGCTATCTCAGGAGAAACATCTGGTATCAAAATGTGTTAAAACATGCTAATGCATACATGGGCAATGGGAAAAAACTGTAGCACATTCAAAGCTTAAACCAGAAGTTGACTAGGACTTTCAGCCACTGGAAAATATCTACCTTTGGTTTTATGTTAAAAATTTAAAGTTATCTGTATGAACAAGTTTACTACATTTTAGGAGACATAATAAACTTTAGTTTTTGAAAGTGGTATGGATAATAAATTCTCAAATCATCTTGCAAAAAAATTTTACATGGTTTTAGTTAAAGGTATCTCTAATAATTATGTGTATTGGTATTTGATTAATAGATAAGTTCTGTATGTCTATCTAGAAACCCAACTAGAAACTTTGGTATTCACTGACATAACTACATTATATTATTTCTCTGTTATTCTGAAATATGAGAAATTATATTACCCAAACAAATTCAACAAAACACTGCTAAGTCTATATGTTATGGGCATGTACATGGGCCCTACTCCTGAATCTGAGATAAAAGGGCCTGGTATCCCTAGCTTCAAGACTTGGGCTCTGGAGAGCAGAACACCCACCATGATGAGACTCAGGACCAGTGCTGAAGGTACAGACCAAAAGAAGAACTTGCTGTGGTACCCTGGAAAGTTCTCTATAAAGGAGATTTGAGCTGGTTTATAAAATCTAAAGAACCAATGAAGGCCAGTGTCTCATTTCTGCCATTGTTTCTGTCCCTCCCTACAGCTGTGGGGAGTGTAGTATCTACCCATCTACCTTTGATCCTGGAGACTCTGGATTAAGTGATCTTTAGAAGAGCCCCTGTGTCCCACATCAAGCTGTATCATATTTAGGTGAAACTAACTGAGCACTGAGCCCACAGAATGCTGTGCTTGTCATAGATTATATTTGTGATTGTTTTCTGTATTGATCCCTTTAGCCATGCTGAAACAAATATTATCAGCCAAGCTGTAATAAAACTGGAAATACCTCTTTAGAAGCCAAGTTCGCTGAGGTAGTTGAGTTTGAATCTGAGTCAAGGTCTATATGGTTTCAATACCTAAGAGTTCAACTAAATAAATGGCCTATGAACGTACTATGACAAGGACAAGCATTCTTGTTGTCTAACTATGTCTGTTATATTTTTTTTAATTTTTATTTTCCATATTCTATGTTTACATTCCAAAGGCTTTCCCCTTTCCCAGTTCCCCCCTCCCTACGTCCCATAATTCCTCTCCCCCCCCCATAATTTTTACCCATTCCAGTGTGACATGCCTGAATGTCAATCAGGAAGGCCATACAATAGTTTACTCAATTAAGGAATTTTAGCCTTTCAAGTCAGGCATGGTGGTTCACATCTTTAATCCTAGCATTCAGGAGGCAGAGGCTGGTGGATCTCTGTGAGTTTTAGGCTAGCCTGGTCTACATATGAAGCCCCTGTCTAAAAAAAAAGAAAAAAGAGTTTTAGCCTTTCATTGTCATTCTATAAATGAATACAAATCATCTCTCAGACAAATACTATTCACTTCTCAGATGCCAGGTGATAGTGTAAAAGAAAGAGAAGACATGAGTGGTGAAGAATAAGTCAGGGCATCTAGTTCCTCCAAACAAGCTGACCTGTGGCAGTGTCTCAATTCATACTTCCCAAAATAAACAAGCCTACAGGACAGAAATGCAAGTGTACTGGAAATAGAGTACTTCTGTCATTTTCAAGCTATCGATGCTTAATACACTTCGACTTCATCTCAGTCCCTCTCCTTACAACAACTTTTTCACTAAGATACTCTTCTGATTTTTTTTAGCATCTGACACTATAATTCTAATCTTTTCTTCACTTACACTCAAGGAATTCCTATGACAGTAAGCATAACATGTATGCCTAAATCATTAAACTGAACCATGAATGAAAGAAGCCTTTTGAAGGCAAATGGATGAAACTAGAAAATATCACCTTTAATGAGCTAACAGGCCCAAAAGGAGTCTGGTATGTACTTACTTTTAAGTGACTATTAGCTATAAAATACATGACAACCACTATACTATCCACAGACCCAAAGAAGGCAAATAACAAGGAGGGCCCAAGGTAAGATGCTTGAATCTTTCTTAGAAAGAGAAATAAAATAGATATTGGAGGTGGATGGAGAGAAGGGACTGGATGGGAGAGGAAATAAGGAAGGGAAGAGGGCAAGGGTGTCAGGTGTAGGGAGAGCAATAGAGAGAAAAAGGAAATTGGCAGTTGTCAGAGGGTGCATCTAACTAGGATGTTCCAGAGAGACCTGGCATAGGAAAGGCCCCAGGGAGTCTATGGGGGTGACTCTACCTGAGACTATTAGCAGTGGGGATGTGAAGCCTGAAGTGGCCACCTCCTATATCCAGGCAGGACTCCCATTGAAGGGATAAGGACAGCAACCCACCCACAAAACCCTGGACCCAAATTGTGTCCTACATAAAGGATGTCCAGAGACAAAGATAGAGCAGTATCTGGGGGAATGGCCAACCAATGACTGGCCCAACTTGAGACCCATCTGATGGGCAAGAACCAATCCCTGACACTATTAATTATACTCTATTATACTTGCAGATAGGAGCCTCTGAGAGGCTACACCCAGAAGCCAATGTTCCCATTGCAGATGAGCTGCAGAGAGCCACAGCCAAACATTAGATGAAGCTCAGGGTGTCTTATGGAAGACTTGAGGAAAGGATTGAGGGACCCAAAGAGGATAGAGACTTTACAGGAAGACCAATAGAGTCAACTAACCTTGGGGGCTCCCAGAGACTGAACCACCAACCAAAGAACAAGCATGGGCTGGACCTAGGTCCCCTACAAATGTGCCACAGGCATGCAACTTAGTCTTCATGGGGGTCCTCCAGCAACTGGAGTGGAGCCTGTCTCCAAATCTGTTGCCTGCCTGTAGATCCTGTTCCTCTAACTGGACTGCCTTATCAGGCCTCAGTGGAAGTGGATTCACCTAGTCTTGCATTGACTTGATGTGCTAGAGTATTGTGATGCCCGGTGTGTGTGTGTGTGTGTGTGTGTGTGTGTGTGTGTGTGTGTGTATGTCTTTTCTCTCAGAGAAGGAGAGGGGGGACAGAGAAGCCATCTGAGGCAGGGACTGGGAAGAAAGAACGGTGATCAGGACTTAAAGTAAAAAGACTAATTAATGGAAAGAAAGAAACAGATAAAAAGGGAGATATATATGATCATAAATCCTGGAGATGAAGGTCATAGATGGTGTATCTGAAAGTCATGGAGAAATGAGTAGTAGTTGAAGGTGATGTGGATGGAGGTGGCAGATGCTAATGATGAAGGTGGTAGGTAGTAAAGAATGAAGTGGTGAGTAGTGAAAGTGGGTACCTTAGAGTTTCCTTTGCTGCGAAGAGGAGGGCTAGCTCAATCATATGGTAGTTCTGGTATTAGTTTTTGAGAAACTAAAAGTGTGTGTGTGTGTGTGTGTGTGTGAGAGAGAGAGAGAGAGAGAGAGAGAGAGAGAGAGAGAGAGAGAGAGAGAGTATACATGTGTAACTTGGGGCTATGATTCTTCACCAAAACATCACAAAACAGTCTAGGTCACATACTAACATTCTTCTCCTCTGAAACCTACTGAAATCACAGTTGAAATCACCTTCAGCACCTATGTCTTCCATATTCCTACTAGGATTGTCCATTAAGCCCCACTTAAAGCATCCTACCACTTTGTGAATCTGAAGTCCCCAAATCCACATTCTTCCAAACAAAAACATGGTCAGGCCTATTACAGCAATACCAGACTCTTGGTACCAACTTCTGTCTTAGTTAGGGTAACTATTGCTGTTGCTGTGAAGAGATATCACAGCTAAGGCAACTCTTATGAAGGAAAACATTTAATTGGGGCTGGCATATGGGTTCAGAGGTTCAGTCCATTGCCATCATGCTAGGAAGCATGACAGTGTCCAGGCAGGCATGGCACTTGAGGAGCTTAGAGTTCTACATCTTCATCCAAAGGAAGCCAGGAGCAGACTACTGTCTTCTAGGCAGCTAGGAGGAGGGTCTCAGAAGTCACCCACACAGTACAAATTTCCTCCAAAAAGACCACACCTACTCCAACAATCTCCTAATAGTGCCACTCTCTAAGCCAAGCATATTCAAACCACCACAGTGGTGGTAGTAGATGGTGTGGCTGCAGCTCATTGTCTAAGCAGTATGTTCATGGATAATGGACTACATATCAAGTTTTGACAGATCATCATTTTTCTTGAAGGCTGTGTCTTTTTTCTTTCATTGATTATAGAAGTTACTCATTTTTGTTCAAAGAGATAGTGAGGATGAATGTGCCATTAAGTCCACAACATATACAGAGTCAGATCCAGGTTTATGTTCTTCACAGCATGGTGGGGTTCTGTTCATTGAAAGTGGTTGGATATCTCAGCACAGTGTGGTAGTCTTTGGCCCCTTGAATGTGATGGAGGGTAGCAGAACCAAACAATGTGTAGAAATACACTGAACCTGATGTGATGACTGACTTCTTGTGGGGAAGAAAGTTGAGAATGTATTCAAGTATCAGACATCAATAATTGGGTAACTTCTCAGTCTCCCCAGAATGCCTGTTAATTGTTTCTTCCTCTTGATGGAGTAGAAATGCTAGATCCCTTTTCTTGTAACACACCTCAACTTAGATTTGTGATATATGAGCATAAATCTACAGAATAATTTCTGTGGGGTTTCCTTCCTTTACAAGTGGAGCCAAACTAAAATGTATGCAGGTTGGCAGCAGGCTGTGCCCTCTTTACATACACTGTCTGGAGTTTTGGTAGTGCAAAGCAGCATCTTTAACACCAAACTGTCATATTTCACCAATGGATTGAGAAAAATTACTTTTACCTCTCAGTGTGTTGAGTAAACCCATGGAATTTACTGGAATTGAGTAACTTCTCTCTTCCCCTGGTTATCTTTAATTGTTATACTCTTAAATACAGGTCATTTCTTTTGTCCTGAAGAGGATCTAACACACTACCCAGCACTCTGCTGTCATAACACAGATCAAACAATCCTGATAAGCTTGCTCTGTTGACCACTGAGTATTTCTAAGTCATTTGTATTGGCTAAACCAGTTTCTTATTTTTTTTTATTTTTTATTTATTAGACATATTCTTTATTTACATTTCTTTTTTTTCCCGTGGTAAGATTTTGGTTTATTTGGTTTTTTTCTTTTTTTTTCTTTTTTTTTAATTTTTATTTTCTATATTCTATGTTTACATTCCAAAGGCTTTCCCCTTTCCCAGTTCCCCCCTCCTATGTCCCATAATTCCTCTCCCCCCAACTATTCCCCAATCATTCCCCCTCCCCCCACAGTTTCTCTACAAAACTGGATCCAATCTTTCCAGGCCCAGGGTCCTCTCCTTTCTTCTTGGGAATCATTTGACTTGCTAATTGTGCCTTGAGTATTTAGGGCTTCTGGGCTCATTAATATCCACTTATCAGTGATTGCATTTCATGTGTATTCTTTTGTGATTGGGTTAGCTCACTCAGGATGATATTTTCCAGGTCTAACCATTTACCTACAAATTGCATGAATTCATTATTTTTAATTGCTGAGTAGTATTCCATTGTATAAATATACCACATTTTCTGTATCCATTCCTCCTTTGAGGGATATTTGGGCTCCTTCCAATTTCTGGCTATTATAAACAAGGCTGCTATACACATAGTGGAGCATGTGTGTTTATTGTATGCAGGGGAATCCTCTGGGTATATGCCCAGGAGTGGTATGCCAGGGTCTTCTGGAAGGGACATGCCCAATTTTCTGAAGAACCGCCACACTGATTTCCATAGCGGTTTTACCATTTTGCAATCCCACCAACAGTGGAGGAGTGTTCCTCTTTCTCCACACCCTGGCCAGCACTTGTTGTCTCTTGAGTTTTTAATCTTAGCCATTCTGACTGGTGTGAGGTGGAATCTCAGGGTTGTTTTGATTTGCATTTCCCTGATGACTAATGATGTTGAACATCTCTTAAGGTGTTTCTCGGCCATCCGAATTTCTTCTGGTGAAAATTCTTTGTTTAGCTCTGTACCCCATTTTTTGATAGGGTTATTTGGTTCTTTGGGGTCTAACTTCTTGACTTCTTTGTATATATTGGATATTAGCCCTCTGTCGGATGTGGGGTTGGTGAAGATCTTTTCCCACTTTGTTGGTAGTCCTTTTGTCCTTCTGACAGTGTCCTTTGCCTGGCAGAAACTTTGAAATTTTATGAGGTCCCATTTGTCAATTCTTGATCTTAGTGCATAAGCTATTGGTGTTCTTTTCAGGAACTTTCCCCCATGCCTATGTCCTCCAGGGTCTTCCCAAGTTTCTTTTCTAATAGTTTCAGTGTGTCTGGTTTTATGTGGAGGTCCTTGATCCACTTGGAGTTGATCTTAGTGCAAAGAGATAAGAGTGGGTCAATTCGCATTCTTCTGCATGTTGACCTCCAGTTGAACCAGCACCATTTGTTGAAGAGGCTATCTTTATTCCACTGGATGGTTGTGGCTCCTTTATAAAAGATCAAGTGACCATAAGTCTGTGGGTTAATTTCTGGGTCTTCAATCCTATTCCATTGATCTACTTGCCTGTTGCTGTACCAATACCATGCAGTTTTTAACACAATTGCTCTGTAGTACTGTTTAAGGTCAGGGATATTGATTCCCCGAGAAGTCCTTTTATTGTTGAGAATAGTTTTAGCTATCCTGGGTTTTTTGTTGCTCCAGATGAATTTGAGAATTGCTCTTTTGTGGGGAGCCGACGGCCGGCCCAAAACATCCTGCCGGCGTGAAGTAAACAAGTCAGTGCGCAGGTGCTGGGTAGTTTACCATCCCTTGGTCTCCGCCTCTCCCGAGCTGCAGCCAATCAGGAGATGACACGTCCGAGGCAGGGGTTGCAGCCTATATAAGGGATGGGCTTCTGGATATCTGGGTCTCTGTTCTGTAGGCTTATGCTCTCCCTCTCAAGAGCATTAAAGCTTTGCTGCAGAAGGATCTTGAGTGTGCCGCGTCATTCTTGCTGGCGAGATGGTAGCGCAGGACATCTGGTGCCGAAACCCAGGAATAGGAGACTTCATCAGCAGCAGCACCATCGGAGACCCCTCGGCTACGAGGAAGATTCAGAACTGCAGGCAGATACGTTCGGAGAGGTATGTTCTTCTTTGGCTTCGACTTGGGATTGTCGCCACCCTGGGAAGGTAGTATTGAAGCTTTTGTGACCATTCTTGGAGCCCTTTTAATCTTTCTCTTTGCCATGTATGAATGCTCCAGGTCTTTGACTCTTGCCTCGTGGAACAAATTAGGTAGAGATCTTGACCGCAAAATGGTAGAAAGAGACTTGAGGCAGGGGACAAAAGCAATTGGGAAACTTGTTAAAAACTGTCTAGAAGATAAAGCTTGTAGGGCTGCTGTGGCGAAAGGTCGGAACACCCTTGAAGAGGTCCAGGATAGCATATCAGAAACCGAGCGTAGTGAGAGGTTGGGCGCGTGCAAGAAAAAACCAGTCCCAAAAAAGAAAAAAGGCCCTCCCAGGGAGTCTAGAGACAAGGGAGTGAATGTGTCAGATCCTAAGGAACCTTCTCCTATTGTTAAACCAAGAGGAGGAGCTAGCTTGTATCCAGTACATGATCTTGAGGCTTTAAACTTTGATAACTCTGATAGCTCTAATAGCTCAGAGGATGAGGTCTTGGACCCCGATGAAGAGGCTGTGTTAGAGGAGGAAGCTGCCAGATATGAGGAGGAAAAATACCATCCAGATGATCGAAGGCAGAATAGTAAAGAACCTCGAAAACGGCAGCCCCTAACAGCCCTTTCACAGGTTGTTCCTTCGGCGCCTTCTCCCTATGAGACATGCCCGAAGTCTTGCTCCTTTTTGTCTAAAAAAGTAAAAAGAAAGCTGCACCTTGCTTACCCAGTCTTTGAAGGCGCAAAAGGAGGGCGAGTAGAACCTATATCCCCTGTCCAAAATCAAGTAGACAGGGCCTGGGTTTTTCCTAGGTGCCACTGGGGCAGCACGACCCATACCATAGAAGACAGAGGACCCGGTGTGGGTTCCCCAGTGGCCGTTAACCTCTAAAAAACTAAAAGCTGTGACTAATCTTGTTGCAGAACAATTGGCTTTGGGACACATAGAACCATCAACCTCCCCACAGATAGTAGAATGTTTGGTGGTGCTAGATGTTCTTCAAAAGTTTCCAGGTCCCCTTAACATTGTCTCTGACTCCTCCTATGTGGTAAATGCTGTCAATTTATTAGAGACAGCTAAAATCATTAGATCTTCCAGCAAAGTGGCATCTATATTTCAAAACCTACAAGAGTGCTTGCTAAATAGGAGGGCTCCCATGTATATTACCCATATCCGGGCTCATTCAAGGCTTCCTGGCCCGATGAGCCTAGGAAATGACCTGGCGGATAAAGCCACAAGGCTTGCTACAGCGGTCCTTGTCCCCCCGTTGCAAGCCGCTAAGGCCTTTCATAATAATTTTCATGTCACTTCTGAAACCCTACGCAAGCGTTTCTCTCTTACCAGAAAAGAAGCCCGTGATATTGTCACCCAATGTCACAACTGTTGTCAATTTCTCCCTACCCGCCATACCGGGATAAATCCCAGAGGAATTCTACCATTGCAAGTATGGCAAATGGATGTCACTCATGTTTCTTCCTTTGGGAAGCTCCAATATATACATGTATCAATAGATACATGCTCTGGCATAATCCATGCTACGCCACTCACTGGGGAAAAGGCCTCTCACGTCATTCAACATTGCCTTGAGGCATGGAGTGCCTAGGGAAAGCCTAAGTGCTTAAAAACCGACAATAAACCCGCTTACACTTCTCAAAAATTTAAACAATTTTGTGCACAAATGCAAGTCACACATATTACGGGCTTGCCATATAACCCTCAAGGACAAGATATCATTGAGCGCGCACACTGTACGCTCAAATCATATTTAATTAAACAAAAGGGGAAAATAATAAAAGATCTGCCCCCCGTGCCACGGGTTGCCATAGCAGTGGCACTCTTTACTATAAATTTTCTAAATTCAGATAAGCATGATCGGACTGCAGCAGAGCGACATTGCTCAGACCGGCATCGACCTAAAGAATTGGTAAAATGGAAGGATGTGTTGACTAATGAATGGAAAGGCCCGGATCCTATTCTAATAAGATCCAGGGGAGCCATTTGTGTCTTCCCACAGAATGAAGAAAACCCCTTCTGGGTCCCTGAGAGGCTTACTAGAACAATTTTGGAGCAGAAGGACACCACAGATCACCCAGTCACTCACACTCCGAGAGTTGAGAGCAGCCATTATCCAGGTCAACTCTACACGCCTTGACCTGTCCTTGATGGAGGGACTATCTTGACGGAGGGACTATCATCATGGATCGCTTCAGCTGTCTCCTATTTTAAGGAATGGGTGGGGGTGGAATTGTTTGGCGCAGCCCTTTGCTGTGGACTGGTGTTACTTCTCTGGCTGGTCTGTAGGCTCAGGGCTCAATCCAAGAGAGACAAGGTGGTTATTGCCCAAGCGCTTGTGGCTCTGGAACAAGGAGCTCCCACTGACATTTGGCCAACAATGCTCAAGCAGTAGGCCGCCGGCTGGACAGCTCTTGCACACCCGGAGCTTAGACTCATTGCACAGGGTAGAGTGTCCAGCTTGAGCAGCCCATGGGGGATGCCAAGCAAAGCATCACACAGAGAGACACCTGACATAAGGGTCTCTCTGGGAGGCATGTTATCCTGCATAAGGGTTGCCTGCCCTAGTTTCCCTTTCCCAGAAAAACGGCAGAGTGACAGGTCGAGGGCGCTTCGGGTCAAACCAACAGCCTAGTGGCGACTCTCGTACGAAGTCTTAATTTTGTTGCTTGAGAGTTCGACCTCTGTCTCCACCCCTTAAAGATTGGGTGACCTACTTGCTATAAGAGCAAAAGGGCCTCATTATTAGATTGTTTTAAACCCTGAAGGTCCAGACAAGAGACTGAAGGTTAATCGACAATCTGAGGTCTTTATTTTAAATAATAAAAAAGGGGGAGATGTGGGGAGCCGACGGCCGGCCCAAAACATCCTGCCGGCCCAAAACATCCTGCCGGCCCCAAACATCCTGCCGGCGTGAAGTAAACAAGTCAGTGCGCAGGTGCTGGGTAGTTTACCATCCCTTGGTCTCCGCCTCTGCCGAGCTGCAGCCAATCAGGGGATGACACGTCCGAGGCAGGGGTTGCAGCCTATATAAGGGATGGGCTTCTGGGTATCTGGGTCTCTGTTCTGTAGGCTTATGCTCTCCCTCTCAAGAGCATTAAAGCTTTGCTGCAAAAGGATCTTGAGTGTGCCGCGTCGTTCTTGCTGGCGAGACGGTAGCGCGGGACACTCTTTCTTGGGCATGTCACTTCCAGAGGACCCTGGCATACCACTCCTGGGCATATACCCAGAGGATTCCCCTGCATACAATAAACACACATGCTCCACTATGTTTATAGCAGCCTTGTTTATAATAGCCAGAAATTGGAAGGAGCCCAAATATCCCTCAAAGGAGGAATGGATACAGAAAATGTGGTATATGTATACAATGGAATACTACTCAGCAATTAAAAATAATGAATTCATGCAATTTGTAGGTAAATGGTTAGACCTGGGAAATATCATCCTGAGTGAATTAACCCAATCACAAAAGAATGCACATGAAATGCAATCACTGATAAGTGGATATTAATGAGCCCAGAAGCCCTAAATACTCAAGACACAAATAGCAAGTCAAATGATTCCCAAGAAGAAGAAAGGAGAGGACCCTGGGCCTGTAAAGATTGCATCCAGTTTAGTAAAGAAACCGAGGGGGGAGGGGGAATGATTGGGGAATAGTTGGGGGGAGAGGAACTATGGGAAGTATGGTGGGTGGGAACAGGGAAAGGGGAAAGCCTTTGGAATGTAAACATAGAATATAGAAAATAAAAATTAAAAAAAAATACAAAAAAAAAAAGAATTGAGTTGGGATTTTGATGGGGATTGCATTGAATCTGTACATTGCTTTTGGCAAGATGGCCATTTTTACTATATTGATCCTGCCAATCCAGGAGCAAGAAATATTTTTCCATCTTCTGAGGTCTTCTTCGATTTCTTTCTTCAAGGACTTGAAGTTCCTGTCATACAGATCTTTCGCTTGTTTGGTTAGAGTTACGCCAAGGTACTTTATGTTGTTTGTGGCTATTGTGAAGGGTGTTATTTCCCTAACTTCTTTCTCAGCCTGCTTGTCCTTTGAGTACAAGAAGGCTACTGATTTGCTTGAGTTAATTTTATAACCAGCCACTTTGCTGAAGTTGTTTATCAGCTGTAGAAGTTCTCTGGTGGAGTTTTTTGGGTCACTTAAGTAAACTATCATATCATCTGCAAATAATGATAGTTTGACTTCTTCCTTTCCAATTTGTATCCCTTTGACTTCCTTATGTTGTCTAATTGCTCTCGCTAGAACTTCAAGTACTATATTGAAAAGATATGGAGAGAGAGGGCAGCCTTGTCTAGTCCCTGATTTTAGTGGGATAGCTTCTAGTTTCTCTCCATTTATTTTGATGTTGGCTACTGGTTTGCTGTAGATTGCTTTTACTATGTTTAGGTATGGGCCTTGAATTCCTGCTCTTTCCAAGACTTTTAGCATGAAAGGATGCTGAATTTTGTCGAATGCTTTTTCAGCATCTAATGAGATGACCATGTGTTTTTTTTTTCTTTTAGTTTGTTTATGTAGTGGATTACATTGATGGCTTTTCATATATTGAACCATCCCTGCATCCCTGGGATGAAGCCTACTTGATCATGGTGAATGATCGTTTTGATGTGCTCTTGGATTCGGTTGGCAAGAATTTTATTTAGTTTTTTTGCATCTATATTCATAAGAGAAATTGGCCTGTAGTTCTCTTTCTTTGTAGGATTTTTGTGTGGTTTTGGTATCAGCGTAATTGTGGCTTCGTAGAAAGAGTTTGGGCAGTGTTCCTTCTGTTTCTATTTTGTGGAATAGTTTGAAGAGTATTGGTGTTAAGTCTTCTTTGAAGGTCTGGTAGAATTCTGCACTAAAACCATCTGGTCCCGTACTTTTTTTGGTTGGGAGGCTTTCTATAACCCCTTCTATTTCTTTAGGGGTTATGGGACTATTTAGCTGATCTATTTGATGCTGATTTAATTTTGGTATTTGGTATCTGTCTAGGAAATTGTCCATTTCCTCTAGATTCTCCAGTTGTTTTAAGTATAGACCTTTGTAGTAGGATCTGATGATCTTTTAAATTTCCTCAGTTTCTGTTGTTATGTCTCCCTTTTCATTTCTAATTTTGTTAATTTGTATACTGTCTCTGTGTCCTTTGGTTAGTCTGGCTAAGGGTTTATCTATCTTGTTGATTTTCTCAAAGAACCAGCTCCTGGTCTTGTTGATTCTTTGTATGGTTTTTCTTTGTTTCTATTTGATTGATTTCAGCCCTGAGTTTGATGATTTCTTGTCTTCTACTCCTCCTGGGTGAATTAAGGTCGCCGGGAAGTGCAGCAGAGCCTAGACGGGCACCACTGGGCCTGCCTGGGGGCGAGAGCCTAGCAGATCCCCCGCACAGTAGCCCCAGATGGAATCTGTCTACCTGCACCTTTCCAGCTGTGTCCTGGTTGCAATATGGAGGCCTGCCACTATCGCTGGTCCAGGGTCCTGGGAGCTGGGTGCCTCCAACTGCCTCGGTGCACAGCCTAAGGTCGCCGGGAAGTGCAGCAGAGCCTAGGCGGGCACCACTGGGCCTGCCTGGCGGCGAGAGCCTAGCAGATCCCCCTGCGCGGTAGCCCCAGATGGAATCTGTCTACCTGTGCCTTTCCAGCTGTGTCCTGGTTACAATATGGAGGCCTGCCACTATCCTATTTACATTTCAAATGTTATCCTCTTTCCCAGTTTCGCCCTCTCCTGGATAGCCCCATCCTATCCTCCCTCCCCCTACTTTTATGAGGTTATTCCTCCACTCACCCTACTCCCACCTCCCTGCTCTCGATGCCTCTACGTTGGAGCATCCATCAAAGCTTCATAGAAACAAGGACTTCTCCTCTTATTGATGCCTGACATGGCAATTCTCTGCTACGTATGCAGCTAGAGCCATGTGTACTCCTTGGTTGATGGCTTAGTCCCTGGGAGCTCTGGGGGGTGGAGGGGGTCTGGTTGGTTAATATTATTGTTCTTCCTATGGTATGCACTCATTGATAAGTGGATATTAGTCCAAAATCTCTGAATACCCAAGACATAATTCACAGACCACATGAAGCTCAGGAAGAAGGAAGACCAATGTGCGAGTGATTCAGTTCTTATGAGAAGGTGAACAAAATACTCATAGAAGGAAATATGTAGATAAAGTGTAGAGCAGAGACTTAAGAAAAGGCCATCCAGAGACTGTCCCACCTGGGGATTCATCACATATACAGTCACCAAACCCAAACACTATCGTGGATGCCAAGAAATGCTTGCTGAAATGAGCCTGATATGGCTGACTCCTGAGAGGCCTTGCCAGAGCCTTACAAATACAAAGGCAGATGCTCATAGCCAACATTGGACTGAACATGGGGTCCCCATTGGAGGAGCTGAAACCAGTTTCTAAAGTGGATGAGAAACACCTTGGGTTAGCAAGATGAACTCATAGCTTCTTGATGGGACTAACTAGAATTGCCTTGATACTTTAATCTTGGTCCAAAATGTTGAATATGATTCCTCCAGTCATATAATAATCAAAACACCAAATGCACTAAACAAAGAATATTAAAAGCAGTAAGGGAAAAAGGTCAAGTAACATATAAAGGCGGACCTATCAGAATTACACCAGACTTCTCACCAGAGACTGTGAAAGCCAGAAGATCCTGGGCAGATGTCATACAGATCCATAAATGTCAGTCCAAAACAAGACATTCCATAACAAAAGCAAATTTACACAATATCTTTCCAGAAATCCAGCTCTACAAAGGATAATAGGTGGAAAATACCAACATAAGGCGGGAAACTACACCATAGAAAATGCAATAAGGTAATCTTTTAACAAGCCCAATAGAAGATAGCTACACAACCAGAATTTCAACTCTCATTAAGAAGATAACAGTAAGAAACAATCACTTTTCCTTAATATCTCTTAATATCAAGGGTCTCAATTCTATAAAAAGAAATAGACTAACAGACTGGATACGTAAACAGGAACTAATGTTTTGCTGCATACAAGAAACCCACCTCAGTGACAAAACAGTCATGATTTCAGAGTCAAAGGTTGGAAATTTTTTTCCAAAAATGGTCCCCCAAAAAATCTGGAGTGGCCATTCTTATATCAGGTAAAATTGACTTTCAACCAAAAGTTGTCAAAAAATATAAGAAGGGACATTTCATACTGGTCAAAGGAAAAGTCTACCAACATGAACTCTCAATTCTGAACATCTAGGCTCTGAATGCAAGGGCAACCACATTCATAAAATAAAACTTTAATAAAGCTCAAAGCACACATTGCACCCCACACAATAATAGTGGGAGACTTCAACAGCCCACTCTCAACAATGGACAAATCTTGGAATCAGAAACTAATCAGAGATACAGTGAAACTAACTGAAGTTGTCTAACAGATCTAACAGATATTTATAGAACATTCCACCCTAAAGCAAAAGAATATACCTTCTTCTCACCACCTCATGGTACCTTCTCCAAAATTGACCATATAATTGGTCATAAAACGAGCCTCAACAGATACAGAAATATTGAAATTATTCCATGTACCTTATCAGATCACCACAGGCTAAGGCTGGTCTTAAGCTCAAATAAAAACAATGGAAAACACACATACATGTGGACTTTGAACAATGCTCTTCTCAATGACAGCTTGGTCAAAGAAGAAATAAAAAAAGAAATTAAAGACTTTTTAGAATTTAATGAACATGAAGACACATCATATACCAAAATTTATGGGAAATAATGAAAGCAGTGCTAAGAGGAAAACTCATAGCTCTGAGTGCCTCCAAAAGGAGAATGGAG
Source organism: Apodemus agrarius (assembly GCA_964023405.1). NCBI lineage: Eukaryota > Metazoa > Chordata > Mammalia > Rodentia > Muridae > Apodemus > Apodemus agrarius. The sequence continues at coordinate 93,434,115 of OZ030011.1, read as the reverse complement.
AGACCTTACACTAACAGCTTGACAGTGCACTTGAAAGCTCTAGAACAAAAAGAAACAAATAGAGCCAAGAGGAGTAGATGGCAGGAAATAAACTCAGGGTCGAAATCAACCAAACAAAAACAAAAAGAACTACACAAAGAATCATCAAAACCAGGAGCTGGTTCTTTGTGAAAATCAACAAGATAAATAAACCCTTAGCCAGACTAACTAGAGGGCACAGGGATGGTATCCAAATTAATAAAATCAGAAATTAAAAGAAAGACATAACAACAGAAATTGTGGAAATTCAAAAAATCATCAGATCTTACCACAAGAGTTAATACTCAACAAAGTTTGAAAATCTGGATGAAATGGACAACTTTCCAGATACATACCAGGTGCCAACATTAAAACAGGATCAGACAAACCATCTAAATAGTCTCATAAGTTCTGAGGAAATAGAAGCAGTCATTAATGGTCTCCTATCAAAAAGTAGCCCAGGACCAGATGGGTTTAGCGAGGAATTCTATCAGATTTTCAAAGAGCTAATACCAATACTCTTCAAACTATTCCACGAAATAGAAACTCAAGGAACACCACCCAACTAATTCTAAGAAACTACAATAATGCTTATACCTAAACCAAACAAAGACCAAACAAGAAAGGAGAACTTCAGACCAATCTCCCTTATGAACTTCAGTGCAAAAATACTGAACAAAATTCTGGCCAACCAAATCCAAGAATGCATCAAAACTATAATTCACCACGATCAGGTAGGCTTCATCCCAGGGATGCAGGGATGGTTTAATATACAGAAATCCATCAACATAAATCCACTACATAAAAAACAAAACTAAAGGGAAAAAAACCACATGGTCATTTTATTAGATGCTAAAAAGGCTTTTGACAAAATCCAGCATCCCTTCACAATAAAATTCTTGGAGAGATCAGGAATCCAAGGCCCATCCCTAAACATAGTGAAAGCAATATACTGCAGACTGGTAGCCAACATCAAGTTAAATGGAGAGAAACTGGAAACAATCCCACTAAAATCAGGGACCAACTCCAAGTGGATGAAGGACCTCCACATAAAACCAGACACACTGAAACTAATAGAAAAGAAACTGGGGAAGACCCTTGAGGACATGGGCACAGGAGTGAAGTTCCTGAACAGAACACCAATGGCTTATGCTCTAAGAACAAGAATGAACAAATGGGATGTCATAAAACTGCAAAGCTTCTGTAAGGCAAATGACACGGTAAAAAGAACCAAAAGGCAACCAACAAATTGGAAAAAGATCTTTACTAATCCTATATCTGATAGAGGGCTAATATCTAATGTATACAAAGAACTCAAGAGTCAAGAAAAGTCTCCAGAGAGCCAAAAAACCCTATTAAAGAATAGGGTACAGAGCTAAACATGGAATTCTCAACTGAGGAAACTTAAATGGCTCTAAAGCACCTAAAAAATGTTCAGCATCCTTAGTTACCAGGGAAATGCAAATCAAAACAACCCTGAGATTCCACCTCACACTGGTCAGGATGGCTAATATAAAAAACTCAGCCCGGCTGTTTCGACCTAACAGGCAGAAACAGGTACCCGAGATATCCCAAGTTTAAGACCTCTGGGGACTCAGGCAATAAGCAGGAGCCATGCGCACAGCAGTGGTTTGGGGGCCCCAGCCAGGCGTGGGCTCTGTGCCCTGAAGGGGCACCCTACACTCCCTGCAGCCTCCGCCATTTTCCTGGCTGTTTCGACCTAGCAGGAGGAACCAGGTACCCGAGATATCCCAAGTTTAAGACCTCTGGGGACTCAGGCCACCTGTCAGCAATCTGTGAGCAGGAGCCCCACAGGGCAGTGGTTCAGGTGTCCCAGTCATGGGGAAATAGCCTTATGAGCCCACAGAAGGTTCAAGCAACAGCTAGTAACTACAGGACAAACTAACACCAGAAATAACCAGATGGCAAAAGGGAAATGTAAGATCGTTACTAACAGAAATCGAGGCAATATGGCAGCATCCGAACCCAGCTCCACAACAGCAATAAGTCTCAGATACCCCAACACACCAGAAAAACAAGACTCAGATCTAAAATCACTGGTCAGGATGCTGATAGAGGAACACATAGATAAATCTCTTAAAGTAACACAGGAGAAAATGGATCAAAAGCTAGAAGCACTTACAAGGAAAACACAAAAATCACTTAAAGAAATTAAGGAGAATATGGATCAAAAAATGGAAGACAATAAGTAGGAAATACAAAAATCACTTAAAGAAATACAAGAAAGGTGGGACATCCCCGCACCCTCTGGCCGAGCACCGACGCTGCCTTCTGCAACCAGCTCGCCGGCACCTGGACCAGCAGTAGCGGCGGGCCTCCATATTGCAACCAGGACACAGCTGGAAAGGCCCAGGCAAACACCCCTTCCAGGGCTACCCTCACGGGGGGATCTGCTAGGGTCTCGGAGCCAAGCAGGCTGAGTTCCGCCTAGGCTCTGTGGGACATCCCCGCGCCCTCTGGCCGAGGCTGCCTTCTGCAACCAGCTCGCCGGCCCCTGGATCAGCGGTAGCGGCGGGCCTCCATATTGCAACCAGGACACAGCTGGAAAGGCCCAGGCTCTGTGGGACATCCCAGCACCCTCTGGCCGAGCACCGAGGCTGCCTTCTGCAACCAGCTCGCTGGCCCCTGGACCAGCGATAGCGGCAGGCCTCCATATTGCAACGAGAACACAGCTGGAAAGGCCCAGGTAGACACCCCTTCCAGAGCTACCCTCACGGGGGGGTGGGGGGGATCTGCTAGGGTCTTGGAGCCAAGCAGGCAGAGTTCCACCTAGGCTCTGTGGGACATCCCCGCGCCCTCTGGCCGAGCACCAAGGCTGTGTTCTGCAACCAGCTCACCAGTCCCTGGACCAGCTATAGTGGAGGGCCTCCATATTGCAACCAGGACACAGCTGGAAAGACCCAGGTAGACACCCCTTCCAGGGCTACCCTCACGGGGGATCTGCTAGGCTCTCGGAGCCAAGCAGGCCGAGTTCCTTGCAACCAGGACACAGCTGGAGAAGCACAGGTAGACAGACTCCAACAGGGGCTACAATCGCATGGGTGGCAGCCAGCTTATGATCCCTTAAAGCAGCAGTCACACATATTCACCAGTAGAGAAACAACAGGTGAGCCCAGCCTCACAGGAGATTCAAACACCAGCCACTGACAACAAGGCCAACTAAAACCAGAAATAACCAGATGGCAAAAGGAAAACGAAGGAACGTTACTAACAAAAATCAAGGCAACATGACAGCATCTGAACCCAGTTCTCCAACAACAGGAAGCCCTGGATACCCCAAAACACCAGAAAAACAAGACTTGGATATAAAATCACTGGTCAGGATGCTGGTAGCTGAACACATAGAAAAATCTCGTAAAGAAATAGAGGAGAAAATGGAACAAAAGTTAGAAGCCTTTACGAGGCAAATACAAAAATCACTTCAAGAAATTCAGGAGAAGATGGATCAAAGAGAAGAAGACAATAAGGAAGAAAGACAAAAGTCACTTAAAGAACTACAGAAGAACGTGGGCCAACAAGTAGAAGCTATGAAAGAGGAAGCACAAAAATCTATTAAAGAAATACATGAAAACACAATCAAGCAAGCGAAAGATCTGAGCACATCCATCCAGATACTAAAAACAGAAGTAGAAACAACTAAGAAATCACAGAGGGAGACAACATTGGAGATAGAAAACCTTGGGAAGAAATCAGGGGCCATAGATGCAAGTATCAACAATAGAATACAAGAGATAGAAGACAGAATCTCAGAAGCCGAAGATACCATAGGAACCATTGATTCAACAGTCAAAGAAAATACTAAATGCAAATGGTGGTAACCCAAAACATCCAGGAAATCCAAGACACTATGAGAAGACCAAACCTAAGGATTATAGGTATAGACGAGAGTGAAGATTTACAAGTTAAAGGGCCAGCTAATATCTTCTATAAAATTATGGAAGAAAACTTCCCCAACCTAAGGAGAGAGATGCCCATGAATATACAAGAAGCCTATAGAACCCCAAACAGACTGGACCAGAACAGAAATACATCCCGTCACATAATAATCAAAACTCCAAATGTAATAAACAAAGAAAGAATACTAAAGGCAGCAAGAGAAAAAGGCCAAGTAACATATAAAGGAAAACCTATCAGAATAACACCAGACTTCTCACCTGAGACCATGAAAGCTAGAAGATCCTGGGCAGATATAATGCAAACTCTAAGAGAACACAAACTTCAGCCAAAACTACTTTACCCAGCAAAACTCTCAATCGCCATTGATGGAGACAGCAAGGTATTCCATGACAAAACCAAATTTGCAAGATATCTTTCCACAAATCCAGCCCTACAAAGGATAATAGGGGGAAAACACCAAGACAAGGACGGAAACTACACCCGGGAAGAAGCAAGATAGAAACCTCCTCTCATCAAACCCAAAAGAAGATAACCTCTTGAATATAAAAAATAAATAAGATAAATAAATATAATTTCAAAAATGTCTGGAGGAAATAATTACCATTCCTTAATATCTCTTAGCATCAATGGACTCAATTCCCCAATAAAAAGACATAGATTAACAGACTGGATACGGAAACAGGACCCTACATTTTGCTGCATACAGGAAACACATCTCAGTGTTAAAGACAAACACTGCCTTAGAGTAAAAGGCTGGAAGACAATTTTACAAGCAAATGGTCCCAGGAAACAAGCTGAAGTAGCCATTCTAATATCAGCTAAAATTGACTTCCAACCTAAAATCATCAAAAGAGACTCAGAAGGTCACTTCTTGCTGGCCAAAGGGAAAATCCACCAAGAAGAGCTCTCAATACTGAACATCTATGCTCCAAATGCAAGGGCACCCTCATTCGTAAGAGAAACCTTACTAAAGCTTAAAGCACACATTACACCTAACACAATAATTGTGGGTGACTTCAACACTCCACTCTCCTCAATGGACCGATCAGGAAAGCAGAAACTAAACAGGGACACAGTGAAACTAATTGAAACTCTGGACCAATTGGATTTAACAGATATATATGGAACATTTCATCCTAAAGCTAAAGAATATACTTTTTTCTCAGCACCGCATGGTACCTTCTCCAAAATAGACCATATAATTGGTCACAAGACAGATGTCAACAAATACAAGAAGATCGAGCTAATCCCATGCCTCCTATCAGATCACCATGGAGTAAGAGTGCTCTTCAATAGCAACAAAAACAACAGAAAGCCCACAAACACATGGAAACTGAACAATACTCTACTCAATGACACCTTGGTCAAGGAAGAAATAAAAAAAAGAAATGAAAGACTTTTTAGAATTCAATGAAAATGAAGGTACAACCTACCCAAATCTATGGGACACAATGAAAGCAGTGCTAAGAGGAAAACTCATAGCTCTAAGTGCATCCAAAAAGAAACTGGAGAGAGCATACACTAGCAGCTTAACGGCACACCTTAAAGCCCTGGAAGAAAAACAAGTTAATTCACCCAGGAGGAGTAGAAGACAAGAAATCATCAAACTCAGGGCTGAAATCAATCAAATAGAAACAAAGAAAAACCATACAAAGAATCAACAAGACCAGGAGCTGGTTCTTTGAGAAAATCAACAAGATAGATAAACCCTTAGCCAGACTAACCAAAGGACACAGAGACAGTATACAAATTAACAAAATTAGAAATGAAAAGGGAGACATAACAACAGAAATTGAGGAAATTCAAAAGATCATCAGATCCTACTACAAAGTCCTATACTCAAAACAACTGGAGAATCTGGAGGAAATGGACAATTTCCTAGACAGATATCAAATACCAAAATTAAATCAGCATCAAGTAGACCAGCTAAATAGTCCCATAACCCCTAAAGAAATAGAAGGGGTTATAGAAAGCCTCCCAACCAAAAAAAGTACGGGACCACATGGTTTTAGTGCAGAATTCTACCAGACCTTCAAAGAAGACTTAACACCAATACTTGTCAAACTATTCCACAAAATAGAGACAGAAGGGACACTGCCTAACTCATTCTTTGAAGCCACAATTACGCTAATACCTAAACCACAAAAAGATCCAACAAAGAAAGAGAACTACAGGCCAATTTCTCTTATGAATATAGATGCAAAAATACTAAATAAAATTCTTGCTAACCGAATCCAAGAGCACATCAAAACGATCATCCACCATGATCAAGTAGGCTTCATCCCAGGGATGCAGAGATGGTTCAATATACGGAAATCCATCAATGTAATCCACTACATAAACAAACTGAAAGAAAAAAAACCACATGGTCATCTCATTAGATGCTGAAAAAGCATTCGACAAAATTCAGCATCCTTTCATGCTAAAAGTCTTGGAAAGAGCAGGAATTCAAGGCCCATACCTAAACATAGTAAAAGCAATCTACAGCAAACCAGTAGCCAACATCAAAATAAATGGAAAGTAACTTGAAGCATTCCCACTAAAATCAGGGAAGAGACAAGGCTGCCCTCTCTCTCCATATCTTTTCAATATAGTACTTGAAGTTCTAGCAAGAGCAATTAGACAACATAAGGAAGTCAAAGGGATACAAATTGGAAAGGAAGAAGTGAAACTATCATTATTTGCAGACAATATGATAGTTTACCTAAGCGACCCAAAAAACTCCACCAGAGAACTTCTACAGCTGATAAACAACTTCAGCAAAGTGGCAGGTTATAAAATTAACTCAAGCAAGTCAGTGGCCTTCTTGTACTCAAAGGACAAGCAGGCTGAGAAAGAAGTTAGGGAAATAACACCCTTCACAATAACCACAAACAACATAAAGTATCTTGGCGTAACTCTAACCAAACAAGTGAAAGATCTGTACAACAGGAACTTCAAGTCCTTGAAGAAAGAAATCGAAGAAGACCTCAGAAGATGGAAAAATATTTCTTGCTCCTGGATTGGCAGGATCAATATAGTAAAAATGGCCATCTTGCCAAAAGCAATATACAGATTCAATGCAATCCCCATCAAAATCCCAACTCAATTCTTCATAGATCTAGAAAGAGCAATTCTCAAATTCATCTGGAGCAACAAAAAACCCAGGATAGCTAAAACTATACTCAACAATAAAAGGACTTCTGGGGGAATCAATATCCCTGACCTTAAGCAGTACTACAGAGCAATTGTGTTAAAAACTGCATGGTATTGGTATAGCAACAGGCAAGCAGATCAATGGAACAGGATTGAAGACCCAGAAATTAACCCACAGACTTATGGTCACTTGATCTTTGATAAAGGAGCCACAACCATCCGATGGAATAAAGATAGCCTTTTCAACAAATGGTGCTGGTTCAACTGGAGGTCAACATGCAGAAGAATTCGAATTGACCCACTCTTATCTCTTTGCACTAAGATCAACTCCAAGTGGATCAAAGACCTCCACATAAAACCAGACACACTGAAACTATTAGAAAAGAAACTTGGGAAGACCCTGGAGGACTTGGCCACAGGGGAAAAGTTCCTGAACAGAACACCAATAGCTTATGCTCTAAGATCAAGAATCAACAAATGGGACCTCATAAAATTACAAAGTTTCTGCAAAGCAAAGGACACTGTCAGAAGGACAAAATGGCAACCAACAAAGTGGGAAAAGATCTTCACCAACCCCACATCCGACAGAGGGCTAATATCCAATATATACAAAGAACTCAAGAAGTTAGACCCCAAAGAACCAAATAACCCTATCAAAAAATGGGGCACAGAGCTAAACAAAGAATTTTCACCAGAAGAAATTCGGATGGCCGAGAAACACCTTAAAAGATGTTCAACATCATTAGTTATCAGGGAAATGCAAATCAAAACAACCCTGAGATTCTACCTCTCACCAGTCAGAATGGCTAAGATTAAAAACTCAAGAGACAACAAGTGCTGGCCAGGGTGTGGAGAAAGAGGAACACTCCTCCACTGTTGGTGGGATTACAAAATGGTAAAACCGATCTGGAAATCAGTTTGGTGGTTCCTCAGAAAATTGGGCATGTCACTTCCAGAGGACCCTGGCATACCACTCCTGGGCATATACCCAGAGGATTCCCCTGCATGCAATAAAGACACATGCTCCACTATGTTTATAGCAGCCTTGTTTATAATAGCCAGAAATTGGAAGGAGCCCAAATATCCCTCAAAGGAGGAATGGATACAGAAAATGTGGTATATTTATACAATGGAATACTACTCAGCAATTAAAAATAATGAATTCATGCAATTTGTAGGTAAATGGTTAGACCTGGGAAATATCATCCTGAGTGAATTAACCCAATCACAAAAGAATGCACATGAAATGCAATCACTGATAAGTGAATATTAATGAGCCCAGAAGCCCTAAATACTCAAGACACAAATAGCAAGTCAAATGATTCCCAAGAAGAAGAAAGGAGAGGACCCTGGGCCTGTAAAGATTGCATCCAGTTTAGTAAAGAAACCGAGGTGGGAGGGGGGATGATTGGGGAATAGTTGGGGGGAGAGGAACTATGGGAACTATGGTGGGTGGAAACTGGGAAAGGGGAAAGCCTTTGGAATGTAAACATAGAATATAGAATATAAAAATAAAAATAAATAAAAAAAAGAAATACAAGAAAACATGGGTCAACAAGTACAAGTCAGAAAAGGGGAAACACCAAATATCCCTTAAAGAATTACATGAAAACACAAACAATCAAGTGAAAGATCTGAGCAAAACCATCCAGAATATAAAAACAGAAGTAGAAACAACTAAGAAATTGCAAAGGGAGACAACGTTGGAGATAGAAAACCTTGGGAAGAAATCAGGAGTCATAGATGCAAATATCAACAATAGAATACAAGAGATAGAAGACAGAATCTCAGATGCTGAAGATATCATAGGAACCATGGATTCAACAATTAAAGAAAATGCAAAATGCAAAAAGCTGGTAACCCAAAACATTCAGGAAATCCAAGACACAATGAGAAGACCAAACCTAAGGATTATAAGTATAGATGAGAGTGAAGACTTACAATTTAAAGGGCCAGCTAATATCTTCTACAAAATTATGCAAGAAAACTTCCCCAACCTAAAGAGAGAGATGCCCATGAATATACAAGAAGCCTACAGAATTCCAAACAGACTAGACCAGAACAGAAATACCTCCCGTCACATAATAATCAAAACCCCAAATGTACTAAACAAAGAAAGAATATTAAAGGCAGTAAGAGAAAAAGGCCAAGTAACATATAAAGGGAGACCTATCAGAATTACACCAGACTTCTCACCTGAGACCATGAAAGCTAGAAGATCCTGGGCAGATCTCATGCAGACGCTAAGAGAACACAAACTTCAGCCAAAACTACTATACCCAGCAAAACTCTCAATCACCATAGATGGGAAAACCAAGGTATGCCATGACAAAACCAAATTTCCATGATATCTATCCACAAACCCAGTCCTACAAAGGATAATAGGGGGGAAACACCAACACAATGGGGGGGAACCACACCCCAGAAGAAACAAGATAGAAACCCCCTCTCATCAAACCCCAAAGAAGATAACCACTCAAATATAAAAAATAACGCCCAAAATGTCAGGAAGTAATAATTAATATTCCTTAATATCTCTTAGCATCAATGGACTCAATTCCCCAATAAAAAGACACAGACTAACAGATTGGATACGGAAATAGGACCCTACATTTTGCTGTATACAGGAAACACATCTCAGTGTCAACAACAAACACTATCTTAGAGTAAAAGGTTGGAAAACAATTTTACAGCAAATGGTCTCAGGAAACAAGCCAGAGTAGCCATTCTAATATCAGATAAAATTTACTTTCAACCAAAAGTCATCAAAAGAGACACAGAAGGGCACTTCTTGCTGATCAAAGGGAAAATCCACCAAGAAGAATTCTTAATACTGAACATCTATGCTCCAAATGCAAGGGCACCCTCATTCATAAAAGAAACTTTACTAACACTTAAAGCACACATTGCACCTAACACAATAATTGTAGGCATCTTCAACACTCCATTCATCACAATGGACCAATCAGGAAACCAGAAAATACACAGGGGGACAGTGAAACTAATTGAAGCTTTGGAGCAATTGGATTTAACAGATTTATATAGAACATTTCATCCTAAAGCAAAAGAATATACCTTTTTCTCAGCACTGCATGGTATCTTCTCCAAAATTGATCATATAATTGGTCGCAAGAGAGACCTCAACAAATACAAGAAGACCGAACTAATCCCATGCCTCCTATCAGATCACTATGGAGTAAAAGTGGTCTTCAATAGCAAGAAGAACAACAGAAAGCCCACATACATATGGAAACTGAACAATACTCTACTCAATGACACCTTGGTCAAGGAAGAAATAAAGAAAGAAATCAACAACTTTTTAGAATTCAATGAAAATGAAGGTATGTCCTACCCAAATCTATGGGACACAATGAAAGAAGTGCTAAGAGGAAAATTCATAGCTCTGAGTGCTTCCAAAAAGAAACTGGAGAGAGCATACACTAGCAACTTAACAGCACACCTGAAGGCCCTGGAACAAAATGAAGCTAGTTCACCCAGGAGGAGTAGGAGACAGGAAATCATCAAACTAAGGGCTGAAATCAATCAAGTAGAAACAAAGAGAACCATACAAAAAATCAACAAAAACAAGAGCTGGTTCTTTGAGAAAATCAACAAGATAGATAAACCCTTAGCCAAACTAACCAAAGGGCACAGAGACAGTATCCAAATTAGCAAAATTAGAAATGAAAGGGGGGATATAACAAGAGAAACCAAGGAAATTAAAAAAAAATCATCAGATCCTACTACAAAAGCCTATACTCAACACAACTGGAGAATCTGGAGGAAATGGACAATTTCCTAGACAGATACGAAATACCAAAATGAAATCAGGATCAATTAGATCAGCTAAACAGTCCCATAACCCCTAGAGAAATAGAAGGGGTTATAGAAAGTCTCCCAACCAAAAAAAGTACGGGACCAGATGGTTTTAGTGCAGAATTCTATCAGACCTTCAAAGAAGACCTAACACCAATACTCTTCAAACTATTCCACAAAATAGAAACAGAAGGAACACTGCCCAAACTCTTTCTACGAAGCCACAATTACGCTGATACCAAAACCACACAAAAATCCTACAAAGAAAGAGAACTACAGGCCAATTTCCCTTATGAATATTGATGCAAAAATACTAAATAAAATTCTTGCCAACCGAATCTAAGAGCACATCAAAACGATCATTCACCATGATCAAGTAGGCTTCATCCCAGGGATGCAGGGATGTTTCAATATATGAAAAGCCATCAATGTAATCCACTATATAAACAAACTAAAAGAAATAAACCACATGGTCACCTCATTAGATGCTGAAAAAGCATTCGACAAAATTCAGCATCCTTTCATGCTAAAAGTCTTGGAAAGAGCAGGAATTCAAGGCCCATACCTAAACATAGTAAAAGCAATCTACAGCAAACCAGTAGCCAACATCAAAATAAATGGAGAGAAACTTGAAGCATTCCCACTAAAATCAGGGACGAGACAAGGCTGCCCTCTCTCTCCATATCTTTTCAATACAGTACTTGAAGTTCTAGCAAGAGCAATTAGACAACATAAGGAAGTCAAAGGGATACAAATTGGAAAGGAAGAAGTCAAACTATCACTATTTGCAGATGATATGATACTATACATAAGTGACCCAAAAAACTCCACCAGAGAACTCCTACAGCTGATAAACAACTTCAGCAAAGTGGATGGTTATAAAATCAACTCAATCAAAACAGTAGCCTTCCTGTACTCAATGGACAAGCAGGCTGAGGAAGAAATTAGGGAAATAACACCCTTCACAATAGCCACAAACAATATAAAGTATCTTGGCATGACTTTAACCAAACAAGTGAAAGATCTGTATGACAGGAACTTCAAGTCCTTGAAGAAAGAAATCGACGAAGTCCTCAGGAGATGGAAAAATATTCCATGCTCTTGGAAAGGAAAAGAATGGCAGGATCAATATAGTAAAAATGGCCATCTTGCCAAAAGCAATATACAGATTCAATGGAATCCCCATCAAAATCCCAAATCAATCCTTCATAGATCTAAAAAGAGCAATTCTCAAATTCATCTGGAGCAACAAAAAACCAAGGAGAGCTAAAACTATTCTCAACAATAAAAGGACTTCTGGGGGAATCAACATCCCTGACCTCAAGCAGTACTACAGAGCAATTGTGCTAAAAATTGCATGGTATTGGTACAGCGACAGGCAAGTAGATCAATGGAATAGAATTGAAGACCCAGAAATGAACCCACAGACTTATGGTCACTTGATCTTTGATAAAGGAGCTACAACCATCCAGTGGAAAAAAGATAGCCTTTTCTACAAATGGTGCTGGTTCAACTGGAGGTCAACATGCAGAAGAATGTGAATCGACCCACTCTTATCTCCTTGTACCAAGATCAACTCCAAGTGGATCAAGGACCTCCACATAAAACCTGACACACTGGAACTAATAGAAAAGAAACTGGGGAAGACCCTGGAGGACATGGGCACAGGGGGAAAGTTTCTGAACAGAACACCAATAGCTTATGCTCTAAGATCGAGAACTGACAAATGGGACCTCAAAAATTACAAAGTTTCTGTAAGGCAAAGGACACTGTCAGAAAGACAAAACAGCAACCAACAAATTGGGAAAGATCTTCACCAACCCCACATCTGACAGAGGGCTAATATCCAATATATACAAAGAACTCAAGAAGTTAGACCCCAAAGAACCAAATAACCCTATCAAAAAATGGGGTACAGAGCTAAACAAAGAATTTTCACCAGAAGAAATTTGGATGGCTGAGAAGCACCTTAAGAGATGTTCAACATCATTAGTCATCAGGGAAATGCAAATCAAAACAACCCTGAGATTCTACCTCACACCAGTCAGAATGGCTAAGATTAAAAATTCAAGGGACAAGAGGTGCTGGCGAGGATGTGGAGAAAAAGGAACACTTCTACACTGTTGGTAGGATTGCAAGATGGTACAACCACTCTGGAAATCAGTCTGGCGGTTCCTCAGAAAATTGGGCATGACACTTCCAGAGGACCCTGCCATACCACTCCTGGGCATATACCCAGAGGATTCCCCTGCATGCAATAAAGACACATGCTCCACTATGTTTATAGCAGCTTTACTTATAATAGCCAGAAGCTGGAAGGAGCCCAGATGTTCCTCAAAGGAGGAATGGATACAGAAAATGTGGTATATTTTTATAATGGAATACTACTCACCAATTAAAAATAATGAATTTATGCAATTTGTAGGCAAATGTTTGGATCTGGAAAATATCATCCTAAGTGAGTTAACCCAATCACAAAAGAATACACATGAAATGCAATCACTGATAAGTGGATATTAATGAGCCCAAAAACTGTGAATACTCAAGGCACAATTAGCAAATCAAGATTCCCAAGAAGAAGGAAGGAGAGGACCCTGGTCCTAAAAAGACTGGATCCAGTTTTGTAGGAGAGTATCAGAACAGAGAAATGGTGGTGGTGGGGGTGATTGGGGAATGGGCAGAGGGAAGAGGACTTATGGGACATATGGTGAAGGGGGAACTGGGAAAGGGGAAAGCCTTTGGAATGTAAACAAAGAATATAGAAAATAAAAAAAATTCAGGGACAGCAGATGCTGGAGAGGATGTGGGGGAAAAGGAACACTTCTCTATTGTTGGTGGGATTTCAAGCTGGTAAAACCACTCTGGAAATGAGTTTGGTGATTCCTCAGAAAATTAGACATAGTACTACCTGAGGACCCAGCTACACCACTCCTTGGCATATACCCAGAAGATGATCCTACATGTAATAAGTACACATGCTCCACTATGTTCATAGCAGCCTTATTTATAATTGCCAGAAGCTGGAAAGAACCCAGATGTCCTTCAACAGATCAATGGATATAGAAACTGTGGTATATATACACAATAGAGTACTTTTTAGCTATTAAAAACAATGAATTCATGAAATTCTTAGGCAAGTGGATGGAACTAGAAAGTGTTATCCTGAGCGAGGTAACTCAATCACAAAAGAATGCACATGGTATGCATTCACTGATAAGTGGATGTTAGCGCAAATGCTCAAAATAAACAGGTTACTATTCACCCAACACAGGAAGCTCAAGAAGAAGGAGGACTTAAGTGAGGGTGCTTTGGTTCATCTGAGAAAGGAAACAAAATACTCAGAGGAGCAATAAAGGAGACAAAGTATGGAACAGAGACTCAAGTAAAGGCTACCTAGAGACTGCCCTGCCTGGGGATTCATCCTATAAACAGTCACCAAACCCCCAACACTACTATGGACGACAAGAAGTGTGTACCAAAAGGAACATGCCATGGTTGTCTCTGGAGGGGCTCTGCCAGAGCCTTACAAATACAGTGGCAGATGCTCGCAGAAAACTATTGGTTTGGGCGTGAGGTCCCCAATGGAGGACCTGGAGAGTGGTCCGGAGGAGCTGAAGGGGTCAACATCCCCATGGGATGTTGTCCACCCATAAACCCCAGGACTCCCAGGGACTAAACTGTCAACCAAGGGGTACACATGGCTCCAGCCAAAAATGTGGCAGAGGAATGCCTTGTTGGGTCTCAGTGGGAGGAGTGGTCCTTGGCCAGATGAAGGCTCAATAGATGCCCCAAACAAAGGGAAATTGAGGTGGGGGGAGATGGGAGTGGGTAGGGTAGAGGGGCATATACATGGAGGCAGGGGATGGGAGGAGGGTTTGGGAGTCTTTGGGGGGAAATCGAGAAAGGTCTTACCACTGGAAAAATGTAAATGAAGATTATATTCAAGAAATAAAATTTTTAAAAAAGAAATGGAATAAGACACAGAAAAAAATGTTGATTATGCACTTAGGAGTAATGTTACACTCATCCTCAACCAAAGAACTCAGTTATTATCACAATTTATAATGGTATGACTCACTGAAGTTCCTGAAGTGTTGCTGATTTAAAAAACTGAGAAATGGAAAGAAGAGAGATTGTCAAAAACAAGGAAAGTCTGAGAAACACATGGTCAAAAAAAGATCTGATGATGTAATGTCCTGTGAGATCCAGGATGGGACTAAAAAGGATACTGAGTAAGAAATTAAGAGGGTAAAATTAAACTTTAACCACTGGTAACTTATCAAGTTTTATTGAGCCATTGTGCCACCAATATTGGATATAAATTATGGGACCTCTGTAAATGGCAGCTGGAGTGGGAAGATGTTCCATTTTCTGTGATGTGTTCAATTTATACCTAAAATTGTTACAAAAAAGTTTCAAAACAAGCCAATTTTCATAACAAGTGAATTAATATTTAATTTGCCTCCAGCATTTTCCCAACAGTGTGAAAACAGACAGTATTTCGTTGAATTCTGGAATACAGCTAGAAAGAGCTGGTGAGCTCTCTGCTCTTCTATCTGTCTATCTATCTATCTATCTATCTATCTTTCTTTCTTTCTTTCTTTCTTTCTATCTATCTATCATCTATCTTCTTTTATGTGATACTTGTGTATCACATAAAAAAGTATGGAGGGTAGAAACTATCCCAGAAATTTTAGATTTCTTCCAAAATATTTGGATTCAGAGTGAAGAATTTCATTGAAATACAAGTCAGTAATGAAGCCAAGGGAAAGGTTCTAGAGTTCCTAGAGCCTTCATGGAACAGAGTCACATCTAGCCAGCACTGCTTATGTCAGAGAAAAATACACCATTATTTTGTTAAGTCAGATAAAGTTTGAGGTTGCCACAGAAGTTATAGCCTACTTCTTGACATCATAGCTTCATGGAACTTTATACTTTAAAGTTAACAACTTGGGAATTAATTCTTATATTTCATTGGCTACTGTTTAGCTAAATGGATAGATAGGAATAATATCTGGGTCTGTGTAGAATTATCTCAGACATTTAGCCTCAGGTATGAGGCTGCAATAGCTAGCTCAAATTGCCCATGGGTCTTTCTTGGATAACAATAAGCTATTGTATACTCTGTAGCTGTAGGGGCAGAAGTAGGAATAGCATTTTAAAATTTCAAGAAAGCCAGTATTGACAGGGCCTAGTAGTACAGGCCTGTACACTTAGCCTTCAGGAAAGTTGAAGCAAAAGAACCGGGACTACTTAAGGAAACCATGTTATTAAAAAAAAATAAAAGCTAAAAGGAGGAATGTGGTGGAAATATGGCTCAGTAATAGAATAATTGCCTACCGTGAATAAAGCTATAGCTCCAAACACAAGTTTAACATAAAAGAAGATAGGTGATAGATAGATAGATAGATAGATAGATAGATAGATAGATAGATAGATACATACATACATACATACATACATACTTACTTACTTACTTACATATATACATACATATAGATGAAAGGAAGAAAAGAAGAAAGAAAAGAAGAAAAAAGGAAAAGGAATCAGACCATAACTACAATACAGATGTACAGATTGGTTGGTAGAGGATCACCAGGGCATGAAGGTTTCTTGACATTGAAGTGCTTGACACAACCTCAGCTTCCCAAGCTTAAGCTAATATAGGGATATATAGGAGCTTATAGAAGGATGATCTTAACAGCATTAACATGAGACAAACCATCCTCAAAAAAGAAGCTGGTCTGTGTCCTCAGTGAGAACATAGATACACTGTAGACAAATATCTTTATCACACCTAGAAAAAAGCAGGGTAGTAATGGTGCAGGTGCCCCAGTGTACAGTATATATCTGAAATAAAAATACAGGACATTAAAGTACCATAGAGCTCTAGAGAGCCAGGGAAGAGCATAGACATGTTGGTGTGTTACATTTTGTATCCACTAACATCTGCTTAGGTTCCTTATCAGTAAAAGAGCTGATACACAGTAGGCAATACTGTATTGTTTGGACAAGCAGAGGTCATGTCAGACCACTGTCTTTAAATGAATATTGGTTCATTATACACACAAAGTAAAACTATCCTGTCACATAAAGATTCCAGGTAATAGAGCCTATCCGTCTGTCACATCTTGGTCTGAAGAGACAGCCAGGGCAAGCACTCATTATACCATTCTGGTTTACTGAAGTACAAATAGACACGCATTTTCCCATTTTATATTAGAAGAAATTGCTCCTGTGAGGAAAACATGCCCCCTTTTCAGATAAGAATCCCTTCTCTGGATCTCCCACTCCAGAAGGCCAAACCACTAAAATCCTTCCAGCTGCATTCTCTGCCCTGTGGTTCCTCCAGGCAAAGTTTTTGATTTTCTTTGGTTTTATGAATTTTATTTATTATTGGGCTGAGTAATTTAGTTTCATGAGACTAACTCTTCAACATGTTACAGTTCACAGAAGGGGCACATCTGGAATAAAATTTTTAATGTGTCTGAATACATATGCTTTAAAGGTTGCTTGTGCATGCTCTGGGTCTTTTGCCTGGAGCTATGCAGCATTTTCAGATACAAAAGCAAGTTTTATGTGTTAGCTTCATAATTTGCCCCAGTCCCAAATGCATATCTTCGAGCAGCATTTTTCTTTTTAGTCTTTTTTGTTGGAAAAGGAAGTAAAAACATTTTATGATAATATTAAAGATTTACATGGAAATTATTTCTTATAAAATTGAAGAAATGTATAGAAAAGAATGTTAAAATTGACAGTTTTCATGGAAAATTAAAGAGTAAATTGTTAGACATAAAAAACATTGCTAAATTAATTGAAAAAAGAAGTAGAAATATTTTCTGACGGAATTGAAGATTTACATGGAAAATACTTCTGATAAAATTGTAGAAAATATAGAATAACATGTTAAAATTGAAGATTATCATGGAAAATTACACAGATAAAATGATAGGCATAAAATATTTCTAAGTTGATTGAAGTGGAATTATCAACATTTTCTGATAAAATTGAAGATCTGCATGGAAAATATCTCTGATAAAATTCAAGAAATATATAGAAAAAGATGTTAAAATCAACTATTTCATGGAAAATTATACAGATAAAATGGTAGGCATAAAATATTTCTAAGTTGATTGAAAGTGGAATTATAAACATTTTCTGACAAATTGAATATTTACATGAAAAGTATTTCTGATGAAATTGAAGAAATATGTGCAAAAACACTAAAATTGAAGATTATCATGGAAAATAATACAGATATTAAAATTGAAGATTATCATGGAAAATAATAAAGATAAAATGGTAAACATAAAAAACTTTTCTAAATTAATTGAAAGAGGAATTATAAACACTTTCTGATAAAATTTTAGATTTACATGAAAAATATTTCTGTTAGTCCATGTCTTTTTATTGGGGAATTGAGACCATTGATATTAAGAGATATTAAGGAATAGTGATTGTTGCTTCCTGTTATTTTTGATGTTATTTATATGTTTGTATGGGTAGCTTCTTTTGGGATTGTTGGAAGATTACTTTCTTGCTTTTTCTAGGGTGTAGTTTCCCTCCTTGTGTTGTTGTTTTCTATCTATTATCCTTTGTAGGGCTGGATTTGTGGAAAGATATTGTATAAATTTGGTTTTATCGTGGAATATCTTGGTTTCTCCATCTATGGTGATTGAGAGCTTTGCTGGGTATAGTAGTCTGGGCTGGCATTTGTGTTCTCTTAGGGTCTATATGAGATATTCCCAGGATCTTCTAGCTTTCATCCTCTCAGGTGAGAAGTCTGGAGTAATTCTGATAGGCCTGCCTTTATAAGTTACTTGATTGACCTTTTTCCCTTACTGCTTTTAATATTCTTTGTTTAGTGCATTTGGTATTTTGATTAGTATGTGACAGGAGGACTTTGTTCTGGTCCAGTCTGGAGTTCTGTAGGTTTCTTGTATGTTCATGGGCATCTCTTTTTTTAGGTTAGGGAACTTTTCTTCTATAATTTTGTTGAAGATATTTACTGGCCCTTTAAGTTGTAAATCTTTGCTCTCTTCTATACCTATAATCCTTAGGTTTGGTCTTCTCATTGTGTCCTGGATTTCCTGGGTGTTTTGGGTTAGAAGCTTTTTGCATTATGCATTTTCTTTGCATAATGTTGACTCAATGTTTTCTATGGTATCTTCAGTACCTGAGATTCTTTGTTCTATCTCTGATATTTTGTTGCTGATACTTGCATCTATTACTCCTGATTTCTTTCCAAGGTTTTTTATATCCAGGGTTGTCTCCCTTTGTGATTTCTTTATTGTTTCTACTTCCATTTTTAGATCCTGGATGGTTTTGCTCGGGTCCTTCACTTGTTTGGTTGTGTTTTCCTGTAATTCTTTAAGGGATTTTTGTGTTTCCACTTTAAGGGCTTCTACATGTTGACCCATGTTCTCCTGTACTTCTTTAAGGGAGTTATTTATGTCCTTGAAGTCCTCTATCAGCATCATAAGATGTGGTTTTAAATCCAACTCTTGCTTTTCTAGTGTGTTGGGGTATCTGGGACTTGCTGTGATGGGCGAACTGGGTTCTGATGTTGCCAAGTAGCCTTGATTTCTGTTGGTAGAGTTCTTGTGCCTGCCTTTTGCCATCTGTTTATCTCTGGTATTAGATGGTTTTGCTGTCTCTAGCTGGAGCTTGTACCTCCTGTGGGCCTATAAGCCTGTGTCCATACTCCTGGGAGGCCAACTCTCCTCTGGCAGGGTCTGTGCATAGAAGGCTGTAGAGATGCCTGGCTTTCTTGGTGTAAATGGTTCCTGGAAGGCTCCTATCCAAGTTGTTCCACTGATCATATGCCCTGTGTGCTCCTAGCTGTTCCCCTCCAGAGAGATATTGGAGAGAAGGAGATCTCACCTCCATGCTCATAAGTGGAGGCACTGCTAGGAGACCACTCTCTCCTGGCAGGCTGTGCACTGAAGGCTGTGGCACTGTCTGGCTCCCTGTTACAAATGGCAGCCCGAAGGCTCCTGTCCCAACTGTTCCACTGATTGTACTCCCTGTGTACTCCTAGCTGTTTCCCTCCAGAGAGAAGATGGAGATCTCACTTCCATGCTCAGAAGTGGAGGCACTGCTGGGAGATCACTCTCCTGGTGGGCACGAGCACAGAAGGCTGTGGAGCTGCCTGCCTCCCTGGTGTAAATGGCAACCAGAACACTCCTGTCCCAGCTAGAGCAGCATTTTCAACCTGTTGGTCAGGACCCCTTTGGGGGTATTGAATGGCCCTTTCTCAGGGATTACCTAAGGCCATTAGAAAACACAGATATTTACATTGTGATTCATACCAGTAGCAAAATTACAGTGAAGCATCAATGAAAATAATTTTGTGGTTGGAGTCACCATAACAAGAGAAAGTATATTAAAGAGCCACAGCATTAGGAAGGTTGAGAACCACAGTCTTAAAAGTTAGCACAGATTCTAGAAGAACCTGTCAGTTTATTATGTTCTAAGAGTGAGCAATGGAATTGTAATAGGAACTTAACATTCAAGTGAAAATGTAAGATTGAAGATCAAATATATATTCAGGCCCCAAAAACTTTCCAAGCTTATTGCAAAGTCATTGAAGTTTCTAAAGATAGCCATTCTAAATGGATCTTTTTATTTATTTATTTATTTATTTATTTACTTACTTACTTACTTACTTACTTACATATTCACTTTACATCCCACTCACTCCCCCCTCCTGGTCACTCCCTCTTACAATCCTTTCCCCACACCCCTCCCCTTCTCCTCCAAACAGGTGCCCCCCATCCTCCCATGATTGAACTTCAAGTCTCTGCGAAGCTAGGTGCCACCTCTCCCACTGAGTCCAGACAAGGCAGACCAGCTAGTATAACATATCCCATGTACAGGCAGCAACTTTTGGGATAGTCCCAGCCCGTTATTCAGGATCCACATGAAGACCAAGCTGCACATCTGCTACATATGTGCAGGGAAGCCTAGGTCCAGCCTGTGTATATTCTTTGGTTGTTGGTTCAGACTTTGAGAGCCTCTAGGGTCCAGGTTAGTTGACTCTGTTGGTCTTCCTGTGGAGTTCCTATCCACTTCGGAGCCTGCAAGCCTTACTTCTATTCTTCCTTAAGAGTCTCCAAATTCCATCCACTGTTTGGCTATGGGGCCCAAATCTGTCTGAGTCAGCTGCAGGGTGGAGCCTCTCAAAAGACAACATGCTCCTATCTGCAAGTATAACAGAGTATCATCAACTGTGTTAGGGACTGCTGCTTGCCATGGGATGAGTCTCAAGTTGGCCTGATTATTGGTTGGCCATTCCCTCAGTCTCTGTTCCTTCTCCAGTGCCTTTATTACTTGTAGACAAGATAAATTTGGGTTGAAAGATTTATGGGTGGGTTGGTGTCTCTATTGCTCCACTTGGGTTCCTGTCTGTCTATAGAAGGTGGCCTCTTCAGATTCTATATCCCCAGTGTAGTGAATCACAGCTAAAGTCATTCCCATTGATTCTTGTGTGCCTCCCTTATCGCAGGTCTCTGTCTCATCCTGGAGATGTCACCTACTTCCTTGCCCCTGTCAGTTGCAGATTTCCATTCATTTTCATGGCCATCTAGCCAGCTCTGTTCTTCTTCCCCAGGCCTGATCCTGAAGCCCCCCATCCCTGTCCCCATCCTCCTCCCTCCAAGTTACCTTCCTCCATCTGGTCTTATGACTATTATATTATCCCTTGTAAGTGAGATTCAATTTCCTCATTTGGGGCCTTCCTTCTTGTTTAGCTTCTTTACAAACCCTCAGCTATCTAGTTTCTTCCCTGAAACCAAGAATTCTTCCCTCTGTATTGGGGCAGGGGCCAGAGCTTCTACAATTTAAACTTCCTTAAGAATTTAAATGACAACAGTCCATGTTGGTGGTACAAACCTGTCTTTCAAGTGCTTCAGAAGGGGAGGAAGGAGTATCAAGCATTCAAAGTCATCCTCAGTTACACAGAGAATTTGAGGCCTGACAAAGCTACAATAGGACCTTGCATCAAAGAAAAAAGTTAGAGAACAGCTAAATCCCATGTGGCCAATACAAATGGAGAATGATAGTCTCAGTGATGATAAAGACCTGAAGCCAAGAGTCAAGTGGGTCTGTGAGCTGATGAGCGTGCCCATCAGCCATCTACCCATTAAGACCTAGAATTAACCTGCTCAGCAACACTGCTCTCAGCCTTAATAGCTAAAGTTTCTCTTTCAACACATCAAGAAATATCCTTATGGCTCATAGATTAAAAAATTAAACACAAAACTTGTTTCCTCTATACTCATTAACCTCTCATATTGTAGTAATTCCAAATTAATTTTCTCTACTTCATTTCATCAAAAGAAGACTAAAGAAATAAATGAATTTCTAGATTCATCCAAATCACCCAAGTTAAAGCAAAAAGAAGATCAATAGCTTAGAGATTCAAAACAAACAAGGAGATGGGAAGAGAGATAAAATGTCTTCCAACTTAAAAAAAAAAAAAAAAAAACCTCAGGCCCAGATGGATTCACAGAAGAATTCTACCAGGCTTTCAAAGAAGATCTGCAAACAATATTTTCATTTTGTTCAAAAGATTAGAAACAGAAGTTGCACTTTCAAACTCCTCTGTAAACCAGTATTACCCTACCACCAAACTAAGGAAGACACAACAACCATCACAACAAGAAAACTACGGGCCAATACCCTTCATCAATCTAAGTGCAAATGTCCTCAATAAAATACTTATAAACCAAGTACAGACATGTATTAAAAAGATTATCCACCATGATCAAGTTGGCTTTGTCCTTGAGGTACAGGGAAAGTTCAACCTATATAAGACAATAAGTGTAGTAAATCATAAAGAGACTTAAGTATTTACAATAGCATGAGCCCATGCTCTCATCATTTTCAGACCTCCTAGGGCCTAGTACTTCCCATATCAGGTGATTTTAATGTAACTAAGTTGTGTCTATGTCATTTAGTTATTACTCTAGTGTTCCTTCCTTGGGGCACATGCCAGAACAGCATGCCACGTGTGCATCCATCTGAGGTTGATCTTCAACTCTTGCTCCTTCTAGGGCATCAGATAGCAGAAGGCCCTGTAGGAGTGGTAGGTGGTGTGGGTAGGTCACCTGGAGTCAGGGGTTAATGGGACAATGCTAGTCATGTGGAGTTCCATTCAGCTTTGGCAGGAAATCCCACAGAAATCTGAACTGTTGATATGAGCCAGAGCACCACAGTCAGGGACAGGGTTCACTAAGGCTACCATCCCTTTCCGCAAGTCTGACAGAGTAGAATTCTTGACATCCTTCTTGATGAGGACGGAGGTTACATGCAGCCAACTAAAGGAAAAGCTATTTCAGTAGGAAACAGAAGAAGATGCATTCCTGGCATCATGGGACACCTTGGATTATTTAACCCTGATCAGGAAACTACATTAAAATAGTTAAGCATTCTTCAATACTGGTTTCTAGAGTGGCTTTTGCATCCTCACCACCATTGAATTTGACTTCCTCCTTCTCCACAACCTTTTCATAAATTTTTATTAGTTGTTTATTTGTTGATCGCAATGATTCTAGCTGCAGTGAGATGAAATCCCAAAGTTGTTTTAATTTACATTTCCATGATTGCTAAGGATGATTAAGCCTTTTTAAAATCAACTTTTTCTTGATTCTTTGTGAATTTCACAGCATGTGCCCCAATCCCATTCATCTCCCCATTCCTTCGTACCCACTCTCTGCCCTCGAAACCTCCCTATCAAAAGAGAAAAAGAAACTCATTGTGGAAACTATTGTGTCACCATGCATGCCATAGTATACCCTTTGGTCCACACTTCTTCAGTTGCAAACGTTCATTGCAATGAATTCTTGGTCTGTTTCAAGGCCTCTGGCTTCTGCTACACTATCAATACTTGATCCTCACCAGGACTTAATACTGTTGTTGCTCTGTGTCATGGAGATCCTGCAGCTTTGAATCTGTAGGGCCTGTCCCTTTTCATTCTCCCTTAGTTCATAGATGGGGTATATGTTGGGGTGGGCCAACTCAAACCCCTGGGATCTGAGCCCAGATGTTAGCTGAGCCGGTCAGTCAGCCAGCTGTCCTGCACCCACACCAACAAGGAGAGTGCCCTGGCTAGGTTAGCTCACCCAATGCCGCAACCTGCAAGGAGCAGAGTCAGATCCCCTCTCATGCCTTAGAGCTGGCTCACCCACACCCATGCCAGCAAGGCCAGCCCTGGCAAACATCTGAGGTATTTCTTTTTTTTTTCTAGTTTTTTTTTAATTTTTTTTTATTTTCTATATTTTATGTTTATATTCCAAAGGCTTTCCCCTTTCCCAGTTCCCACCCACCATAGTTCCCATAGTTCCTCTCCCCCCCCCAACTGTTCCCCAATCATTCCCCCTCCCCCCTCGGTTTCTTTACTAAACTGGATGCAATCTTTACAGGCCCAGGGTCCTCTCCTTTCTTCTTCTTGGGAATCATTTGACTTGCTATTAGTGTCTTGAGTATTTAGGGCTTCTCAAAGTTTCTGCAAAGCAAAGGACACTGTCAGAAGGACAAAACGGCAACCAACAAAGTGGGAAAAGATCTTCACCAACTCCATATCCGACAGAGGGCTAATATCCAATATATACAAAGAACTCAAGAAGTTAGACCGCAAAGAAACAAATAACCCTATCAAAAAATGGGGTACAGAGCTAAACAAAGAATTTTCACCAGAAGAAATTCGGATGGCTGAGAAGTACCTTAAAAGATGTTCAACATCATTAGTCATCAGGGAAATGCAAATCAAAACAACCCTGAGATTCCACCTCACACCAGTCAGAATGGCTAAGATTAAAAACTCAAGAGACAACAAGTGCTGGCGAGGATGGGGAGAAAGAGGAACACTCCTCCACTATTGGTGGGATTGCAAAATGGTAAAACTGCTCTGGAAATCAGTTTGGCGGTTCCTCAGAAAATTGGGCATGTCACTTCCAGAGGACCCTGGCATACCACTCCTGGGCATATACCCAGAGGATTCCCCTGCATGCAATAAGGACACATACTCCACTATGTTTATAGCAGCCTTGTTTATAATAGCCAGAAATTGGAAGGAGCCCAAATATCCCTCAAAGGAGGAATGGATACAGAAAATGTGGTATATTTATACAATGGAATACTACTCAGCAATTAAAAATAATGAATTCATGCAATTTGTAGGTAAATGGTTAGACCTGGGAAATATCATCCTGAGTGAATTAACCCAATCACAAAAGAATGCACATGAAATGCAATCACTGATAACTGAGGTATTTCTTATTCAGTTTTTATTTCTTCTATTGAGAGCTTTCTGGATTCCTAGTCTCTTTTTAGTTGGCTACTCTTTCTTCCTTGTTTCTTTGAGGGTTTTTTTTTATTTCTTCGTATATTCTAGATATGAATTCTCCATCAGATGGATATCTCACAAAGGTTCTTTTCCATTCTGTGTATTTCTTCTCCACTCGATTATTTGTTTCCTTAGATGAGCAAGGGCTTTTTGCTTTTATGGGGTCTCGGTTGTCAGCTGTTGGCCTCGTTCCTTAGCAAATGGAGTCATGTTTAGAAAGTCTTTTCCTATACCTGTATCTTGTAAGGTACTTCCTAACAAAACAGCTGAACCTATTATATGACATAGATTATATCACTCCTTGGCTATGCCTAAAGGCCTCTACAGCCCATTCCACATATACTTGCTCAGCAAAGGTCATTGCCACCCATTCACAGTAGACAGAAAATGGAAACTTCCTTCAACAGATAAATAGATAATAAAACCGTGGCATATCTACACATGTAGATATGCCACGGTTTTATTATCTATTTATCCAGAAATTTATGCATTTCCAGAAATTACTATGCATGTGGCCAAGGGAATAAAATGCTATCTAGCTATAAAGAATGATGTAATTTGCAGGTAAATGGATGGACCTAGAAATGGTTATAATCAATGAGGTAACCTAGATCCAGAAAGATGAACTGACTATGAGTTTTTTCTCCTCTGTGGTTCCCAGCTTCAAATATACAACATGGAGTAAACGTAGAAATGAAAAAAGTGTAATGGGGTCATATGGGAAATGGGTTGAAAGGAGTCTAGCTGTTTAGAGGTGATATGAAGTGGGAAGTGGAAAAATGGGGAGGCTTCAACTAGGAAGGACAGAAGGAGGTCAAAATAGAGGAGGGAAAAAATAACCCAAAGGTTAGCTAATAAAGCCTCAAAGAATCTTATTTTATATTTCCCTAAGATTATATATAAAACATATAAATGTATGTGTATACAAATACACAACACACTTACATACACAAACACACAGGCACACACACAATCCTTAAGGAAGTTAAGCCACTTAAAATGACAATGCACACTAAAGAATCCTAGATTAAAGCCCGGCGGTGGTAGTGTACTTGGGAGGCAGAGGCAGGCAGATTTCTGAGTTCAAGACCAGCCTGGTCTACAGAGTGAGTTCCAGGACAGCCAGGGCTACACAAAGAAACCCTGTCTCAAAAAGAAAAAAAAACAAAGAATCCTAGATTAACAAAAGTCCAGTACCAGGCATGAGAAATTTTGGGCAGAGTAGTTCAAGTAACTCACAAAACAATAATTACAGATGTAGTTTCCCCCCACCCCCATCCCCTGGAGTTGAAGGTGAGGCCCTATTGCTAAAACATTGCACATTTAGGACATAGGACTCAGATGATTCAGGCTTTATCTGACCTGAAAGCCTGTTTCCTGTGTTCTAGCATTCATGGTTCCAGAAATTACTTTGCATGTGGCCAAGGGAAGGAAGCCATTAAACAATCAGATACAGCTGCAAACCTATGAACCACAGCAATGACCAGTATTGCAAATTATACTAAGATGCAATAAGGGCCACTCATGTGTCAGTGGCAACTGACAGTTATCTGAATGGACTTAAGGCCCATTCAGGAAAATGAGAGCCATGCTTGGAACTGGACACTTAACCAGATTCCATGGCTTGTGTGGGTGAGGTCATGAACCTTAGAAAAGACTCCATGCCATCACTTTGCTAGATGAGCATAATTCCTTATTACATTCTAAATCTTATCTTTATACTCAGATTATGCAGTTATACCACCCCTCATCAATGATGTCTCATTTAAATAAAATGGAGGTCATCACAGAAAGCCACTGATGAACAGATTGTGGGGAATCTACCTTTGTGGATACCTTACATCACAACTCTTGCATCTATGACTCAGGCAACATTTTGGAAGAGGCAGAAAGAATGCAAAAGCCAAGCATACTAGGAAGTGTTCTGTGAGACACTCTTTTCTAGAAGTGAATGAATAAATAATACTGGAACAATGGCAACATCACTGACATGTTAACATGGAAAGGGAACTATTTCATAGGGTTCAACTCCTACACAGAGAAGTACTGCTGCCAGAAGGATTGGCCTCTGCCACAGAACAACTCTTATTGGTTGCAACAGAGTGGTCAGGCTTGAGATCATATACTCACAAATAATAAAACTTGACTCAGAAGTTGCATTTACTATATATATATGTATATATATATATATATATATATATATATATATATGATTTATGCCTAGCATAATACATACATATGTGGGCAAAATAAGAGGGCTTCAAGGAAGGATAGCTGGGAGTGGCTGGAAAGAGATAGCAAAAGAGGGGATTGATATAAATTCTATTTCAATTAAATCATATATATATATATACATATATATATATACATGTATATATATATATATATATATATGAGGTAGAGCCTTGTGGGAGGTCCTTAAGGCATCAGGACTGTACCTTTAGAGGGAATTATAGCACTATAGTCCCCTCCTTTCTTTTGCCTCTTCTACAAGTTGAACAGCTTTGCACTAGATATAATTTGCTGCCTCGCCTCAGGTCCAGAATAATGGAGCTAATTGATCAGGGGCTGGAGTCCTAAAATATGAGACAAAATAAGTCTTTTCTCTTCATAATTTACTTATCTCAGGCATTTATTTCATGGTAGAGAGGGAAAGCTATCTAATATATGCTACATATTGTGCATATGCTTCAAAGTAGTTCATTAATCATTTGAGGAAAGAAAATGATAGGTTCAAAAAGCAGGTAAAAATTGCTATCCCAATGGCTGTCCTATAGTAAATTCAACTATTTTTATCAAAATATATTCATGCTGATCAGACCTTATCTTTTAAAGATCAAATGGTACCGGGAGTAATTGGATTGTTACATCTTCAAAGGAGATGTAGAGTACAAAGGAGAGTAGTAGCCACATGATATTGTGTATAAGAATTTGGAGAGATATCTATATAAAGATATTGACACATAACAGAGATGAAATTTTCTTACTTATATCCTAAAAACTACATAGTATAGATTTTTAGTTTGTAACTAGCTTTTATTCAAGTTACCTGTTCCCCATGACAGTATCTCCTCTTGTAAGTAAATAACTGAAATATTAAAGTACAGATGTCCCCAGGAGACACAGAGGTGACTAGAGCAGCCTGGCAACTCTCTTACAGCTCATGCTGAAGTGAATTTTCTTGCTCACCCAATGACCTAACTAAATTACATGAAATGATTTTTCTTCTCTCAAACCCCTATACAATCATGCGGAGGCAAGACCTCAATAAACACAGAAACTGTCTGCTTCAGACACAAGCACTTCTTAGCACTAGAATTTAAGGCCTGGAGTGTGGATTCTTCCCTCAAAGCAGCAAAATTGTTGATCACAGTGGATTCCAGAAATATTATTTGAAGGACCTGCTGGCAAAATTGATTAGTGCATTTTAGACATGACAGACTTGCAATCTGACTTCCTTTTCCAAACACAGGAACTGGATATACAAAATTAAGATCAGCTGTCACTAGTTAAACAGTTGAAGTCTGTTCATGTATATGTATAAATAGGATAACTAACTGAAGTTTTTCATATTAAATTCTGTCCCATGATACAAGTCCTTGTTTACATTTTGTTGCTGTGGCTAAAACCATTACCAAAAGCAACTTGGAGAGGAAGGAATTTATTTGCCTTACCCTTTCTGATCACAGTCTATCATTGAAGGAAGCCAAGGTAGGAGCTCAAGGCAGGAATATGTAAGTAGAAACTGGGAAAATGCCCTCACAGACATGTTCACAGTCCAGTATGATGGAAGAAATCCCTCGATTGAGGTCACTTCTTCCCAGGTGACTTTAGTTTGGGTGAGGGTGACAAAAACTAAGCAGCGTAATATATGTTTTGTTTTATGTTTATTCTTTTTCATTGGTTTTGGGTAGTATTAATTTAATTTACTACGCCTCCAATTCTCAAGCTGATAGACTCATTTTTATTATTTTATATGCATATATACCACACACATTCTCTCTCTCTCTCTCTCTCTCTCTCTCTCTCTCTCTCTCTCTCACACACACACACACACACACACACACACACACATACACACACAAACACACACACACACATGAGATAGGGAAGGCAGGAAGAGAGGGAGAGGGAAAGAGAGAGGATATACTTGGGCTGTTGAAGAATAAATGTCATGAGCCTTACTAAGCTCTGAACCCTGTGAACTATTGTGGTGACCAGAATGATAAGACATGCTTTGTGTGTAACATGGAATGGATATTATAGTGGTAAACAAAAACTTTATGACTCTCTTTAAAGCTTGCTCCATAGGAGGAAATATATGCCTAGCATCTGTTACAGAACCCATAGTCTGGGAGCATGTAGGCCTCAGTGGTGAACCTACTACTATTGTTCTGCCAAATACCTGCATAATAGTGAAGTTCTAAGATTCTATCAGAGAAGGTTTTCCTGTGAAATGAACAGTGGTTAACACAGAAATCCACAACTTAACAAAATGCAGAAAATAAGTATCAGTGAAGTGCTCAGTCACAAAGAGGACAGCTATATCAAGCACACACCCATACATAGAGAAGGGTCAAGAACATCAGTTAGATGGGATCAGACTAATTCTAAGAGACAGAAATCAGAGAAGCCTGGAGCTACACAGTGTTTTCTTGACATAACAAGATCCTGTCTCTCAGGAGCTCACGGTATCTGGGGTTGCCAGCACAAGATCAAGCCAGTTGGCATTCTAGTATTGAGTGAGAAGGGGTTCATGAGTTCCTACCCTAAGTCGATTGATGGCTTCTGGGGAAACAAGAGTCAGTCTTCTTTAAGTGTAGCTCCTGGTGGGTCTATAATGCTCCAATGGATGAGTATATGAGCAACACAAATTGGATGTGGTGTGTCACAAGACAAAGAACAGAAAATTAGGGGGGTATGGGGAAGTAAAGGGTGGATTTTGAAAGCGTTATAAGGAGAAATGAAAACTATATCAAATATATGGACCTCTCAAAGAATAATAATATTTTTTAAAAATCTCTGATAAAAGGATCTTTGTTGCTCAGATATGTACATGTAATAATGACATAGACGGGTTGACAGTGAAGCTTCATGAAGACTGCACCAGTATGTGACATAAATGAGGTCAACAGTACAGCATATGAGGAACTTTCTACCATCATCCTTCACGGAAGTATTAGTGTTTAAAACTAGCTACCCAGGTATGTTTTTATAATAAGCTGAACAATTTTGTACAAAGGACAAGACTTCCAGCAGATCAGAACTCTCAGTTTTCTTTATCACTCACCTCAGACTGTTCGGATTGATGGCAAGGGGTACCCATCCTTCAGGCTGGCATTATTCCCATGTTGTAAAGTGGCAGCATGGTGTGGGTACCAATGTCTACCCTACAGTGTTTGTGCAGGACACTGCCTAAGAAGTTCTTTTAATTATTTCTGCCATTAATATCACAGCTAAGTTGTTTGAGGTAGGCTTGAATCAATAAAGAGAGAACATAGACCCAATAAATATCTTAGTGGGTTCCATCAAAATACCCATCAGTGAGGCACTGTTCTAGAGATATCATAAAATATCAATACAAAAGAAGTTTATGATATCAAACCAGACACCTGTATGCCTATTGGAAGTTTTTCCCCAACAGAAACCTTAAGAAAACAAACAGAGAGAAATACCCATCAAAGACCATTTACCCAGAAACACTATCCTTCAGAAATGAAGAACAAGGAATTTCTGGCCAAATTAAAGCTGGTTGCTCTAGTTTTCTTTTCTGTTGCTGTGATTAAACACTGAATAAAACCAACTTGAAAAGAAAAGGATTTACTTAATTTTATTATTCCAAATGAAAGTTCACCATTGAGGGTCTGCAGGGAAGGAACTCAGAGCAGTTGTACCTGGAAGCAGGAACTAAAGCAGAAACCATGGAAGAAGGATGATTATTAACTTATTCTCAAGCTCAGACTCAGCTCCTACTTATACAGCCCAAGCCACCTGCCTAGGGATGGTACTTCCCACAATGACCAGACAATTAGCAATAAGCTAATAAGAAAATGTAATAAGAAAATGCCCTCACAGAAATACCTATAGGATGATCTGAGGAATTTTTCAAATGAGGTTCTCCCTTCCCAGGTATCTCAAGTTGACAAGCAAGATTAGACATCATTTCTAGAGCTGCAACACAGCTAGAAAATTACTCACAAAGTGCCAATAGCAAATCTTTGCCCATCCACAATTATATTAGGCATAAGTGAATTAAATCCCCCCAAACAATATAGAAATTAATGGATACAAAATAAAACACAAACATATGCTGTCTTCGACCATTTCATTTCAGTTTCAAGAACACACATTGAAAATGAATGGGAGATAGACTCCAGCCGGGGCTACCATTGCGCAGGGGGATCCGCTAGGCTTTCACCGCCAGGCAGGCCCAGCGCCGCCGAGGCTCTGCGGGACTTCTCCCTGCCCTCCGACCTTGCACCTAGGCAGCGGGTGGCAGCCAGCTCACGGTCCCTTGGAGCAGTGGTAGCGGTAAGCCTCCATATTGCAACCAGGACACAGCTGGAGAGGCCCAGGTAGACAGACTCCAGCCAGGGCTACCATGATCAAGTAGGCTTCATCCCAGGGATGCAGGGATGGTTTAACATGTGGAAATCCATCAATGTAATCCACTACATAAACAAACTAAAAGAAAAGGACCACATGGTCATCTCATTAGATGCTGAAAAAGCATTCGACAAAATTCAGCATCCTTTAATGCTAAAAGTCTTGGAAAGAGCAGGAATTCAAGGCCCATATCTAAACATAGTAAAAGCAATATACAGCAGACCAGTAGCCAACATCAAGGTAAACGGAGAAAAACTTGAAGCAATCCCACTAAAATCAGGGACTAGACAAGGCTGCCCTCTCACCATATCTCTCCAATATAGTACTTGAGGTACTAGCTAGAGCAATTCAACAACAGAGGGAAGTCAAAGGGATACAAATCGGAAAGGAAGAAGTCAAACGATCACTATTCGCAGATGATATAATAGTATACTTAAGTGACCCAAAAAACTCCACCAGAGAACTCCTGCAACTGATAAACAACTTCAGCAAAGTGGCTGGCTATAAATTCAACTCAAGCAAATCAGTAGCCTTCCTATACGTGAAGGATAAGCAGGCCGAGAAAGAAATTAGAGAAATGACACCCTTCACAATAGCCACAAAAGATATAAAGTATCTTGGAGTGACTCTAACCAAACATGTGAAAGATTTATATGACAAAAACTTCAGGTCTCTGAAGAGGGAAATTGAAGAAGACATCAGAAAATGGGAAAATCTTCCATGCTCGTGGGTTGGCAGGATTAATATTGTTAAAATGGCAATCTTGCCAAAAGCAATATACAGATTCAATGCAATCCCCATCAAAATCCCAACTCAGTTCTTCATAGAGTTAGAAAGAGCAATTCTCAAATTCATCTGGAATAACAAAAAACCCAGGATAGCTAAAACTATCATCAATAGCAAAAGAACTTCTGGGGGAATCAATATCCCGGACCTCAAGCAATACTACAGAGCAGTAGTGTTAAAAACTGCATGGTATTGGTTCAGTGAAAGGGAGGCGGATCAATGGAATACGATCAAAGACCCAGAATTGAACCCACACATCTATGGCCAATTGATCTTCGACAAAGGAGCTGAAAACATCCAGTGGAAAAAAGATAGCCTTTTCAACAGATGGTGCTGGCTCAACTGGAAGTCAACATGCAGAAGAATGAGAATTGATCCACTCCTATCTCCTTGCACTAAGCTCAACTCCAAGTAGATCAAGGACCTCCACATAAAACCAGACACACTGAAACTAATAGAAAAGAAACTGGGGAAGACCCTTGAGGACATTGGCTCAGGGGGAAAATTCCTGAACAGAACACCAATTGCTTATGCTCTAAGAGCAAGAATTGACAAATGGGACCTCATAAAATTACAAAGTTTCTGTAAGGCAAAAGACACTGTCAAAAGGATAAATCGGCAACCAACAAATTGGGAAAAGATCTTCACCAACCCCACATCTGACAGAGGGCTAATATCCAATGTATACAAAGAACTCAAGAGGTTAGACCCCAGAAAACCAGATGACCCTATCCAAATATGGGGTACAGAGCTAAACAGAGACTTTTCACCTGAAGAAATTCGGATGGCTGAGAAGCACCTTAAAAAATGTTCAACATCATTAGTCATTAGGGAAATGCAAATTAAAACAACCCTGAGATTTTACCTCACACCAGTCAGAATGGCTAAGATTAAAAACTCAGAAGACATCAGGTGTTGGCGAGGATGTGGAGAAAAAGGAACACTCCTCCACTGCTGGTGGGAATGCAAGCTGGTACAACCACTCTGGAAATCAGTCTGGCGGTTTCTCAGAAAACTGGACGTGATACTTCCAGAGGACCCAGCCATACCACTCCTGGGAATATACCCAGAAGATTCCCCAGCATGCAATAAGGATACATGCTCCACTATGTTCATAGCAGCCTTATATATAATAGCCAGAACCTGGAACGAACCCAGATATCCCTCAACAGAGGAATGGATACAAAAAATGTGGTATATATATATACACAATGGAGTACTATTCAGCCATTAGACATAATGAATTCATGAAATTCTTAGAGAAATGGATGGAGCTGGAGAACATCATACTAAGTGAGGTGACCCAGTCTCAAAAGAATACCCACAGTATGCAGTCACTGATAGGTGGATATTAGCCTAGAATCTTGGAACACCAAAGACACAAATCCCATACCAAGTGATGTCTGACAAAAAGAAAGGAATGGACACTGGTGCTAGAATGGACCAAAGCATCATTGTGGGGGAGTACAAAGACAGGGAGGTGGGAGGGGGTGGATTAGGGAGCAGGAGGAGGGAAAAGGGCATGTGGAACCTTTGGGGGTGGGAAACCAGAAAAAGGGAAATGAATTGTAAATATAGAATATATCCAATAAAATAAATAAATAAATAAAAGGCCCATACCTAAACATAGTAAAAGCAATCTACACCAAACCGGTACCCTTGTTTATAATAGCCAGAAATTGGAAGGAGCCCAAATATCCCTCAAAGAAGGAATGGATACAGAAAATGTGGTATATTTATACAATGGAATACTACTCAGCAATTAAAAATAATGAATTCATGCAATTTGTAGGTAAATGGTTAGATCTGGAAAATATCACATGAAATGCAATCACTGATAGGTGGATATTAATGAGCCCAGAAGCCCTAAATACTCAAGGCACAATTAGCAAGTCAAATGATTCCCAAGAAGAAGAAAGGAGAGGACCTGGGCCTGTAAAGATTGGATCCAGTTTTGTAGACCCAGAACAGAGAAACCGTGGGGGGAGGGAGGATGATTGGGGAATAGTTGGGGGGGGAGAGGAATTATGCGACGTATGGTGGGGGGAACTGGGAAAGGGGAAAGCCTTTGGAATGTAAACAATGAATATAGAAAATAAAAATTAAAAAAAAATGATAACCATAGAGGTCTCTGGTGTCTTGCACTTGATAATAGAGATCATACCATAGCTCAGTAAGTAATGGACTTGAACCATACTTTAGATCAAGGGACCTGACTTATAGCATCATCTGAGGGCACAACCTCCTCAAGCACATAGCTTCCACTGAGGATGGGTCATGAGTCTTGATAACACATTAAGTATCTTTTTCAACAATTATAAGAGATTAGAAATCAGTAACAAGCGAAAACAGTGAATCTATGGAGCATGCACAACATTCTGGCACAGCCAATGTGCCAAAGAATTAGAAGGGGGGATTTCAAAATGAAGGTGAAACACCTTTCAAAACACAAAGTATGCCAAAAAAAGTGTTCTGACATGGACATTTAGAATAACAGCCAAGTGAAGAAAAAATACTATTCCTAAAAGAAGAAATGGAGAGAGAAAACTTGGAGAGAGAAAACTCAACTCCAAGTTCATGGGAGGAGGCAACTAACCAAGATTTAAATAGAATAAATAAAATATAGAGCAGAAAATATCCATAAAAATGACAGTTGTGTTTTCTTCAAAATAGAAACACAACTCAGAAACTTTTTACTAAGTTAAAAAAGAGAGCAATCAAACCTTGGTTTTAACTGATATATATTTGGATCCAAAAAGAGTTTGTTGAACAATTCTATATCAGCAAAAGTAACAATGTAGAAGATAGGAATAAAATAATAAAATATACAACTACTAAAATAATAAAAATACACAAACTACAAAAACTAAGTCATGATGAAATAGAGAAGCTAAGAAAAATAAGGATGTACACATATAAAGACATTACATTGCAGAAAATCCCAGAACTTGGCTTGGCTTCATTGGTCAGTTCTGTCAAACCTTTAAAGATTAGTTAATATCAATACTTTCAAAGCCTTCCACAAAATGTGAACAGAAGAAAGCATTCCAAACCTATGTTATAACATCAGTCTGGTCCTGGATACAAAATCAGGCAATGACACTAGAAAATAAAATAAAATTACAAAAGTCTATCTGTAGTGTATATAAATGCACATTTATCAATAAAATGCTAGGACATTAAATATTATAACATATTCAAAAATTTTTATTGGATATATTCTTTATTTACATTTGTTTTCCTTTTCCTGATTCCCCACCCCCCAAAGGTCCCACATGCCCCTTTCCCTCCCCCTGTTCCCCCATCCATCCCTTCCCACTTCCCTGTTCTGGTATTCCCCTACACTGATGCATTGAGCTTTTCCAGAACCAGGGTCCACTCCTTCCTTCTAATTGGACATCATTTGGTATGTGGATTTTGTCTTTGAAGTTCCAAGATTCTAGGCTAATATCCACTTATCAGTGAGTGCATACCATGGGTATTCTTTTGAGACTGGGTTACCTCACTTAGTATGATATTCTCCAGCTCCATCCATTTGTCTAAGAATTTCATGAATTCATTGTTTCTAATGGCTGAACAGTACTCCATTATATATCACATTTTTTGTATCCATTCCTCTGTTGAGGGACATCTGGGTTCTTTCCAGCTTCTGGCTATTATAAATAAGGCAGCTATGAACATAGTGGAGCATGTATCCTTATTGCATGCTTGGGAATCTTCTGGATATATGCCAGGAGTGGTATGGCAGAGTCCTCTGGATGTGTCGTGTCCAGTTTTCAGAGGAACCGCCAGACTGGTTTCCAGAGTGGTTGTACCAGCTTGCAATCCCACTACACTGTGATCAAGAAGAATTCATCCCTGAAGTAGAAGCTAATTGATTTAGGCCCATTGATGATGGGAAAATATGATGTGAAACATTGTCAGAAGTTAAAAATAAAAATAATATGAATGTCTGAATAGCTACAGAAAAATATTCAATGAGGCTCAACATCTTTTTCATTATAAGAATCCTCAACAACTTAGCTTTAGAAAAGTATACATAAGCTTAATAAAATTCATATATAACAAACCTACAATATGATCAATGGTAAAAAGCTGAAAACTCTAAGGCAAAGTTAAAAAATATACAGAATGTTTGTTCTGAATATACATATATATGCATACATATGAATATATTTGTGTATCTATATATGTTAAATAAAGCATAGCTAGAGAAATTAAGTAAAAATCTTTTTTAAATACTCCAATTGGGAAAAAGGTGTTTTCCTGTTTTTGAATAGCATTATCTTATAAGTAAAAAATTATAAATGCTTCATCAAACAAGTTTACAGGTATATAAACATTTCAGAATACAAATCAATGCACTTTCTGTGAAATGTTTTGCTATAATTTTGATGATGGTAGCATTGAATCTGTAGACTACTTTACTTTAAAAAAAGATTTATTTATATTCCTTTATGTGTAGTAGTGTATGCCTGTGGCTATGCATGTGTGTGTTTGTGTGTGTGTGTGTGTATGCCACATGTGTAGTTGTACTGCTGGGAGATCAGAAGAAGATGTCATGCTGCCTAGAACTGGAGTTAGAAATGGTTGTGAGCCTCCATGTGGGTGCTGGGAGCTGAACCTATGTCCTCTACAAGAGTAACAAGTAATCTAACCTGCTGAGTCATCTCTCCATCTCAGGAGTCACATTTGAAAATGCCTTCCTGGCTCCAAAAGGCATGTGTCTCTGTGAGCTCATTGTTCTCCATGTTGTTATTTCCCCTCTGATCTGAAAAAACTTGTATCAATTTTTTTCACACACTGAACATGTTGTCTAAATGAATATGAACTGAAATGTTGTCTACAGCAAAATTTTCAGTGTCCCCTTCATGAGACACCAGAGTTTCATTTCTCAATGCCCAAAAGCAACCCTCCTCTCATTACTGACAATAGGAACATAGACACGTGTCCAAGCAAGAGCCAGAAGAGACAATTACAATGAAGGTAGGCCCTACTATCAAAGAAGGCTATCTGGAGTTGCCCTATGACCCTCAGTGTATCCATGAGCTTAGAACCAAGTTGAGCTAATCTATAAAGAAACCATTTATGTTGTCATAGACGGGATCAACTGGATAAGATTAGCAGTGTGGTACAGCAGGTTTTCAGGGCAGCATAAAATTGTAGTGTCCATAGAAATATACCTCTGTGAGCTGGGGGAATATTGGCTCAGAGCAGGCAGGAGGGCACTGAGTTGGGTGTCTTACACACTGAAGTTCTTCAGTTCCAGAGTGTGCAGAGTGGTTGTGACTTCTTTAAGTAGATCTTCAAGGGCTCTAAAATGTAAATCAAAACCATATTCCATAGTAAGCACTATGTACACTTGTCTACAAAAAGAGAGCTCCCAAACTACACATCATCAACCCCTATGCTCTCCTTTGCTATTTTTCATGAAAGGACTTAGGAAAGCTTCCCTAGCTGGCTATGAGATCAATTTTGGGGAGAAAATGTGAGGGAGAGAAGAAACCTGCGGATAACACCATCTCAAATGCAGCACAAGGTAAAGCAGTGTACTGAGAAGGCAAGAGGCAAACAAGTGCCTAACAAGTATAACCATGGGTGCTGTGAGTAGGTTATGGACTTCAGACACATGCTGGAGATGAGGTAAAACGGCAGACTGGGGACCGCTGTTGGTGAGGGAGAAGAATGCCAGATATCTTGGCATCTTCCTTTAGTGACTCGGCCTTTCCCAAAAGCATAGGTGCCTTATGCATAATGTTCTCTGATTTTTAAAGACTCTGTTCTTCTGAGAAAAAAATCCTTAGATTCTTCCAAAGGCCAGTGATTACCTTGTGACTTGCTTTCAGAAGAGATGCATGGTTCCACTGTGCATCTTCTGCACATACCAGTAGTGTTTCCTGTTACAAGTTGGTCAGTGTCCTGTGTCCCACTTAGACTGAAAGATTTATAAGATAAATGTCTGCGTCTTGTGCTCTCTGGACCCAAATATCTTCCTGTCTGAAAAAAACTATTATACATTAAATAAATGTGGAATGGATTTAATTTGCCCACACTTTTGACTATGCAACATATTGGCACTTACTTAGAAACTTGCACAAGTAATACCTTGACTGATTCCACTGGAGGACTTTCAAATAATGCTTCTTTTTTGCCTCACCAGTGTACAAGATTTCTTATGGATCCTCCAGTATTCATGACTCTCCAAAGATGATGCTTTTTCTTTTATCAACTTGCATCTTCTTTACCTTCTTCATAAAGTCTTGTAAAAGTCACCTGTGCTGGGTTATGCCACAACATCTGTCTCCTTTCAAATGATCATAATTTTTTCCCACTGTTCACTTACTTAATAATATAACTCCCATTCATACATTTAAAACTTGGAAGATTTAAAAAGAAAGAAGTTTTTTAATCTACAGAAGAAGGCCATAATTCCATAAGCTCAGCATCAAGAATTCTATTTTTAAAAAACTCATTTACAAGAACTTGAAAAGATTTAATTTCTAGTATCATCAAAAGATGGCTTCAATAATTAGAAAACTATTTCCTTTGGAAGCAATCGAATACAACATATAATTTAATTGCTGTCCATTACGTGAGTGATAATGCAGCAGCAAATTTTCAAAATGCAGCTGCTTCATCTAAGCTTTCTGATCATAAAATCATGTGCTTCAGGACCTAGGGTTGGTTATTTTTTTTATTTTTTATTTTTTGCAAGATCTACATTTAACATTTTAAAAGCCAATATTTTGTCCAAAATATTTGTAACTCACATATCCATTGCATTTTTCTCTCTTACATAGTCTTGTGCTTATGATTGCAGATAAACTAAAGCTTCCTTTCTTTTAGCCTTCCACATGAATACGCACTTTGTACGCACTTTTTTCATCCTTTGAAAGCTCAGCATGCTGAATAAAGCTGCAAATGATGGCCAGTAATAGAGAAACAAAACCCAGTGCGACCATCCTGGATGGTGACCCAGCCCATATTCAGCCTCTTTCACATGTAGTTGTGGTGTATATAGGGAATTAACTACAACAGAGAATTTATGTGGCTACATGACGATAGTGGATACATGGGGAGGTTGTGAGAAGGGCATTCAAGGGCTGCTGGTATGCTCTTATTCTTGAACACATAAGACACCCTAGATACAATTCTGCTTACTGTCCATAGCACGGTGGGATCAGATCTGTTCTTATACAATACTTTAAATCCAAACATAGCCAGTTCAAGCCCAGTTTAGGCTGAGGTGACCATACACTGAGGATGACAGTTTCTGTTGGTACAGAGGACCAGAATATGAGGAATAATCTGAGATCAAAACAAGGATGGAAATCTAATTAACTTGGGTCAAAGTGGCCCTTAGCCATGCCAGCTACCCAAAATATACTCACAATGGTTTTTTTTAAGCCATCACTATGCAATTATTTAGCTCCTTTATATTTCTGCAGATCATCGTCACTTCTACATTATACATAGCAACTCAGCGACTATCTGGAGTCAAGAGCTTCCCACCTGAACTCAGAGATGGAACAAGATTGACTCCACATGTCTCACTTCTGAATGGTAAAGAACATATACTGAATTCATTGCATACACATGTAAAAAACATGTAAGTTAACAAATACTTTGGACAAATTAATTGGCTTTTAAAATGTTAGATGTTGATCTTGCAAAAACTCAGTATATAAAAACTACTTGTTTTTGGACATTTTGGACATGACCAACTGTCTACACTCGATATATATTCCTAGCTTATCATGTTTAACTCACACAATCAAAGATAATTTGAGGGCTGTAATACTGTTTATGTTTTCAGACAAGTACAAATAAATATACTTGTAGTTGGAGCATTTTAAGTGGCATATTATGGGTTGTCTCAGCAAGAGGGAGATGGAAGAAACTTCTATAAGATTTGGTTATATTTGGTAAGTTTCAGAGTTTTAATAAGCAGGATTCAGCTTGCAGTTGCCTCTTCTCAGGAAGCAGACACAATTTTAAGATTTAACACATCAATGTCTTACCTGGAGTGGGAAGGGCTAAACTGAGCTAAGGGTATATCAGATACAGATGTAATTGATACTACTATTAACAGGGAGAAGGGATATTCTATGTTATGGCCAGAGTCCATGTTCTGTGAGCTCAAGGAGTCAGAATAATAGTATAATTCCTTGAACAAGCTGTTGGATGGAGCCTTCATCTTTCCATGCATCTGATGGACTCTGGGCATTTGTGCATTTAAGAAATAAAGAATGAGGCCACCAAAGTTGGACTTCCATGTCTACCTGGGTCTTTCAATTGGTCATTTTATGTCTCCTGGTTTGAAGTTAACTTCTTAGAACAGGAGCTCCCTCATCTCAAGGGTGACCACAAAGTCCCTTATTGAACAGCAAGAAGCTTCTGTCTGATCTTCTGGGTCTCTTTAATATCCAACCCAAGCCTAACTCTTATCCATATTCTCTGGTGGTTAATTAGCTGCAGGTATATTTTTAAATATCTAGTCATTCCAATGCCATTCAAAACTGAGAGTCATTAGCCTGGAATAGGACCTTAGACATCAGATTGAGGTCTACTCTGCCATCCAAACCTTTTTTCCTGGTTATCTTTATTTAACTCAATTAATAAGTGAGAAATTCCTTTCTGGCCTATAAATTGTCCAGAAACACAGTTCACAGGTCCTTTAAGAATATTGGATGGTGAAATGTCAGGGTTGTTTTGATTTGCATTTCCCTAATGACTAATGATGTTGAACATTTCTTAAGGTGCTTCTCAGTCATCTGAAGTTCTTCAGGTGAAGTCTTTGTTTAGCTCTGTACCCCATTTTTTTGATAAGGTTATTTGGTTTTCTGGGGTCTAACTTCTTGAGTTGTTTGTATATATTGGAAATTAGCCCTCTATTAGATATAGGATTGGTGAAGATCTTTTCCCAATTTGTTGGTTGCTGATTTGTCCTTTTGACAGTGTCTTTTGCCTTACAGAAAGGGAAGGGGAGGATGGGGGAACAGGGGGAGGGAAAAGGGCATATGGGACCTTTGGGAGCGGGGAGCCATGAAAAGGAAAATGAATGTA
Source organism: Apodemus agrarius (assembly GCA_964023405.1). NCBI lineage: Eukaryota > Metazoa > Chordata > Mammalia > Rodentia > Muridae > Apodemus > Apodemus agrarius. The sequence continues at coordinate 93,392,423 of OZ030011.1, read as the reverse complement.
AATAAAGAATATATCCAATAAAAAAAAGAATATTGCCTGGTAAACTGAAAGGCAACCTACCACGGTTTTTCTGTGTATTTGATACAACCTTAGCTCTTTTACCACTGTGTCTCTGTGAAACCATCCTTCAACAATCTTAACCAGAGATCTGGAGAAGATAGATCCTTGAGGGTCTGGCAGCCTTTCCAGTCCACCAGCAAAGAAACTGAAGTTCCCAAATATAGAATGGCTTCTACTCTGGACTCCTGGGTAGCTGGCACCAGTAGAAGATGTCCTGCATTCCAAATGGTAGGAGCCATTCTGTCCCTAGACACCAGTCCTTGTTGTCTGATACCCCCTTGGATATTAGTAGACAGGCAAGAAGGCAGCATTTATACTTCTGGTCAGAACCATTCTTTCTACCCCCACTTCTCAGTTTTCTTGGGTTTCTCAAGGGGAATTCCCTTATCTCTATTTCTAGAATTATAAGAATATTTTGATAACCAAATACAGATGAGTACCAAAATCTATTCAGTCAACATTTATGAAGTTATAGTAACCAGGAGTCTCTAGAGCTCTTGCTATCAAATTGATGGACACAGCCATTTGCTGTTATTATTGGAACTAAGAGGCTCTGTCTCTGAGACCAGAGGTTGTGTGTGTTCAAAAAAATTGAACATCTGGGCTCTCTCTGCATTCCATATATCATCTTGGTTCCAAGGACATGGATTATGTTGTTTCTAACCCTGGAAACTCTTTGGATCCCAATTGTTCATGGCTGTATACTTGCGTCCCACTTAACAGTGTTTATGAAACTGTTTGCAAGTATACAAAGGTTAGGAAGATGGTCAGCACCAAGTTATCTGTACATTCTTGGCACAGCCTGTGTGTCATTTTACCTTGCAAAGAATAAATTAGGAACTAAGGCCAAGGGCAGCTAAAATATTACCCACCAATATAAGCTGAATTGAGTGGCAAGGATAATTTTTGCTCCCAAAGCTTCTGCTGTTTTGATCTATAATGTTCTTATCCTTGGTGTAGTGATGTGTCTGTGTCTGAGGATCACTGATGGTAAGATGTTATTAGTGTAATCACTATCTATATGTTGTACTTGCTTTCTTTAGATTGGGCACGGAGTGTCTGGTGATTTCTTGGGTATTTCATAACAACTCTAAAGGTCAAATGTCTTTATGCTCTTTTTATCGAGGCCTATAGAGAGCTGTCCTCATAGGATAAGAGAACTCACACAACTGTGGTGACCAGAATTTAAGTTTCCTCTAAAACCACACCAGCTTCCAGTCTATGGTCTGCTTCCCTGATTATACTATAAAATTTTTTCACCAGAAGAAATTCGGATGGCCGAGAAACACCTTAAAAGATGTTCAACATCATTAGTCATCAGGGAAATGCAAATCAAAACAACCCTGAGATTCCACCTCACACCAGTCAGAATGGCTAAGATTAAAAACTCAAGAGACAACAAGTGCTGGCGAGGATGTGGAGAAAGAGGAACACTCCTCCACTGTTGGTGGGATTGCAAAATGGTAAAACCGCTCTGGAAATCAGATTGGCGGTTCCTCAGAAAATTGGGCATGTCACTTCCAGAGGACCCTGGCATACCACTCCTGGGCATATACCCAGAGGATTCTCCTGCATACAATAAAGACACATGCTCCACTATGTTTATAGCAGCCTTGTTTATAATAGCCAGAAATTGGAAGCAGCCCAAATATCCCTCAAAGGAGGAATGGATACAGAAAATGTGGTATATTTATACAATGGAATACTACTCAGCAATTAAAAATAATGAATTCATGCAATTTGTAGGTAAATGGTTAGACCTGGAAAATATCATCCTGAGTGAGCTAACCCAATGACAAAAGAATGCACATGAAATGCAATCACTGATAAGTGGATATTAATGAGCCCAGAAGCCCTAAATACTCAAGACACAAAGAGCAAGTCAAATGATTCCCAAGAAGAAGAAAGGAGAGGACCCTGGGCCTGTAAAGATTGCATCCAGTTTAGTAAAGAAACCGAGGGGGGAGGGAGAATGATTGGGGAATAGTTGGGGGGGGGAGAAGAACTATGGGAAGTATGGTGGGTGGGAACTGGGAAAGGGGAAAGCCTTTGGAATGTAAACATAGAATATAGAAAATAAAAATTAAAAAAAAAGTTTTGAATCCCCACTCCAAACAAATTTATTTTTCTTCTCCACTCATGAGTTAATTTAACTTAAAATATAAATATTAGTGATGGGCACTGTGATAAATGCAAGAACACAGAAATGGGCAAGCATGGACCCAACCCAAGAGAAAGGCTAGCATGATCACACCCTGGTGTTAATCTGGACCACACCCCAGGATAACAGAACATGTCTTTAGAAATTTTAGAAAGACTGAAAAGAGGGAGGCTGACAAAGGATGAAAAGTTGACTTGACTAGGTATGCACAAGTCAGTTCTCTGGGTATGTACACTCCAACTGTTTGAAATCCTACTGTCTTAATTACTTTTCTCTTGCTGTGATAAAACGCCATGACCAAGGCTACTTATAAAATGAAGCATTTAATTTGGCTTATAGTGTCAGAGAGTTAGAGTCATTGATTGAGGAGCAAAGGCCTAGAGACATGAATAGCTAAAAGCTTACCTTGATCCACATTTAGGAGGCAGAGAGAGCTAACTGAAAATTATAAGATGCCCACATGACACAGCCCCCCACAACAATAACATACTCCCTAGTCTTTCCCAAATAGTTTCATTAACTAGGGTCCAAGTATACAAGCATATGAGACTCCTGAGGTCAGTCTTTTTTCAAACCACACCTACTTTCCATTTCTCTGGAACACACAGACCTGTTCTCTGGGTAAATATATTCCAACTTTTCTGGAATGTATATTCTACTGCTCTGGATACTGCACTGTGATAAATAAAAAATACAGAAATGAGTGGTGCTTTAAAGACATATTACAATTCTTCTTTCTACATTCACCCACCTCTGAAAGATCTTCTCTAGGGCTCTGGGTTCTCCCATTCTAGAATTTTGATTCTGCCTCATATTGTTCCTAATCCTGGCTCTTGATGGATGTGTCATATTTTTAATAGGATGATATTTCTGCCTCTTTAGCTTAAACTGGACCTGCTAAAGCTTGTTCCAGCACTCAGGTATACACTGGTTCAGGTTTCCATATTACAATATATATATGTATATATATATGTGTGTGTGTGTGTGTGTGTGTGTATTAATGTTATATTAATGTTATATATTAATATATAATGCAACTTTCTATGTGACTTCAAACCCTAGGGGTTGTCTTATAGCTTTAAAGGGGACTTTTTACTTTGGTATCCATAGCACTGACATGGCCCCTTCATACTTCTTGAAACATTCATTCATGTTTGATTATTAAATTAGTAATGAAATGAGTCTTTTGGGTCATCTGAGTTGAAAATTTCATAGATTGAGTCTAAACTGAATTGTGTATTGGTCTTGCTGCAAATATCCAGACTTGGGAACATGGGTAACAGAGACCAATTGTGGTAGAAACCACTGGTGCCCAATTAAAATGCCACACCAAGAGAAGCAGGGAGTTCACTGAAACAAAGAGCTAGATAGCACCTGGAGTAAAAACTCAGAAGGAATTTAATAACACATGCTATGACCTTGAAGCATACATAAAATTCAAAGCATAAAAATTTCCTAGGAAGAGTTAATGACATCATCATCTTTTAAAATAGTTTGTTGCTTTAATTGTACAAATTTCTCCAGAAATTATAAAGAAAACTCATAGTAAAATTCAAAGGAACCTCATAATATAATTCTGCAATTAGACAAGTGAAGAAAATACCTCTGTTGTGAAAAGACAAAGTGATTTGGTTTTTGGTCTACCCAAGTGGGAAGTACATTGTAGCACTCACAGAACATCATAACTCAGAGATGCACAGAGCTGGAAGGTAGCCGGAAGTAGTAGGAAGTAGCAGTGAATGAAAATGTCCCACCCCACCCCCAGGCTTATGTATTGAATACTTGCTGTCCAATTGGTAAAATGTTTTGGGAAAGAACATAGGAGTATGCCCATGTTGGAAGAAGTGTTACCAGGGGTGGACTTCCGAGGTTTCAAAAATCCACACACCATTCATGGTTAATTTTATCTCATCTCTTGCTTGTGGGTCAGATGTAAGCTCTTAGCTACTGTTCCAGCACCATGCCTGCCTGCCTGCTTCCATACTCATCACCATGATGATCGTGGACTAACTCTCTGAAATTATAAGCAAGCCCCCCAATAAACTCTTTCTTCTATAGATTGTCTTGGTTCCGTTGTTTTGTCAAGGTTACTGAACACCCTCAGCCTTCTCCTTGTCAATGCTTGAGACCACAACTGTGAAGAAAAGTACACTAAGTTTAACTTTTAGCATCTCGAAGCCCTTCAGGACCACACCTGGAGGGTACACAGTGACATAAAATCATTAACAAGGAAAGGAACCTGGAACTTGAAGTCAAAATTTTGTGTACATCATAACGAAAAAAAAAATTCTACTTAGAAGTCAATAATGAAGCTGGGCAGTGGTGGTGCACGCCTGTAATCCCAGCACTTGGGAGGCAGAGGCAGGCGGATTTCTGAGATCGAGGCCAGCCTGGTCTACAAAGTGAGTTCCAGGACAGCCCAAACTACACAGAGAAACCGTCTTGAAAAAAAAAGTCAATAATGAGTCTGCTACATTCCATGTGATCTAAACCCAAGGAGAATATTTTAAATCATACTGAAAATGTAAACTTAGGCATCACTAAGGCCATATCTGTGACTCAAATGCTATCATCTTTACATTACAAACAAGAAACTACCTGTTCAAAATTCTGAAATGTAAGTCCATTGCTCATCTCTTTTTAAGTTGGGCTAAAAAATTGTCTTCAGCTTTTATAGGTACAACTTACACAAATTTAAGATAAAATTATATTTATTCAAAAGTTGATTATAGGAATTTGCCTTCTCATGTGTAATCATTATATTTTCTTCATCGGGTATAATTATTTTGAAATTCTGATTTCTGAATCAAAAAATTAATGTGAATAATCATAACACCTGAACATGAAATAAGTGTGAGGACTTCATAGTACTTTAATTTTTTTCCAAAGTCAATGGGAACATTTAAATGTTTAATTTAATTATTTTACTCTAGAAATGAAATACAAAAGAAGTAGAACAAAAGCAAACAAATAAACAAACCCAAAGACAAAATCTCTAAAACAAAACAAAAATCTATCAAAGAGATCAGAGAACCTTCCAAGCAACAAATCATGTAGAATGAAAACAAAAAATAAATAAGAAAAATAAAAAATAAACTAGGAAATAGAAGAAAAGAAATTAATAAAATAAAAGAAGAACTTATTTTTTTAAAAAGGGCTGGGAAACAAGAACCTATACATATGACCTGCTCTGGGGTCACCATTCCTTGGGAGGCTCATAATGACTAAAGATTTAGAAAGCAACCACTAAACAGCAAAGCTCTTGATGAACCATTATGGAATGTCAAAAATTCATGACACATCTTTTGAAAGTGTCTAATAATTTCTGTATTTTCATGCAAAAACTTGGAGCCTGGGGACAGCCATAGATGACTCAGAGTATGCATATGATATTTTCCAGAAAAAATGAAAATCATAAAACAGCATGAAATATTAACTTTCTGGAACAAAGCAACAAAATATGCACAAGGCCACTAATCAGAAAACCAATAAAGTTACTTAGTGATTTAAAAAGTACAGAATGGAAATTATAAAAATTTCAGTTATTCTCAAATTAATCTGTACAGACAATGAATTATCAATTAATATGCCATCAGGATTCATACTCATACATTGTCCTCTGATTCTGAAATTCATGTAGAATGAAGAAACCCGGAGAACTAAGGCATACTTCAAGAAGCCCAGGGACAAAGCCTACTCACTGGTATTCAAAGCCTCAGGGTAGAGGCAAACCAAGACTTGCTCAATGGTAGGCTAGCTGAAGTAGGGAGGAAAGGAGAGGCTAGACACCTGGGCTTTGGATAACAGGCTCCAAGAATGTTGATCTTAGATTCTGAGTCTAAATCCAAGAAATAGACTTAACATCCACCTTTTTATTATTAGATATTTTTTATTTATATTTCAAATGTTCCATTATATTTCAAATTTCCATGTACCCCCTGAAACTCCCTATCCCATCCCCCCATTTCTATAAGGGTATTCCCCCATTCACCCACTCCTGCCTCCCCACCCTCAAATTACCCTACACTGGGGCATGGAGACTTCACAGGATGAAGGGCCTCTTCTCCCATTGATGCTGGACAAGGCCAACCTCTGCTACATATGTGGCTAAAGCCATGGGTCCCTCCATGTGTACTCTTTGGTTGGTGATTTAGTTCCTAGAGATCTGTTTGATTGATGTTGTTCTTCCTATGGGGTTGCAAACCCCTTTAGTACCTTCAGTCCTTTCTCTAACTCCACTACTAGGGACCCCATGCTCAGTCCAACGTGGATCAAGGACCTCCACATAAAACCAGATACACTGAATCTAATAGAAGAGAAAGTAAGTGGGGAAGAGCTTCAAACACATGGGCTCAGAGGAAAATTTCTTGAACAGAACACCAAAAGATTATGCTCTCAGATCAAAAAATCAACAAATGGAACCTCATAAAATTGCAAAACTTCTGTAAAGCAAAGGATACTGTCAATAGGACAAAATGGCAACCAACAGACTGGGAAAAGATCTATACCAATCCTACTTCTGCTAGAGGGCTAATATCCAATATATATAAAGAACTCAAGAAGTTAGACTCCAGAGAACCAAATAGCCCTATTAAAAACTGGGCAACAGAACTAAACAGAATTCTCAACTGAGGAATTAGCCAAGAAGCATCTAAAGAAATGTTCAACATTCTTAGTCATCAAGGAAATGCAAATCAAAACAACTCTGAGATTCCACCTCACACTAGTCAGAATGGCTAAGATCAAAAACTCACATAACAGCAGATGCTGGCAAGGATGTGGCAAAAGAGGAACACTCCTTCATTGTTGCTGGGATTGCAAACTGGTACAACCACTCTGGAAATATCTCTGGCAGTTCCCCCAGAAAATTGGACATAGTGCTACATGAGGACCCAGCAATATCACTCCTGGGCATACACCCAGAAGATGCTCCAACATGTAATAAGGACACATGTTCCACTATGTTCATAGCAGCCTTATCTATAATTGCCAGAAGATGGAAAAAACCCACATGTCCTTCAACAGAGGAATGGATACAGAAAATTGGTACATTTACATAATGGAGTACTACTCAGCTATTACAAAAAAAATGGCTTCATGAAATTCTTAGGCAAATGGAGGGAACTTAAAAATATCAACCGGAGTGAGGTCACTCAGTCACAAAAGAACACACATGGCATGTACTCACTGATAAGTGGATAGTAGCCCAAAAGTAAGTACAGAATATCCAAGATTCAATTCACAGACCAGATGAATCCCAAGAAGAAGGAAGACCAAAATGCAACACCTCAGTGCTTCTTAGAAGGATGAACAAAATACTCACCGGATGAAATATGAAGACAGAGTGTGGAGCAGAGACTGAAGGAAAGGCCATCCAGAGACTGCCCCACCTGGGGATCCATTCCACATATGGCCTTCAAACCCAGACTCTTTTATGGATGCTGGGAAGTGCTTGCTGGAGAAGCCTGACATGGCTGTCTCCTGAGAGGCTCTGCCAGAGGTTGATAAATACAGAGGAGGATGCTCGCAGCCAACCATTGGACTGAGCATGGAGTCCCTGATGGAGGAGTTGGAGAATGGACTGAAGGAGCTAAGGGGGGTTGCAGCCCCTTGGAGGGAGCAACAGTGTCAACAGTCAGGACCCTCCAGAGCTCCTAGGGACTGGATCACCAACCAACGAATACACATGGAGAGACTCATGGCTCTGGCCGCTTATGTGGCAGAGGATGGCCTTGTTGGACATCAGTGGGAGGAGAGGCCGTTGGGCCTGAGGGTGTTTGATGCTCCAGTGTAGGAGAATGCCAGAGAGGGAAGAGGGGAGTTGGTAGGTAGGGAAGCACCCTTATAGAGGTGGGACAGGGGGAATGGAATAGGGGGGTTCCAAAGGGGAGACCTGGAAAGGAGAAAACATTTGTAAAGAAAGTATCCAATTTAAAAAATGTATCTTAAGGGAAAAAAAGACATCCAATTCACAATAAGTACTCACTGGACTCTAAAAAAAAATGGAGTACAGAGCTAAACAAAGAATTTTCAACTGAGGAATGCCAAATGGCTGAGAAGCACCTAAAGAAATGCTCAACATCCTTAGTTATCAGGGAAATGCAAATCAAAACAACCCTGAGATTCCACCTCACACCAGTCAGAATGGCTAAGATCAAAAACTCGGGTGACAGCAGATGCTGGCAAGGATGTGGTGAAAGAGGAACACTCCTCCATTGTTGGTGGGATTACAAGCTCTCTGGAAATCAGTCTGGTGGTTCCTCAGAAAATTGTTTATAACATTCACCTTTAAACCAAGATAAAATACACTATATGGTTTAGTTAAGGTAACTATTGTTGTGATGAAACACCATGACCAAAAACAACTTGGAGTTTATTTTGCTTACATTTCCATAATATAGTCCATTATTGAAGGAAGTCAGGATAGAAGCTCAAACAGGGCAGGAACCTGAAGGGAAGAGTTGGTGGAGAGGCCATGGAGGAGTGCTGCTTAGCAGTTTGATCAGCCTGCTTTCTTTCCTTCCTTCCCTCCTTCCTTCCTTCCCTCCTTCCTTCTTTCCTTCCTTCCTTTCTTCTTCCTTCCTTCCTTCCTTCCTTCCTTCCTTTCTTCCTTCTTCTCTTTCTTTCTTTATCTCTCTCATTCTCCAGGTTTTATTCATTCATTCACACATTCATTCATTTTACATTCTGACCCTTCTCCCAGTCCCTTCTTCCCCTCCTCCTTTCCACTCCTCCTCTGTTTCTCTTCAGAAAAGGGCAGCCCTCCCAGGGATATTATCCAGCCCTAGCAAGTTAAGTTGCAGTAAAACTAGGTGCATCCTCTCCTATTAAGGCTAAATGAGGCAACCCAGTAGGAGGAAAGAGTGTCAAAGGCAGGGAACCAAGTCAGAGACAGCCTGTGCTCTGACTGTTAGGAGTGTCACATGGAAACCAAGCAACACACCTGTAACCTGGGTGGAGGGCCTAGATCAGTCCCATGCAGTCAGCCAGCTTTCTTCTAGAACCCCAGACCATCAACCAATGGGTGGTCTCACCTACAATGGATAGACCCTCCCACATCAATCACTAATTGATAAAATGCCCTACAGACTACAACCCAGTCTTATGGAGGCATTTTCTCAATTGAGGCTCCCTTCTCTCCAATAAGTTGACTTAAAACTAGCCATACAAGTTATAAGTCTAAGTAGCAAGGGTGGAAAAGATCCTGGGAGAAACCTCAGAAAGCCTCTTCATGCTGAAGAAGAATATAAATGCATTAACAATAAAAGGGGAATATGTGTTAGTGGAACTGTGTCTAAATTCATAGCTCACATTCACCAGAAAACACGAATAAGAAAAGAAGCAGTGTCACAGAGCATGGGAGATACTGGGAAGACTTGTTACTGGCAGATATACAAAAATATTTAAAGAACTATGAGTGCAGCATCTTTGAAAAAAAGAACTAAGCATTTGAAACTTCTCTACAACTCTGGTTCTGAGGATAAATGCAACCAAACCACCAGTGTGTGCTTGCCTGAGCACCAAAATATCTGGACATATATTACAAGGGTATAAAAGTAGAATAACACAGATGTGCCTCAACAACAAAATGAACAAATATTCAACATAATTTCTGCAGCAGTAAGAGAGAACAGACCATAGCTTTATCCAACAGGAAAGGTAAACCCCACAAATAGAATATCAAGCCAAAGAAGCTATGACCCAAAACAAAATATTTTCTGTAAGTTTAAAACCATTGTATGGTGCTGGAAATTGGGGTTCTAATTCCCCCTAGTGAGAAGTGGGTCATTGCTCGAAGGAGCCTGGTGCTGCTTTTGGACGTCATTGGGTAGACTCATGGTTGTTCTGAACATGGTGGGCTTGCTTACGCACTCGGTGGTTGCTCATGGGCTTCAGGGAGGCTTGTGAATTGGTATGTGTGTTTCTGTACACTCATCCTCTGGTAGCTCTGTTGACTGTATCTGGGCTTGTAATCATACTAGTTTATATTATAATTAGGTACCAAAGCAAAGGAAGATAACAATCTGGTAATCAGTAAGGTGAGATGCATCAGGCTCTGGGCTCTAGTTAAGTTGTAGGGGAGTGGGGAGTATCATCATGAAGTTCTCTGACTGATGGGCATGAACATGAAATCTCAAAGCCTCTAAAATCACCCTCCTCTAACAGTAGTAGGTCCATGCCAATGCAAAACAGTATCACCAAGCTGTTCCAGCAGCCTGGGGTGATCTCTCCACCATGGAGTCATGCTGGTTATCTTCTGAGAGTCCAATATGCAGCAGGAATAGAAAGGAGAGTGTCTCTCCAAGAAAATTGTCAGTGTCCAGACACTATTAGGGCCAACTAGAGCCGCAGTCACCTGTGGACTAAGGCTGCCCTGGTTTGGGCTCATGTAACAGATAGATAGTAACCAATCTACTGAGGTCAGTAGGAAATAATAATTTGTTTCTATATCATTTCAACAAGTTATATATTAATTGCCTTATAAAATACTATGTTTTTACTATGTCTTAATTAGTGGTTTCATTACCAAAAACTCACATGGTATGCACTCACTGATAAGTGGATATTAACCCAGAAGCTTGGAAATCTTTGTCTTTTAAGAATATGTATTTTAGTTTAGTGTTTAGGACAGGGTGTCCAGACAAAGAGGACACATCTAGTGAACTCTTCCTGCTGGAATAATTTTCAAGTGAATTAGGACCTCACATAGCAAAATACAAGGGTGGCCCATGTGTATGACCTTTTCGGCCTCTTTCTTACAGAATCAGTAGGATACAATCATGGGGATTCCCTATACAGCGCTTCCCTAACTGTTACCCAAAGACCCCCTCGAGGCATCACAAATGGATTGAGTGTCTATCTTCTTTATACCTCACAGAGAAGATTAATTTCTATCCACAACGAACCATATCCAAAATCACAGACTAATCTCCACCCCATTGGGTTGAGACCTCCAATAAATGAGTTTGGCAGGCATGCATTCAATCCATAATACATATAAGGACATATTTTTCTTTAGTTATTCATCAAAAACAGCAAGCACGCCTTTAAAGATGCTGAAAAAATAGATATCTTTGTCATTCTCCTGGATGACAATTTTTCAAAAGAACAAATGTACTGAAGCTAAAACTTAGGCATCCAATTTTTATCTTCTCTAGCTCCAAGTTATACAAATTAAGCTGTAAGCTCACATGACTTTCTGGGGGTGTTTGTCCTCCACTTTAATTAGTACTGGGAGAGCCAAGACTTTTGAATTAACACCTTGAAATGCCATTTATTTTATTCCTAAAGACACTATTTGCAGAATTATCCTGTGACAAGGCCAGCATAGTACATCATTAATGACTTAAGCAACAGAAAAATGTATCAATTAAAGCATGTTCTTTTATAAAAAGATTAGCAATTATCCAAAGGCCCACGTATTGACATTCACTGCTATTTCACAGATTTAATGTGGTGGCAACACAACTGACTTTGGAAGTGAAAATAATTGATGTTTCAGACATACATTGCATTAAAAATAGGATTTTTCTCTTTTGGAGGGTTGAGATACATTGTTGACTAAAAACATCCCCTTCTATAACCAGCACCCTGAAGGCATCCTTTCCAGAGCAGGACCATAGGGTTCTTTGTCTCCATGGTAGCTCAGCCTGAGCACCTGAACGTCTGAGCAGTTGCCTTAGCCAGTTCCTGCCCATTGCATCCAATGTATTCTCCAAAAGCAGTGGGCACAACCAAGGTAATGAAAAGCCTGTTTCATCTCTGCTTCGGGGACCAACCTTAGCCAGACCCATGTCATTCAGGAAGCTGGTACATCGAAAGATGTGCCCAGCAAAGAGAAACCCAATTATAAAGTTCTGTGCAGTGTAAGGGAGAGATGGAAAGAATCTTGTGAAAGGAAGAGGAAAGGATCCTCAAAGTTTTCACAAAAAATAAAAGTAAAATTGGCCTTTATTTTGGAAAGTAAAATATCCCTATCCAAAGAAGGAATGTACGGGAAATGGGTAAACTCACTCTCAGTTTCTGGTAATAGAAGTTTAGCATAATTAAGGAAAATAAGACAAAATATAGTTTTAAAAGGAGACTAAAAGCCGGGCGTGGTGGCGCACGCCTGTAATCCCAGCACTTGGGAGGCAGAGGCAGGCGGATTTCTGAGTTCGAGGCCAGCCTGGTCTACAGAGTGAGTTCCAGGACAGCCAGGACCACACAGAGAAACCCTGTCTCGAAAAACCAAAAAAAAAAAAAAAAAAAAAAAAAAAAAAAAAAAGGAGACTAAGCAACTGGGAATTATTATAAATGTCAGGTTATTCTGTCAGCCTTCATCATCCAAAGATTCCATCCATAAATCCAACAAATTCACAGATCACAAATACTGTCTTGAAAATGTTTTACCTCTGTAAAGAATTGCACACCAGCTGCTATTATAGCTATTATTCTGAAAATGACGGTGTGTTAACAACTATGCCCATGGCATTCGTCCTGCATAAGATTCTACAAATAGCCTAGAGATTATTTAGAGTAAATAGGAAGATATGTGTGACTTCTGTGAAAACACTATGCCATGTGAGAAAGTTAAGTATCTTGGGTAACATGGAAATAACCTTCTGGAAACAGGGTCAAGGGAATTGTTGGATTCATATAAAGGGATTTGAAGTCAGAGACTTTCTAAATAGGTTATTCTACTATTGAAACAATTAATTTACAGCAAATAAGCAAGAAGAAAAATTTAAGATTTCTGGGGACACTAAGACACAATAATGATCTGGATATGATAGAGTGCCTGGATATAAAGGAAGGATCATGGAAAGCAGCAAGAGGTGCATCACATTGGAGCTCTGGTAGACTCTAGGAGCATGTAGGCCAACATGGCTTCTTGTCTCCATAATAACTGTACATTTCCAAAGTGGCTTTTGGAAGAGAAGTCTATGTACCCCAGAAAAGCTAGTAGCAAGTCTCCAGGTCCTGTATTGCCTTTCCCAGGAGCTAATCCAGGGTTCATATCAGGCAATACTGATATAGTAACACTTATGAGTGTGGCAAAAAGTATATAAGAAGTTATTTATTGCAAATTCCAGAGTCCAGAGTTGGAACTCTAAAACCAGCTAAGGCCCTGGATGAACACATAGCATTCTTTCAAGAAGGGATGGAGAAGGAGAGGTAGAACTAGTGAACAGAGCATTGTCCCTAGGAAGACAAACCTACCTAGGGTGCAAACAGTCTAAGGTCCACATGGTGCAGGACACATCTCTGTCTCAAGCTGTCCACAGGATGTGAGGGGGACAGAACATAAGGAAGAAAGATATTTTCATAAAAATAATTATGGTTCTTGTTCTCAGTGAAGGAAAACCATATGACTATAAAAGCATGTTCATGATTATGTTGTAAACATACCACATATATTCATTTGTCTGTACATTACACTACTTTTACATTCTGACACACAAATGTAGAGAAATGCAAAAAATTACACTGTAATATCATTATGGCAGGTATATTACCCAAGGTGATATCTGGCCTCTTCTCCATTGTTACATTCTATTGAGAAAAAAAAAAGAAGATATATTTGTAAGACTGAGAATTTTTTGGAAAGGCTACTCCTACCAGAGAAGCAGGTAGGCTAACTGTAGATCTTCTCCTCTTCTTCCTCTCCTCTAGGTCCAATCCCACAGTGTTATTCCTAACTCTGCAACAGAACACCTGCTGAAGTCTTCCTTTCTATTCTGCCCGCATCCCCTCTGGATCCCACATACCTTACCTGTGGATCCTCCTAACCTCCCTCCCCCGATTCATTGCTTTATCTCAGCCCCCAACTTCATCAGGATCTCCCTGCTCACCCACAGAGCACTCCTGCCAGGTATGCAGGTGGGCTGGCTACAGATCATCCCTCCTTCCATTCCTACAGATCCAATCCTCCAGCTCTTAGCAGATCTTCTTAGTGACCTCTCTTTAGCCTCTGCCTTCATTCCAAGGAGACTACATAAGCAGATTCTGAACTCTCTGCTTTTCTCCCCCATGTGACTCCTTTCAGACCCCTGGCTTACCCTGTTTCTAAGAATCAGCTCCCCATAAATAGAAGCATTCTACCTGGAACCCCCAGTGGGCACACCTATCAGGTCCATAGAAAATTTCTCATCAGGCAACACACAGTCAATACATGCTCTAAAAATCCAGAAAAGAAACAAAAAAATGAAAAGCAAAGCACCCACTCAACAAAGACAAAACCAAATACCAGCACCTAGAAACTATATTTTCCCAACCAGAAGACTAGATGCCAGAATAAAACCACAATCAATAACAGCCAGGGCCATATGTGCCTCTACTAGAGCCCATCAGCCTTACAACAGAAGGCCCAGACTATTCCAACATAGCTGAAGAATAAGAAAATCACACTTTAAGGCAGGCTTTATGATGATTAAAGAGGTCCTTAAAGAAGAAATGACTAAATCTTGTTAAAGAAATCCAGGAAAACACAGTGGGAGGAAATGAATAAATTACTTAAGGAAATCCAGGAAAAAATATACACAAACATTGTAAGGAAGTGAATAGAACTGTTCTAAACTCAAAAATGGAGATAAAGGAAATAAAATCAATAAATAAAACCCAAATTGATCTAATTCTGGAAATGAAAAAATTAGCAACTTGAAAAGGAACTACAGAGGCAACTTCACCAATAGAGTACAAAAGATAGAAGAAAGAATGTCAGGCACTGGAAATTCAGTAGAAGAAATGGACATATCAGTTAAAGAAAATGTTAGATCTAAAAAAAACTTCTGAAACAAAACATTTAGGAAATCTGGGGGGACTCTGTGAAAAGATCAACTGTAGAAATAGTAGGAAGAAAGGACAGAGAAGAATCCCAGCTCAAACATCCAGAAAATATCTTCAACAAAATCATAGGAGAAAATAGTCCTGACCTAAGCTAGGACATTCCTATAAAGGTGCAAGAATTATACAGAACACTAAATAGATTGGACCAGAAAAGAAAGTCCCCTCAGTACATAATAATAGAAACACTAAATGTATAGAACCAAAAAAAATTAAAACTGCAAAAGAAATAATGTAGTAACATATAAAGGCAGAGCTATTAGAATTACACCTGAATTCTCAGTGGAGACTCCAAAAGCAAGAAGGACCTGGACAGTCCAGATTATTAGAACTAGAAAATCTTTATTCACCATATATGGAGAAAATACAATGTTCCATAGTAAAGCCAAATTTAACCAATATTTACCTACAAATCCAGACCCACAGAAGGTACTAGATGGAAAACTCCAACATAATGAGGTTAACTACAATCATAAAAACACAGGAAGTAAATAATCTTACACCAGCAAAATCAAAAGAAGAGGAGACACACATACCACCACCACCATCACCACTGTCACCACTGCTACCATCACCATCTCTGCTACCACCATCACAAACAATAAAATAACAGTAGTCAACAATAATTAGTCATTGATGTTTCTCAATAAAATTAATTCATTTTCACATACACACATAAACACAGACTAATGGAATAGACAGGAGTCATCCTTCTTCTGCATCCAAGAAACACATAGTACCAGAAGACATATCATTTCAGGTTAAAGAATTAGAAAAGGATATTACCAACAAACAAGCTGGTACAGTATTTTTAGTATCTAACAAAATAGTATTCAAATAAAAACTAATCAGCAAAGAAAAAGACGGCCACTACATTCATCAAAGGAAAAATCCACCAATATGACATTTCAGTTCTTAACATCTATGCCCCAAACAGCAGGGCATCCAAGTTTGTGAAAGAAATGCAACTAGAGCTTAAATCCCATATTGACCCTCATATATTGATAGTGGTAGACTTCAGTACCCCAATCCCATGAATATACAATCACCCAGACAAAAACTAGAGAAAAGTTGGCACTAATAAGCATTATAAACCTAATGATGTAACAGTTATTTTCAGAAAATTTCACCCAAATACAAAAGAATATACCTTCTCTGTGTCTCATGGATCTTTCTCAAAAACTGACTACTTGAACCCAAAAGAAATCTCAACAAATACAAGTAACTTAAAATAACTCCCTGTATCCAATCAGACCACCACAGATTAAAGCTGTAACTCAACAAAAACAAAACCAGAAAACACATGAACTCAGGGAGACTGAATAGCTTACTACTGACTGAAAAAATGAAATTAAGAAAAAAAAATTAAAGACTTTCTAGAACTGAATGAGAATAAATATACAACATACCCAATCTTTGACACAAATGCAAGCAAGTTCATAGCACTGTCCACATTAAGAAACAAAAGTAAAACAAGACCTAGAGTGAAGGTGTACTAGCAACTTACCAGAACACCTGACAGCCCTAACACAAAAAGAACTCCCACCCAAAAGGAGTAGAAGGCAAGAAATAACCAAACTCTGGGCTAAAGTCAATAAAATAGAAATAAACAGAACAATGCAATAATCAATGAAACAAAGATTTGATTCTTCAAGAAAATCAATAAGATCAATACGCCTTTGTCCAAATTAACTAAAAGGGCAGAGAAATGATATCCAAATTACCAAATCAGCAATGAAAATGGGAGTATGACAGCAGACATTGAGATAATCCTGAGCACCATATGGACATACTTTAACAATGTATGAGGAAACACCAGACTGATTTCCAGAGTGGTTGTACCAGCTTGCAATCCCACCAGCAGTGAAGGAGTGTTCCTCTTTCTCCACATCCTCACCAACACCTGCTGTCTCCTGAGTTTTTAATCTTAGCCATTCCGACTGGCATGAGGTGAAATCTCAGGGTGGTTTTGCTCTGCACTTCCCTGATGACTAAGGACTTTGAACATTTCTTTAGGTGCTTCTCAGCCATTCAGGTGAGTGGACATGATACTATCGGAGGACTCCATTATACCACTCCTGGGCATATACCCAGAGGATTCCCCGACATGCAATAAGGACACATGCTCCACTGTTCATAGCAGTCTTATTTATAATAGTTAGAAGCTGGAAATAACCCAGATGTCCCTCAATAGAGGAATGGATACAGAAAATGTAGTATATTTACACTATGGAATACTACTCAGCTATCAAAAACAATGAATTCATGAAATTCTTAGGCAAATGGGTGGAACTGGAAAATATCATCCTAAGTTGAAGTAACCAATCACAAAAGAACACACATGGTATGCACTCACTGATAAGTGGATATTAGCCCAGAAGCTCGGAATACCCAAGACCCATTTCACATATCAAATGCCCAAGAAGAAGGAAGGAGAGGCCACTGGTCCTGGAAAGGCTTGATGCAGCTGTGTAGGAGAATATCAGGATAGGGAAGCAGGAGGGGTTTGATTGGGAGACAAGGGGATGGAAGAGGTCTTATAGGACTTTTGTGGAGGGGATAGCCAGGAAAGGGGGAATCATTTGAAATGTAAATAAAGAATATAGCTAATAAACTAAAAAGAGGGAAAAAATTTTTTACTCCACCAGATCAGAAAATCTCAAAGAACTGGAGAATTTTCTTGATAGGTAACACTTTACTAAAGTAAAATCAAAATCAGATAAACACTTAGACAAATCTATAGCCCTTGCAAAATAGAAGCATTTTCTAAAATCTTGCAACTAAAAGAAGCCCAAGGTGAGATGGTTTTAATTCAGAATTCTACCAGACTTTCAAAGTACGAGTTAACACAAATATTCCTTGAATTATTTCACAAAATAGAAACAAAAGGAATATTATTCAGTTCATCTTATAAGGCCACAGTTACCCAACCACATAAATACCAAAGAGAGAGAGAGAGAAAGAGAGAGAGAGAGAGAGAGAGAGAGAGAGAGAGAGAAATAAAATTACAGACCGATTTTCTTTATGAACAAAGATACAAAAATCTTCAATAAAATACTTACAAAGTAAATTCAAAACCACAGGAGGATCATCCACCATAATCAAGTAGGTTCATCCCAGAGATGGAGGGATGATTCAACATACACAAATCAATACATGTAATTCACCATTTCAAATGTAACTTTACAAACTGAAAGACAAAAACACTAATAATCATTTCATTCGAAGCAGAAAAATCCCTTTAAAAAAGTCCAACACTCCTTCATGGTAAAAGTCCTGGAGATATCAGAGACACAAGTGGCATACTTCAACATAATAAAAGTAGTTTATAGCAAGTCCAGAGTCAACATCAATTTAAATATTGAGAAACACAAAACAACTCCACTTAAATCAGGTACAAGTCAAGGTTACCCACACTCTCAATCCCTATCCAGTACAGTACTTGAAATCTTAGCTAGTGCAATAGGGCAGCTGAAAAAGATCATGGGATAACAAGTAGAAAGAAAGAAGTCAATGTATTATTAGTGGCAGATGATATAATAGTATACATAACTGACCCTTAACATTCCACTAGGAAACTCCTACAGTTGATAAACACTTTCAGCAAAGTAGTTGGGTACAAAAATAACTCACAAAAATCAGTAGCCCTCCTATATACAATGACAAATGGACTGAGCTTAAAAACAAAAACAAAAACAAAAAAAAACAGGCAAACAACACCCTTCACAGTAGCCTCAAATGATATAAAATATCATGGGTTGATGCTAACTATGCAAATGAAATACTTATATGATAAAAGCTTCAAGAGTTTAAGAAAGAAATTGAAGAAATCAGAAGTTGGAAAGGTCTCCCATGCTCACGGATTTGTAGGATTAATATACTAAAAAAATGACCATCCTTCCAAAAGCAATCTATAGAGGCAGTGCAATCCTCATTAAAATTCCAACACAATTCTTTACAGATCTTGAAAGGACAATTCTCAGCTTCATAAGGAAAAACAAAACAAAACAAAAAAACCCAGGAAAGCTAAAAAACAAACAAACAAAAAACCGAATAATCCAAGAAATGCTAGAAGTCCCACCATTCCCAATTTCAAGTTGTATCACAGAGCTATAGTAATAAAAACAGCATCATATTGACATAAAAACATACATGTTGACCAATGGACTCAAATTGAAGACTTAAGATGTAAATCTTCACCTATAGACACCTGATTTTTTTAATAAAGAATCCAGAAATGCATATTGGGAAAAGATAAGATCTTCAATAAAGGATGCTGGTCAAACAGGATAAGTGTAGAAAATGCAAATAGATCCACATTTATCATCCTGTACAAAACTCAATTCCAAATGGATCAAAGGTCTCAACATAAACCCAGATATACCCATCCTAACAGAAGAGAAAGCCAGGAGCTGCCTTGAACTCACTGGCACATGAGTCATATGGTATGACTTTCTAAAGAGAACAGTTAGTGCAGGTACAAAGATCAACAATTAATAAATGGGACATCATGAAACTGAAAACCTTCTGTACGTCAAAGGAAGCCATGATTGAGACAAAGTGGCAGCCTACAGAATGGGAAAAGATTTTTACCAACTTCACAGCCAGTAGAAGACTAATATCCAAAATATGTAAATAACTTAAGACACTAGATATCAAAAGCCAAATAATCCAACTAAAAAATTGGGATACTTATCTAAACAGAAAATTCTCAAACAAAGAAGCTGAAATGGCTGAAATTACTTTGTAAAAATGATCAACATCCTTAGCCACCAGGAAGATGCAAATCAAAACTATGTTGAGATTCCATTTTACACCTGTCAGAATGGGTAAGATTGCTAATACAAGTGACAGCTCATGCCATCGAGGATGTGAAACAAGGAGGAACACCTATTCATTGCGGGTGGGAATGCAAACTTGTACATCTATGATGGAAATCAGTATGGCAGCTCCTCAGAAAGATGGGAATCGATCTACTTCAAGATTCAACTATACTACTCTTTGGCATATACCCTAACGGACACTTCATCCTACCACAAGGACACTTGTTCAACCATTTTCATTACTGTTCTATTCATAATAGGCAGAAATTAGAAACAACCTATATGTCTCTCAACAGAAGAATGGATAAAGAAAATGTGGAACATGTACACAATGGAATATTACCCTGCTGGTTAAAAAATGACATCATGAAATTTAGAGACAAATGGAATTTGAAAATTTTTGAGGTAACCCATACCTAGAAAGATAAATATTGTATGTATTTTTATATATGGATGTTAGCTGTTTAATAAATGGCAACCAAGCTACAAATTATAGACACAGAGAAGTTAGGTACAGAGAAAAGAAACTGGGGGTAGGGGACATATGAACATCCTTGGGCTGGGGAAATAGAATAGATTTTATTGGTGGGGGCTGGAGTGATGGGCATAGGGGATCAAGTAGTGAGGGAGAAGGAATTTAGGGGTATTTGAGGGGCCATGTAGAAATCTAGTACTGTGGCAACTTCCTAAACTACATGAAGATCTGTGATACTAATGAAATATCCAAAGAATAAGAGTTAGCCATCTCTTGTCACCAAATGAAACTTTCAGTTTCACTCAGTAGTAAGACTGGGTTACATCTAATTGTGTGATTGACCAAAAGCATCCCATGCAAATCCCCAAACACCCAGGGTATTACCAAGATAATAGGTTGCTCTCTGGAAACTGAAATTTCTAAAGAAAACATTCACACAAGGTCAAGCTGGTACCTACATAGAGTCTTTACCCCTATATTCTAAATAGTCTTTGGTATGGGAAGGTACTCTTAAGGCTATCAAAAGAGAAGCATGAACACCAACCCAGACACAAAACTTTTGCTCTACAATGCTGTCCTGTCTGAAAAAAAATATGCTATTGCATTAGTGGCACAAAGCTTGTGGAAGTAAACAAACGATATCAGATTTGACTTAAGATGCACTCCATGAGATGGAGCTAATGTTGTGTAATGCTTGAATGATGACAAATCAGAGACTAGATCGCCTAGAGATGTAGGGTAAAACTAGATACTACTTACTAGTCTTTAGGTGAGAGGTGCTCAGGACTCAAAGGGAAGGGCCTTAGATGAAATGCCCAACAGTGGGGAGAGGGAATTTGTAGAGTCCACCTCCAGTAGAAAGACAGGGCATCAAGTGGAGGGATGGAGTTGCCATGCCACAGTCAAAAACTGACCCAGAATTGCACCTGTCTAAAAGAACTTCAGGGACAAAAATGGAGAAGAGACTGAGGGAAAGGAAGTTCAGTGACTGGCTTAGGATCCCCCTCAAGGAGACGATCCAAGGCCTGACACTATTACTGATGCTATGGTGTGCTTACAGACAGAAGCCTCTCATGGCTGCCCTCCAAGAGGCCCAACAACAGCTGAAAGAATCAGATACAGATACTTACACCTATCAATGGACAGAAGCCAGGAACCCCTGTGGTTGAAATAGAGAAAAGCTAGAAGATGCTGAGGAGGAGGGCAACTCCATAAGAAGACCAGCAGTCTCAACTAACCTGGACCCTCAAGATCTCTCAGACACTGAGCCACCAACCAGGTAGCATACACTAGCTGGTCCAAGGCCCCCAGCACATATACAGCAGAGGACTACCTGGTCTGGCCTCAGTGAGAGAAGATGCACCAACCCTGGAGAGACTTGAGGCCCCCAGGGAGTGGGGAAGTTTGGTGGAGAGGGGTTGGGGAAGGGAATATCTTCTTGGAGATGGTAGAGGTAGAATGGAGAGGTGATAACAACTGGACTGTAAAAAATATTTAATAATAATAATAATAATAATAATATAAAAGATTTTTTAAAATTTAGTGATAAAATGGACTCCCCCCCCATGATAGTCTACTAGTAGATCATTTCATTATTTAGCTATCATCAGAGAAATTTTCTCCTCTAGCAGGTGGGAACAAAAATAGAGACCCACAGTTAGACATCACATATCCCTTGGAACACACAGCCCTAAATGGAATATATCCATTAAATAACCCTTCAGGGCTCATGGAACTCTGCAGAAGATGAAGTGAAAAGGATGTAAGAGCCAGAGGGGAAGATGATACCAGTAGAACAAGGTCCTCTAAATGTAACTGGGCAAAGCTCATATGAATTTACAGAGACTGATGGGTCTGTACAGAGACATAGGATCTATATAGGTCAGCACTGGGTCCTCAGCAAATATGTTATCTTCCACTTTAGTGTGGATATGGGACATCCCAGTATGTGAATGAGTGAGTTTCTCCTTGCTGTATCTTCTCAGGGCTCATTTCCTCCTGTTCATTTGCTTCGTTCAGCTTCCATGTGATGATTTCTTATTTACTTTATATATTTTGTTATGTTTTGTTACTATATCTGAGAATCTTGTTCTTTTCTAATGGGATACAGAAAGGGAGTGAATCCAGATGAGAGGGAGGTGAAGGGATAGGAGTAGAAGAGAAGATATATTGAATGAGAAAAAAAACTCTTCAATAAAAGGGAGAAGTTACTTACACTTAACTGAAAAACTGGGAGATAGACAGATCCCTAAAAGTAGGAAATTATTGATAGATAAATAAGAAAGATGGCATACTCCTGGTTCCTTCTTCACCTTGCTGACAAGAGATAAAGGCCTGTTGGACCTTTACTCCTGGAACAGCCCCCTCTCTCCTCTGTCTGACCAATATGGGATGCTCAGGTATGTTAAAGACTAGCACTGAACATGTTTACTTGAACCTGGAGGCCTATCAGCTTCCCTCTCTTTAAGCTACTCAATCCAAAATTATGAATAGGAGAACTGCCCCCACCAACCAAAACCTCTTAAAACCACAGCCCTGCCAAGGAGAAGTGGATTTCTGATTTCAGCCCTCCCTCTACACTGCAGAAAGTCTTCCTCTGACTCTGGAGAACTGTGTAAGCTCCCTCATTTTTAGTAGTTTGTTGCCTGTTACTACCTGCTGTCAGAGAATTTTCTAGACTTTGTAATTTTTTAACTGATAAAGAAAGTGAAGCTAGTCAAGATCTCTAGATAGTAAAATTTGGGGGTATCTCAACCCAAGATGTCTTCTGAAGAGTGTGGAGCCATTAAAGTCAGTACAAAGCAAGCCAAACCATGAGGGGATAGGTGTTGACAAAGCTGACTTGTTGATGTGCTCCCTCATCCTAGCACAGTGAACAAGGACCCACCACCCAAATTCGTGCAACAGAAGTTCCAGGATAGTAACTTCACATTCTGCTTTTCCTTAATAAAAAGGTAGTTTTTGTTTTGTTCTGAAAATAAACAAATAAGAATGTCTTTGACTTTTTTCTTCCTGATGATGATTTCACATTCTTAGAGGTAAGCTTGTTTTCCTTCAGAGATCTTCTTGCCCTTTGTACCAGCACACCCTTGACCTCATGCTTGTGTTCAGTAGGAAGCAGCCCTCTTGGTGTCCTGAAATATTTAATTGGTTATAGGAGATTGTCATTCTAGAATGATTTTATATTTTTTGGATTTTATCCATCTAATCACATGAAGAATATAATTACAATTAAGTCACCACTAAGAAGGTAAGCCAGAGCCAGATGTGGTGGCGCACGCCTGTGATCCCAGCACTTGGGAGGCAGAGGCAGGCAGATTTCTAAGTTCGAGGCCAGCCTGGTCTACAGAGTGTGTTCCAGGACATCCAGGATTACACAGAGAAACCCTGTCTCAAAAAACAAAACAAAACAAAACAAAAAAAAAAAAGGTAAGCCAGAGAAGACTGTAGAACTTACCTTGATGATATTGATACAAATTCGGCCATTAAATGTCCATGCCTTGTTGAAGACTACAGAAGATGTAAGGCAGCCCCAGAGTACAGTCCTGCTCTGGGCAGCTAGAACTACATGTAGCTAATCATCTGGGATGAGCTAGTAACAGACAGGCCAGCTCA
Organism: Apodemus agrarius; assembly: GCA_964023405.1. Taxonomy (NCBI): domain Eukaryota; kingdom Metazoa; phylum Chordata; class Mammalia; order Rodentia; family Muridae; genus Apodemus; species Apodemus agrarius. The sequence goes on along the minus strand of OZ030011.1, from coordinate 93,368,464 downwards.
TGCTCTGGGGGATACAGATGAAGTCTGATGCATCCCATCATTTTAGGAGAGTACAGCGGTGAGGGAATGGAAGCCAAGACATTCAAATGGCCTTGGTGACCACAGTGGGCTGGGCATAGGGTTACTTTACTGCCCTTCTCTGCTAAAGTACAGGTACTGCTGACAATTTCACACAAAAAGGGATCTGAAGGTCAGCAAAGCACTGAACGATCTGGACACCTTCCTCCGCCTCGAGACCTCCCCAGATTTAGCTTCCAAGTATTTTCTCTTCCTTCTTTTCCTTTGTCTGTCATTCTTTCTATGCCCCCTTTCATTCTGTCTTTCCTCTTTTCCTTGTTCCTTCAAGATTTCTTTCATTGTGTGTATTCTCATAATACAACTAATTTGGCCCAGATGAGCCCCTGGAGAAGAAGCAGCTAATGTGCACTTCTGTCATGACGGGAAAGAAGGCTCAGTAGTAGAGCCATTCTTGTGATGCACTTCAGGACAACAGACTGCCATTTTGTTTAGAAAAAGTAGAACTGGCCACTGGGGCAATCACTCTTCTTTGGCAGCCATGACCCCAGCTACCAATCATTAACCATTTCTCTGTGGGGAAAAGAGCAAAGGGATTTAACTAAAGGTTGATTTTGTCCTTTTAGACAAACAGGAATAAGAAAACTTCCCCCTTCTAAATGCATACTGAATTTGAGTGCCATCTTATTGGTAGTTAGAGGTGGATCCTCAAAGGGTGACGGGCCTTGCCTGAGAAGGACCTGTAGCATATAGAAGACAGGACAGGATGGAGGTTATGCTCCTCACAGACTTACATATTTATCTCACCCTTCCTCTCTCTTTCCAGCTTGCCTGTGCTCCCAATGTACTATACTCAGCTCTCATGTTCTCCACAAGTGCCAGCACCCTGTTTGTGGATATCCAGGCCTCTGTTATTGTGAACAAGCAAGCATCATGTGTTTAATTTTTTTATTCAATATATTCTTTATTTACATTTCAAATGATTTTCCCTTTCCTGGCTCCCCTTCCTCAAAAGTCCCATAAGCCCTCTTCCCTCCCCCTGTTCCCCTATCCACCCCTTCCCACTTCCCTGTTCTGATATTTCCCTACACTGCTGCACTGAGCATTTCCAGAACCAGGACCTACTCCTTCCTTCTTCTTGGACATCATTTGATATGTTGATTGTGTCTTGGGTATTCCAAGCTTCTAGGTTAATATCTACTTATCAATGTGTGCATACCATGAGTCTTCTTTTGAGACTGGGTTACCTCACTTAGGATGATGTTCTCCAGCTCCATCCATTTCTCTAAGAATTTCATGAATTCATTGTTTCTAATGGCTGAATAGTACTCCAGTGTGTGTGTGTGTGTGTGTGTGTGTGTGTGTGTGTATCACATTTTTTTATCCATTCCTCCATTGAGGGACATCTGGGTTCTTTCCAGCTCTTCTGGCTATTATAAATAGGACTGTTATGAACATGCCAACACCTGCTGTCTCCTGAATTTTTAATCTTAGCCATTCTGACTGGTGTGACATGAAATCTCTGGGTTGTTTTGATTTGCATTTCCCTAATGAACTAATGATGTTGAACATCTCTTAAGGTGCTTCTCAGCCATCTGAAGTTATTCAGGTGAAAATGCTTTGTTTAGCTCTGCACCCCATTTTTAATAGAGTTATTTGGTTTTCTGGGGTCTAACTTCTTGAGTTCTTTGTATATATTGGATATTAGTCCTTTGTTAGATGTAGGGTTGGTAAAGATCTTTTCCCAATTTGTTGGTTGCCAATTTGTCCTTTTGACGTGTCCTTTGCCTTACAGAAACTTTGTAATTTTATGAGGTCCCATTTGCCAATTCTTGATCTTAGAGCATAAGCTATTGGTGTTCTGTTCAGGAACTTTCCCCCTGTGCCAATGTCCTCAAGGGTCTTCCCCAGTTTCTTTTCTATTAGTTTCGGTGTGTCTGGCTTTATGTGGAGGTCCTTGATCCACTTGAAGTTGAGCTTAGTACAAGGAGATAAGAATGGATCAATTCCCATTCTTCTGCATGCTGACCTCTAATTGAACCAGCACCATTTGTTGAAAAGGCTATCTTTTTTTCCACTGGATGTTTTCAGCTCCTTTGTCAAAGATCAAGAGGCCATAGGTGTGTGGGTTCATTTCTGGGTCTTCAATCCTAATCCATTGATCCACCTGCCTGTCACTGTACCAATACCATGAGGTCCGGGATACGTATTCCCCCAGAAGTTCTTTTACTGTTGAAAATAGTTTTAGCTATCCTGGATCAAACTATCACTATTTACAGATGATATGATACTATACTTAAGTGACCCAAAAAACTCCACCAGACAACTCCTACAGCTGATAAAAAACTTCAGCAAAGTGGCTGGTTATAAAATCAACTCAAGCAAATTCTTCCTATACTCAAAGGATAAGGAGGCTGAGAAAGAAATTAGGGAAATGACACCCTTCACAATAGCCACAAACAATATAAAGTATCTTGGTGTGACTCTAACCAAACAAGTGAAAGATTTGTATGACAAGAACTTCAGGTCTCTGAAGAAGGAAATGGAAGAAGATCTCAGAAAATTGAAAAATCTTCCATGCTCGTGGGTTGGCAGGATTAATATAGTTAAAATGGCCATCTTGCCAAAAGCAATATACAGATTCAACACAATCCCCATCAAAATCCCAACTCAGTTCTTCATAGTGTTAGTGTACTGGCTAGTTTTGTGTGTCAACTTGACACAGGCTGGAGTTATCATAGGAAAAGGAGCTTCAGTTGGGGAAGTGCCTCCATGAGATCCAGCTGTGGGGCATTTTCTCAATTAGTGATCAAGTGGGGGAGGGCCCCTTGTGGGTGGTACCATCTCTGGGCTGGTATTCTTGGGTTCTATAAGAGAGCAGGCTGAGCAAGCCAGGGGAAGCAAGCCAGTAAGTAACATCCCTCCATGGCCTCTGTATCAGCTCCTGCTTCCTGACCTGCTTGAGTTCCAGTCCTGACTTCCTTTGGTAATGAACAGCTGTGTGGAAGTGTAAGCTCAATAAACCCTTTCCTCCCCCAACTTGCTTCTTGGTCATGATGTTTGTGCAGGAATAGATACCCTGACTAAGACAGTTAGAAAGAGCAATTCTCAAATTCATCTGGAATAGCATCATGTGTTTATAATTCACTTTGTTGATGGCTTTCTGTTACAGGATTGAGAACTGGATTAACACAGTTTTGTCCATCTGTTTATTTTTTATTTACTTTATATCCTGATTGCAGCCTCCTCTCCCACCTCCCCCACAAAGCCCCTCCTCCATCCCTTCCTTCCCTTCTCCTCTGAGTAGGGAGAAGACACCACTGGGTACCAACCCACCCTGGCACATCAAGTCACTACAGAGGCACATCCTCTCCCACTGAAGACAGACAAGGCAGCCCAGTTAGGAGAATGGAATCCACAGGTAAACAACAGATTCAAGAACAGCCCCAACTCCAGTTGTTGGGAACCCATGTGAATACCAAGCTGAACATCTGCTACATATGTGCATGGGGCCTAAGTCCAGCCCATGTATGTTCTTTGGTTGGTGGTTCAGTCTCTGGGAGCTCCCAACAGTCTAGGTTAGTTGACTACATTGGTTCTTAAGACACTTTCAAACCAGGTCTCATTGCTCATCAATACTTTCATTTCTAAATATATTTGGCCTTCTATCTCTGGGTATAAATTCTTGTCCCACTTTCCCGCTAAATTCTAGTTCTATATTTTCTTTATACATTATTAAGGCAACATAAAAGAAACGTTGCACTTCAAAAAACAAGTAAGTAACAGTTTAAAAATTATTCCTTCTTCTTTTTTTTATTTTCTATATTCTTTGTTTACATTCCAAATGATTTCCCCTTTCCCAATCCCCGCCTCCTCATAAGTCCCATAAGCCATCTTCCCGCTGCCCATTCCCCAATCAACCCCCTCCACTTCTTTGTCCTTGTAATCCCCTACATTGCTGCATGACTCTTCCCATGGCTCAAAGAAGAACTTAGTTATTCACAGAGCCTGGGCTGTGAGCACTGTCCTTCTGCAAGATGGTATCAGTCATCTGTGTTTAAGGTCTAGGTAGCAGAACCATGAGACAGGTGGAGGAGCCAAGCTGCTTACACAGTGAAGTGCGTAGGTGAGTATAGGCTGTAGATATCTCACTCGTGGACCCTTATCCCACTGATCACCTTCTCCAGTTCATAGAAAAGAAGAGTTGGTTTTGACCTGAAGAAGATCCAAAGTTAGTAACTGAATGAGAGATGCTCTAAGAGCTTTTTATTTTTAAATGTGATTCTTTCCATAAAGGGTAGATAAAGGGAGCCCAGGCACCTAGCTGGAGAGGAACTAACCTCTCTCCATCCCACCTAAGACACTACATCAAGAGGCCTTTGAAATCAGGCAAGCATGTTTAGAAACTGGCTGATGGCACTGTGTTTTGTTTAAACAGTATATCCTTGACCATAATATGCTGTGAAAAAGCACCTTTGAGTCCTCTGCATCATGCTTTATGTGAAAAGAAGGAACAAAGAAATAGAACTGCAGCATAGACCAACATGTCCCTGGAGTTCTACAGTCATAGTGAGCTCGCTGCTCTGGAGGAGGAGAGTGTGTACCCAGCGCATAAAGCTGCCTGACTCCTTCTTATCATGGAAATGGCTCTCTGCCTTGTGTCAGAGGCCTCATTCTGGGCCCATGTCAAGTAACCCCCACCTAGGCTTATTAATTGAGTCATTTTCATGCCCTACTATAGTCGGATGCCAGCCCGATAGGCTGGGCCTGCTGCTACATGGAACCTGTACTTCCCATGATTTCTTAGGATATATCTGTCTAAAGTGGCATTGGAAAGTGAAAATCTTGACTGCAATCATCTTCTTTCCTACATGGTGCAATTTCTTGGTTTTTCAAAAGGTATATGAAGGTTTCACACTCAAGTGGGGATATACAGGCAGCCTCTGGTAGGAACTGAGTTCTCTGCCTTTGAGTGCAGTAGGTCATGTGTCAGCTGGTGCAGACAATGGACATTTTATAGGCAGAAGGGTGCTTTACATTATCTGCATCAGCATATGCACATCTTAGCACAATGTATTTAGCATCTTCAAAGCCAGCATTTGCATATTTTGATTGTAGCTGCACACACACACACACACACACACACACACAGAGTCAACTCTTTCTTATGGTTTCAGATTATTGGAATGTCTTAAGTCACATTCACCCACACAACAACCGAGTTCAGGAAGAAAACACACAAAAGAGCAAAAAAGAAAGAAGCAAGAGCAGGCTGAAAACTGCTGTCCTTGCTCTCAGAGTATTAATAAAGAACAGGAAGAATGTAACTGCTACAGACACTACACATGTTCAGAGTTCTGTACCATTTTAAAGTCCCCATTACACATGAGGCCAGAATGACCATCCAGGACCCTGGGTCTGCCTGAAACTCGCCATTTAGTCTTCACTTCTTAACTTTAGAGTAAAGTACCCATTATTTATTTGTGCCTTCCAAATAGCACTGGCATTCTTCTTTGTGTTTAATTGGATTACTGACTGGTTTTCCTTCCCCAAATGCTTTTATATCTATCTTTCCTACTTAGAGTTCGAAGTCAATTGATTGGCAGCTGTGCAGACAGCATCTCCTCACCTTGACTAATTCCAGAGCGATTCATTGATACCTTTAAGATATCGTCCTGTGTTTTAACTGACACACTTCACATCTTTTGAGCTTTCCCTTTGCAGGACAGGATAACCAAAGAACAGGGGTCATATGCTATGGTCCTTATTTCTTTCAGTCTGGGGTTGAACATTGCAGTGAACTGTTTTTGGACTAAGAGAAGCTTCATAGTGAACATCTGAGAAATAAAGTGGGGGGGGGGGAATGAGGATGAGGGTGAGAACTCAAGGAAGTCCTGAGTGTGTGTGTTAGGAGGGAATGTGTATTAACAACAACCAATGCCTCAGAGCTGTGGGAAATTGGCCATGCTCTCCTGCCTCCACTCCCAATCGGGTTCAAAAAGATAAAGCCTTCCTTTGGCCGAAGCACAGTATCTATGCACAAAACCAGCAACTGAAGCTCCTTCGTACTGGAAGTTTCCAGGCTGACACTGCTCCCTTACTGCTTCCGGCTGCTCCCTAGCTAATCCCCCCATCCCACACTCTACTTGGCACTACTCCATCAGAGTGCAGATAGCTCACATATTGCCAGATTTTCTGTGTTCCTATATCTGGCATTTTCTCAGTTTGTCCTTTCTTCATTCCTTCATCATGCTTAGTCAAGTCTTGAGCACCAAGTCATGCTGGACACAGCATGGCACTGAGAGGAGTGCTTCCAAAACAGGACCAAGCTGAAAGAAATGGAGAAAGAGACTCCAAGTCCTGTAAAAATTGCAGGATATTTTGTTTTATGTTATATGCTAGTTATCAGTCACAAAAAAAAAAACTAGTTCAAGTTCACTATGGCTAAGGTATGACTAGAGCATTCACATACTCCACTGCTCTCAGTTTGGTATCTTCCTGGGTTCTGTTGTTGGTTTTAGAAATATCGTGGCCTCTAAGACTCCCATTTTGCAGTCTTCCTAGTGGTTACTGTCTCATAGTGTCATAGGTTCAACTGGGTGCTCTGTGGGCACTCTGCAAGGACCACTACCCCTAGCAATGTCCCTTGACTGAACTTAAACAATAGCAGTTTCAAAGAGCACTTTCCCTGATGTTCTCACATAATCAGTGAGTGCTTTCTCTAGCTCCTTTCTGTTAATCGTGTGAATTTTTATCTTACTGAGCCTGTTGACACACTGCTGTCAGAGAGTGTGAGCTCTAAGCACTAGAGCAGTAGAGCTCTGAGAACTGAAACATACAGACTGTTTCTATCTTCTTTCATCTCAGCACATTTTATTTAACAAAAAAATGCAAAATATCTATCTGTCCTTCTCATACTTGGACTAAATCACCCATGAAAACATGGGACTGAGTGTCATTAGTACAGCAAAGGGATAAGGATGACAGCTTTTTTAATTATTATCAGCCTCTTCACTATAGAAAAGTATATAATCATTGGAACTCACAAGTAGTAGTAGGTCAAAATTTTGGTAGAAATTTGCAAATGAGCTACATTAAATGGGCATGGTTCCATTCTGGAAGTCCCCAGAAGGAAAACGAGGCAGTGGAAGAGTCTAGATTTCAAAATCTGCATGACTCCCATGCAAACCACAAATGAGTGGTTCAATTAGTTGTTCTGTGGCTGAGCATATAAGATCAGAGTTAAACCTCTCAGGTCTATGCCTGAGCTCCCTGACCAAAGCTAAGTATCCCGGATAAGGACTAAACATCTAAGACTAAGGCTGAGCACTTAGGATCAGGGATAGGCACTGAGGACCAGGGAAGAGCATTCTGGGACTAAGAGTGAGCACAGAGGAAAGGAATGCCATCCAAGATTAGATATGAATACCAGGAACAGGGCAGGGGATCTGAGATAAAAGATGACCATCAAAGTTAAACATCCTGAGCTGACATATCAAACACCAGTGCTGAGCACTAGGAATAAGACTGAACGCCTGGACCAATGTTAAACATCCAGGGCCATGGCTTAGTATACAAGACCAGGGCCGTGAACATACAGCCTGGGCTTATTACTCCACACTCAGGATCAAGGCTGAGCACCCAGGACAAAAGTTAGGAATTTAACACCAAGACCCAGACAGGACCTAGGATTAAGACTAATCATTTAGAAACAAATAAGACTAGGCCTTCTAGCACCCAAGATACTGATCTAGAAATTGGGTGGGTTCATTCATTATCCTCTAAATCTACTTAATCTCTAAACTTGTACTCTATTTACAATTAGTCAAAATTAGAAGGGCACATGCTCTAACTTCATATGTTCTCCATGAAAATAGAAGAGCAAGACTAGAGTTGATATTTTTCAGAAATATGATTTTAAACTCTTGAGTAGCTCTTGAGTAGCCTGTCGTGCATGTTCTACGTAATTTCACTTTCATTCCTATGACTCATTTACATGTAAACAAACAGCCACTTATTTCCTGATATATTGTAGTATAATTGGGGAAAGATATTTAAATGAACATTGTGGTAAATTGATTTGTTTTTTTTTGTTTTGTTTTGTTTTGTTTTGTTTTGTTTTGTTTTGTTTTGTTGGTTTTTTCAAGACAGGATTTCTCTGTATAGCCCTGGCTGTCCTGGAACTCACTCTGTAGACCAGGCTGGCCTCGAACTCAGAAATCCACCTGCCTCTGCCTCCCAAGTGCTGGGATCACAGGCGTGCCTGGCTGTGGTAAATTGATATAAATGCATATTGCAAAATGTTTACTACAGTCAAGATGTTCAACACAGGTCATCCCATATAGCTGCCTTTTCACAGGAGTGAAGAGTTTAAGATTTATTCCCCCCCCATGATATTCTGTATCCCAGACCAGTAGAGGCTAGTTAACTCTCCAGCCTGGGTCTGAAGCCCATTGACATGGTTTTGGTGCAGGGACCCTGCATAGGTAGATTCATATTTTGCCTAATTTTCCTTCATTGAGTGAACTTCTGCTGTGCTGGAGTGGCGGGGATGATGTTGGGTATGTAGACCTTTACTTCCATTACTCTTAAGCCAAGGTTACGTCTTCTCTATGCTCTCCATGCCATAGCTTCTCATGTCTTCTTCCCCTGCATTTCCAAGTACGCCAAGATTCTCTGGAGCTTACGTCATCATTCTAGATGTTCCTGGTCCATCCTCCTGCTTGCAATCCCTTTCTAAAAGATAGCTGTTTCTAAATCACATTTTTTTTGATTTATTGAAATGTATTAAATAAAACCCATTCTTTAAAACTACTGCAACATGCTCCATAAAGTTCTAGTAAGTATTTCTTATTAGAAGAGATTCAAAAATAAAAAATGAGCATCTGTAATTTAGATAAGGACAGGGAATATCTGCCTTCTTGTCCTCCAGCTGCTTAGAAACTTCATATTTTCTCCATGAAAATAGAAGATCAAGACTGGAGTTGATATTTTTCAGAAATGTGATTTTAAACATCTAAGTCTTGATTTAAAAACTATAATAGTTTTTAAAAGCTAAGTACAAATAGATAAATGCATGTCTATAAAAATATGCTATTTATAAAAGAATGTGTCTGCATACTGAGGACAATAATAGGTCAACTGTTTAGGCTAAAACAATTTCTTTTAAACAAGAAAAGGTCAACAGATTGAAGAGAGTAGGTGAAGCCCACAATTATACTTTTTATTTCTCCAACGGGAACTGTGCACATTTGGTTTGAAAGAGAGTCAAAAGTATCAGGGAATCTCTTAACTTTGCTTGAGCCAAACCCAGGCTTAACAATGAAATTTTATTAATTTGATCTTGCACCTCTATATAAGAACATTTTAAAGTGGATTTTAAGTAATAATGATAATAACTTTAAAATCCAAGTTTTCTCTTTATTTTTAGCTGTCTAAACTTAGCCTTAGTTCTCTGGCTGGCTTCATAGACTTGAAAACAAGCCAGTCTCTCTTGAGCAAGAGGATCGCCCTTAGGGAGTTAGTAAGGGGCTCCCAAGGTTGGTAAGAGGATATGGAGTCTTTCTGTGTATTACACTTAAGCCTTGAACATGCCCTAGTTTATAACTTAAAGAAATGTTGGGGAACAGTTGTATGGGGCTTGCTCTATAACACACAACCAATGATTTTGTGTGGTCAATGATAGATGAAAGTATCTAATAAGAAGAGGAGGAACTACTGAATTCTTGTACACTAGAAATGTAAACAGGCTAGAGTTTGTCAGCATGGGCCCATGCCAGTGTTAGGTACAAAGCTGTAGGTTCTTTCTGTTACCATTGTCACAGAGAGAGAAGAGGCCACACTGGACGTACAGAGAAAAACAAAACTGCACCCACAATTTCCTTGGCCACCACTCTGTTTGAAACAATAGTGTGTTTTTACATTGAATACTATCATAGTAAGAAAGAGAAAGAAACAAAGAGGATATTTTCTTTTAAGAAAACAAAACAAATTTCAGAGTGCTGAGATTTTTGGACATATAACAAATTGGAAAGAGTCCATAGAGTTACCTAAAAATAATTTAGCCCAATAAAATTTGTTTGGACTGACAACACTAGAAAACCTCTCTCACTTGGAAAAAACTCATCTAGCACATCACTAATAAACTTAGCCTCATCTTTCAAAACTATGTTTTTGGACAGCAGAACTCCATAACATTGGATAGGATCCACAGTAAACGATTCCTCCTTGAGTTTTAGAGAGTGTGTGGTCCTTCATCTCATGAAAATCACACAGTTTGGTTTGATAATGTTAGTAACTAAATCAAATTTAAATGTGTTAAACAGAATAAGTATCTGTCTGAAAAAATAATTACTGTTACCTAAAATTTAATAATTGCTGGTCAAGCTATTATTTTCAAAAATCTCAGAATTTCTGTGTTAAGTAACTATAAAAACATGGTGTTTTTAGTCTTTCTATTGAAACTTTGTTTTTCAACTGTAATTGCTCTTATAAACTGCTTTTCAAGTCCATTGGTAAGTAGAGTATGAAGCAAAACAATACTAAAGAAATCAGTCTGAGATTCCCAACTGCTAGTCAATCCAAGAAAGACTAAAACTCTTTTATCATTCCTTTTGTTCCAAAATTTAAAATTATCTCAATTACAACTTAATTCTCTGAAGAAAGGCTTCCTGTATATTCTGAAATACATGCTTTGTGGAAAATATTATTTCCTAGGGATCACTTTTAATGCCTATCAGAAGGGACTGTCGTGTTAAAATTTAAGATTTGGGGGATACTTTGGTGTGTGGTGTAAAATAGTAAGCAAAATACTGGCTGCTTCTTAGAGAACAATACCTTATTTCAAATTGACTCATTTGGAATCCATGTCATGAAGCCTGAGAAGACACTGGCAGTCACATATGGAACAAGAGAGATGTCCTTATAAAGTTGAATAAGTTAACAGTGCTCATCATCACTCAGAATTAATAAATGCACATGCTGATGCAAAAATGTATATGGGTGTCATCACAAGGCAGTATGAACAGAACTTCACTTAATTCATTTGCACAGCAAAAAGTCTTTAGTCCTGCTTATCTTTGTACCTGTATTGTTTGTTTATTTGTGTTATTCTCAAGAAAATGTCCTTCCATTTTTAAAACAACAGTCCTGGGGTGGCAATGGAGTAATCATCTATTTGGTATTTTTAGACTGGATTATGTCTTTATTACTATTTGTTCATGGATGACAACCAGGTCTTCGTCACAGTTAATAGAAATCCCTCAGAATGTAATACACCAGGACCACCCATTGCAATCGGGAATCCAGAGCCACATGGTACAAAGGGAACATTGTCATAGATAGACCAACACTGCCTTGAGTTATTTAAACTTCTATAATAATTTAGGTACCAACCTTGCATATGATTTTGGAGCAGTCACTTAGAATTAGAACTGACTTTCTGATTGATAGACAGTTTAACAACAATAAACAAAACAGAATAAATACTGTTTTGACAGAAATGCAAAAAATGGACATCAGTTGAAACACATATTAAATGTTAAGTGAAAAAAAATCCCTAAAGCTTTATCCACTGTTACTCAGGAATGAGATATGCTAAATAAGTATCAGCAGGCCACCTACATAAGCATAGGTCAGCCAAAAACTTTAGAGACTATCAAGTAACTATAGAAAAGAGTAATTGTTTGCACAGAGATATACTAAAAAAGGTAGAGGAAAACTACTATATAATCTATGAGTATCCCACATGCTCTTGAGCTCATAATGAACTGATAATCTTATTTAAAATTTAAAAATATACATACAAAAGAGGACCGTAGAATAAAAAGAAAAACCTCTATATGACTGTCACTGTGTTTTTTAGCTGGACTCTTACCTTGCAAGACAGTAGAATGCTATGCTCAAAGTAAAAGTTTAAAAGAAAAAGTTTATTTAATCCAGAAGAGCTGCCATTTAGATGAGGGGAAGAAATAGAGATGTTTTCTTCCCCAAATAACAGTTGAGAGACTTTATACCCTCTAAACATGCCTTGTTCTAAATGCTCAAGTTAGTTCTTCAGGGCCAGACAAAGGATCATAAGATAACAGGAACACACACACACACACACACACACACACACACACACACGTTACTGAGGAAGTTAATACATATACTATAGAATATTAAATGGCGCAGAAATCATCTGTAACTTTAGTACAAACATTGAAATGCAAAAGTGATAAAGCAGGTACATAAGAAACAACTTACTAGAGAACACACAATATGAACTATACCGTTGAAATTGAAATATAGAGAAAAAGAGCACAGTTTTGTGTGAAATCAAAATTGTCACCTCAGATGACTTTTTTCATAGCGCACAGATTTTTTTCTTTTTTATTGGATATATTATTTATTTACATTTCAAATGTTATCCCTTTTCCCAGTTCTCCTCCTGGAAACTCCCTATCCCATCTTCCCTCCCCCTACTTCTATGAGGGTGTTCACCCACATGCCCACCCACTCCCAACTCACCACCCTGGCATTCCCCTACAATGGGGCATGGAGCACTCCCAGGACCAAGGGTCTCTCCTCCCAGTGATGCCAGACAAGGCCATCCTCTGCTACATATGTAGCTGGAGCCATGTGTCCTTTGGTTGGTATTTTAGTCCCTGGGAGCTCTGGGAAGTCTTGTTGGTCGATATTGTTCTTCCTGTGGGTTTGCAAATCCCTTCAGCGCCTTCAGTCCTTTCTCTAACTCCTTTATTGGAGACTACATGTCAGTCCAATAGTTGGCTGTGAGCATCAGTATCTGTATATGTCTAGCAGAGCCACTAAGGAGACAGCTATATCAAGCTCCTGTCAGCAAGCACTTCTTGGCATGCACAATATTGTCTGGGCTTGTTGTCTGTACATGGGATGGATCCCCAAGTGGGGCAGCCTCTGGATAGCCTTTCCTTCAGTCTCTGCTCTACACTTTGTCTTCATATTTCCTCCCATGAGTATTTTGATCCCCCTTCTGGAAAGGACAGAAGCATCCACATGCTTTGGTCTTCCTTCTTGAGCTTCATGTGGTCTGTGAATTGTTTCTTGGGTATTCCAAGATTTTAGGCTAATATCCATTTATCAGTGAGTATATACCAAGAGTGTTCTTTTGTGACTGAGTTACCTCACCCAGGATGACATTTTCTAGTTCCATTCATTTGCCTAAGAAGTTCACGCAGTCATCGTTTTTAATAGCTGAGTAGTATTTCATTATGTAAATGTACCATATTTTCTGTATCCATTCCTCTGCTGAAAATATCTGGGTTCTTTCCAGCTTCTGGCTATTATAAATAAGGCTGCTATGAACATAGTGCAGCATGTTTCCTCGTTATATATTGGATCATCTTTTGGGTATATGCCCAGGAGTGGTATTGCTGGGTCCTCAGGTAGTGAGGACATAGTGCTATCCCCAATTTTCTGAGGAACTGCCAGACTGATTTCCAGAGTGGTTGTACCAGTTTGAAATCCCACCAACAATGGAGGAGTGTTCCTCTTTTCCCACATCCTCACCAGCACCTGCTGTCACCTGAGTTTCTGATCTTAGACATTCTGATTGGTTGTGAGGTGTAATCTCAGGGTAGTTTTGATTTGCATTTCCCTGATGACTAAGGATGTTGAACATTTCTTTAGGTACTTTTCAGCCATTTGATAGTCCTCAGTTGAGAATTCTTTGTTTAACTCTGTACCCCATTTTTTAATAGGGTTATTTGGATCTCTGAAGTCTAACTTCTTGAGTTCTTTATATATTGGATATTAGCCCTCTATTGGATGTAGGATTGGTAAAGATCTTTTCCCACACATTTGCTATTTTGTCCTATTGACAGTGTCCTTTGCCTTACAGAAGCTTTGCAATTTTATGAGGTCCTATTTGTTGATTCCTGATCTTAGAGCATAAGCCATTGGTGTTCTGTTCGGAAACTTTTCCCTTGTGCCCATATGTTCAATTCTCTTCATCACTTTCTCTTCTATTAGTTTCAATGTATCTGGTTTTATGTGGAAGCCTCTGATCCACTTGGACTTGAGCTTTGTACAAGGTGATAAGAATGGATTGATTTGCATTCTTCTACTTGCTGACCTCCAGTTGAACCAGCATCATTTGTTGAAAATGCTGTCCTTTTTCCATTGGATGGTTTTAGCTCCTTTGTCAAAGATCAAGTGGCTTCATTTCTGGGTCTTTCAGTTCTGTTCTATTGATCTACCTGCCTGTTCCTGTACCAATACCATGCAATTTTTATCACTCTTGTTCTGTAATACAGCTTGAGGTCAGGGATGGTGATTGCTTCAGAAGTTATTTTATTGCTGAGAATAGTTTTCACTATCCTATTTGTTGTTGTTGTTGTTGTTGTTGTTGTTGTTATTCCATGAATTTGTTCTTTCTGACTGTATGAAGAATTGAGTGGAAATTTTGATGGGGATTGCATTGAATCTGTAGAATGCTTTTGGCAAGATGGCCATTTTTATTATATTAATCCTGCCAATCCATGAGCATGAGAGATCTTTCCATCTTCTGAGAACTTCCTTGATTTTTTTTCTTCAGAGACTTGACGTTTTTATCATACAGATCTTTCACTTGCTTAATTAGAGTCATGCCAAATTATTTAATATTATTTGTGACTATCCTGAAGGGTGTCATTTCCCTAATTTCTTTCTCAGCCTGTTTTTTCCTTTGAGTATAAGAAGGCTACTGATTTGTTTGAGTTAACTTTACATCCAGCCATGCTGCTGAAGTTGTTTATCGGGTTTAGGAGTTCTCTGGTAGAATTTTGGGAGATCACTTAAGTATACTCTCATATCATGTGCAAATTGTGATATTTTTACTTCTTCCTTTCCAAGTAGTATCCCTTTGACCTCCTATTGTCTAATTGGTCTGGCTAGAACTTCGAGCACTATATCAAACAGGTAGAGAGCTAGTGGGCAGCCTTGTCCAGTCCCTGATTTTAGTGAGATTGCTTCAAGTTTCTCTCAGTTTGCTTTGATGTTCACTACTGGTTTGCTATATATTGCTTTTATTATGTTTAGGTATGGGCCTTGAATTCCTGATCTTTCCAAGACTTTTATCATGAAGGAGTATTGAATTTTGTCAAATGCTTTCTCAGCCTCTAATGAAATGAACATGTGGGGTTTTTTCTTTACTTTCTTTATGTAATGGATTGCGTTGATGGATTTCCATATATTGAATCATCCCTGCATCCCTGGGATGAAGGCTACTTGATCATGATGGATGATCATTTTGATGTGTTCTTGAATTCTGTTTGCAAAAAAATTTATTGAGTATTTTTGCATACGTGAAATGGTCTGAAGTTCTCTTTCTTTGTTGGCTCTTAGTGTGGATCAGGTATAAGAGTAACTGTGGCTTCAGAGAACAAGTTGGGTACTATTCCTTTTGTTTCTATTTCATGGAATAGTTTGAAGAGTATTGGTATTAGGTTCTTTGAAGGTCTGCACTAAACCCATCTGGTCCTGGACTTTTTTTGGTTTGGAGACTTTTAATTAGTGCTTCTATTTCTTTAGGGGTTATGAGACTGTTTAGATTGTTTATCTGATCCTGATTTAACTTTGATACCTGAAAGTTAGTCTAGAAAATTGTCCATTTCTGCCATATTTTCCAGTTTTGTTGAGTATAGTCTCTTATACTAGGATCTGATGAGTTTTTGGATTTCCTCAGTTTCTATTGTTATGTCTTCCTTTTCATTTCTGATTTTTGTCAATTTGGATACTGCCTGTGTGCACTCTGGTTAGTCTGGGTGTTTATCTATCTTGTTGATTTTCACAAAGAACCAGCTGCTGGTTTTGTTGATTCTTTGTATAGTTCTTTTTGTTTCTACTTGGTTGATTTTAGCCCTGAGTTTGAGTTTCCTGACATCTACTCCTCGGGTATATTTGCTTTTTTTGTTCTAGAGTTTTCAGATGTGCTATTGTGCTACTAGTATATGCTCTCTCCCATTTCATTTTGGAGGCACTCAGAGCTACAAGTTTTCCTTTTAGCACTGCTTTCATTGTGTCCCATAAGTTTTAGTATGCTGGGTCTTCATTTGCATTAAATCCTAAAAAGCTTTTAATTTCTTTGTTTATTTCTTGACCAAGCTATCATTAAGTAGAGTGTTGTTCAGCTTCCAGGTGTATGTGGGCTTTCTGTCGTTTTTGTTGCTATTAAAAACCAGCCTTAGTCCATGGTGAATAGGAATGCATAGGATTATTTCAATCTTCTAGTATCAGTTGAGGCATGTTTTGTGACCAATTATATGGTCAGTTTGGGAGAAGGTACCATGAGGTGCTGAGAAGAAAGTATATCTTTTTCTTTGAAGATGAAATGTTCTATATATGTCTGTTAAATCCCTTTAGTTCATAACTTCTGTTAGTTTCACTCTGTCTCTGTTTTGTTTCTGTTTCCATGATCTCTCCACTGATGGGAGTGGGGTGTTGAAGTCTGCAAATATCATTGTTTGGGGTGCAATGTGTGCTTTGAGCTTTAGTAAAATTTCTTTTATGAATGGCGTATTGTATGTTCATGAGCATCTCTTTCTTTAGGTTAGGTTAGTTTTCTTCTATAATTTTGTTGAAGATATTTACTGGCCCTTTAAGTTGGGAATTTTTGCTCTCTTCTATACCTATTATTTTTAGGTTTGGTCTTCTCATTGTGTCCTGGATTTCCTGGGTGTTTTGGGTTAGAAGATTTTTGCATTTTGCATTTTCTTTGACTGTTACATCAATGAGAGATTGAGAATCTCTCTTCTGTCTCTTTTATTCTTTTGGCGATGCTTGCATCTATGACTCCTGATCTCTTTCCTAGGTTTTCTATCTCCAGGATTGTCTCCCTCTGTGATTTCTTTATTGTTTCTATTTCCATTTTTAGATCCTAGATGGTTTTGTTCAATTCCTTCACCTGCTTGATTGTGCTTTCCTTTAATTTTTAAAGGGATTTTTTAGTTTCCTCTTTAAGGGTTTCTACCTGTTTACCTTTGTTCTCCTATATTTCTTTAAGGGAGTTATTTATGCCCTTCTTAAAGTCCTCTATCATCATCATAAGATGTGATTTTAAATACAAATCTTGTTTTTCTTGTGTGTTGGGGTATCCAGGACTTGCTCACTTCCGATGATGCCAAGTAGCCTTGGTATGTGCTGGTAAGTTTCTTGTACTTGACTCTTGCCATCTGCTTATCTCTGGTGTTTGTTGGTCTTGCTGTCTGACTGGAGCTTGTTCCTTCTGTGGGCCTGTGGGTTTGTGATCTTAAGTATGTCAGCTCTCCTCGGGAGACCAGCACTCCTGGCAGGATTCATGCATGGAGAGCTGTGGGACAGTCTTAGGTTCAGAGTGCACATAGAGACCAGAAGAATCCTGTCCCCAGCTGTTCTGCTGTTCCTGTGCCCTATGCACTCCTAGAAGGTCCTGGTTAGGACCATTATTGGGGCAAAAGTGATGATCTCATCTCTGAGCTTAGGTGTGAGAGCTCTCCTGGGGGACCAGCTCTCTCCTGGCAGGATATGTGTGCAGAGGGTTGTGGGACAGCCTTAGGTCCAGAGAACAGAGTCTGGAAAGTCACAGATGTTTTAAGTATACTACTCAGCAAGCACATGGGTTTTCTTGTTTTTTTTTTATATAAATTATTTATTTTTCTTACACTCCATATTTTATTCCATCCACCTTCCGACTGTTCCACATCTCATACCTTCTCCCCAGACCCCTGTCTCCACATGTATGTCCCTACCCCCCCTCCACCCCACCTGACCTCTAAACTCCCTGGGGCCTCCAGTCTCTTTGAGTCACATCATCTCTTAATGAACACAGACCCAGCAGTCCTCTCATATCAGCTGGTACATGCTGCCTTTTTAATGGTTCAGTGTTTGAGAGATCTCGGGGGTGGGGTGGGGGGACGGGGAGGGAGTCCCGAATAGTTGAAACTGATGGTCCTCCTACAGGATCATCCTTCTCCTCAGCTTCTTTCTGCCTTCCCTAATTCAACAGCAGGTGTCAGCCACTTCTGTCCATTTGTTGGGTGCAAATATTTGCATCTGACTCAGCTGCTTGATGGGTCTTCTGGAGTGTGGTCATGCTAGGTCCCTTTTTGTGAGTGCTCCATAGCCTTAGTAATAGTGTCAACCCTTGGGACCACCACTTGAGCTGGGTTCCACTTTGGGCCTGTCACTGAACCTTCTTTTCCTCAGGCTCCACTCCATTTCTATCCCTGTAATTCTTTCAGATAGAAACACTTATGGGTCAGAGTTGTGACTGTGGGATGGCCCCCCTCTCCCTCATTTAATGTCCTGCCTTTCTGCTGGAGGTGGGCTCTATAAGTTCCCTCTCCCTACTGTCAGGCCTTCATCTAAGGTCCTTCCCTTGAGTCCTGAGACTCTCTCACCTTCCAGGTCCCTGGTGCATTCTGGAGGGTCTCCCCAACCTCCTACCTCCCAAGGTTGCCTGTTTCCATTCTTTCTGCTGGCCCTCAGGGTTTCAGTCCTTTTCCCTCACCCAATACCAGATCAGGTTCCCCCCTCCCCCCCAACTCACTCCATCCCAGTCCACTTTCCCTCCCAGGTCCCTCCCTCCATCCCCACTTGTGTTTTAAAGCTAAAAAACCATAGAGGAAACAAAAGAGAAAAATAAAGGAGTAGAGGCATATCCATACTGAAAAGCATCAAACCACAAAGATTTCTAAGATAAGATGATAGTAATGAAGGATCCACGAAGTAGCCAGAAAATAAATAACAAAATATATAAATACTAGTTGTGGTGTGAATATGAATTGGTCACCAATGTCTCGTGTGTTGAATGCTTGGTTGGCAGGTCAGAGCATTATTTTAAGAAGCAGTAGAAATTTTAGGAGGTGGGACCCAAGTGAGGGTGGTTGTTCCCTAAGCACATAGATTTAAGGTTTATACCTCATCTTTAAACCCCCTTCTCTTCCTCTTCCTTTTTGTTATGGTGCCAACTACTCTGACACTCCTTCCTGCCAGTCATGATGAACTGAAGTCACTGAAATCATGTGATAAATAAAACCTTCTTGTTGTTTCTTTTCTGTATGTGGTCATGGAAACAAGAATCCCTTTGGCATCAGTCAAGTGGGATCATTACTGTGACTAAATGTAACCATGTTAAGTATTTGGAACTAGTTTGCAGGAGGAATTTGGACTAGTTCATAGAGAGAGAAATCTAGGATGCTCTGACTTGAGTTTAGTGACCAGTTCTGGTGGGATTTTACAAGACCAGAAGGCCAGCAACATGTGGACAGTAAAGACCAGGCTCAGGAGGTTTTGGATAGGAACACAGAATATTCTTGATAATTGCACTGTGGGCCATTTGGTGTCATATCTTGGCACAAATTCTATCTCTATTTTGTCTATGACCTCAGCTTTTGTGGAAAGCTATTTAAGACAGAGATGTAAATTAATCTGAAAGGAGAAGTGTTTAGGTGCCCTACTATTCAGGCTTCATCATGGTTCTTGCTGTCTGCCTTGACTTAGGTTTATAGTAAGAAGCAAATGGGAAAATCAGGGCACCAAGGTTTGAAAAGACTGGAAGTTTGATTCTAAAGTCTCTTAGAAGGTTGGGGCTAAGGAAAGCAATATTTTTAAGAGATTAATATTGTCAAAAAGAAGCCAAGCACTTTCCATCTTGGCACTAGGAAAGATCCTTGTCAGCATGTCAGAAAATACCCAGACTCTACTCAGCTTAAGTGTATAAGAGAAAATTATTTTCAAAACACACACACAAAAAAAAAAAAAAACCCAGAAAAAAAAAACAAAAACAAAAACAAAAAAAAACAAAATAACTCTTGCTTAAGAAGAGCATACCTCTGGGGAATCTTTATTGCTAATTTACTATATGTGGTGATTTTTCTCCAGAATGCATTTTACTATGCTATGTCCCCTAGGCACAACCATAGGCCACTGCAGCCAAGATACTAGTGAGTCCGAAGGTACTAGTGACCACTGAAGCTGGCAACAATTGGTACCACAGTTAGCTTTAGTTTTCAATTTCTCACAAACCTAGAGTCACATGGGAAGAAGACACCTCAACTGAACAAGTTTGTGGATCAGAGTCTCCTATGGTCATGTGTGTGAAAGCATTTCCTTATTGATGTTGATTTGTGAGGGCCCATTGTAAGTGGTGCGATCCCTGACCAGGTGCTCCTGAACTGTATAATACAGCAAGCTGAGCAAGCTATGGAGAGCAAGTGAGTAGGCATCACTCTTCTATGTGGTCTCTGCTTCAGTTTTTGCCTCTGGGTTCCTGCTTAAGTTCCTGTTGTGACTTTTCTCAGTGATGAACTGTGTTGTGGAAGTGTTAAGATGAAACAAACTCTTTCCTGTAGAATTATTTTGAATATGAATATTTTTAATTTCCTAATCAAATAATATAGAATGTATTAATAAACAAAATACAAGATTCAACTATAAGCTGCCTGCAATAAATTCATCTCAACTTCAAGAATACACATAGGCCAAAAGGGAAAGGCAGCCAAAGGCATTCCATATGAATGGTGAAACAAAAGCAAATCAAGAAATAGCAGCTATACTTTTGTTAGAAAAAATATTTATTCAGATGTGTTATTAGAAGCAAAATGGCATTATATAATAAAGTAGTAATTGATTCATAAAGAGGTTCTAGTAACTATAGTTACCCTATATAAAAACACCAAAACATAAAAGCAGATGTTAAAAGAAATGATCAGAGAGACGGACAATAGGATGGTAACCGAGTGGTTTCCAATTCCCTGCCCTCAACAAATACTTGCCCAAAAAATGTTCAGCAAGATGATGCCAGACTGGAACTGCCCTTAGACCAGGAGGCGGCTGACTTGCAGCACTGAGCACTGAAGCCATGTCCTCCTTAAGTACACAGGTGCCTACAGAATACATAACAAAACTGCTCTCTTTAACTTAGAAACATGTTGGAAAAATCTTGTAAGTGTTAAGAAATTAGAAATAAGTAACAAAAGGAAAACAAGGACATTCTCAAATCTGTGGCACTTACAGAACACATTCCTGGACAACCAATGTGTCAACAAAATAGAGAAGTTTAAAACTAAGATGGAGATTTTAAAAAATGCTTATATATTCCCTCAGACCTGGGATGAAGCAAAAGAAGTTCTAAAAGAAAACAATGTTACCTCAGCCTAATAAATAAGCCTCAGAGAAACTAGAGAAAAGAAAAACCAAAACAAATAAACACCAAACACAAAACAAAGATAGAAAGAAACTAACAAATATCAGAGGAAAGATAAATTAACAGGCTCTAGGAAAAGAATGGAAGATGTGTGTAAAACTGACCATTGCTCTTTTTAAGGGGGGAATAAAATCTGGGGTGAAGGAAGAAAAGAGAGAGAGAGAGAGAGAGAGAGAGAGAGAGAGAGAGGAGAAAGGAAGGAAGGAAGGAAGGAAGGAAGGAAGAAAGAAAGAAAGAAAGAAAGAAAGAAAGAAAGAAAGAAAGAAAGAAAGGAGAAAGGAAGGAAGAAGGAAAGGAAAGAAAGAAAGAAAGAAAGAAAGAAAGAAAGAAAGAAAGAAAGAAAAAAAAGAAAGAAAGAATACAAACACTTTTCTTAAACTAACCAATAAAAATGAGGAAAGCTCAGATTAAAAACAATAAAATGAAATGAGAGACATATCCTGGCAGATGCTACAGATAGGAATCTTGTAAGGCTACAGTGAATAACTAGCTGTCAACAAAATGGAGAGCCTAGACATGCATAAAGTCCAAAAAAAGTACAACCAGGCCATAGAAAATATAAAACCTGAAGGGATGAATAATAAGAACTAAAGAGACTGGATAACAATACAAATCTCTCATTAAAGAAGCTTACAACTCTTGAGTTTTTAATCTTAGCCATTCTGACTGGTGTGAGGTGGAATCTCAGGGTTGTTTTGATTTGGATTTCCCTGATGACTAATGATGTTGAACATCTCTTAATGTGCTTCTCAACCATCCGAATTTCTTCAATGAAAATTCTTTGTTTAGCTCTGTACCCCAATTTTAATAGGGTTATTTGGTTCTCTGGGGTCTAACTTCTTGAGTTCTTTGTATATATTGGATATTAACCCTCTGTCGGATGTGGGGTTGGTGAAGATCTTTTCCCAATTTTTTGGTTGCCATTTTGTCCTTCTGATGGTGTCCTTTGCCTTACAGAAACTTTGTAATTTTATGAGGTCCCATTTGTCAATTCTTGATCTTAGAGCATAAGCTATTGGTGTTCTGTTCAGGAACTTTCCCCCTGTGCCCATGTCCTCCAGGGTCTTCCCTAGTTTCTTTTCTATTAGTTTCAAGAGACAACAGGTGCTGGCGAGGATGTGGAGAAAGAGGAACACTCCTCCACTGTTGGTGGGATTGCAAGATGGTACAACTGCTCTGGAAATCAGTCTGACGGTTCCTCAGAAAATTGGGCATGACACTTCCAGAGGACCCTGTCATACCACTCCTAAGCATATACCCAGAGGATTCCCCTGCATACAATAAAGACATATGCTCCACTATGTTCATAGTAGACTTGTTTATAATAGCCAGAAATTGGAAGGAGCCCAGATGTCTCTCAAAGGAGGAATGGATACAGAAAATGTGGTATATTTATACAATGGAATATTACTCAGCAATTAAAAATAATGAATTCATGCAATTTGTAGGCAAATGGTTGGATCTGGAAAATATCATCCTAAGTGAGTTAACCCAATCACAAAAGAATACACATGAAATGCAATCACTGACAAGTGGATATTAATGAGCCCAGAAGCTCTGAATACTCAAGGCACAATTAGCAAGTCAAAAGATTCCCAAGAAGAAGGAAGGAGAGGACCCTGGTCCTGAAAATACTGGATTCAGTTTTGTAGGAGAGTACCAGAACAGAGAAATGGTGGGGGGAGGGTGAGGGGAGAGGACTTATGGGACAAATGGTGAGGGGGGAACTGGGAAAGGGGAAAGCCTTTGGAATGTAAACAAATATAGAAAATAATAATTTTTTTAAAAAGAAGTTTATAACTATGTGCTTGCATTGCTGAATTCTAACAAGCGTTAAGAGAGGGAGGGGTAAGGCACTCAGTTGCAGAGTTCTTAACACAACATTTAACCATTTTTGGATTTCATAAGCAGCACACAAAACAAAAAGGGGGGTGGAAGATTAGGTATTGAACAAAGAAGACATCCAGAGAATGGGCACATGAGTCATGAAAGAGGAGATAAGCCTAATTGCTTTTCTTAGTCTATCTCTGTCATTGATTTCTTTTGCAGTGGTGGGGTAAGTGATGTTAAGTATGAGGGTTTGAAAACAATGTCCTCCCATAGTCTCAGGCATTTAAATACTTGGTCCACAGGTTATAATTGGGGTTTAGGAGCTATGGCCTTGTTGGAGAAAATTTGTCACTGAAGGTGGGCATAGAGTTTAGGAAATTGTGCCAGTTAGAGTTCATCCTCTCTGTTTCTTGATTCTGGTCTGAGGTGTGAGCTCTCAGCTCTTTCTTTTTTTGTTTGGTTTTTTGTTTGTTTGTTTGTTTGTTTTCGAGACAGGGTTTCTCTGTGTAGCTCTAGCTGTCCTGGAACTCACTCTGTAGATCAGGCTGGCCTCGAACTCAGAAATCCACCTGCCTTTGCCTCCCAAGTACTGGGATTAAAGGCGTGTGCCACCACCACCCGACTCTCAGCTCTTTCTTTTGTCATGACTACCACCTGCTACTTTGATTCCTGCCATTGATGGACGATTATGCCTCTGGAACTATAAGCCCAAAGTACACTATTTGTAAGGCCCTCGAGGTGCACAAGTGGCCAGGTCCTGCCCATAAGGACCTCCTATGCCAAGCTCTGCCCACAGAACACATAACAGCTCTGCCTCACAGAGTAAAAAGCCCAAGATCAGGCCACAAAAAAAAAGATTCATACCACTCCTGGGCTATGCTGGAAAATCTCCACCTTCCAAGGAACTCTGTATTAAGTCAACCTCCTACTTGGTTCTTTATTGCTTCTCTCCTACATGGAGACAGCCACCCTCCTGCGGTTTTTTCCAATACATCTCTTGGGTAAGTTTTATTGTGCCATGTGACTTTGTGGTATTCCTTGGCTCCTAGCTGATAGGATACCTTCCTCTCAGAGCTGTAACACTTCCACTATTTTGTCTATGAGTTACCTCCGTCATAGGTTTTTATCATAGCAATAGAAAAGTACTTAATAAAATAAATACATAAAATTTTAATTGATAGTCAAAGTGTAAAATCCAATATGAAGCTCCATATCTTCACAATGGCCAATCTAACTGTAGAGAAGTTCACTGGTCTATATAGACTTTGGGTAAGAATAATCTCATGCCATATTATCTTATTTGCAATTTTTATAATAAAATTTTAATTAAATAAAGAAGAGGAGGAATTGGTATTAACCCTTAAACTTTTCCTAAAAAAAGGAAAGTTCAAGAGAACACTTCCAAACTCATCTCATGAAGAAACATTATTCTTATATCAGATTCACATAAGTGAAAGAAAACTATAGAACAATGTCTCTGAGGTTATTTAAAATAATACTTGCAAACACAAGCAAAAATAACACATTAAAACATTACACATTATGGCCTCCTGGAGTTTATCGTGAAGGTACAACATTGATTTAACATATGGAGATTAACATGGTAGCCTGCTGTCCTATTTTGGTTTTTCTTGCTTTGACAAATACCATAGCCAAAAGCAACTTGGGAGAGGAAAGATTTTATTTCCTCTTACACTTCCAGGTTACAATGAATGACTAAGGGAAATCAAGTCAAGAAATGATGCAAGAAATTGAAGCAGACACCATGAAGGAATGTGGCCTGTGAGCTCACTCCAAGGTTCATGATTGTTCTGCTTTTTTATACAGCATAGAACCACTTGCCTAGGGAGTGATACTGCCTAAAAGGGGCTATATACAAGATACTGCCCAAAGGGGTTCCTACAATAATTAACAACCAAGAAAACTGCCCATGGATATGCCCACAGACCAAAGTGATCTAGGTGAATCCTCAATTAATGCATTCCGTACAGGTGGTTCTAGGCTCTGTAAACTTGATGAGGATAACCAGGACACCTACATTAGTAGCCTGCAAGGCAGAAAACTTATTCTGACCTCAAAAGATGCAGAAAAGGAATTTGACAAAGTTCAATATTACTTTGTGACAAGAACTATTTGAGGAATCAGGCTTAAAAGAAAAAAATTTCCAACATAATAATCTGTTGTAAAACTCACATAGCTACCATCATAATCAAGGGGAAAGGCAGAAATAATTTACCTAAAACCTCGTACAAAACAAGAATGCTCACTCTTACCTCTTCTTTTTACATTGTGCTTGTAGAGTTAGTAAGAGTTGTGAGATAGCAGAAGGGAATAAGAGGTATCTAAATCAGAAGGAAAAAATAGCACTACTTTCACTCGATGTGATTTTCAGTGCTTAGGAAATGCTAATGATTTCAAACCCACAAATGTTAAATTAATAAATTAGTCTATTACAGTTATAATGTGCAAAAATCTGTACCCCAAAATTAATTGCATCCTTACACCTATATAAATTAATATTAAATAAATCAAGAAAAGAACTAGGTATTGGGGCATAGTCTCTAATTTAAATTCCCAGAATGGGTGAGGCAAAAGGATCAGGAATTAAGGGCAAACCTGGCCAACACGTCAGAACACTGTCTAAAAAGTGAACAAATGAGGCCGGCAGATGGCTCAGAGGATAATGGTGCTTTGCTGCCAAACCTGACATCCTGAGTTCTATGTCCAGGAACCACATGATGGAAGAAGAGAACTGACTCTTACAAGTTGTTACATGCCTGTCATGGCGTGCACACTTCTATACACACACAAACACACACACACACACACACACACACACAGAAAGCACAGAACATAATCCAGTGTATTATATTGTCTATAAAAAAACCCAGAAATGTATTTATGGAAGGACATGAAAAATGCAGACACTGAAAGCTACAAAGCACTCATGAGATGGCCCAGAGATGATGCAAACTAGTGAGAGATCGGGGGAGCTCATGAACTGAACGAATTAGCTCTGCTAAAATGCTCAGAATATTCCACAGATTCTACAGATTCAGCACAATTTCCATCAAAACTCTTCTGTGGTATTCTACAGATACAGAAAAGGAATCCCTAAGATTTATATAGAGACACAAATGGCTACAAATTGCTATAAGAACATTATCAAAGAAAATACAGAGCTAGGAGGCAACATATATCATGATCTCAAATGTTATAACACTACAATAATCAGAACATTGCTGCCATGGCATAAAAATCATACATATAGTCTAACGACTCAAAAGTGAAAGCCCAGACATAAATCTAACCATTGACAAGCAAATAATTTTTACAAGACCACCAAAGTCACATCGTGAATGAATCTTTTCCATAGACCCTATGGGAGGAACTGGATATTCAAGTACAAAAGAATTAAATTTGGACTTTCTCACATACTGTATGCATGAATGATTAAATAAGTAAATAAAGAGTGGGAGAACAGAAATGTTTTTGTGTCCCACACACACATGATGAAGCTCTTCTCTTCATTGATCAGCAATGGAAATCATCCAGCTCTACTGTAGACTTGGGAGCACCACAGTATATGCAGCCTTTCACTGATTAACATGGTTTCATTGACTGACATGTGGCATGGGACCTGCTTGGGAGATCTGAAACCCCTTACTTCTAGTTTAAGTCTATAGGAGATCAGTGGACTGAGTCCTATCTTTTCTCCATAGACTAAGTATGTAAAGGAAAAAATTCTATAAATTAGAACCCTGGAAACTTTAGTAAGGCTCTAAGAGTAGGTAAAATTTGAAAAGAAAAGCTACACAGAGAAGCTAGGGGTTCTGTCCCTTCAGCTCTGTGGTCCTCCTTTCACAGTTTTCATAGCACATGTCAAATCCTGAAGGACCTTGATTTGGAGCCAAGGCCAGTGGGCAGCTGCATAAGAGTCCAGATGAGCCATGCGCTCTCACATGCCCCCTTGTGTGCCACATGGGCTGAAGGTTGTCCAGGTGTGACACTATTACATATTGTTTAAAAAAAAAACAACTTTGCCTCAGACAGTTTTTACTTTTAAATGTTGAAAGAATTGAAACATTCTGAAACAAATAACAAAATTCAAACACACTTGTGTATGATATGTACATTTTCTAAAAAGTTTTTAAAAACTCAATCTCAAAGCACCAGTGTCTATGGAGGGTCCTCAAATAGACAAGTTTATTCCTGTGGCCAAGGCCTGGTTTTTCTTCCTCCATCTCCTGAGCTTGAGAGTATAGGCAATGCCATGGTTGGTTTATGCACTGAGGTGAATGGATTCCAGGGCAAGCCCTCTGTCCACTAAGCCACATCCCCAGCCCATGACAGTTCTTGATTACTCAGACATATACAATTTGACCGTCAACACCAGAGACCTGTGCTTTCACATGTCTAGCTAGAGAGATGCCAGGTTAATATTAGCATCCTCAACCACCCGATGGAATGGAAAAGACCCAACAGTGACCACAGAAGCACAAGTGAGTTTCATGGAGTCAGTGTTCCCCTAATTCAGCCCCCTTATCTGGCCTCGGCCTCAGCGAGAGGATGCATCCAGTCCTGCAGTGACTGATATGCAGGAGGTGGGGGATGGGGGAGTAATCCAAGGCAGGGGGTGGGGGCTCTCCCTTCCCAGAGGAACAGGAGAGAGAGAATGGGGAAGCTTTGAGAGGAGGAGATTGGGCAGAGAGGGGGAGCTGGTATTGAGATGTAAAGTGAATAAATCATATTTAAGAAGAGAGAGATGTCCTGGTGTAGCCCCTGCCCTATCCAGCATGATGATGAGAGATGGTTAGATCATTCTTAACCTTATTTCAGAGCCATTGCTGAGTCCAGCACAAGGCGTCTAAATCTTCTAGACCTATTAAATCTTTGAAAAGCTGGGCGGAGGATGAGACATCAACCCAGAGTTTGCTCACCAGAGTTGTAGCCATCCCCCGCTCATTTCTATTTGTGGCTTGTCTCTATGATTAATTAACTAAGATTGTAATCTCATTGATCAGGGCTCAAATGATGTTTGCTACAATGTCTAATGTATTGGCGAAGCTAACAAATGTCAAATGGCCATTTATATCACAGCTGTGTCCCAAGAACTTGTGCACATCCACAGATGAGGGATGCTTCGGCGCACTGGGTACCTGTGACCCAAGAGGAATATGACCCTGTTTAAGGACACAGTCTTTATCCAGAAGGCTCCCGGGGCACAGCTACCTCTAGGCTGTGAGTTCTCCAGTCCTTAAAGTCCTCAATGTGGAAAAAATACATTTAAAAATAAAAGTGCTTAAGGCTTAAAACCTAGTTTTCCCTCAGATCCTTCTGTGATTTTTTTTGCATTTTGATGTTGGTCTATCTTCAGGTTACCATTGCGGCCCAAGAAAGCATCATATTGGTTCCCCAGGCTCTACTATGTACCTGATTTCCGTATCTAGTTGGTTATGGATTCCACAAAAGTCTGCAGCCCAAAGTCTATATGTGTTTCTCTCCCATCACTTTGCAAGCTTCTGTTTTAGGCAATGAAATTCCATTGCTAACATCCTTATTTGTCCAAGTTGAAACTCTGCATCAATAATTTAGGTAGCTTCTGACTTCGAGGAAAGATATCTGACCTCTTTTTTTTTTTAAGTCTAAGTGTTTTGTCCTATACATGTTTGAAAAACAAACTATCAACTCTCACCATAGATTGAAGGTAAAACAGGACCAGATGGCAGAAAGAAATGGCTAACACATAGGCATTGTTGAAGCTGCCTTCACCTCCCCTTAGAGAGAGGAAAATGAAACCACAAAGGATATAATCAGGTTAAAGAGATTAGGAATAGATTTGCCATCTCATCTTCATGACTAATCTCAAGATTCTAGAGTGAAGGATGCTGAGGTGGGTCCCTTAAACTTTTAATATCTGCTGTCACTCTTTGTTGCAAGTTTTCTTCCCTACACTTCAAAGGCAATTCGTCATTTAGAAATCTAGAGTATGCCCTGGTCAATATCAGAACTTAGTGTGAAAAATCATACTCCACCAGTTTCAGCTTCAACTATTCCAGCCCCAAACTCTCCCCGGAGCTCAGTAAATCTCATTAAAAAACTACACCAGTTAAAACAAAACAGATTTGTGACTTGTAGATAAGTAATTTCTAAAGATGGAGGTTATGAAAAATACTTCAAAGTTTTAAAAAAAAAATCTTGTATACATCCACTCCACACGGCAAGTCTGTTCTTGTCTGTGGTTCATCAGCTCATGCTAAATAAGAGATTATCATAAAGGTTCTATATCAGTGCAAATTCCACATCCAACAGAGGAGAAATACTTGAATTAGCTCTACCTCCCACCTCTGTAACTATTCACTATTTCCTTTAGTAGCCAAATACCTTGTATTAAAACAGTCTATGGATGCCAGATGGCAAATTTTCTAAAACAGTAGTAAAATGAACAAACAACGGGCAGGAGAGAGAGGCCTCAGCAGGTAAGTGTGCCTCCCCGCCCCCCTCAGCCTTCTGAGAGAGAATTTCCAGACCTCAGTGCTGGCCACAAGTCTCCCCCACCTAGGGTGGGGCGCTTGGACCAAGGTGAAGTTCATTGTTCTTCCAGATCTACAGCTTCCTGAATTAAGCAGGCTTCCCTGTGGAGCCCTGGAGCCCTAGAGCCAAAGCCTGCTAAGCAAGGACCGGTTCTGCAGACCTGTTTCCGGCCTTTGGGGGAAGGGTTCCTGCCCCCTCCAACACACACACCTATATATTTGGAGACTCCCATTAAACTTTGAGTCTTGATCAGGAATTTGTCTTGGCTTCATGTTCCTCTGGCACCCGGTTCGATGTAGCTGCGGACAGCTACAGGTAAGAATGCTCAGGATGCATGAGAGGATTTCAGTTCAGTTCCCAGTTCTTATGTTGGGCACACTACCTATAACTCTAGCTCCAGGCATCTGCAGCCCTTTTCTGGTTCCCACGTACACATAAGCACATGTGGACACATACACAAACATGAAAAAAATAACAAACAGGCAGCAAATGCATAGGAGAATTATTAAAATGATTGATATATTATATTGTAACTTTTTAAAAGACATTTTATTTGGGGGGACTATTTTTTGGAAAGGATGTTTGTGTTTGTCGAAACCTTGTAATAAATATTTCAGTTCCTTGTAATAAATAACCCTTACATAAAATCTACAATTTCACTTTTAGTTGCACATCACACTGCTGTGCACCATCAACTTCCATCCACCTGATTCTGGAGATTTCTATCTTCCCAGACCAAAACACAGTTCTCCTTACACACCAACCTTCATCCCTCCCTTCCGGTCTGTACTATGCCTCCATGATTTTGACCACTCTAAGTAGTTAGTGCGGACTCTTGCAAGGTCCTTTGTGACTTATCATGCTGCCTGTGTCTTTGAGGTTGTCCATGGTGAAGGCTGTCACTGCCTGTGTACTTACTGGAAGTAATGCTTCTAATGGAAGCATTAAATCGTGTGTAGACACCCTGTTGCACGTACCCATTCATCACTTAGGATATTAGGATATCCTTGGGCTGCTGTAAATAATGAAACTATAAGCATGAATATAGGAAGACATGTTCAAGTCTGCCTTTATTCCTTTCAGTGGGTATCTAGAAATAGGATCACTGCAATATATAGTAACTGTTTAATTTGCTGAGGAGCCTTGCATTTGTTTCGTATAGCAGGTGTAGCATTTTACATTCACAACAATTTTGGACACAAAATCCAACTTCTCCATTTCCTTGAAATATTTGCTTTGTTTTTCTTTGTTCGATAATAGCATCTTACAGATGGCATGTGGCACCTCTCATGTGACTTTGATTGGACTTCCTGAGTGATTAGTGACATTAAACATCTTGTGTTCATCTCATGTCCTGAGGGTAAATGACTATTCAAGGTCTTTATAGATTATTAAATTAGGCTGCTTGCTTTCTAGTTGCTGAAATACTTGAATTCCTTATATTTTTACTTATGTATACTTACTTATCAGACACATGACTTACAAGTACTATCCCATCTATGAACTGCCTTTTGGCATGTAGGTGATATCCTTTGATATGCAAAAGCCATTAATATTAATGAAGTGCAATTTGTTTTTTTTTCAATTTTATTTTTTTATTATTGGTTATTTTATTTACTTACATTTCAAATGTTCTCCCCTTTCCTGATTTCCCCTCTGCAAACACCCTGCCCTTTCCCCCTCCCACTGTTTCTATGAGGGTGCTCCCCCTCCCACCTACCCACTCCTACCTTGCCTTCCTAGTATTACCCTACCCTGGGGCATCAAGCCTTCATAGGACCAAGGACCCCCTCTCCCACTGATGCCAGATAAGTCCATCCTCTGCCACATAGGCAGCTGGAGCCGTTACCCTTTGGTTAGTAGTTTAGTCCCTGGGAGCTGGGGGGGGTCCAGATGGTTGATATTATTATTCTTCCTATAGGGTTGCAAACTCCTTCAGCTTCTTCAGTCCTTCCCCTAACTCCTCCATTGGGGTGCCCGTGCTCAGTCTGATAGTTGGCTGTGAGCCATCTGTATTGGTCTGGCTCTGGCAGAGCCTCTCAGGAGACAGTGATATTAGACTCCTGTAAGCAAGCACTTCTTGGCATCAGCAATAGTATCTTAGTTTGGTGTCTACATATGGGATGGATCCCCAGGTGGGGCAGTCTCTGGATGGCCTTTCCTTCCATCTCTGCTGCACTCTTAGTCCCTACATTTCCTTTAGACTAGAGCAATTCTGGGTTAATTTTGGAGTTGTGTGGGTGGCCCCATTCCTCAACTGGGGGCCATACCTAGCCTCTAGATATGGTCTCTACAGGTTCTCTCTCCCTTTTATTGAATATTTCAACTAATGACATCCCTGTTGGGTTCTGGGAGCCTCTTCCTTTCCTAGCATCTGGGACTTTCTGGCAGCTACCCCTAGTTCCCCATCCCTCATTGCTACACACTTCCGTTCAATTTTCTGACCCTCTGTACATCTTCCCTGTCTCCTCCCTTGCCTGATCCTGCCCCCTTTTCCCTTCTCCCTACTCTCTTCCTAAGTCTCTCCCACTCTCTACCTCCTGTGATTATTTTGTTCCCCCTTCTAAGTATGACTAAAGCATCCACACTTTGATCTTCCTTCTTCATGAGCTTCATGTGGTCTGTGAGTTGTATTATGGGTATTCTGAGCTTTGGGGCTAATATCCACTTATCAGTGAGTACATACCATGTGTGTTCCTTTGTGACTGGGTTACCTCACTCAGGATGATATTGTCTAGTTCCATCCATTTGCCTGTGAATTTCATGAAGTCATCGTTTTTATTAGCTGAGTAGTACTCCATTGTGTAAATGTACCACATTTTCTGTATCCATTCCTCTTTTCAATTTGTTTGTTTTATTGCCTCTGATTTTGGTGTCATAGCAAACAATCACTGCCACATATTTTCCTATGTGGACTATCCCATTTTCTTGTTTTTACCTTTTCCTCTATAACTGGGTGGCTAAGTGACTTTCCATGTTTCACACAATAAACTGCCACTCTGAGCCTCTCTGTAAGTACATGGATACACACAGAGTTCTACATGCCTTAATTATCATTGATTTAAGATTTGGAAAATAGAGTTACTGGGTCAGATGACTAAAATGTGTTTAGAACTGTTAAAGTGTTTTCTCTGAAAATGGTTCCATTTCTCCAAACGCTGTCAGGGGGAGAGATGTTACAGGTGGTTACAGGTGTCTGACGTGCATGCTATGTAGTTAAGTAGGTTCCTGGAAGAGTAGCAACCTCTTTTAACCACCAAACCATGCCTCAAGCTCCTAAAGATATATTTTTAATTATTAGCTCTATTATACCTGGACATTTAGTTAAACTTAGACCTCTAAAATATACAACTTAGCAAAAACTTAAAACAAGGAATTGCTTCCCAAATTTCAGTGTTCTTTTAACATAGAACAAATGGACTGCCAGATACTTTTACACCTCGAAGTAAAATACTGTTTAAATTTTTCCAAACAGATTTTTAAGTTTTAGGTTTTATGTTTGAGTCTTTAATGCTTTGAGTTGATTTTTGTGTTAGTCTATCAACTTTTCATACAAGTTTTAAAAATACTTTCCCTACTCTGTATTTTTCCCACCTCTGTTTAAAAACTGTATCATTGGACTTATTTGAGAGCTCTTGTACCATTGATCTTCATACCTACCTTTATACAACCATCATACTGTTTATGTTAGTACCAAGACCTGTGACATCATATAGGCCACAGCACTACAAGCATAGACCTGTTACCAAGGCAACGGCCGCCATATACCCAGAATTCAATGGGCCCACCTTTACCTGTAATTTACTTCACCACTAATATATAAATGGGTAGTGTTTCTTCTTCACTTTTTTTCTTTCTTTTCCTGCCTTCTTCCCGCCCACTGCACCTTTACCCCATCTTAAATAAAGCCCCACATGGAACTGTTTGGTGTGGTGTGGTCTCTCATTGTGACCTCGCATCTCCGCCGCATCTCCAAGGCCCGCATGGCGGGCATACAGGTGACTTGCGTGGGGTGCATGTCACCGGACTGCGTGGAAAAACCAACAGTTTTGACTTCTATAACTTTGTCATATATTTTAAAAACTAGGAAGAATGTCCCTGAGTAATCAAAATTCTGTCCTTTTACTAAGATTTCTATAGCTGATCATAGGATTATAACATGACTTACATGTTAGGATTTTTTTCTATATGTATGAAAAACAATGTAATATTTTTACAGGAGTTTAGCTGGGCTAAAATTTCTTGAAGAAAAGTGTTGAAAGGCCAATGATCTTAAACTGGGCAATGATTTGGGGGTCTATCTGTAAAGGAATAAACAATTTAAAAAAAAATGAGCCTGAAAAGGGAACTGAATCAAACCAAGGTCCACTACATGGCAAAGAAAACCATCAACCAGGATAAAACCTGCAGAATAGAAGAAAATATTTAAAATCCATATATCATAGAAGTGTTAATACCCAAAACACATGAGGAACTCAACACCCCTAAGCAATTAACTGAGTAGAAAAATCGATGAAGAATCTGAGTAAGAGTTTCTCAAACTAAGATACACATGTTTCCAGTCTGTATCTGTATCCAGTCTCCTCATTTCCAACCTGGAAAATGCAAATTGTAGCTATACTGCTATATAAACTCATAGCCAGTAAAATATCACTATAACCAAAAAGTTAAGAAACTTGATGTGCCAGGACAGGCTGGTACCTGGAAGGGGTGCTTTTCTCAGGGGAAGGGGAGGGAGAGTGGGAGAAGGGAGTAGGAATGGGACTGGGAGGAGGAGGAAGGGGGACTGAAATTGGGATGTAAAGTGAATAAATAAATACACTAATTAACGAAAAAAGTTTATCAACACAGATAACCTGGAAATCATATTAGGAAAAAAACAAGCACTAGACTCCTTACACATAGAATCTCAACAGTAAGCCCCCAGAAACAGAGAACCAGGAGCCAGGTGCAAGGGAGAGCTTTGTCAGAACTAAATTTCAGTTAAAGATAGAGAACAAGTTGAGGAGACCTACCATATGGTACCTATAATTAAAAAAGTGTGTACACATGTAAAACTTGCTATGGCTGGAGAGATTCGGTATTTTCACCTCAAGCTCACGGTGAGCATGCATAGTAATATGTGAACCACCTTTGTTTAGCATCCCAGGATGCAAACATCAATCAAAGATATTGATTGATATAAAGGCAATTGTATATCTTAATGAAGTTAGAGGTTAAAAATTCCAACCAAATACAAAATAATTTTTTGAAATTTGGTCCTACAATGAGAAAAATATAGCTGATATTGGCTTATATGGCTTTTGCCACCTGGGATTCTTTAACAACTACTTCTAAGGTTGTGTATTTAACACTGTTTTGAGATGAATGGTAAATTTTAAGCCAATAGTAGGCTAACGCTATTACCAGGGAATTGTGAATAAAGCACATATCACTAGCATGAGATTCATCCTGATATGATGTTTTGAATTATCATCTAACATCAAGCTACCTATCTGTAACCTCCGTTGTTTATATCTTAATCTACTTAATAACTGGAAATGGGCCATCGGTGAGTACTGGCCAGCTTATCCACCACTGAACCTCCCTCTTACTCTCTTCCCTGAGTTCACATTCTGTCCTCCAACCAAATTCATATAGACTATTTCATCATCAAAAGATTGTATTATATTTTTGATTAGTCAGATAACTTTCCTCCCTTGTCCAAGGATTTAAAAAAAGGAAGAATATTTCCTACTTACATACACATGTTGAAGCCTCATTTGTTGAAGCCTATGCATATGTTGATGCTTAGTTTGAAAAAGTAAGTTCCCATTTTATAAAGTATGTCTTTATAAAACAGTTTAACTCTGTCCTAAAAGACATCTGGGTAATGTGGGGGTTTTATGACTTTGGTAAATTGCACCTGACAAAATAATGAGGATATTAAATCTGTGTCCTTGGAGAGCGTGGATGCTGGTGTGGAAGGGTGGGAGAGCGAGTTTAGCCAAGTTTAGCACACAGCCTTCTCAGGCATTCTATCTGACCTCTGACCTCTGACCTCTGTGGTTTCTATTTGTTCACTCTTGTGAATTTTTTTGTTCTAAGAACAACTTGCCAAAAAAATAAGGGATATCTCTTAGGCATTGAGTAGCTCTTGGAGGTCAAGTGTGCATGACTCAAAATTTGCACCAGCCAGACTGTCTTGGTGACTAAGGGGAATGTCCTAGACGTTCTGTGTTGTTGCTATGTCTGACTCCCTTCTGCAAAAGGCATGGAATTATTGACAGGAGACGCCTTTGTGAGGGGCATTTCTCAGCACCCTTGTGGCAATAAAATGACCTCACCACCCTCCTAGACCAGACCAACTGCATCTCAGTTGTCAATGCAAGTAATGGAGCCAAAAGTAGAAAATACTATCAATGTCTCATGATCAGGCTTGAAAGTATGCCTATTAGATCCCCATTATGCTAATTGTCTTGGAAGTTTGTGTATAGAGGTGGCAGGGACATTTTGACAAGCAAATATATCTGGGTAGCTACACAACTTTTAACTCTTTACTCTGTCCAGCTGGCCAAAATTTTAATAGTTCAGTATGTGGTCAAAAGCGTGTATTAAGTTTGGCTATCCAGATGAGAATGAGATATAAAAACATGACTATATAATCTTTTTAAATTATTTTTGAGATCATAATATAATTACATCATTTCTCCTTTCCTTTTTCTCTCTCCAAGTGTTCTCAAATACCCTCATTTCTGTCTTTCTAATTAATGGAATGTATTTTATATATGTTATTCGTGTGTGTTTTCAGGGCTGACCATTTGATATTGGATAACAAATTGGTATGCTCTTCCCTGGGAAAGACTATTTCTCCTGCTCTCAGCATTTCTGAGTTGCCTGTAGTTCTTCATATAGGGTTAAGTTCTTGGGGGCTTCCTTCCTCCGATATTAGCATGTTTAATGGTGTAATCCTTGGTCATTTCATACTTAGGCAGCCATGTCCGTGAGACTTTATGGGTGTAGCTTCTGACATTTCTAGGAGACACAATCTCACAGCAAATTCTCTGCTCCTATGGTTTTTGCAGTTGTTCTGGTCCCTCTCCAACAGTGATCCCTGAGCCTCAGATGGCAGCACTTGTGCTATAGACATATCCACTGGGGCTAGACTCCAGTGTTCTGTATTTTCATTAGTTGTGGGGATTTTTCATAATGGTCTCCATCTGTTGCAAAGGGAAGTTCCCTGATAAGGGTTCTAAAAGGAGAAGCTTTCATGATCCCAGAAGAAACCATGCAAACTTCCAAAAGAAGGAGACGACCAACAGTCCTACCCAGCTGTGATGCTTGTGAACTACA
This sequence comes from Apodemus agrarius, assembly GCA_964023405.1. Classification (NCBI taxonomy): domain Eukaryota; kingdom Metazoa; phylum Chordata; class Mammalia; order Rodentia; family Muridae; genus Apodemus; species Apodemus agrarius. The sequence goes on along the minus strand of OZ030011.1, from coordinate 93,331,569 downwards.
ACAAAGACCTGCATGGCATGAGACCCAAAAGTGCAGTCAAGACACACAGATCTTGGTGATAAATAACCAGCAGCTCTCTAACTGGACTTAAGACCCACTAACCAAGAAGGAAATCATGCCTGGTACTGAAACCAAGCCAACTACTCATAGTTAGCAATGCTGGACTCTACAACTGCCACTCAACTAAGCCAGCATAATCTATAAGTACATTCTAATTGTTCCTTATACTCATAGATAACTATATAGTTTACCACAAACATTCGTAGAAAGTATGGATAACAGGGAAAGGAGTGAGAAAACTTAAGAAACAACCCAATAAGTAACACAGAGAACAAAGAACATTAACTTCCATCTTAGTTTGCCTTCTATTGCTGAAATAAAATGCTACATCCAAAGGCAACTTAGAAAAGAAAGGATTCATTTCACCTATACTTCCATAAAGGGAAGTCAGGGCAAGAAATCAAGACAGAAGCCTGGCAGCAGAAACTGAAACAAAAACCATGGAGGAGCACTGCTTCCTGACTTTCTAACACAACCCAGTGTCGCCTGCCTGTGGGTGGCAGCACCCACAGTAAGCCAAGCTGCCTTACATCAATCATTAATCAAGAAAATGTTCTACAGACTGGTCTACAGATAATCTGATGGAATCATTGTTTCAGTTGAGGATCCACTTCCCAAGTGATTCTATGTTATATCAACTTGACAATAAACTAATGAGGCTGTGGCTACAAAGCCCTGCAGTAGATTGTGAGCTGGAGGCACACAGAGAGGTAAGAAACATCTGGAAGTTACTTTCTAGCAAGCGCTGGACACTTAAAACAAATCACTGAAATTCAATGGGATAATAAAGGAAAGTAATTATATGCCAATATTTAACTTCATTTAATAAATATAATTAGTAATTAATTGCATATATTAACCCCATTTTTAAAAACAAAAATTACATAGTACCATAAATCACCTTTTGTAGATCATTACTTGAAGTAAAAGGAAATTAAAAATTATCTTAGATTTTCATCTTTTATTGGAAAATATCACATTAAAAAATATTGAGGGAAGAAAGGCTTAAGAAGGGAGGGGTATGAGAGGGGAAATTTTAGGGGGTAAAAAGGAAGGTTAAGCCAAAGTAGGAGTTCTGAAAAGCAATATGGAGTATGATCTCACAACACAACAGAGAAAAATATAAGTAAGTAGGTAGTATAACACATTGTAGAGGAGAAGAGGAGCAGGGGTACTGAAGGTAAAAAGATCACACAAGGATGAGGAAGTAGTTAAGTCTGGAGTAGTTGATTACCAAAACTAAGGGCATGTTTTGTTTTTTTAAAGAAAATAAAACAACCTTATGAAACCCCACTAGTAAGTAAGCTAATTTCGAAATGTAACTTAAAAACAAGACTTAGAACAAAATGACCTTGCATGGGTGGACAAAATCACTCCAAGAAGATATGGGTAATTAAAGAAACTTGCAGCGCAAGTGCTGATTATGCCTTGCATAATCTATGAATTATTTGTTAATGAGGACCCCCCAGGGCTTCAAAACAACACAGTACATTGTTGCTACCCTTGGTTACCCACCATAACTACAGGGTAAGGCTATATTTTTGCAGGGCTGCAGGACACAGAAAGCTCAATCTCAAAGCAAACAGCAAACTTCCTCTCTGCTGACTAGCTTTCTCAGGGCCCAGATAAGTAGTGTACTGGCGAAGAAAAAGGTCTTACCTAACTTACCTAATACCAACCTTCCAGGCAAGATGTAACTACTGATAATGTTGGTACATCTGTTACTGGGTATCTGATCACTTTCTGATTGCATCTGACAGTCCTGTTCCTCATGAGGAAAATTCATAGCTGGAATTATAATCCTGGACAAAAGCTCGTGGCTGAGGAGGACCCAATACTTAGATAGATTTTGGTATTATTATTTTATTAACTGGTCATGTTATAAATTGCCTTCTAAATATTTATGTTTATAGCCAGAGACCTGCTCTCAAACATTGTTAGAGATGGTTTTAATTTCAATGGACGGTAATTACTGGAGATCAAAGCACTGAGAATAAGACACTCAAAGCTCCCCCTAAAACAGTACAGCTATATTAATTCCACCACCATGGCTCAGAGAGCACTGCAAAAGAGACAGAAAGACTGTAAGAGGTGAAGGATGGAAAGGAGTGCTGTGAAATCCTGTCTTCTGAACATGAGTGGCTGTCAAAATTATGGTCTCACATCAGCTGTGGTTACCCGCACAAGACCTCAACAAAATTATGCTAGCATAAATAAATGAGATAGATAATTTCCAGGTCTCTCCTCAATATTGAGGCACTATTGGCAGTAGATAGTTACTGGAGAGAATTATTCTTTGTTGAAGATATGACTATGGTTTTCCACACTCCAATAGAGAAGCCAACAATACATGGGCAACATTAACTGGATTTAGTGATTTATAAGTAAAATGTGATAACTAAAAGCTAGGGAATTATCTCAATTCAAGGAATGTTGTTTGTTGCATATCAATATGTGATAAATATTTGGGTAGAAAAAAATGTCAAAGCTAAGTTTAATTACCGGCCACTATAAATAAATAATAACAAAGTAATACTGAGCTCACACTAAGTCGATTTCCTAACCTTAATCCCATGGTCTATATTGATGTGATACAGTGGCAAACACTTTGCTGTTTTAACTTTAAGGACCCATAAATATGCGTTCATTTTACCATTAGAGACTTTCTTACTAACTGTGAGCCTGGTAAGAAATCTATATGGAACCGAAACCTCCCATGAGTGGGAATCTATTTGCTAATGCATGTTTTCCTTGATATGACTAATTTCCACTCCTGTGAAATGCTCAACTGGCAAACATGTAGTTGATAGCTGTCCAAGTCACTCTGGCTTTGAGCCTAGACCCAACCTCTCACCAAAGGAAATCCAGATTCAATCAGTAGCATAACAAGCACCTCACAGTTAAAAATTAACACATCCTTTCGGCACATGGAACCAAACAGCACATTAAGAAGATTATACACCATAAATAATTAGACACAGCAGAAGGGTTGCTCTAATCATGTGAGTGTAGTTCCCAATAAGAAAAGCAGTTACTATAATATACAACCCGGATGAAACACAGCTCAAGAGAGATCACCTCAATAGATACATAAATTGCATTTGACAGCATTCGAGATCCGTTTATGATAAAGATACACAACAAAGTAGGAGTGTAAGGAGGATTTGTAACATGTTAAAAATGCAACTGAAAATGCACAGCAGACATCACACTTAGTTGAGAAAGACAAAGATCCTCTCCAGCATGAAAACAAGGCAATATATACATGTTTATTCTATTTTCAGAACTGTGCCGGACATCCTAGCAAGAAAAATCAGGCAAGGAACAAACCCAAGAAGCACCAGTGTCTAAATTGCACATGAAGCTGGAAAGCAATCTCTACTTGAAAATCATAATTCTTTGCATAGAACATTTTATAGAACACATAAACAACTACTATAAATAATAGACAAAATTACGTTATTATACCTCTACCATAAACAATTGATTAAAAATGAAGTAATAAATTATTTTACAACATCATATAGAATGAAATACTGATAAATTTAACTAAGAATTTAAATCTGCCCAAATAGGACAGATCCTGCCACCACCGGAGCCCAGGTATGCACCTGCCTTATACGCTGCCAGTGGGAGATTTAGATGCTCAGATTGCATCAGACAAAATACAACAAGAAGTTGTCTAATTTTAGATTAAAGTTCAATATATAAACGAGCACATTTGGAATGACATCCAGGTGGAACTCCCTACAGAACGCATCCTGTAAGTGTGCGACAGTGCTGCAGCCATCACACGCGCCGTGATGATCCTTTTGGCAGGACGGGCAACGTACATGTGTGCCCTTTCTTCTGAGTGAGCGCCAATGGAGGCCTGCTGGCCTGGAGTGCAAAGTTCTGGCACACATCAGAGCCAGATGAGGGACACAGATTGTGTATCCCAAGCAACTACATTTTAAAACATGTACAAAGTTATTTTTAACCTTTTACAGTCCTTTCTGGTTTTCAAAGTTCAGAGACGATATTAAACCTTTGCTTCTTTAGTGAATTCAGAAACGCAGATGAAGACATGATCTGCAGACTCTGAATAATAAAACAGTGGGTCATCACCATGTTAGAGCTAACAAGGGGAGAAGACCTCCCAAGAGCCAGGGGGGGAGATTAGCCAGATAAGAAAAACAGCATCTCACGTCAGAGGCATGGCGTGTCTGAGTCGGGGGAAGAACACAGTTGAGTCAGAAGATGGCACCTTGGTTAGTTGAGCACATGTGGCTTAGGAGAGGAGTATTCCTGGGTCGGAAGAACCACACGGCAGTCAGGGTGTGTTATCTTGACCTTACCTTGCTTAAGTGAAGAACATATTGAGATGCGGAGGTTCACACTTGAGACAGAGAAGGGCTCACTTGAGTGGGGAGCAAACAGGCTGGTCCATGGAGGCTTGGACCTGCTGCCATTATCCCCTAGAGCCATCTGCCTTCTGCCTGTTACTTCACACAGCTTACAATTCCCTTATAAGTCTAGGGACAGGTCACACTTTCATCCCACTCCAGCGATGGCATCAATGTGAAGCTTGGCAAGCCTTTCTGGGGTGTATTCTACTGGTTACACCTTGCCCTTCTTTCCCTACAGCATTCAGGAGCATGCTCTGACGAGTCCCATTCTCATCACATGAGACTATGGGGGAAAGGACACAGCAAACTCCATAGGCATCTTTCAGTCATATTACTTACACGTTCGTCCCTGGCTGTGCCTCCGTCCCGTGTAATTTTCCCTACTGCCAAACTGCAACCTCCTTTGATGTTGTACCTCTGTTTCTGTCCTGCCTCTGAAGGGAAATGGCCTTCTGAGCCCCCTGCCATGCTGTTCTGCAAGCACTTCCACTTTGCTGCATCCATAAAGCCAGCTAAAAAGTGTTACTTGGGCCTAACTATGGTGGGAAGAGAACTAGAAGTCCCGCCCTGCTATGTGGAGCTGGACCTCTGAAAGCAAAGGCGGAGGGGTATTGTAGTACAGTGTAGCTTGCGCAATGAAAGCCAGTAATGTACAACCTGACTTACCTTACTGCAATGGTCTAGAAATTCATATTTGATGGGGGTCAGCTGAGGATTTCTTTTACTTAACAAATATGTACCAAGCCAGAAATACTGTATTTAAATCTCTTTGAGAAAGCATCAAATACTCCAGACTTTTGTGAAGGGAGTGAGAGAAACCCATTTTTTTAATCTAAGTATAGAATAGATGTTTTTACTCATTTTATGTTGTTGTTTTTTAGGTTTTTCTTAAATGAAAGTGAATTGTTGTTGTTGTTTGTTTGTTTGATTGATTGATTGTTTTTGAGACAGGGTTTCTCTGTGTAGCCCTAGATGTCCTGGAACTCATTCTAGACCAGGCTGGCTTCGAACTCAGAAATCCGCCTGCTTCTGCCTCCCAAGTGCTGGAATTAAAGGCGTGCGCCACCACCGCCAGGCCAGAAAGTGAAATTTTCATACAGTCGAGTGCACTGAGCTTGAAGCGATGTTCTGATATTTGGATACAGATGGCCATGAAGCCACCATGCCAGTCTTCCTCGTTTCCTCAAGCAGCTGTAACAAATTACTGCGGTCCATGGCTTTAAACGGCACAGTTACCTTACAGTTAGAGCAGTTTGGTGTCCACAGTGGACAAATGGGCAAAGCCACAGCGATGCAAAGCCTTGCTCTTTAGACCTGCGGTGGTTGGTGCTACCTTCTCGTCCAACTTCACGGGCACCATCCTGTCCCTGCTGGGTTCCATGAGTCACATCAGGCTCTCTTCCCTCCGTTGCAGTTTTGTCTGCTCATCTGCTCACATCTGGATGCTTGTACCTACCCTTAGAGCTCACCCAGATCATCTGAGATACTAGATGAACTTCTCTGTTCTAACTGAATCACAGTGCAGAGCCCTTTCCTGGTAAAATTCACAACTCCGGGACCAAAGCCTAGGCATTTTCATGGAACTGGTGACCACAGCAGTTACGGTGTCTCCATTTATATCCAGGGCACTGCTACCTTCTGTTCAAATGGACTCACTACTCCTCTTCCTTACAACACGATGGCCGGTTCTTCAGCTTTGCTGAACGAGCCAAGGCACCATGTGATCTTCCATGCCCAAGTCCTTTCATCACCAGATGCTGCTCAGAATTCCCTATGTCATGTGCATGCCAGCAGTCATAGCCTACTGCACCATAAACACTCTGCCAGTGGGTATCTGGATTTAGAACTTGGCAATGATGAGTCAAGGTACTAAAAATGTTTGTAAGTCTTTTCAATAGACAGATGTGTTTATACCACCTGGGTAAATATCAGTGTAACATCATAATCATAAAGCAGGTATAATCTTGCCTTACTATAAACTGTCAAACAGTTTCTAAGGTCATTAAGCCTGCCTTGTAATGTATGAGAGTTCAAGGTGGTCTACAACCACCTCAATCTTATGTGTGGTGATTTGATTTTTAATTTCAACAAGTGCTGCCATTTTGTGAATTCAAGTCACACCACTCTTTCCAAGTATCTTTTCACATTTTTTTCAGGACACTCAGTCTTCTTTAAGAGGATGGAGGTATAAGCTACTCGATGAGTTTGTGATGTAATTTGTATAGAAACCCTTTGTCTAATATAAGCATTATGAATGTTCTCTACCAGTCTATGACTAGCCTTTATATTTTCTGAATAATACAATGTGATTTAATGTTCTAATCTGTTTCTCACAAGGTAAGCACCTGGCCTCTCTGAGGTACCAGAATATGCTCCTTTTTTTTTTTCTATAAGTGTTTGGGGTTTTTACATATAAATATTAATTTTTTTACATGTACAGGGAGAAGTCGTGGTAAAGGTTGTGCTTTCTATATTCTGAAAATCTAGCATCAATTTAAAAATGTATTCTTCCGTCCTTTTAGCCTCTTTACAATTTTTATGATAATTCAAGTTACCTCCTATGTTTCCCCATTCTGGGGGAACAACAGAATCTTAGGGCACATGTTTCTGCTACTCCCAATCTTGGGATAAGTCATCAAATAGGTCAAGGTGGTCTCTGACTTTATTAATTGCTATAAAATGTTTGAGATACTCTGAGTCCTTTGTACTTTCACCAAAGTTTTCTTTTTCTGAAGCAGCTCATAAGGATTTGGGTTGGTATTGTTATGATGCTAAAACGCCAACTTTAGACATTTCAATCCTTGATCATTTGAGTCTCCATGGTTTAACGAGTGGCACATCTTTTCATTGAGCTCATCCTTCTTTGATTTTACTTACATATCTGGACAATTTCCATATAAGATGCTCCTGAATATTTTATATAAAAATTTGATCTTAATATAAAGTTCATCTCACTCTCCATTTCTTTGATCCACTATATAGAGACACACTTAACTTTTTGTTTTGCATCTTATGATGTTGTTTCAGTTATTCATTTCTTATTTTTTTAATTTATTTTTTAAATTCTTTAACTTTTTCTGTATGAACAATTATAAAATGAAAACAAAGATACTTGTTTCTTCCTTTCCAATCTGTGTGCATTTTATTATATCAAGTTTGATTACACTGACCAGAAGACTTAGTACAATGCTGACCTGAGTCACAAAGAACACATTGTCCTGTTCCTGGTTCCAGGTGAAAAGCACATTAGCTCGCTATGAAGGGAGGTGTGGCTTTCTCACTAGGCCCTTGTCAAACCAGGAAGTCCGCTGGCAATCTCTTCTTGAACTTGCTGAAAGTTTACAAACCACAAATGAGTTTTTAATTTGTTTGCATTTATTAAAACGTTCATGTAGATTTCTTTTATAGTCTGCTAACATGACATTAACAGAGTTGCTTTTTCATGTTTGACAATCTTGCATTCCTGGGACCTATTACACTTGATAATGTTCACTCTCGTTAGACTATGCTAACAAGCTATTCCAGTCTACATTTCTTTGAGGGAATGGTTTTGACCTGCTCTGCTGCTAGAGCTGTGTGGACACATATCATGTTGGAAAGTACTTTTTCTTCTGTATATTCAGAAAGAGCTTATATAAACTTCTGTGGGTCTTACAGATTTACTATTGTGCCTTGAAGTATCTTTGCAGCAAAGTGTCTTGAGAGCTAAATAACTTCTAGCACAAAAGTTCAAAGTCGTTATTACCTATGTGGTATGGTAGTTTTCTCGTTGCTATGGCAAAATAAATACCTGACAAAATTATCCTAAAAGAAGAATTATTTGCTTTGGTTCACAAGCCCTGACTTTGTTGATTCTGTTCATAGTCAAGGTGGCTTCATCATTTTAGGAGTGAGATGAAGCTGAGGATCATGGTAGCTGGAGCATGAAGTCAAAGAAGGTGGGTGTGTAGCAAGAAGGTTGGATGGGAGGACAAGATTGTGTGATTAGGGTGGGGAAGCATGTGAAAAGAGAAAATAAACATGTGGAAGTTTATCAGCTCATAGTAGACATGAAGCAGACATGCCACACACATTCAGGGAGTGTATTAGTCTGGGTTCTCTAGAGTCACAGATCGTATGGGCAGTCTCTATGTAGTTAGGGAATTTGTCGGTGACTTACAGTCTGTAGTCCAACTCCCCAACAGTAGTCAGCAGCAGCTGTGGATGGAAGTCCAAGGATCTTGCAGTTGCTCAGTCCCACGAAGCAAGCCGGCAAGGAAGAATGAGTCTTCCTTCTTTCAATGTCCTTATATATGTCTCCAGTAGAAGGTGTAGCCCAGATTAAAGGTGTGTGTATCCATGCCTTTAATCCCAGTTGTTCTTGAACTAGAATCCATAGCCATAATCTGGGATTAAAGGTGTATGTCTCCACACCTTAAATCCCAGATGATCTTGAACTGGAATCCATGCTTCAAGATCTCCATGCTAAGTCCAGGTCAGAAACTTATATCTCTGAGCCTCCAGATTAGGATCATAGGTGAGCCTTCCAATTCTAGATTGTAGTTCATTCCACATATAGTCAAGTTGACAACCAGGAATAGCCACTACAATCCACCCCTTGTCAACTTGACACAGATAATATCTCATGTCCACATGAAACAATAACAAGGTCGTGAATACGCCTAACATGATATAACTATTCCTCGTACAATCGCAAACGCATTTGTAAATTTACAATGGGGCAATGTCCCTTGGGAACATTCTTTTAGTGTCTCAATACCAATTGATGAAAGGAATTGGAAGACAAATGTATCCTTAACAAAATAAGATAGAAGCATTCATATTACTTATAATCCTCATTTCTGCAACTGGTTACATGGCCTTAGCTGGTATTTATAACTACCATCCTCTGCTACCCATTCTGTATTTCCTTCACCTTCAGCAAGCACCTCAGCAGGTCTTGGCTCTTTTCCTGGAGGATTAACCCATACCTTCATTCCTGATGGGTCATCCTTCCTCATCCTGCTTGGATTAGGCTGTTGTAGTTTCCCATTGACTTTAATCACAGGACATGGTAGTACTAAGAGACGCCCTAGGGGATCTCCTGCTCTCCAGACATAATCCTGCTTACCTCCATTGTGGAGAGGCAATCCAATTTCCCCACTGTAATCTGGATCTATCACCCCTCCTAACTACAGGGAGGGTATGCCTCCTTCAGTTATTCTCCTATGGAAATGCACACATGCACACACACACACACACACACACACACACACACACACTAAACTTCACTAAGCTATGATGCATTTCTCAGGCCAAATAAATTGACAGTTGTGATTAGCAATCATGCAATTATCCTGTTTTCTTTTGTATCAACTACAATCAGCTTATCCACCAAACAATTTCTGTGGCTATCAAATTTACTCGAGTAACTTTGTTTATAGTATCCCCATAGGGAATCATGTAGAGACAGTAATGATTTCTCTTCGGTCATTTCAAAAACTGATAATTTCTATTATTTTATTTTCTTGTGAAGAATTTATAAATTGTATCATTTTTCTGAAGAATGGCCTTTTTGGTTAGATTTAGTTTCTATTTGTCATTCTCTTACTTAGTTTTTTATTATTCTCTGTATTTTATTAGGTTGGGTTTAATTAATATTTTCCTGACCCCAGATTGTTAAGTGGAAATATAGAACAATGTTAAGTTCACATTCTTTTATTGCTGTTAATCTTTAAAGTGGTGAGTTTCCACCTAAACACTACATTTCTTTGGATACAGTTAAAATATTTTCTAATTTAGTTTTTGCCATTTACCCCTTGAGTTACTTACAAGTATGTTGCACAAGTCCAAGTGTGTGGAAGTTTTATAATTTTTTCTTACTTCTATCACTTATTGAGGACAGAATGTTAATAATCTCCACCATCATCTTGGATTTGTCTGCTTCCCCCGTGTTTTTCCAGTTTTTTGAGTCTCTGCAGATAGAGTCATCATTATTGGTGACTATGGTGTCTTCCTACAGCTCTATTTTGATATTTTAAGATTCCCCTCTTTAACCGTCTCTAAGATGATTAAAGGCTTTGACCCTAATTCTACTCCATTTGGACCAACTGGGACGTGCCGTTTATACTTATTCTTGGTATATTGTTCAACTAACTTGTGTTTTCTGTTTGTTGTTTGCTTGGTTTTGTTTCTGATCAAGTCTCTTAAGGTCTCATGGTTTTACTTGCTCTGATTATCTCTGCTTTGAAGTAAAAATAACTTACATAGATAACTTATGTTTAATACATCATTGCTGTGATTGTGTCTGAAACCTGGAGTCCTAAGGCTGCCTTGCTCATTCTGTCTTTCTGATACACGGGATCGATGATGCTCCATTGGATCTTGTTGGCTCTCGGCTACCACTTAATCCATCAGGCAGACCCTCTCACTAGCTATGGCCATCTGCAGACCTTCATGGTCCACAAATAACCAAAAGACCAGATAACCCAGGCCAGGCCAGAAGTTTCACATTCCCTAACTACAAATGTGTGTGCTAAATTATATATTATGGTTTGAATGTGTAGTATCCCCACGGGTTCATGTGACTGAACACTTAATTTCCAGCTGGTAGTGCTGCTTTTGGACACTGTAGAACCTTATAGACTGGAGGCCTGTCTGACAACCATAGGGTGGGATTTAAAGATTAGAGGCTGGCCTTTGTTCCTCCTGGCTATCTGCATCCTGGTTCAAAGAGATGTGAAAAGAAAACTTTGCTGCAAGCTTCCACTGCCATGCTTTCTCTGCTGTGATAGTTATTTAAACTGTGGGGTAAAAAGTAAGCCTTTTTTCCCTTAAGTTTCTTTTAGAAGTTATGCTGTCATGGTGAAGCAAAGAACAGTAACTAATGCACTTGCATAGCCCAAACTAATTGATTTACTGTGACACTGGCTGCTGTTAAATTAATTGATTGTACCAATATGCCTTCATCCAATTGACTTAATTTAATTTCATCCAAATGTTTCCTTGCCTGAAACTTTCCCCACATTGTGTATCTACGGGTAATCGGTCAAACCAGACTCTCACTGATGTGTAAATGTTAGATATGGTTTAGAAGATGAAGTTTTTGAGACTACTGACTTCTCAGGTATCTCCCTATCTTCAAGAGAATCTATGTCTTCTTGTATCATCCCAAATTGCCCCCTTCAGAGTTCAGAGTTTCCTTCGATTATATTTATTTTTATACATGATTTTATTAATTATTTGATAATTTCATATATGTGTATATATTTATTTTGGTCATATTCATCACATTCTTCCCTGATTTCTTTCAGATATACTTTTTATCTCCACACCATTCCCAAATTTGTATCCTCTAATTTTTATTAACCCCCAAGACCATTTTGTGATGATCATATACTCATGGGTGTGGGCATTGTAGACCTTCTGGGGACCAAACCCTTAAAGAAAACTAACTCTCAGTTTTCTCCCAGAAACTGTCAACTGTAGCTCCTCAGTTATGGGACTCACCTTAGGAATTTCTCTCCTTCTGTGCTAGAAAGTTTTTTTTTCTTGATCTTATACAGGAAATCACAGCAACTGAGTTCATGAGTGCAGTGGTCCTGTCATCTCCTGAAGGCACTTTTGCTGTGGTCCTCCCTACCTTTGAACTCTTATGACCTTTCCACCCCATCTTCTGCAATGGTACCTTTGCAGGGGTGTGTAATAATGCGTCCTCTTTCAGTTAGCACTCCATAGCCACTTAGTCTCTGCACTCAAACCAGTTGTGAATTTCATAGTTACCTTCCATCTACTGCACAAAGAAGCTTCTCTAATGAGACCTGAGAGCTGCACTAATCTACGGATAAGGAGAGATTTGACAAAATAATAGCAGATTTACCCCAGGCCCTATCAGCTCAACCATAAATTCTTGGTGAGAATTATAGTACCAGGCATGTCATTTTTCTATAGACTAGACCCTAAACCCTATTTTAGAAACAAACAAAAAAAAGCAGTTGGTCACTCTCTTGTTGCTTTCATAGGCATATCTTGGGAGGGGATCATTTCTTTTTTCAATTAAAAAATCGTTTTTATATAATATATTCAGAATGTGGTTTGCCCTCTCTCAGCTCCTCCTATATCTTCCCTACCTTCCCATCTACCCAAATCCACACCTTTTCTTTCTCACTTTCATTAGAAAACAAACAGGTATCTAAAAATAATAAACAATATGATAAAATAAAATCAAACAAATAATAGGACTAAAGAAGCAAACAGAAAAAAAACTCCCCCCCAAAAAAAGACTCCCCCCAAAAAACACAAAACACCAGGGGAACACATAGATGCAGAGACAAACACATTCACACACACACACACACACACACACACACACACACACACATCCCAATAAAGGCAAAACAGGAGTCCATGACATATAAGCATGTGTCTTTAGATCACATGGTTCATAGATAAATGAACTCCCTCATTTACAAAGTACCTTCTGGTCCTACGAAAGCTACCCAGTCTGAAAGAAACCTCCTGGTCAGAATTAACTTGATGTCTCCACATCCTATGAGCCAAGTGTATAATGTTATCAGCAATAGTGTCTCAAGTTCTGGTGACCCTCTGAGAGCAATGGCGCTCTCCTGTATTGTTTTGAGGGACTCTGGAGCACCTCTAACAGCAACTCCATGGGAAGTAAACTATGTCTGACACTGGGATTTTCACTTGGCCACCTGTGGCTTTTGGGAGGAACATTGTTCCCTATGTAGAACAAATATAATTAAACTCTTTATATATATATATATATATATATATATATATATATATATATATGTGTGTGTGTGTGTGTGTGTGTGTGTGTGTGTGTATACATCCCTCCTCTGCTCTACCCTCTGCTATCTGTTCTTGACTACTCCCCTTCTTTCAAACACAGAGAGCTTTCCAATATTCTGACATCCTCTTTGTAAGACAACCAAGGTTCCTGTCCATATCTGCCATATCTATTGTTGAATAAATATAGAAGTAGGGTCTAAATAGTACTATAAAAAGTTAATGGCAGTGGAATAAAAATACATAGACATAGGTAGGCATTTACAGATTCCGTTAAGTTGCTCATAGCAGAGACTGAAATATCCCCAGGGAAAGGATGGGAACCATTTGCAAAAGTGTTGGTCATTAAACCACAAATATCCAAGTGTAACTACTTTGTGTGTTATCTCATAAGCACATGTCATCAGTATGTTTCAAATTCTCCTCTTCCCCATACAGAGCTGGTAGCTAACAGAGCTCTGCCAGTCCAGGGCAGAAGGGCTCTCAGCTATGGCCACATGCTGTCAGCCCTGGGCAGAATCCCTGAATCCTTGCTTTTGGCAAGGAAAGGGGGCTACACAAAAGCAATCTTCAAGATAAGCAGAAAAGAAAAGAAGCATACATTTTGCTAACACTTTTGAGCCCAGTCATTTCTTTCTAATGTAAAACTCAGGTCTCCTAAGAAGACTCGGAAATCTAGAGTGCCAGGCACTATGCTAGGCTAAGCTGCTTCTGTCTGTATGCCCTTGCTCTCTCAGAGCACAATGTTTTATTTATGGGAACTCTATATAAAACTTGCAAAATTAAAGAAAAACAAACAGATATGGTGTGCTTATGAGTCATGAGAGCTCAGAAATCACCAGCACCAGCTCTGTGTGAGTTTCTAAGTCTTACCTTCAAAAACAGTACCAGGTAGACATGAAAAAGCCGTTGCTCTTGCAAGTAACATGATATTTCTGTTGGGCTTGACATATACAGAGAGTCTCTGGTTCAGCATAATGCATGCTAGTGGGGTTTAAAATACTATATTCTGGCTTCTAAATCTACAAATCTATAAACCATGAATGTCTGTGCATCTGGATGCAAGAAAAAGGGCTGGGATATTAGCTGAGGCTCCAACAAGGTCATAATCACCAACTTGCTTTCAGGAAGAGCTGTCTCTTTATCCAGCCTTGCTCATGGTGGCTTCACTGTGTCCTCAGAACTTACTCCAGGTGAACATCCAGAGACTGAATTCCTTCTTTATCTTTGTGAAGTCCCAAACACACAACATGTGTCTACAGGGATCATTTTAGGTGGTTCTGTAAAGTTTTCAGTCTCTAGGCAAGCCCTAGTGGGAATCAATGTCTTCTTAGACACTTGATACTACTTCTAGAAACCTGAATGAGGTAACAAGTTGCAAAGTCCCCAGGAAGTATAAAAACCATGCTGCTCAATAAATGCCATTCAAGAGAACCAAAGCTTAGCTTAGGGCACAAGTGATTCCAGCAACACAATCCTCTAAGGGATGTTGATTCCTCTTGGTATGTTGCTGCTTTATCCTGAACACCCTCATCTTCTTCCACTTCATCTAGAAATAGTCTAACTGTGGACAAATGTAAACTCTAGGAAACTCTTAGGACAAAAACAAAAACACTTCCTTCTACACATGGTCCTGGGAATAAGCAGTTCACATAGCACGGCCAGTGAAGGGGCTCCCAAGGAGGCACACATCCACGTTGCTATCATGTCAGCATCCAAAGCCCAAGTTCACCCAGTCCTTTCCCCACAGGGACTCCAAAAACTAACCACTAGAGGCTTGAACAAATCCTTCACGCTCTCTAGTTCTATTGCTCAAAATATGGTCTGGGTTAATGATAATGTTTGTTCAAGTCAGATATGATCCTAAAATCAATGCAATGTAGACAATTGATACATAAAAACTGGGTATCACTGTTGTCACAGAGATGTTCAACCAAAACCAAAATGTTTTCCCCAGATATTCTCTGTGAAGCTCTAAGGGCTGATTATTAAAAAGAGAACCTGGGGACTCTGGTTGAAGTGCATAGGAGTTCATTTTGAAGTGTTTTTTTTTCTATAAGCTAAAAATAAAAATAAATGGCAAAGTAGTATGTCATGAAACATAAATGAGGGGACATCCAGAGACTTCTGAAAGTCCAGGGCATTTTGATGTGTCAAATTGGCAAAATTTAGATACTTAATATATTTTAAGTTTTCCCTTGTAACATAGATATTTTTACCTGAATGAGGATTGTGATGCTCTGAGTTGAGTTGGAAGCAGACTAGACTCCTTGTTAAGAACTTTTCATTACTAAATAATTTCATTCCTGTTGCTCAGTATGCTGAGCACAATGAACTAGGAATGTGACGCATGCCTAGGTCTCACAGGCTAGTAAGATTCAGGGCTTGGAGCACAGAGCTCCAGTGTCACTCAGGCCATCCCCTTCCGAATACTTTACCCACTCTCCACAGTGTCACTGGGTAATCAGTCCTTCTATTTAGGACATAGAAATCTTTGTCTATGCTGATATAAAGCCTCAGAGATGAATGACAAGAAAGTAACCCAGATACAGCAGCCTAGTTTCTATGTGATTGACTGCAAGTTAAGTTAGCAGGGTAGGACGCACGTACCTCCACTTCACATGCACCAAAATAAAAACTACACAGAGGAAATTATTTGCCACCTTGCCCCTAAGTACAAAGCTGAGATTCTCAATGGCCTTATACCAAGATACTCTGAGCCCATACTTAAGTCCAATTATACCCTACCTGCAAGGCAATGTTGGAGCCTCTAAAGAGTAGATAGAATTCATGATCATTGAAACACTGGACTGTTTGGTTATGGCCAAAACATAAACTCCAATATGGAACATGCCTCCTAAAAGCCTTCGAGTCAAGGGAGGAGTGGAGGAGTCTGCTCTGCTTCACAAGCTTAGAGACATACAAAGAGAGCTTTGCAGCTGGAGTGGCACACACGGACTAGGAAAGAGACCTAGAGAAAGCAAAGAGAACGGGAACTGGGAAAGATCACTTTCCGTTTCTACTTCTTCATCTTGGGCGGTTGTTAGTGAGAAAGAGGAGAACAACTCAAGTTTATGAAAAGGAAATGAGATGCATATTATCTCAGGGTTGAAAATTTCATTTTTCTTCTTCTGAAAAAGTAACAAACTTTTTAAAATGTTCAGGACAGGGTTTAAAAGACACAAAGCTGTATAGCAATAGACTCAACCTTAACAGCACTTTACCAAACCTGTTGAGTTTGAAGAGAGAACTCCAAGGAAGGGTGGAGATGCCAAGTAGTTCTTTAAAGCTTAAGTTCACAATCAAAGCAGCACAGACATGTTTCTCCTGTGGCTGTCCACTGGGTTTTATCCAGTTCCCCTTCCAGCATGAGAGTCCTTGAAATCCCAGGTCGAACCCAATGATGACATCATAGTAAGGCCATCTAAGCCTCAGAAATGGGTTCTTTTTATCCACTAACTTAGAGAATAAAAAGCTAGGAAAAACAAGGTTTCTGTGCTCAGCCAAGCTTTATGGAAAGCAGAAACACACACACACACACACACACACACACACACACACACATGAAAGCATACAGAAACAGACTCCCCACACGTGAGGAGAGCAGCGGGGCAACACCAACTGTCACTGAGGGCAAAAAAGAAAGGTCCAAGTTGGATGTGTAAGGATGTAAGGTTGAAAGGGTCAGATATCGGAGGAGTTTGGGTAGCATGGGACGATATGATCAAAATATGTCATAAGAATATTGAATTTAGTAAAAAAAAAGAATATTGAATTTAATTTATCAAAAGAAGGTCTATGACTATAAAGCTCAAACTGCTCTGATTACATTGCATATGAATTTATACAAGTGATAATACATTAATAATTTATGTATTAAAATTTCATATACATATATTATTTACAGATAGATAGATAGATAGATAGATAGATAGATAGATAAGAATAATTCCATTGCAGACCTCCCATTGACTTAGCCAGCATGTGCTTGCCGACCGGACTTCAGTAAATGTCTAAGGCACTATACCCCAGCTTGCCCAATTGAAGGAGTAACAACGCTTTTAAAAAGTCTGGCTTTCCCCTCAGCTGTGCTTCCTCATGTGCATGAGAACTTCAGAGCAAAGTAAGTGTGACAGCCTGACCTACCTTTGGTTAATAGCTTAGTCCCTTGCTTGGTGCCCTTGGGAAACAACTTTGTCAGGATATTTGATGTGTCAAGTCTGATCTAAAGCGGAATCTCACGTTTTAACAGGCCTCTTGTAATTAGCATGTACAGTATCAGTTGTGTTGGCCAGGAGGGTGAGGGGCTGGATTGTGCCAGGTCCCTTACACCATGCACTGTTGTCTGGGAGGGCTTGGCTGGACCCTTTCCAGCCTTCCTGCTGGCTCGGTGTGTTGTTTACATCTGGGTGCTTTTCCTGTCACTTGCTAAGCCACCAGAGGAGGATGAAAAATTCTAGTACTGTTGGGGCATGAGATACTTGGCCAGAGTCCAGAGAAATGGCCAGTGGGCTGCTATGCCACACGATTATGGAATTCTGCCTTTATTTGGGAACCAGAAAGGGTACAAGCAAAAAGAGTGCAAGCTGCAAGCAGGTCCGACGAGGATCTGTTTGGTTTGTCCTTCTGTTTGGTGCCCATGAGCAAAAAGTCTTATGAGCTCTCGGAGTCCTTGCCCATGTGCATGCTCAACAGATGGCTTGCATTATAGATATAATGCAGTATGTCATAAAGCTCGTCCAATCAGTGTTCCTTAAACATGTACATATAAGGGAGCCAGATCCTGGCCAGTCTGTCCTTTCTGTCAGACACTTGACAGTTCACACTAAGATATCGAGAGGAGTGTGTGTGCCCTGGTGTTGGCGTCGTGACTGGGAAATTCACTCAACAAAGACAAGAAATGAAGTTTGGCTGACTTTTGCTTCTTGAATCAGGACTATTTTCCCCACCTACATCAGAGTCTGCAAGCATCTGGTTGCTGTTTTCCTCTGAAAACAATATAAAAAATGGGTTTCTTAGCCTTCTCCTCTCACATTATCACAACTGCAACCATGACTTGGATTTCAAATGTATGCATTTCTGAGTGTGAGGGTTTATCTCTATAATGTAAAGCCGATAAGTTGTGAGGGGCGATGGGAAGAAACTCGAATCCTAAGGGGTGACAAGCCAAAAACGATTTCCTTCCACAAAGATAGGAAAACTCTTCTGCCAAAATGGCAGACACATCTCCTCAAGTGGATAAGGACTTAGGTGATAATCATTGTCTCTGACTCGATAACGCTTTCACAGGCAATCTTTCTATTAAGAGACATGACAGAGACAATGCAAGCAGGCCTCTGGGGGCTGATATGGGGCCATGAGGGGCTAATACATTGGAAATAGACCTCCAACTCCTAGTGGCCAGACCTGCTTCCTGAGATGTCTCCAACTCCCCTAGTTTTGCATCCTTTATACAGTACTCAGATGCCAGGCCAGGCCAGGTAAACCTCCAGTATCAGAACCAAATAGCCTGTAACAGCCTGGCACAGCCATACACACCCCGAAGCCTCATCCCAGAGCCTCTGCCACAATAGGACTGATGGCAACAGATGGTTTTTATTCTTTCACAACAGACGCCTTTAACTGAGTTAAAACATCAGAGTGTCCCTCGTGCGGGTTGAGAGGTCTGTCTGAACAACAAAGTAGTTTAGCTAAACAATGAGAAACAGCATTTACTTTGGTGAATGATGACTCACGGTAAACGCATGGAGCATGCGCAGAAGAAGTATAAACACAAGGGACCCTCAGATTTCACAATGAGGCCAAGAGCCAGAGGCCAAGCTCCTACAGAGAGTCCGCCATGACTCAATGCACAGTGCTGTCTTATAGCAGGTGGCTCGCATTGCATGGCAAACTCTTCAAATCCTGTTCTTTATCTTTCTTCAGTTTGCCCGGAGCTCCAGGTCTTCTATATTGATGTAGCTCAGCTGAGCTAGCTTGTTTTGCATCGCTCTAGGATTGAAACTAACTTTTCTCCCTGTCTTTGCAGCTCCTATGACTGGTGGGCACAGCCATTAGTTTTCAATGCATCCATATGTAATTTTCTTTTGATGTTCTCAGACCAAGTGGGTGGTAAAAGCAACCAACTCCTTCCACAGCCCCCATTTCTGTCCTATTAATATCTCTTCACCAGTGAGTCAAAAATAACATTACAAGCAGATTCCATAATTTGGATCTTAAGCATTATAAAGTATTCATGCAAGAGACAATTCGGGTCCTTTACTGCAAATGTAAACTCTGGCCATGTCGGCGAGTCCTTGCTGCCATTTGCTGATGGTCTCAATCAAAGGAAATCTCCCTCCACGAATGTATTTTAGTCTATTAGCCCTTCCAGATAATATTTTTGGACAACTGTTTAGCACTGTTGGAAAGCATTCTATGGAAACAGTCTTCAGCATCACCTAGGTAAGCGGCTTTTATTTGAGAATAATTAAAACTTTCTAATTGAAAATATTCCCTACAGACTTGTCTAAAATCTTCCTTTTTAATTAAACAAGAGTATTGACTTAAACATTCAAAATACTTATTGAATAACACTATATTTTAATCACCCAGCTAAATAAGGCAGTACATCAAAAGCAAACCAGATCTATGCTTGCTGTCCTGATACTTGCAAAGCAAAAAAAAAAAAAAAAAAAAAAAAAAAAAAAAACAACTGATATTTGTGATGATAAATTTCATCCATACCATTCACAGTCACAGGACCCTGTGGCCACACCCACCAACAGGGTTATATACTCACTGTGCATCTTTGAGGACCCCAGATACATTGGGAGGAGCTATAAGACATTGATGGTAGATCAGCATCTAGGGTCTTCCCAGGAATGACTAGGTATAAAAGAACTTTATCTTTCCTCCTGGTGCTAGTCAGGTTACTTACTATATTACCTGACCACATTCTGTCATGCACAGATCACACTACATTGCAGTAAAATGTAATAAGACTCATGAAAGAAAGCATTAGATGCCCATACTTTTAGACAGAGGGTGGAGGAGGTGGAAGAGGAGAAGGAGGAGGAGGACAAGGAGGAGGAGGAAGAGGAGGAAGAGGAGGAGGAGGAAGAGGGGAAGGAGGAAGAGAAGGAAGAGGAAAAGGAGGAGGAGGAAGAGGGGAAGGAGGAAGAAAGGAAGGAAGGAAGAAAGAAAGAAAGAAAGAAAGAAAGGAAGGAAGGAAGGAAGGAAGGAAGGAAGGAAGGAAGAAATAAAAAGGAAGGAAGGAAGGAAGGAAGAAATAAAGGAAGGAAGGAAGGAAGAAAAGAAGAGAAGAGAAGAGACGAGAAGAAGAGAAGAGAAGAGAAGAGAAGAGAAGAGAAGAGAAGAGAAGAGAAGAGAAAGAAGAGAAGAGAAAAGAAAGAAGAGAAAAGAAAAGAAAGGCTTTTAAGATTCACTTTTCCTCTTTTCATTTCAAAGGCATCCTTTTCACAGGGCCCATGGAACAAAAGGTCAACTAAATATGAGATAAATAAACTTAGAATCAAAAGAGAAAGCAAAGCAACATCTCATTAATGACACAGGTATATACAGTGCAGAGGAACCCAACCCAGCACCAGATGAGGTCCATTCCATTACAAAGAACAAAAGGACAAGGAGGACTAGCTACAGCAGCAAGCGACCTTGGTACCTATGCTGCAAAAGCCTCAATGTGTTTTCAGTTCAGGAGAAAAACCCATCTCCAGTATAAGCATAAGCAATAGGATGTTTCCAAGGAGAAGCAGATTCAACCTTAGGTACCACCAAGCAAGGGAACTAATGTGGTTACAAATCCACTGTGCATTCCTTGAAACTTCCTACTACCTCTGCTGATACAAGGGATAACTATTGTGGGCCAACTCCCGAGCTCTGCTTGGAACTAGAACACAAGCTCAAACCTAACATTATGAGTAAGAGAAAGAACAGTTTAGTCTGGGATGTAACTCTCAGAGAGAAGAGTGTACAGCCTACATGAGCAGAAATGCACTCTTATTGGACTTTGCAATCTTTCTGTTTTCTTTGAATTTCCCGATATGCAGATCATGTATGCATTCATGAGACACTCAATGCTACCTTTTGGACAGAGCTCCTACAGGGTTAACAGATCATGTAGAACCCCCTAGCTGACATGAAAATTCCTCAGATTACCATAGCCCTGAATTCATATTAATCTTCAAAATGCCTTTTACTTCTCAGCTGAGCCAAATTACAAATGTTTACAAACACAGAGTTTGTGTTCTGCTATCCACCAGAACATCATGTAGCCCAGTGCAGAGTCCAGATAGGAATGAAGACACATTTACAGCCAGGTGGCATAAGCCAGGCTATAAATTAGGAATGGAAATCTGCAACTAACTGGGGTGAGGATGGGAGAGGGGCATCTCCAGGACGTGACAGAGACCTGGGAAAAGGGAGATGACCAAGAATCAATGGGGGTGACCTTACCTGTGACTCACCACACTGGAGATATGGAACCTGAAGCGGCCACCTCCTGTATGTAAGCCAAGCAGGACCCCAGTAGAGTGATAGAGACACCAACCCACCCACAAAACTTTCAACCCAGAATTTATCCTGCCTATAAGAAATTCAGGCATGGGGGATGGAGCAGAGACTGAGGAAAGGCCAACCAATAACCTGCCTGAGCTGAGACCCATCCCATGAGCAAGCACCAACCCTTGACACTATTAATGATACCCTGTTATGCTTGCAGACAGGATTCTGGCATGGCAATCCTGTGAAAGGATCAATGTGTAGTCAAATGTATTTGTGACACTATTATTTACCCTGAGATTTTAAATGTTAAAACTTCTTATGATTGAGCTAATATTTATACTTTTGATCGCATAGCTGATCAATCTTGAGACTTAGCACTGTCTTCTAATCTAATTGTAGGAATATACTCCTTCAATCTGCCTGAGAAAAAGTCCAAGGAATAGAGGACAGGGAGATGCTATGTAAATATCCTATAGAGAACATGCACATCTTTAGGCCTGATGATGCTTTATGCTTTGCATAGCCCAGTAGTTCTCTTCCACTCTCAGAAGCAACTTTCCATATATATATATATATATATATATATATATATATATATATATATATATATATATATATATATTCTCATCTCTGCCTTTTTCATTTGTTTATTTTTTGTTATTGTTGTTGTTTCTCAAACTGTAGTAGAACTACTGAGCTTCCTTCCTTACAAGTATGTTTATAATTTATTTTATTATCAAAGCTAGAACTCAAAGGAGAACCCTAGTTTCCTTTGTATTAGGAAGTGAAGAGGAGAGAGGGAAGAAAGAAAAAAAGAGAAAAATATTAAATATATTTAAGAAAATATTGATTTTGTTGACCATAGACTTGCAAACGCATTGCATAGTATCAGGTAGTAGAATCAGGGCAGAATCTTGTTCAGGTTGCTGATGTCCTAGACATTCAATCTCCAACGACACTGTTCATAGGAGCAAAAGAGATATGGAAACTTTCCGTTTTACCCACTCTCCTCCCCCACCTTTAACCAATCAACTCCACCAGCACATTTTCTCTGAATTATTCTTTCTAGTCAGTAAGCCTGGAGTCTGTCTTATTTGCTGAAATACACTAGAAGTGGAAGAGTCCCTGGAAGCTGCTTGAGAGCCCCCAGTTTGGGCTGATTTGGCTGTGTGGTCTTAACTTTTCTGAGATGAGTGCATAGAAGCAATTTTCAACCTCTGTTAAACACTAACACTTTTTTAACCTTGCCCAACTTAAAAATAAAAATAGACAAGTAGTGGCACTTGCCTTCCCAAGCCTCATTGTTTGAGTTTGATCCCAGAAACCCACATAAAGGTTGAAGGAGAAAACCAGCCTCACAGAGTTGTCTTCTAATCTCCACATACACACTCACATCACACAAACCCTCACACACACACACACACACACACACACACACATACACACACACACACACAGAGTCATCATCATCATCATCATCACCGATCATTATGACAATAATAAATAACAAAAAGAAACCAAGTTGTTGTTGATCAAGTGACTGCTCATACAAAATCTTCATTAGGTGTGAGTCCTGCCTTGTTCAGTGCCTCATGATCACATCAACCCATTAAATCAAGAAACCAAGGAGAATTTTACACAAAGGCTTTGGAACACAAACGTGCTGCCTGTAAAATTACAGCTCCAAGCAAGGTATAAGGATAAGCTGAATCTGTATAGACAACCAAACAATCAGAGACAATTGGATCTTGGTTTGAGAGAATCCAAGCTGTGTTTCCTGGAATGTATTAGCAAACACAACACTAATGATTTTAACCTGCCAGTGAATTAACCTACTGCTCAATGAGCCACTATTACTAAGGCTGCCGTTGCAAGAACGAGTCCTCAAAGTCCACGATTTAAAACAAATGCTCCTTGCAAGAATTTTGTGTGCAGAGCACTGACCAAACAGCTTAGGGTTGACAAGTGCTTAGCCAACAACATAACTAACACACATTGGTATGGGAGAGACGAAACCAGGTACACAACAAATTTCCAATTATGCAGACAGTTGGAACCATGCTGCAGACGCTATCTTTGGTACCTATCAAAGGCTGTTGGAGAAGAATCAAGACTCTCCACATCAAGGTGGAAAAAGCAGATATGATCCACAGGGTGGAAACAGCGGCTTTTTCAGGCCCTCACCTCCTGGCACCATGCATGCGTGAGTCTGTGGCACACACATGTGTTTCATGGGTAATTATAAACCACTTTTGAGTTTTCTGTTGCTTGTCACAAAAGCCATTATGGTATCACTTATTTCCAACTTTAAGATCATTTATAGTCTAAACTACAGATTCAGTGGCTTGAACAGAATGCATTCATTTTAAGTCTTAAAAATAAAAATATAAAAACAAGATACAGATGGAAGGAGAAAAGAAGTGCATATAGTTAATATTGTCTCAACTGAATGTAAGATTAAAATGTATATAATATGAGATTTTCAATAAGGAGTGAGAAAAATCAAAGAATAGAGAAATATTGCGTCGGGGCCGTGACAATACAGGGAAGAGAGAATGGTGAGAGGTCAGGGAGTTAGATCTTTATCATACCCAGGACAAATGGTCTTTAAAAAAAATAGTTTAGCCTATTTTAAATGACCTAAAAGAGTCTTCTGCCTTTAGCATACTTATGATCACCTAAACATCTTACTGAAACCAAGGCTGAGTTCACCAAGAGATTCCAAGCAAGGCTAAGATGTCATTCCGAACCTTCTGATTCCGAGAGTCTCATTATTATCCCCAACATCAGGAGACACCAAATCGTCAAGCGCATTCTGGAGAAATGAACAGCTTCTGGATACAAAAGAAATGTTCAGAAATGTGTTTGTAGAGTCCTACTTAAAACTCATTTATTTGTTCTTTCTAGCATGCTAATACTTTTTTTAATGCATTTATGAGAAAGAATACATGCAGAGTTAAAAATCTGCTCTTGACCCTAAAGGTTGAATTGAAGCCATGGCAGGGTCTGAAGAAGGCATTCTTCCTGGGTAACAGACACAGCATGTTCATATCTTCCCCAAACCATGGCTCAGCTGAAGTTTACTCTTTCTGAAGGAGATTTGGGAAAACACATGCAACAGCACTAAACAGAGCATCTCTTTCTTGGGAGCCAAGGAGAAATCTTAAATACTAATATTTATAACATTGTAAAATAGATGGCATAAAATATATGTTATAAAAATAATTCTAAAATACCCACACGTTGTTTTTAAAATCAATTTATACATAGTGACATAAAAATTTTTATAGATTTGATTTTTTCAAAAAAGGAAAAGAGGATAGAAATTTTCCTAATGAGATGCTTATTTGCTTTAAAAAAATAAGTTACCCATGGGTTCTTTTAACAACAAACATCGTTAGCACATATAAAAATCATGTCAGCCTAAAATTCACCAGTATTCCCAGGGATAGGTATGGATAATTGAAGGCATATCCTCAGAGACAGCTCAGCAAAATGGCTTTGTGAGGATCCAGCAGTCATCACTACAGTGGAATTTCATGGATGCCAAACGCTTGGGCATCTGGATGGTTGATTTTCTCCCATGTGTCTGAATGCCCCTAAACTTGATAGAGTTGACACTGACATTTGATATAACAGTTTCTCAATGATGGTGTATTTTAAAAGATGAAGGAAATTATAATTGCCCACTCTACATAAGAAACTATTCTTTCACAAATGTACTAATCATGTTAAACATGTAAAGAGCTTTCACTTCCTATACATACAATGTACAAAAAAATCTTTTTGGCTTAATGTAAGTTATAGCTTTTAAGTGGCTATAACTTTTTCCATTATTTCTATTCCTCTTTGATTTCAACCTAGTTAAAGAAACAAAATTTCTTCTTGTTAGATAAAAATTATAGGAAATTTGTCTTTAGAAATATTGATTAAAACTGGCTAAGAACATAAGCACCAGCAATAAGAGGAGTTGTCTACCATTTTAATTAGAACATATCAGTTAATTTGAGCAAAATTGGTACCATGCAATCTGTTTTATCATCATGCTCTGATAAGAAATTCCTATAAAACTACATCAATCAATACCAGGAGTTGCTTCTCTCTGGATATTTGGTTGGCCAGGATAACGGAATGGCCACTAATACATTTGAGCTATCAAGGTCAGTGTCTGACAAGGCATGCTTCATGTATTCTGGATAATGCCAGGTCACTTACTTTCTTCATTATGAACCTACTGTTGTTTTGTAATATAAATGCAGTGTTGTATCCAATACCATGACTTGAAAGACCAGAAACACGGGTTTTTTTTCTTTTCTTTTATTTTAGTAATGCTATATCAGTACAAAAATATAGACTTTCCAAGAAAAAAGTCTGTGTTGGCTAGGATTGACTGTCAGTTTGACAAGATTTAGAATCATCTAGCAAAACAAACTTTGAGGCAGTTTCTAGATTAGCTTAATAGCTGTTGGAAGGGCCACTCTTAATTGTAGGTTGCATGGTTCTGGGGGATGGACTCTTGAACAAAGAAGTAAAGAGAAAGAGTAAGGTGAGAACAAATGCAAGCCCAAAGTAGAAGGTATCCTAGCATGATGGTCTGCTGTAGTCTGCATATCTGTGTGTTCACACAATTCTTATTAAAACCTAATTCTCAATGCAACAGTATAAGAAGAAGGACCTTGGGAAACTGAAGTGGTCATGAGAGGAATTTCATGACAGGTCTGCTGTACCTATGAAGGAGAACCTGGGAAGCTGCCTACCCCTTCCACCATTGAGGAAGCCACAAGAAGGCACATATATGTGAAAATATGGTGCTCACCAAAATCCTGACACTATAGAAGCTACTGGTGCATTGGTGCTTGGACTTTCCACACCCCTCACATTGTGAGAAATAAATATGTTGTTGATATTCCACCCTGCTTATGATTTTTTTTACAGAAGCCTAAATGGGTTGAAATAATGTCTGGTAGATCTTTTTCATAAAGACTGTAAAATAACAGTGGGGATTCATCCTATAAACAGTCAATAAACCCTGACTACGACAAGAAGCATATACCAGAAGGAGCATGCCATGGTTGTCTCCGGAGGGGCCCTGCCAGAGCCTTACAAATACAGAGGCAGAAACTAACAACCAACTATTGGACTGGGCATGGGGTCCCCAATGGAGGAGCTGGAGGGTGGTCCGGAGGAGCTGAAGGGGTTTACAGCCCCATGGGAAGAACAATGGCTTTGGCCACCCAGACAGCCTAAGACTCCCAGGGACTGAACCATCAACCAAGGGGTACACATGGTTCCAGCCAAAAATGTGGCAGAGGAAGGCCTTGTTGGGTATCAGTGGGAGGAGTGGTCCTTGGTCAGGTAAAGGCTCAATAGAGGCCCCAACAAAGGGAAACCGAGGGGGGGAGGTGGGAGTGTGTTGGGTGGAGGGGCATATACGTGGAGGCAGGGGGTAGGAGGAGGGGTTGGGGGTCCTTGGGAAGGCGGGAGTGGGGAAAGGTTTTACCATTGGCAATGTAAATGAAGACGATATTCAATTTTAAAAAAGTAAAAAATAAAACAGTGGGAACGTGTCAGAGAAGCAGAAAAGTTATGCTCAAATGTTCTTGTGACTGGAGGTAAGGGTCTGATGAGCAGAGTGTATACATTTCTAATAAACTCAGAATCCTAGTACATCTAAGGTAAAAAAAAAAAAAAGAATACCACATATATGTCCTCTTAATTGTACATGCTTGATGTTTCCGACTGGAGAAATAGACATTACCCTCATATATGAAAATTTACCCACTGACCCAGATCCAACAGGTATAGTCTAGACTATAGCTTTAGGCTTGTCCTCAACACTGCTGGCTTGGACACCGATTCCCTGAGCTGAAGCTCAGTCATCCCCCATGTCATGAGTGGTCCTCTTCTCATGAAAACTAACTTTCTTTAGTAGACGTTCATTCAACCTTTCTGGCACCTCTAGCTTCCTGGGATCTCTGTTATAACTTATATTTCATTCTCATGGATACACAATTCACCCTGTGAGGAAGTCCTACCCCACCACACATTGCCTGACCTCAGGCTTTACTTTAAAATCTCAGTAGGACCCGTGACCCTGACTCTTGGCATTCTGCGTGAGTCAGATGTCAAGTGTATCTCAGGAATCAGCAAGATCTCGAGCACCAGAGGCTTAGGAAGGCAGAAATTCAAAAGTGTTTAGGAAAATTCCCAGGCCTTTTAGTTAAAAAAAAAATCAGGGTGCCCATAGAGTCTGGACAGTTGAATCCAGGCAGCAGAAGCCATTGCAACTGTTGTTCAAGAGAATCCATGACCAATGGCAGAATCCATTTGGCATCAAACCTGGATGTTCTCTCCAGGACACCTATGTTGCAGGCATGCAGGATGCAAGAGTCAGGGTCATAATTCCTGCTGAGACTTTTTTTTTTAAAGCCTGAGGTCAGACAGTGTGTAGTAGGATAGGACTTCCTCAGAGGGTGAACTGTGTATCTATGAGAATTAAATATAAGTTATAACAGAGACCCCAAGAAGCTAGAGGTGCCAAAAAGGTTGAACATCTACTAAAGAAAGCTAGGATGCAGAGTTGAGCTGAGAGAGATTCTGTGGAGTGCAGGGATCACAGCCACAAATCCATCACATCTACACCAGGGAACACTGGTTGGGGTTCATGGAATTTGGAGATTTAATATTTGGCTTTCTGGGTTTTGGTCTTGTTTGAGGCTTGTTCCATTCTGCTCCTCATTCTCCCCCACCCCCTTTTTTTCCTTTTCTTTGGTGTTGGGTCGTCACTCTGTGCCTCTTACAACATGTTGTATTGGAAGAGGAGGCATGGCTTCTTTGTTCACTATTTCGTAATCTGGGTTTGTCTCAAATCTTGAACGAGAATTAGAATTTTTACTTTTGAATGAGGATACAGTTGTCGAGGCATCAGGGACTGAATAGGTTTTGCAATTGTGAGATGTTTGTGAAACACTGGAAACCAGGGGAGCACATAAATTTGCTATAGTTTGGATCTTAAGCCTTCCATGATAGTCATCTGTTGAAGAATGGGTACCTGCTTTGCACTATTGGGAAGCGGTGCTTTCTTCGAAAGATGAAGCCTAGTGGAAGGTCTTGGGTCAATGTGTCCTTGAGAGGGACAGTGGGAGCCAGCATTTTACTCTCTATTCTATCCCCGAGATGTGCAATTTGGTTCCTTGCATGCTTCTTTTATGTGTGCCCCCACGATGTGCTCCTTTTCTATCTATGCAAAAGCAATGGTCTGAACTCTAAAGCTTTCTCTTTATAAGTTCATTATCCCCCATCATTTGTCTTAGTAATTAAAAAGCTCTCTAATAGTGACCAAGAAATATTTGCCTTAGTACTTATTTGTAGCTGTCAGTAAGAATACATAGCAATAATACACTCACTTTTTAAATTATATAACTAAACTAAATGCCATTTTCTATAATGAGCCAAGTACTCTATGGTTGAGAGAATAGTAGTTGAATGGAAGACACAGAAAAGCAACTTAGTGTAGCTGGGAAATAGCTCAGTGGGTAAGAAGACTGTTACACAGGAATGGGAGCCTGAATCCAAATACCCAGAACCTGCACTAAAAAGCTGGGCACAATCATCCATGCCTGCGATTCCAAAATGGCGAGAAGCAAAACTGAGAGGCTCACTGGGGCTTGGTGGCTGCCCATCTGACTCTAGAGGTTCAGTGAGAGAGCCTGTCACAGGGAAACTTGATGGAACGTGGTGGAGAGGACACCTGACTCTCTTCTCTAGCCTTCACATGCGCACAGGGGCATGCTCCGGCACATGCCTATACGCATGTACCACAAAGAAAAGAAAAGTGAAAAGCAATGGGCATGCCAGAAACACCAAACAGGGCCAAAGCAGATGAGCCCTACGATAGACAGGAAAAGCAAAGAGTGCAAGGGAGCCCCCACCTGGCCTGTGGGGGTCAGTGGGAGATCCGTGACAAGGTAAGAGGAGACCAGTCAATAAAAGCACGAAGTGGGAAGAAAAAGAAAGCGTGGGACATACATAAATCTTAAATTTTAAATGAATAGAATTCTGAAATGCACACGGTGTGCATGCACACAGGCGAAATAACGTACGTAAATAAATGAATCAATCTTTAAAAATATCTTTTAAAGGAAACGGAAAAGCACTAGACAAAAAGAGCATGAATATCCGAATCCTCAGCCCGGCTGGAGTACGGGGTAAGGCTAATTGTGAAGGCCCTCCTTTCCGTTCCTAGCACAGGTCTCCATCACTTCACCAATGGGAGAAGCAGCCCCTGGGGCCAGAGTAAAGCCCGTCCGACCTGAGCATTGTTAGTGCTTTGCACTCCCCTCTGTTGTCTCCAAAGTGCATTGTTTCTAAATTTAGATAGGGCTTGGTAATGGTTTATTCCTGGGCTACTTAAGATTTCGGGGAAGGGGGGGTGGTCCTAACAGCAAATTCCTTTTACTCATACTGAATTTAATCCTACCCATGGTGGAGCAGCAGCCTGAGATCTATATGCTTAATGACCAACAGCAGGCCCTGCTCTTGGAAAACTCTACTTACCTACTTCTACTCGGGCCGAACCCAGAGAAGAGGAACCCGAATAGCTATGCCAGATACTCCTCTTAACAAGACTGAGTGAGAAGCATAGACTGTTACCATGTATTGATCTGTCAGAAGTTAAATGATCCAAACCCAAACCTTCAGAGTTTGATCTGTGAGACTGTTACAGCGCTTACAGTGAATAATCATATTTGTTTACCAGTATATTAGCTACTTAATCATCCCATCAGAAATATGAACAGTCCACTTTCATAAGCAATAGTTTTATGGACTACAAGAAAATACAGAAATTCTGTTGATGTTTACTGTCAACATAAAGTAGTGTGCTAAGAATGTACTAGAAACTATATAAATATTTCAGGAGATTGTCACTTCAGATTACTGGGCCAATCTTTCTAACAAAAATGTAGTAATGTAGCTCTCTAAGAATTCAGGAATGGTGTCTATGCAGAATTCTAAGTGTCTTTCTACCTCATGCAGAAGTCCTTTGCATCTTCCCATTCTTAGATGCCTTATTTTTGTATCACGGGAAGACCCATGAGCCAAAGTTTTCTACCAAAATACTTGATACCGTGACTGGTTTGCCTTTGTTCAATATTTCCCCATACCCCAAGTGAAGAGAATGCTTCACGCTGGAAAGGCCGGAGGGGAGGGCATGCTTTCTTATTGGCGTAATACAACCACGCTGGGGAGAGAGTCTCAAAACACCTTAGCGTCCTGCAACCTCCCATCTTCCTATGACAACATTTGTATGTATCCATTAATCTTCAACATAAAAAAACCCATCTGTGATATAAAAGAATATTTGAACAGCGAAACTAGTCTACAGGAGTTATCTGAGCCCAATAGCATTTTATGTGCTCAGGAGCAGCACCAAACTACTTACACTTCATGTATTTTCTGCAGAAGGGAAAAGATCCTGGTTACGAGTAACACAGAGGATAATGCAGGTCAGGCAGAGCTCTGGGAAGCGCTGTAACAGTCTCACAGATCAAACTCTGAAGTGTTGTTGTAGGAACAGTGTCCAATCATAAAGGTTGACTTTATGTAAAGAGAACTGGAGTGACCAAGTAATATTCCAGTCTACATTCCAAGTCCTGGTGAACTTGCATGTATGGTCCTGAAATCAGCCTTTGATACCCAGGAGCTTAAAAGACCCACCTTTCAGGTAAGCAGAGAACTCCGCAGCATTCTTCTTGACAATATCATATAATAGCGGACTATACAGTGATTGTGAATACATTCTTTCAAGTAAGTATTTGAAGTCTGGAAATGTTTATATTACATGAAATGACGAGTGCTTGGAGTCATTTTACCATACAAGATTCAACAAGACACATAAACTGTCTCATCTTTGATTGTCAGATTTCAGGCCCCCAAACCAACCACACACACATTTTCTCTATTGCTTGTGCACACAGCTATCTCTGTAGTGCATTGAGTTATGATGCACAATACAATTGGGTGATGGAGAGGAGTCCCACAAGGGCTCCATTTGTCTCACTGACAACCAGAAAACCACAGAAGGATAATTTCCTCGCCAGCAAGGCTCTTGTGCTGGTAGAATTTGAAGGGGCAGATTCCTTTCCATTGCTGTTATTTTGTTTTATGTTGTCTGTAAAACTGATGCTTCTGATTCTGTGAAGCGCTGTTTTTAAAAGGTCCAGGTAAGTCTAAAATAGTATGGGATTAAGCAAAATATAATCACAATAACCTAGAAACTCTAAGTTTCCATTGCACTGTGATTAGTGGTACATAGAAGTGCAGATACCAGAGTACGGTGGCTGCCGACCTGTTGAAGGAGAAAGCGGTTGGGCAGTTGGACTCCCTATTGCCAGAAGAACTTCATGTCTCTCTGTACATGGATGGAGAAAAGGAGGAAAGGAGAAGTACCTCATCTTATCTGCTTAAGGTCTGTTTCTCATGAAGTCTCCCTTCGTCTTGCAATGCATTTCATCAGGAGCCTATGCCTTTCAACTATATTGCATGCAACAAAACTAAATAAACTGGGGGGGGGGGGCAGACCCTAAACCAAAACTAAAAGAAACCCAAATTTGAAAATCAAATTATTTGCTTTTAAAGATAGATAGACACATCACCCAAGGGGGTCACATTTTAGGGTCTCACATCGCTACTGGTCCCACTCTATCAGACAATTGATCTTCTAGGGAAACAGAACCAGTGACTGGAGGGAGAAGGTGGTGGAGAGAGGAGATGGAGTTAGAACTCGAGAACCGTGCAGAGCAGGGGCTCGGGCGATCCGATCCCTGGCTCACCCTTGGCCAGTGCAGGTGCGCACCTGTAAAGCACTGCGGCTTCGCAGCAGCCTGAGCAGCTGCGGGTTAAAGATCAAGGCTTTTAATGCTTGCCTTCTCCCTTTCCGATGCTGTACTGAGAACACCTTTCCCCGATGTGATCTCCGACTTGGAGGACTTCCAGCTCCTGCCCAGAAAGCACCAATGAAATGGGAAACTGTGCAGTTGGTAATACTTATCACAAGAAAAAAAAATCAAGCAAGTAAATTGCTGAGCCCTTGCAAATGTGCCTGGCTATTTCCAAAAGATCAAACTTTCTTATAGATGCAGCTTGAGTGGCAAGAGCTCTGGAGCCAACCAGGACCAGGGTCCAGCGTGGTACAGCAGTGTCGCTGCTCTAAGAACTTTCACAGGCTGCTTGGGTCCCTCCAAGCGTGGGGCTTTCTGCAAGGCGCTTCTGCTCCCAGCATCTTCTTCAGAACCAGAGACCCCAGAGACCGGCCTGTGTTCAGCAGATCCCTCTTCAGATAGGTCCGGACCCTAGATGACACTCAGTGTTGAGGCAATAAAGCAGCTCCTTTTAAATAGCCCAAGATCTACATTTAGACAAAAACAGATCCCAGTTCCCGGTAAAGGCGTTTCTGCTCATCCTGTCACTTGTGACAGGAACGGAGGGAAACAGACTGCGGGAGAGGGAGACAGGAGAGGCAGAGGAAGGACAAGAGAGGGGGAGACCAGACGCGGGTGGAGACGTGAGGGAGGGGCGGAGACTGGAGACTGGGCCAGGAGGGGACAGGGGAGGGGATGAGAGAGCGAGAGGCGGAGGGGCCTGACGAATATCCGCGCCCCAGAGCGGCGCTCGGTGATTCTAATTAAAGCGGCGCTCGGAACCCGGGGGACCCGCCTGACGTCGGCGGCCGCGGGGATAAGAAGCGCCCGAGGACAGCGGGACTCGGAGCAGCAGGGTGAGCGCTGTTCCCTGAGGAGCTGCGCGTCCTGTGTCCCTGGCGCCGGACAAGTGGGGCTGGAGCTCGTGAAGTAGTGTCGGGACTGGGGGACGGAGGAGCGCGGCAGACACGGGACCTCTGGTGATCCGTTGCCCGAGGGCGACGCGGGCTCCACGGCGTGGGCGCAGGTGCCGGAGGGCAGCGCGGGACCCGCCTCTGGCAGGTGCCCCGACCTCTCGAGTCCAGGGCCGCCCGTCTGCTCCGTGGCTCCGGCCCTCGGCAGCCCCCGGGGCGGCACCTGTGGCCTAGCAGCTCAAAGAGGTGTCCAAAGACCCCGGCGCGCCGTCCCCGCGGTGAAAGAAAAGTTGTGCGGGGCGCAGGCTGCGCCTGGACTCCGCGTGCGGGAAACTTGGGCGCGGGCTTGCTGGGGCGGCGGGTCCCAAGACCCCGCGACACAGGCCACCGGGGCCATGCGCGTGTCCGGGCGCCCGTTGCTCCTTGCGCTGCTGCTACTCCTGAGCACGGTGGGGGACCGGGGACGCGCGCAGCCCAGGGGCCCTGCAGACCGGCAAACGCTGCTGAGGTTGCTTGTTGAGCTGGTCCAGGAGCTGAAGAAATTCCACATAGGAGACTCCAAGAGGCTGCAGCTCCTTGGCGAGTCCGACTTTGCCCTGGGCCGCAGAGAGGCCACGGATTACGGGGCAGACCAAGAGGAGCAGAGAGTGGGTGAGTGTTCCTCGGTGTGGACCTGGTAGAGAGGGCTTAGAAAGGGTGAGAATCCAGAAGTGTAGACCATAATATGAAACGGTAAGAGAGGGTTCTGGCAGCGTAGACTTTGGAAGGCAGAAAGTAAAAAGTGAGTATCTGGCAGTGTCGACCGGGTCAGAGTGTGGAAGAGGGAGCCCTAGCAGTGTGCATATGAGAAACAGAGTGGGGGAGTGTCCCGCAGCAGCAGTGTAGACCACAAAGTACAGAAGTTTGAGCTGTAGCAAGTATGGACCAGTGGGGGTGGAGACTGGATGAGGGTCCGGCCAGGGTAGATTATGAGGAACAGAAAGTGAGTATCTCAGCAGTGTAGACCGGAGGAGTAGAGAGTCCGTAATTGGTGGGTGTCTGACAATGCCAACCCACAAGGTAGAGAGTGAATGTGGGCCAAGGCTCTGGAGCACGCGACGGGAGGGAGTGAGGTCCTGGCCGTGTAGACCTGACAGACAGAACTGGTGAGAATGAGTCTTGACGTATGGACCTGAGAAACCACGGATGTGGGGTTGTCCAGCAGTATGACCTGAAGAGAGAGTGGGGTCCTGTCACTGTGGGCCCCTAAAGAGTTCTAGCCACAGTGAGAGCAAAAGTGGGTCTTGACAGTATGGACGGAAGGGCTAACTTCCGTGTCTGAAAGGCACATTATAGTAATATTTTTAAGAACCGTTTTTACAGAAGCACAGGTTTAAAGATAAATCAATTTTAAAATCTGGGGGCTTTTGTGACTGTGTTTTTGTTTTTGCTTGTTTCTCAATCAAAAAAAAAAAAAACTGGCAGAAACAAGAGGCTGTGTGTGAGCCACTAAGATAGCAATCCTAATCCACTTCCAAGATGCGTTGGTGCCCAGTTCAGGACACTCTGCTCTTCACAGGGGAGAGGGGAGGGTTCCCAGCCCACCATTTCCAGCAGAGGCAGAAATGGCCAGTGCTTCCCTGATGGAGCCCTTCCCAGAGTGGCCCGTGGGAATTTCTCAGGGAAGCATACAAGCTTTTAATGCTTTCATGACACAATTAGGTCAAATATGATAGGGTCACTTTTGTGTAAACTGACTCAAATAAGGAGTGCACGAAGAAAGGCCTTGGGGAGTAGTCTCCGTGTCCCTCGTGGACGACTCGATGCCAGTGTCTCTCTTCAGCTATTGGGAAAGCGGAGAACAGTATTTCTGGTAAAATAAAATGTGACATTGCACAATCATAGAAGAAACTACTTGCCTCATGTGGGTCAGAGATATAGAAAATGATTGAAAAGACTGAGAAATGAAGCAAAAACAATATCCAAACTCAGAAAAAAATATCAGGGGACCACTGCTGGAGAGCAGGTGCCACTAAAATCACGATTATGAAATGGTGTGTGAAAACCTTCCTTTAGGTCCCCTCCTTTGCCTTATAAACAAATGTGATATATATTCCCATCTGTTCACATCAGCTTATCGGAAAACCATAAAGAAATTTGATCCTTAAAAAATTACCTACAATGTACATTGTTCAGTGACACATTTTAGGAGTTGAAGGTTCAGGCTTATTTCTTGAACTTTGGAATGCTGTGGAATTTGACTTCAAAGTTCTTCCAATTAAAGTGTATACAAGTGATTCATCCACTGGGACATAACTAAAAAACTGTTTTTGTCATCCTGTAACTTTATGGCCTCTGACTTACTATATCCAGAGAGAATAGACTGGTAATATTTGGAGCTTTAAGAGTAGTTAATGCTGCTTGAGAAAAAAAATCATGTCCCTACCCAAGTGTCCACATTGTATTTTGTGCGACTACCAAGTGTTCTCCTGTTTTATCGAGTGCATTGTAGTATGGCTAATGCAGTTCTCAACAATCTCCTCCACATTCACCTAACGACCACACTTCATAGGTGCTCTGTTCAAGTAATACGATTTCTCACCCCTCGTAGAGATTGTTCCTCGAGATCTAAGGATGAAGGACAAGTTTCTGAAACATCTCACAGGTGTGTGTCCCCTTCAGTCCTCTGCCCTCCCTGCTCCTTTGTGCCCTGAGTCTTTGTGACTTTCTTCCTCTGTGTTCCAGGTCCTCTTTATTTCAGTCCGAAGTGCAGCAAGCACTTTCACAGACTTTACCACAACACGAGAGACTGCACCATCCCTGCATGTAAGTGAGCACCCAGTAGACAGAACTCCACTCTTCTTACAGCGCAGTGGGTCTGCTGTGTGACAGGTGTAGGGGCCAGAGTGTCCTCCACCCCCACCTGACTGGATTGGGGCAGGATTCTCAGACACTGGAGCAGATGGCTCCAGCAACCAGTGCCACTCATGGTAACCCTTTGGACGTAATCAGCTCTTGCAATGGGCTGACCCCTTTCATTCACATCCTCACTTGTTTATGAACAAAGTCTGTATTCTATTCAGTTGAACATCACACAGGCCAGGCATGAGTTGCTCAGGTGTCTGCTGGGGGTCAGAGTGTTGGGGCATAACCAGCCTGATGGTTATATTGATGGTTTTCATCCCATCAATAATAAAACCCTCAGCATCCAAGAATGTTATTTGCTATTGTAAATGCTGTTCTTTTGGCTGTTCTTCAGCTCAGTAACATTAGCTCATATATTAACCCTGTTTCTCATGTCTTCCCTTTAAATTTCTTTTCATTTTCAACAAGCTTCATCTATTTATCTCCTGTGATATATTTCACTTCCCCACAATGATTCCTCATACTCTTCATAAACCATCTTTTTAAATGGGATGATGACCGTCGCTTGATTTAAAACTGAAATGAGAAAAGCCTAGCAGACCCACCAGGATCTTCCTGGCAGATGACAGAGGACCTCAGCCCAGTCAGCAGACTGAAGTGGCCTTTTTGCTTCTCGCAGATATACCAGTTACATGAAGTAGTAATTTTTTTCTACTTAGGCAGCAGAGCTTTTCTGAACGATGATGCCTGTCATTGACAGACTGCTTCTGTGTGACAGACACTGCTAGGTTGGCTCATGCCCTCACATCTGTGGGGCTTGGCCCAGCAAGGCCACCTCAGTAAGCTCTTATCAGACAGAGTCAGGCCTGAAGCCCAAGGTGAGCAGACACGCCTCCTGTGGAATTTGATTTTCCACTTGAACTTGCCATACGTTCCCTTCTATCATGATCTCCCTGCTCTCATGCGCTGCAACCATCTTCTGTTTGAGAATTTACTTGTTTCTTGAGGCCATAAAACCTTTTTTTTTATTAAGTGTGCATTTCACAATAAATATTCTCATACAGCAATAGGATTCTAGATTCTAAATTTGCACATGAAACCTATCCACTTAGAGAGTAAAAGACAGAATTTGAATGGCTTGTCACAGAGGCATCACAAGACCAGGCTCAAGGCTCATGCACCACCATACAGTCTCTTCAAGCTTCTCCCAGAGTTGTACTAGGCTCCACACTGCTGTGTTGTTTTGTAATGATACACAGAGGCTTCTGGTCACATCTCAAGCTGAATCCCCAGAGGTGGAAGGTTGACAAGTTTGTACAGAGATTAGCCCCTTTCCATTTCTTCTTCCACAAAGAACAGAGCTGCAGCTAGCTCTGCCGGGATGCTGTAAGATGATGAGAATCTCACTGAAATCCTGGGGCGCTAGAATCAATATGGACCATGGAGCCCAGCCTTCTTAGGTAGCCATAGTAGCTTGGTGGGATGAAAACCAAATCGCTCTTCTTACTGATAAGCAGAATATGTTTTACCTGCATGCACATTACTGGTTGTGGGATGTTTGAGACTTGGACTGAGATGGGAACAGCTAGGATCTCTGCAGGTTACAAATCCAAGTATCTACAGTTTGCTAATTAAGTCACTCCTGGACTCACAATCTACTCCACCTTGGTATACATCCTATATAGGAAAAGCACATTCCAAACAGTGAGCCAGAAAAGCCATAGAGTAAAACCCTAGGGGATCAATTCCAAACAAGTTAAGCTCTCCTTCCTTTTTGAACCAAAAGTATACATGCCATAAGCATTTCAAAGGTAACTTTTTGGGAATGTGTAACCACTGTCATCGTCACTCATTCAGAGTCTCCTTTGCGGGTAAATACTTCCTGAGAAGTAAACTGCAGTAAATCATTAGTTATGGAAGCTTTTCACATAGTTTTGTCCTGGGGAAATTCTCCTGTAGCTGAGATAACTGAGCCTTCCTACCTATTTTTTGATGGAGAAGAATGAAGTGTGGAAGCCACAAAGACTATCAGGCAGCACTGAACAAATATTACCTTTTTCTTTGACAATTACACTTTTTCTTATTACACTTGACATTTTGCTTTTAATTCCCCCCCCTTTACTGTTGACAATTGGGTCAAGGGGCTCCCACAAGCACTTTATCACAGAGCTGCACCTACCCCCTCCCCCATTTCTCTTTTTTACTTTTTTTTTTAACATATTCTTAAGTTGCTCAGGGTGGGCTCAAATTCCTTCAGTAGCCCAGGCTAGCACTGAACTTATCCTCCTGCCCCTGCATCTTGCATAGCCTCCCACACAGATCCCTTTGACCCACTTTCTTTCAAACATCACTGTAAAAGTCTGTATAAGGCTCATCTCAAGTGGGGACTTGGTCTGCATAGAATCTGAAAGAGCA
This sequence comes from Apodemus agrarius, assembly GCA_964023405.1. Lineage (NCBI taxonomy): Eukaryota > Metazoa > Chordata > Mammalia > Rodentia > Muridae > Apodemus > Apodemus agrarius. The sequence goes on along the minus strand of OZ030011.1, from coordinate 93,292,737 downwards.
TTCAGGGGCATGTGAAAAGCCTATCTCACTAGAAGCGATACTCGTGGCATCTGTGGACCTGGCAGCCACAGTTGAGAGGATGCTCTGTCTGTCCCCTCCACAGCCCCCATCTTATTTCTAATGACAAGAAAGTAAGCAACTTAGAATTCATGATTCCAGATAAGACTCTATTGCTTCTAGGGACTTAAGAATATTTTAAAAAAAAAAGTTCTAGTGTTTTATATACTTGCAAAACAAACAAAGCAACAAAAAACAGCCTATGTTTAATTTTAGTGTTGTGCAGACAACTGACGAGGGTCCACGGTTTGTTTTCACTGCAGACTATAAAAGATGTGCCAGGCTACTTACTCGGCTGGCTGTCAGTCCCATGTGCATGGAGAGATAAGGTAAGCTCCCAAACAATCGTGGTGGCCACACACCACGTGTGTCAGGATCCCATTTAGATCATAAAACCTCAGTCATGCATTCTCCACAGTAGCCTCACTCTGAGCAAAAGACAGCCAACTCACCTCAGAACATTGGCCGTGAGTAGAAGGCTCCCTCTGCTGGTTGTCTGTAGTGGACATCGTTACTGGAAGTTCATATTAGCACTTAGCTGATTTTAGCACAGGCAGTATACATCAGGATACATGTATCAACCTATTGCTGCTGATTTCCAGGTTCAACATTTATGTCACTGACATTTATGGATGGACACAAATGCCCTTCAAATTTTATTTAATAAACAACAAAGAATATGGTAGGCTAGGAACTGAGGCTCCCTGCTAGCTGACAGCACACTGCATATCCGCCCATTAAAAAACAAATGCAAAAAACTGAAGCAGGGGGAGGTGGGGATATGGCTCAAAGGGTAAGGGCACGTGCTATGCAAGCACGAGGCTCAGGGCTGACATCCCTTTTAGTCATGTAAAATGGAAGACACGGCTACAGACACATGTAAGCCCAGAGCTGCAGCGGCTACACCGGAGGACCACTTAACACAGGCTTCAGGGAGAGACCTTGTCTTGAAGGACGTAGAGTTGTATACCAGAACACTCACCATCCTTCTCTAGCTTCTGTATGCATACAAGGGGCATGCATAGCTACACATACATGTACCAACCACACGCACACCCAGAACCCTGAAACACGCTTGTCAAATGTACATTCCTTTTGCACCTTAGTAAAACAAAAACATTTTGTCATGTTTATGCATGTTCCACTGAACCAAGCGTGCTCTGCTTGATTCGGTTTTTGTTGTTTAAGCTGGATTATGCTCTTTGTTACTAACCACAGCCACACAAACTTGACATATTTTGTAAAGGTTTAGAGTCTTATCATTATAACAAAAACGTAACACAGATAACATAGATGGTTCTGAGTGTCAATGCTAATATTTGGTGGCAGAAATGTAAACGTATATCAGGTTGTAACTGTATCGGACTCCTGAGGCTCTTGGCTCAGTGTTGGAGGAAGACAGCAATTACTTCCCAATGCAAATTCCACAGTACTTAATCATTTCCAACACACTGACGGAACTTTAATTTAGCCAGCTCTGTACTTTATTAACATCATAACTATGCCAGGCATTATTAGGTGGGAATTCATACCACCAATACGATCTACTTCCTGAATGCAAATGGCTGTTCATGAAAACATGCCTGCTGTCCAGATAATACCAAAAAAAAAAAAAAAAGTGACTGTTACATCTTTTTAGTAGCTGCTTGTCTCAGAAAAATTGGATGAGAACAAGTCTTCCATATACAGGCGTGCTCAGTACAAAGGCAACACTGTGCACAGAGGCAGACCTTGGACCTGGCTGGGTCAATAGGGCCACAGCAGCCTCACAGTGTTGGCTTTGGTTGGCCTCACAGTCTGGACTGATTTATCACGAGCAAGAACCACTAAAACTAAGAGGCTCTCTACTAGGGATGAAGTGGAGAACAGCCAGGGCTGTGCACACACCCGGTTCCCTCTGGAGGAAGCAGGTGTTCTTATGCCAAAGCTGAGACGTACTTGTCCTCATTTCCCTTCTTTCCAACATTTTCCACTTTCTTACCCACTGCATTTATAGCACACAGAAGTGTCTTTTCTTACACACACACACACACACACACACACACACACACGTTCTGAGGAATAAAACCCTCACTTCCATTATGTGTCTTTGCAGAGGTGTCACCACCTTTACTAGGAAGTCACTTGGGAAGTATTTCCATTTACTTGCAAATTTAGGAAAGAAAAGTCCAGCTTATCCCAATAACTTTCATGCCTCTGGTACCATCTAGCCTCCTGATGGTACCAGGCTGGCTACTCCTGCACAGGATTCAGTTTCCCAGAAACAAACCACCACCAGTTCTTATGTGCCTGCTCTGTCTGTCTGCTAGACCTCAGCAGCACACCCGAGTTTGCCCAGTAGATTACAGAAAAAACATGAAGGAAGTATGCTGCCTAGATACGGCATGGGGCAGCCACAGCTCCCACACTGGCCTTTGTTCCACCCTCTGCATTATCCAGTGTGGGCTTGACAGAATACTGCAAGTTACAGTAGGAAGATCTGTGTTCCCAAACTTCTGCACCGAAGACAGTCACATGTCCAAAATGGAATAGATTCAGATTAGCCAAAATATGGGTGTGCATGTCAGTGCAAAACACTAGTATCTGTGTTTACTATTAGTTTAAAACTTTTATTGCTTATTATTAACTTTTTAAAGACTTACATCATCTCTGTACTTTGTAGACTGGTTCAGGGCATGCAGACCCTCAGGGCCAGAATAAGCATAGTGTCTCACTACAGTGGGAAAAACCCTGAACACATGTTCCGCTAGTTCACAGTGGCCACCCGAGCTTTCTGCTACATCCAGTCTTCATTTTCTAGCTTTAAGACTACTGGACTAGATTCCTGTCATGGCTCTAGCCCAGAGCCTAAGGGGTGGGTTTTACAAGTCCTCTAAGAAACATATTCTGAGTTGCACATACACTTCCTTACTGAACCTACAGGTCAGTTAAATGAAAAGCCTGAGCTCTGAGCTATTTGTTATAGGCATGAGCACAAACACATGGTTCAACCTGAATGGCCTGGTAACCTTGATGTGAACACAGCAGTGAGGCAGCAAACTCTTTCCCAGCGGGGACACAGCTGCAAATCTGTGGACAGAATAATACCCAAGAGCCCCATCACACATGTAAGACCAAGCACTAAACTTCACTTGAGCAAGTATTTATTCACAGGTATGCATGGTGGCTGTCATCCTCAGGCACACTGAGCACATGGTAACTACAGAATTGGGTCATATTCCAGGTGGGAGTCGGGAAAGGACCTAGACTTCAAAAAAAAAAAAAGAAAAATACAGGCTCCTTGTTTATAAATGTGTTATAATATTGCTAAACTTGCATGCACCACATCGTCTGGAATCAGTAATAAGAAGTGGGTAGCTGTATGAAATCAAATGTAATTGTTTTCAGCTGCAAAGGAGTGACACACCAGGAGCCTTGAAAAGTGCCTTTGGAAACCAACAGAACAGAACCATCTTCATGCCCACTTCCTGTGGACAGAGATTTATTTTTGCACTCTTCCATAATTCCTTTGCATTTTCTATGTTACTGACAGTTTACAAATATACATTCAGCAAACCAGTGTATCTGTCAGTGATATTTGCCACTCTTAGATTGTAAGAAGAGCCAACACTCCACATTTGATGTATTGTTCTGTAAAATGAGGTATTTCCCTTTTAAGATTAGGTGGAACCACATGGAATATTTCTTTAGAAACATAGGCAGAACATTAAGCTGTATTTTCATAGAATATATAGTATGATTTGACATTTTGTATTCTACAATTAAATTCCCAAAGTATAGTTTGGAACTGCATGAAAAATTTTAATGAAAACCAAAAAACCTCAGTTGTGTTGAAGACAGTGGCATATGTATCTGTGGATATGCCCAGGCCAGTCCCATTTGTCCTCTGTAAATGTTAAAGTACATTCCAGGTATTGTACAATATGTAAATACTGTGAATAAATACAAGGAAATAAATGAAGTGTTTGGAATAATAAAGGCTTCAGAATGACTCTTCTATAACAATGTCATATATACACACACAATGTTCTCTCTCTCCCTCTCTCTCTCTCTCTCTCTCTCTCTCTCTCTGTGTGTGTGTGTGTGTGTGTGTGTGTGTGTGTGTGTAGATGTGACTAAGCACTGAATGACATAAATTCCTGATCTATTGGTCTCATTTAGCCATAAATACTCCAAGTACTCCAGAGCTACCACTTCTATCTGATTGTAAGAGAATGCCAAACCATGAAGCACCCTGAGAACAGTTTTAAAATTTAATAGTATATTTTAAACAAATGTAATTTGATTGAATGTAAAAAAGTTAAGTTTTTCTGTTCATGAGCCCTTATAAACACACTGTGCGGGACAACCATAGAACAAAGCAGCCACCAGAGCCCCACATTCCAAGGATCTGTGTATAGGATATACATGTAAAATTTCAAGAAAACAATAGGATCTCACTACCCGAAAGAGAAATCTGAGATTCTGAAGCAACTACTGGAGTAGGATGGAAAGCTTCTGACTTAATCTATTTCTTCCTTGTGGCTGACTACCTTGCCCTTTCCCTTCCTAGTTTTTAACTTTGTGAAAATTCTGACCCAAACTCCACTAGAGCCAGAAACAGGCAGTTAAAGTGTCTGCCTTTGCTGGGACATCATGGCCTTTCTCTAAGAGGGTGTTGGGATAGCTGCTTTCTTCTGGAGAGTCATGTTTAAGCTGTCCTCCTTTGAGAGAGTGGGCCCTGCAGATACCTGCATATTCCCAGGGCTCCGTGCTTCCTTCCAGACATTTGGATGCCTCTTCTAAGAAGAAGTCTGCAAGACTGGAGCTCACCAGTTGTGACCAGGGAGCTAAGACAGGCTAAAACAGTTAATACCTTTTCAGCTAGGAAGCGGGTACTAGGAACACCAGCTACATGAAGAAGGCCCAAAGATGAGGACAGTTCCTGGAATCTCTCATTACACACCCATCACCATCCATCACAACAATGTGGTTACATTTCTCATCACCTTACTTTCTAATGTGGAGGCTAAGAACCCAAACCTCACACTGGAGCAAATAAAAAGGCACATGGAGGCAATGCTTTAGGTATCTCTTCCATTTGTCAGTAAGAAAGCAGGCAGACACCGGATTTGTATCTCAGTTGTATTTGATAACTTCCCAGTTGAATTCACATTCCTTTCTGGCATACATCCATATACATTTGAGGTCCCTTTTCTGAACATACACTAAAATTACTCATTCTTGCCTGTAACTGTAAACTGGTGATGAGAGTACACTTACAAACACAAATTTAAGCACATTTACTTTTTTTTAAAAGAAGCAAAGTGGCTCAAATAGGAACAAAGCCCAAGCAACTAGACAAAAACCAAGTAAGACTAAAGATGTTAACCTTACCAATCTGTTGCTCCCATCTGTTGTTATTTTTGTTTTCCTTTTAGCCAGGGTGTCACTGTTCAGCCCAGGACAGCCTGCTAGAGGCCCAGGCCCATCATGACGTCCAGCTTCTCCTCTCCAATCCCTGAATACCCTCAGTGTGTCTGAGTTTAAACTCTTCCAATGTTAAATGGAAGGCTGCCATGGATGGAGATTTTGCACAGTTAGAGTCTAGAATAGAGAAGTGTACGGCACGCACACAGCACCACTGGCTGCTGGCCATGCACACACTCCAGTCAGACCAACCTACCCGGGCTTGCTGGGCTCAAAGGCTGACCTGGACCTTGTAGGACATTCTTACTTCACTGGGTTTTCTTTTGTTCCACATTTGCTTGTTCCACTACTTTGTAATTACAGCAAGGTCATTGGTTTAGTTAGCCTAAGGATGCTTAGCCACACCTCAAACTGTCTGACTCAAATGTTTTTATGCTTCTGAACATATACCTAATTTCCACCTACAATTACTTTAAAGATATACAGTAAGTCAGCTGAAAAGAGAGGTGGGGTGTGGGGCTAGGGCCTGCCACCACCCTTGGGCATAGCACTGAGGAGTGGGCTGCTCAGTGGTGGTGGTTGGGACCAGCTAGAGAGTCTTCTCCAGGAAGGCCTTGCAGCACCTAAGGCATTGCTCGTACACCATCTCGAAGTCAGAGTCATTGCCCTGAAAGGACACAAAAAGAAAATCCAGCAATGGTTTATGATGACAGTGTCCTCAGAAGACCCAAACCTGTCATTTAATACAACAGAATACATCCTGTTCATTTAATACCACAGAATACATCTTACCCATCTTAACAGAAGCTCCGAACCTGAAATGTACTTACATAATAGGGATCTTCAATAATGAGTTGCTTCTGTGGATCATAGCTCCCAAGTAGCTCAATTTTAGCTTTGCAGTTTTTAACTTGATTACTTTTTCTATTCAAATCTCTGTAAAATCGAAACATGAACTTAGATTTCTGATCTGCGGTTTTAAGTTAAACAGGGACATCTGCTCAGGGTTTATGAAATATCCTATCAAAATACAACAGTGCAACCTGATTTGAAATGAAACAGAACACTCTGCAGACCTATGGGACTCCTGCAGGTATTTGCCACAGTGCACTGATTCTGATACCCAAAATGTGTATCTTTAACTCACATAATAATTAAGTTTTCTTCCGTGAAATGTGTTTTAATATGATAAAAATAACATTTCAGATACATAAAACACCCAGAAAAGAACTCAAAAGACCAAGTGTACTACATCCCAAGACAAAGGGACAATGTTCAGGGCAAGTGAAGACAGGAGGAAGATGGACTCAGGACAGGACAGCTGAGTGAGGCCAGGACCACGCGTGGTTGGGCAACTAAGTTCAGTGGAAAGCACGCAGGCCACGGCAGCGGTGGCCATGGTTTTAGGCTCTCCTATACCCCACCCATCTGCCCCAGGAACCTAGGGAAGTAATTTAAGTCCATGGTTCCCCAATTTCTTCGTTGGTGATACAGTGAATTTACTGATGAGGGGTGTGGACCTGCAGACCACATCAGTTTTACAGACTCAGTCATTGCTTCTTAGCCCCTAGTCCATCAGTGTTGGTTAGCCAAAACAACATAAACCCAGTGAGGTCTGCCTTGTCAGACTCACTCTAGAGTGCAACAATTATATGGAAACAGGACACAAGAGATTCCTCATCTGTTACAGCAGTGAAAGAATCAGTGGCCAGCGCATCACCTCCACACCTAGAGCCCCAACCAGCTGGTCTCCACGCCCAGTCATGAGCTGGCTGCACTGCCTCTTTCACAGACAGGTCTGTAAACAGATCTCTGAGATAACCATACCTTGATCTTCCTGCCCTCCTGAATAACTCTGTAAATTGTAACAAACCTTGTACATAAAAACTGTTAAGACAATAGAAAGTCATTCTGGACAACTTGTTAAGCATGTATCACAACTGAAAGGAGGAAAGAAATACTGTAAAATATGATTCCTGCATAGACTAGACATGGAGGTGCTCGCCTTTAATGCTAGCACTCGGGAAGCAGAGAGAGGTACCCCGAGTTCAAGGCCAGGTCTACAGAGTGAGGTATAGGGCAGACAGGGTTACACAGAGAAACCCTTTATCAAAAAAGCAAATATATATGATTACCTCAGATTGCTTTCATCCATACACAGTATATAATCGAATGTGGTAAAGTCTTCTTTTGTAATCTACAATTAAGAAGTCAAAAAAACCAGTGGTTATATCCAGACAAAACTGTAGTTGAAAAAAAAATGTAATCACATATTAACTCATTAACTAAATTCTATGTTCACTTATCAACTAAAACTTTAACAAAATACACAATTCAGGGATAAAATACAATCATTGTATTTCCAAAACTTTATTGCAAAATAATTTTGTAAAAGGTTCTTTGAAATAATCATAAATATAAAACGTGGACATAAAGTTTATTGCTAGTTTTGTCCCTCAGTAAGATATAATCTGACTTCATACAGTCACCTCTACTCTATCCGTCATTCCATGACTGCCTCAGGCCTTGGAACACACTCCAGATTAATAAAGGAACAGATCTTTGGTCTTGTGAGGCCATCCCTATAAAGGAAAACAAATACTCTCAGGCAAAGCAAGGTGGAGAGGCGACAGGCCTCAGAGAAGGGAGAGTAACTGACTCTCAAAGGGTAGAAGGCCCCCGGGACAGGACCCACAAATGCCAGTCTAAAGCTAACATGGCAGTCCTGTGGGCCTTCTTCAGATGGACTTTTTTCTGGTAGCACATAGGTTAAGACACATAAGCTCCCTTAAATGTAATTGAAGAAATTTACTTTCTAGATTTTGACTGCCCAGGAAACATGTGGGTTAAAAGAACAATGTCTATAACCAAACAGTAATAAAAATGGTCACTTGCTTGTTACTCTATTAAAACTGAAAAAATTTAGCTTTTAGAATGCACTTCCATATACTATTTGCATATCATTTAAATAATCACAAAGGACTGTCTTGTTTTAATGTCCCCAAGACTAGTAACTTATTTCAAAGACATTAAACAAATACTATCACATAAAATATGTTATTTTTTCAAGTTATGAAGAATAACTTAGCATTAATTTTGGACTTATTATAATTAATTTGTCCTAAAAAAATTTACTGCTTAATGACTTACATAGTTAAACCATACAGGACTTTTGGATTTTAAAATAACTGAGAAAGAAGAGAACTTTATGTCATGAAAAATGCACAGTGAAAGATAGGACAAACTAGTCCCATTATTAGAAAACCTACACAGAAACCAAGACTGTTCTCCAAGAGGATGAGCATGCTCCTAAGAATCCCTGGGTCACTAGAGCATCGCGGTAGGAACACAGCCACAGAGAACAGATCAGCTCCAGCGGTACCATGTGTGGGCAGTACCTGCTGATCCCAGTGAGCACTGCCTGGACCCGCCCAGAGTTCTCTCTCAGTCATGATAGGCAAGAGCTCTTTAGCCCCCAAGGCATTCAGGTCCATTCCAAACAGTCCATTTAGGAGGTTTTATTATTGCTAAAACTAAAACAAAATCAATTGTTTCTTAATTTAAAAAAAATAAGAAATGGCTCAGCGGTTAAAGATATGTGTTGCTACTGCAAAGGACACAGACAGGTTCAGTTCCTAGCACCTATATCATGTCTCACAACTGCCTGTAATTCCTGTTTCAGGACTGTGACACCCTCTTCTAGCTTCTGCAAGCATTGTACAAATATGATATGCATACTTTCAGATAAAATATTCAGACACATAAAATAAAAATAAATGCTATTTTTTAAAAAATTAAAAATCCATTATAGCTATGGGCCTTTTTGTTAAGATATGTCTGTCTGTCTGTCTGTCTCTCTCTCTCTCTTTCTCTTTTTCTCGCTCTGTGTGTGTGTGTGTGTGTGTGTGTGTGTATGTGTATGTGTATGTGTATGTGTATGTGTATGTGTATGAACTCTGGCCCTATGGAAGAGGAGGAAGTACTCTTAACCACTGAGACATCGCTCTAGCCCACAGGTGGTTTTAATTTTCAGTTCAGGAAATGACAGTGTCAGATTTCCTTACTTGCCTCTGCACTGAGTTATATTAGGATACACCATGTAAGGTTAAGTTATGTGCAATTTAGGAATGCTTCCAAAGGACCTGGATCACTCTCGAGTACTAGTGCTTGATACTAAACCACAACCGAGTAGGCAATGGTTAGAGGTTAGCTGTAATGCACACTGAGTCCTGCACAAAGAGCCACCAGGACAGAGATGCCAATAGTCCCAAGGACCTAGCAGCCTCCTCAAGAGCAAAGAAAGCCAGGCAAAGGCCATGGTGGAAAAGCAGGTCTCTACCTGCCCTGATGCCTGGGATAATGCAGAAGAAACTGGGACCAGGCCTGGCAGGACAGTGAACCCTGGAAGAGCACAGGCCCAGAAAATGAGGGTTAGTATAGGCTGTTCCACGTGACCTGATCAAGCCCTCTCCCACCAGAGCAAAAAGCTCAAGAGACCAATGAGAAGTTACGTGCACTCAGTAAAGAAAAACAAGCATTCTATGCTCTGAGCAGTCCATGCCATCCTCAGGCCCAGCAGAAGGGTACTCAGAGGTACTACGAGTCTGCAATCCTACTGAGATCCTGTATCAGACAACACCTACCAGCATCCTCACAGCACCGGTGGTAAACATGTGATCTTTCAAAGGCACAATGATTATTTACACAGAATCAAAAGGGCACCACACAGCATAATCATGAAGAAAGCCAACCTGCCAGGCCCAGTGGTGCAGGCCTATAATTTCGGCTCCTTGTGAAAGAGAAGCAGGAAAATCATGTTGAAGGCTAGCCTAGGCTACAGAGTGAAACTGTCAAAATAAAAACGGATGCTGGGGACACAGCTCAGGAGCAGCGCACTTGCATATAAGCATGTACTCTACCTAAGGTGTAATTCCCAGTTCTCCAAACAGGGGAAAGAGAGCAGGCTCAGAAATGACACAGAAAGGCATTAGCAGACCTCACGTAAAACACTAACTTCTGTTCACTTGTGAATTCACAACAGCTTCTGTTACCTACAAAACACGCAGTCATCAACATTCTGACAAGAGTGAGGGAGGGGTACATGTGGTCTTACCCTTAGTTGAGCTATGTTTCTTCACTGGTGTAGCCAATGATAAATTATCTACTGTCCAGTAAATTGCCCCACATCATGGGCATGCCAACAATCCTAATTAAACAACCCTAATCAGTAGAATAAATGGACACACACACACACACACACTCACACACAAAAGTAAGAGAAAGGTATGTCAGGAAGAAGGAATCTGGGGGAGGAGGAAGGAGATAAAAGAAAACAGAAGGCAGCAGGAGCAAATATGTTATGCACAAGTACGAAACTATCAAAGAATCAATTATAAATTATAAATAATAGGTAACAGTATGATGTCCAAAAAACTGTAAGAGGCTAAGTTTCACCAGAAAACTACAATTACAAAAAGATCAAGTAAAACTTAAAATAGTCTGTCAGTAAGAACTTTAGCAGAACAGAGACCTGGCCAGCAGGAAACCTTGCGATAAGAACAGAGTAACATGATGTGAACATGAGAAAAGAACACAAAGGTGATATGTCCAATACACTGAAAGCTGCCTCTCAGATAAAAGATAAAGAGTCCAATTTCCCAAAGCTGGTTAAAAAGGCACCAAGTCTCAGTTCAGAGAGCACGTTCTGGTCCCCACGGCAAAGCTGCTTAACCGTAGACAGGAGAAAAACAGCAGCCAGAAAAAAGGGATATACAATTTCAAATCAACAAACCAGCAAAAACAATCAGTCAGATCAGGTTTCCAAAGTAGAGATACTATCAATTTTTTACACACACACACTTCTTAAAGACAAGAAGACATGCCCCGTGAGGTACACCTTGGTGAGGAGGTACAGACACTGGCTGTGAATCATTAAATGGTTCCACCTACAGAGCCACGGCCCACAGATGCTCACAACAGAAGCTGCCCACACGCCCAGCAGAGGTACAACAGGTAGACCAATACTGCGCTTAACCCTGCCCAGGGCAAACTGCTGTGACACTCAGCAGTGACGCGGAAAAGATGCCACCTGTGCATGCACTCCACTGCTGTGCCAGGGACATGGTGCAGACCTGCAATCCCAGCCTGGGGAGACTGAACCGTGAGGACTGCAGTGTCAGTATGACCCTGACTCAACAATACAAAATGCAAATGATCTTACTCCTATAATGTTAAAATGCAGTGAAACGTTGGGGGTGACCCTTGCATGAGAGGGGAGAAGTGGCCAAGTAACCTCAGTGCTGGACTCAGCCCATGGAGAAGTTGGTGAGAGGACCCTGAGAACAGGGGCACCTGAGCAGCAGGGCAGTTCCCCAGTCTGCCAGGCTAAAGCTCTTAGCCCAAGACACTGCTATGTGAGCTCAAGAGCTAGCACCCTAACCATGTGCCATTTACAAATCAAAGTTGATAGATTAGAAAAATAAAATTTTAAGAACTGTACTAAAATAGTTATTTACATAAAAACAATTAGTAAAGAGAAAGAACCTGTAAACATAAGGAAAATGTGATATTGATATACAAAGTATTCTTTACTAGTACACTGGAAATGAACGACCAAAGACAATAAAAAACAACGGTTGAGAACTTTTTCTTAAAAACAGTAAAAGAAAAGAAACAAAGATTCTATGGAAATCTGACTCCTCATTAAAACTGCTCTGGAGGAAGTTCCTGACTGTGCTTTCCAAGGCCTAGGCATTTAAAATATGCCGTCCGCCTTTGTTACGCACTGAGCAGAGGAAAAAGAACCATATATCTTACAGTTTTGATTGACCACTCAAGGTAAGTCCACGTTCCCAGACAGTGGCAGGCTGGCCACATATGCAAAAGCCTAAAATGACCTAAATGAACAAATGATCTGCCTAATGAGATCAGCAATAAAGAAGGGTGAATGGACAACTTAATTTTAATAAGGAACTCAAAGAAATACAACAGCTGCCATCTTCTAATAATATGGATACACTATCTTCGTCTGTAACTCAAGATTTTGCATTTAATTCCATAGTCTTCAAGACAGACATGTGTTAACAACAACAGAGCTCTTCTATATGTTTAAGGTACTTCAAAGGAGAAAAGACATTTATATGTACTAATAGCCTAGTAACATAAGCACAAATATGTCTAATCAAAAGTCTGATCATGGTAACATAATGAAGACCACAGCCAGGTCTGGCTAACAGCAAACGCTGTCTCACTGTCGTTTATCCCATTTATCTGTACTTTAACAAGGTCATCCAAATCTTCCACAACTACACAGGCAGCAAGTCAGCCGACCCCAACCAATACATTCCGCAACACAGAGGGTGGTCAGAGTCTGAGTTATGGAATTCTATGCAGTAGAAATTAAACAAGATCTTTTCTACCTGTCTTGCCTTATGGGCTGTGCTAATGCCATGATTTCTCAGGCAGCTGACAGCTCTTGGGTCTGGGGGCCGGCCCACGTTCCAGTCGGAAACGGCACTGCTGTCAATGGCCCACTGTAACACAAAACATATGTCAAGCTCCAGTACGGTACCTGCCGTGCAATGTGCTGCATGTGGATGCCATGCTTTTTCATGCAGTTCTGCCCTCGATAGTCAGGGGGGTTCCCCACTTCATAGGTAGATGTAGCCGCACTGTCTATCCTCCACTGCAGGAGAGAAAAGAAGTGTTCTGGCACCTTGCTGCCCAAAGGGATTCAGCCTGGACTTTTCACACTACTGAATGGTACTCACATTATCTGAAACCTTTTCATCAGTTACCAGTTTTCTGAACACTGCTTCTGCAATGGGTGAGCGGCAAATGTTCCCTTAAAGAGAGGAGGAGACACACAGAGGTTGTTAGCTGTGGCAGAAAGGTAGATACAAATCCCTGCCTCAAAGAGTGGATGGACTCTCCCAAAGAGGATACCCAGTGCCTGCACCTAAGGTTGGCAAGGCAGTACAGAATTCCTGGACAGAACAGTTAACCAAACCAGATTCATGGTCCTGACAGAATGGCTGAGGTAAGCAAAGCTCTTACCTGAAACTGAAGGGGGTTGCAGCCCCACAGGAGGAGCAAGAACATGAACCAACCAGCACCCCAGGGACTACACCCCAACCAAGGAGCACACATGGAGGGACCCATGGCTCCAGCTGCATATGTAGCAGAGGATGGCTTTGTTGGACATGAGAGGAGAGGCCCTTGGTCCTGTGAAGGCTCCATGCCCAAGTGTAGGGGAATGCCAGGACGGGGAAGCAGGAGTGAGTGGGCTGGTGAGGAGGGGGAGTGGGAATGGGATAGGGGGTTTTCGGAGGGGAAACTAGAAAAGGAGATTAACATTTGAAATGTAAATAAAGAAAATATCTAATAAAAGAAAAAGAAAGCAAATAAAATCCAAGTCAATTTTCACTAGCAATGAACCAAGACCAAATCTTGAAATCACTGAAGTGAGTTGCAATCAGCTTTGTTTAAAATAAAGTGTAACAGAACAGAAATAGGCATTTTTTAAAGTATAACATACATGATAAAGATTAGTAACACTTCAAAACAAAACCCAAGGCAATTCAACACAAGCTTTACTGAGTAATCACATGTAAAGGCCCATATTGATCCCCAAGAGTTAGTCAGCTAGAGGAGCTGGGAGAGGTTTCTCTTGTCTGCCCTACCTGCCCCAACTTCTGACATCAATAGATAGGTCAGGAGCCCCATACCAGTTGGCTACAAATCTGCCTTCCCTCCCCCTCACTGCCAGGTTTGGAGATTCCTTAGAATGAGCATGGAATTCAGCTAAGTAATATAGTCCTAATATAGTCATAAAAAGATAGGTTGAGAGAGATGGAAGGGAAAATTTATTCTGGGGGAACCAAATACTAAGTCTTCTGGTCCTCAGGGACACCTAACCCTCCTGTCACTGACTGACAACAGGCTGAGAGTACTACTGCCAGGCCAGGAAGCGCAGCATAGTACTGATGGTCGGCTCCTAGTTACATGTCAGGGGATGATGACTCAGGACCCAAATGAATCCCCAAAAACCACTAACTGTGGGGCCTCCAGGTGTTAACAGATACTCCAGCATTCTAAGAAAATACCAGGACGACCAAGGTTGACTTTCTAAGAGCCCATCTGGACAAGAACCAAGAAAGACAAATGGCACCTTAGCTCTGCAAGCAGACGAAGAGGCAAGCTCATACACTGAGAAGACACAAGACACAAGATAATAATAATAGTAATAATAATAATAATAATAATAATAATAATATGAATGATGATAAACAAGTGTTGTAATGGCACAAGACCAGAGAAACAAAGATTCCACAAAGCTAAATGAGAAGATGCCAGGGGGCCGGAACCAGAGCTGGCGTTCACAGGATAATTAGTTTAAGCAGCACTGTGGGAGGACTTGAAGGTAGAACCTGTACCAGTCTCCACACAGAAGGCAGGGCCTGGGACGCGGAGCCCTAATCCCACGCCGAGTCTGTACTTGGTGTATTCAGGGAGAACAACCTGAAGGTTCTGGCAACGTGGCTTACCAAACACGTTTATTTTGTACGCCTATTACTTTTGAGCCAAGTACCACGGCAGACCTGTAGATCGAAAGCTGTTTGAGATACAGCTTCTTCTTATAAGGTGGGAAGTTCAGAAGAGCTCAGGGTGAAAGAAGACAGACTCTAGGAGGTTACATGAAAAAGCTGATGGGAAATAGTCTATAAGTATGATTGATTCCTATCCTCACCCACACTTAAATCACCCCCAGATAACTCTGATAAGCAGGTTTATATGAGAAAAACACAGATTTAATTAGTTTATCTGACATGAAAACTTTCAGATTAAAGAGGCAAAGAGGTGGAAAAAACTACCCTACTTCCCATTTGTCAAATGAAAGTTAGCATATATAGTTTCATGTCTGAGTCTGATAAGAAGTGTGACTGAACAAAGCAGCTTGTCCTAATGAAGCAAATGCAGGGAGACCTGCAGGAGGCTGGGGAGGTTTGTCTGTGTCTCACGCCTTCCTCCTCCTGTGGGATCATCTCTGGCACACAGGCTTTTAAGGGAGAACACAAATAATATTTCTAGGCTTCAGATTTAATACAGGAAACTAGAGAAGTTATATGTTCTATGTCCTATCTTAGAGGAGTTGTGCTTGGCTTAAGGGACAAGAGGTGGGAAGGCATGGGCTAAGAGAGATGTCGTTTGAGGTGTACAGCAAGACAAAATACCATATGTGGGGTATCACCTAAGCCTCAACATTAAGAAAAAAATTAAGCAAGCAAGAAACTGTATGTGAGAGGTCAAAATCTCCTGGTTTCTGCTGCACAACCAGATATTCTATGTGATGAAACACTGGGCATCCTTCCATATCTACAAAACTAAGTATGTGGCTTCTTCCTCTGTGTGTGTGTCTCTGTGTGTGTGTGTGTGTGTGTGAGTGTGTGTGTGTGTGTGAGAGAGAGAGAGAGAGAGAGAGAGAGATTTTTAATAGCAATAACAGTCTTATCAATTAACCATTAAAGCTAAGATAGGAATTCATTTTAAATGTCCTCCATATGCTAGTCCTGGCTGTAAAGGTTTTCCTTTCTACATTCTAATTTCTGCTTGGTTTTTCTATGTATGTGTGGGTGCAGTGTGCAGCTGCATACAGAGACTGGAGGACAATGTCAGGTGGTATCCCTCACAAGTTGTCCACTTTGTTTTTTGAGAGAGGGCTTCTTACTATAGAGTAACCTTAGTAGGTAGGGTAAGCTGGCTGGCCAGGAGGCTCAGGGGCCCAACCTCTCTCTACCTAGTGCAGGGACCATAAAAGTATGTTACCATGTACAATTTTTTTGTTGTTTTGTTTTTCTTTTATTTAAAAATGGGTTCTTGGAATAAACCCCAGGTCCCTCATGTTTACCAGGCAAGGACTTTGCTGATTACGATCTCCCCAGCCTGATGTTTCCCGTAAGGACTGGCATCAGCACTGTCTCACCAACCAAAAGCCTTTTGGCACATCATCATATATCCAGGCCAAATAGCCAATAGTGATGGGCAGGTCAGGACCAGCATCATTATTCTGGAAGTTTAGAAGTAACCAAAGTGAAATATCTTAGCATGTAAAAATAAAATGCAAGACTATCATCAACTACAAAGCAACAGCCTTGTTTCTTTTCCGATGTAGACGCGTGGGCCATTTTATCATTTTAGCATAGTCACTCATACCCTGGCCCCAGACAGCTGGATCTAAAGTAAGGTATGTAGGTATAGATTAAAAGTACAGAGATTACAAATCATGCAACCTACAATTTCAATAGAAGGACACTCTCAATGCTAATAATTTGCCTCTAGCTTACCAATTTATGTTATTAAAATTAATGTTATTAAAAGATACACAGCTGAGGTTAGATCTCTGACCTCATCAAAAATGAATAAATAAAAACATACATATATACATTAAGAGTGAGTATACCGGCCGGGCGGTGGTGGCGCACGCCTTTAATCCCAGCACTTGGGAGGCAGAGGCAGGCGGATTTCTGAGTTCGAGGCCAGCCTGGTCTACAAAGTGAGTTCCAGGACAGCCCGAACTACACAGAGAAACCCTGTCTCGAAAAAACCAAAAAAAAAAAAAAAAAAAAAAAAAAGAGTGAGTAGACCGGCCATGAGAAAAACACAGAGTTTTGGGTTTTGACTTCCACAAGTCCTGGAAACTTAAACATGGCATTGTTTCTCTTACAACCTGCTATGACTTGGGCTCAGATCACACCTGCCTTTCTGGGGTCCCATCTAGCTTCACAGAGCAAAACAACATCTTGCTAAAACAACTTCAATCTTAAATAGTTTGAAGAAAGGCTCTGAATGAACAAATCTTTTGCATTTCAAACACAAGAGCTTTTACTGTTCTGCAAAGGGGTTCTTGGTGAAATGCATCTGTACCATCCTCAGATTTCCCTGGACTAGCAACTGACCGCAGCACATCTTACTTTGAAGGTGTTGGCTGTTTCTCCCGGCGCCTCCTGCAGCCTAATCTCCACAGTGCAGATGTAACAAATTATATCCTCCCCATTTCTGCTCCAGACGCCCCATGGCTTATCTCAGAGGACACCCAAGTCCTCATACAGCCTCCTACGGTGTCTATACTCCAAATAGGGGCCCAGAAATAACCACTCCTGCCACACTTACATACAGCCCGAAGGGTTAACCAAATTTTTAGTTTTAGGTCATTAAAAAATAACGCAGATGCAGAAAATCTTGTAATACGTGAAAACTGCTTCAAGTCCCAATGCTGGCATCCAGGAACGAGCTCTAGTGAACAGGATCAAGCTATGGCTACACTAAGTTTTCACCACATGAAGTTTAGGAATTCACTTCCAGTTTACAGAGTATGCAAATCCCTGCCCTGGAGCATCTGCTGTATGTAAGGACCGAATTTCTCCCCATGTATTAAAAATGATGCAAGTTTGGTATCTATGGGCAAAGCAATCGTGGCTGAGAAAGGCTGCCTAGTCTCCAAATCCACGGCTTCTCTGCTTACAACTTTTACTGAGTACAGACAGGCCGCATGCCACGCTACGTCTCTGCTCACTGCTCACCTCCAGGTGAGTCCTGACTACAAACTACACCCTGCTCCCCCCTGCTTCAGCTCATCCTGAACACCTCACCAACTGAGTGAAGCCACTGGCACTCCTTGACTGTGGTGACCAAAGTACCAGCTTCAGAACAGGACGATGTCATCTGCAGTGTTCAGCACTGCATGCATCTCCAGTGGCAAAAACAAAATAATGAATTCCACTGAAGTCAAACATATGCAGCCATGTATGCCCCTTTAAAAGTTGGTGCAATATCAGCACAGATAACTATAATAAGCAACATGAAAGAATGCCGAAGTTTTACTTTGCTCTTCGTAGAAATTACCTAGTACAGGTATCTTGCAATATCACACACACTACGTTGTACTGAAAATGGAAAAATAAAGGGGAAAAAGCTATTGCCCACAAGACAGATAACTCTTCCTAAGAACTTAACAGGCTGTCAAATAAAAATGCAATTTATGGGATAAAATATCTGTACAGGGGGATAAAAGAAAGTGACTACTGGGGATGAAAATCCTTGACTTTCTTTTCTTCATTTTGGCGTTATAAAATATAAGGCTTTTCAAGCAAAACCCAACATTAAAGTACCCAGTAAAGTTAACCACACCATCATGGCATAGGACACCAAGTTTCTTACGGGCAGTCCCCACAGGTGGGTGGGAAAGATAAAGCGAGGTGGACAGAAAGTCCTGGCAGACTTCTAGACTAAAGAGGAGTGCCACTCTGTAGGAAAGGCAGAGGGCAAAAGACAAATAAGCGGACTGTTGACAACTTAACCCTTGTCCCTCAGGGTGGAGGCAATGAGGCAAGAACTCTGAAAAAAAGAATTACATATTATGCAAAGGAGAATCAATGTTGAAATTCTGAGAATGAAAACTCTGTGTTAGAAGGTACTTGAAAGATTAGTCATCTTATAAAAAAAAAAACAAACTATTTTTCATGTAGCAAAATGGAGAAATTGTCCCAGGGACTGAAAACCAAGGTTTCGGAGAGACCTAAAGAATAGAGACTGGCTGAGAATCACAGCAAGGATGATATCAAACGAACCTGTTTGGGACACTGCTGTCACAGAACGGTCTTCCTGTAATCTAGGCTCACCTTGGCACAACGAGAGGGTGGAGGATGAACTCTGGCTGTTCTAGAAGAGACTAGCTTAGAGAGTCACACTAAGATATGAAGCCATCTGGGCCAGTCAGCAGGTCAGGGGGCTCAGAGGAAGGAAGACAGGCTAGGTGAAGCACAAGAGCTTGAGGGAATGACAGGGACGATGACTTCTCTTCACTGTGACCTTGACTGAGTAGAAAAACACAACTCTCAGCGCGTTGGAGATGGCATATCCCGAGAGGATCTGATCATAAGGGTCCTGACCTCGTCAATGGTTTACTCCAGTAGATTCACAATATGAGGCAATTACTGGAAGGTAATGAAATATACATGTGCGGCTGAGCATCAGGAAATAAATACATCACCATGCGTGCTCTTGGGCATAACGCTTGCCTTGCTCTCTACCTCGTGCCTCCCCTTCTGTGATTCCTGTCCTCATGGAGCACGGAGTCTGCCTCATGCTCTGGCCACCCTGAAGGACCATGATACTTTGCCTCACCACACGGCCAGAATCAACAATCATTCAAAGGGGGCCTGAACCTCTGAAACGGAGTCAAAAACAAATCTGTTCTCCCTAAAGTTGTTTTGGTTAGATATTTTTAGCACAGAGATACGGAAGGAACTACCACAGCAGGTGATGGAAGACTCCCAGACCTAAAAGCGAAGGCGCAAGTGAGAGGGACCTACAGGCTTGGGAGAGAAGGGTAGCACAAAGATTTGTGGTGGAAGGGCACTTGGGAGGGTGACGTGGGCTTGGGAAAGGCAGGAGGGGAACAGGGGCATGATCTGGGACAAAATTACACAGGTCTTGGGTTCAGAGGAGTACCAGAAGAAGAAGAGGTGCGTGTGAAAAAAGTCAGACAAATGAGTACGTTCTTAGGCGCGGGCCCAGCCAAGGCCGTCTGATCTGCTTCCCTCCGCCCAGTGCTCTAGTTCAGAAGTTTAACACAGAGAGCACTGCAGAGTCCCAAAGAAAAGGGCCCTTAAGTCGGCGAGTCCTTACCGAGACACACGAACAGCACTGACTTGGGCCCAGCCTCTGCCATGTTTCCGTGCAGACCCTGGCGCCCAGAAACCGCGTAGGGAAGTGGCGCATGCGCACGGCCAGGGTTCTGGCCGGAGGACATGCGCAGTCCGCCGCCCCACGTTCGCACACGCCGCCAGAGGCGGAGCCAGAAGTCGCCTAGAGGGCTGGGCGGAGGAGTTGGGGTTGGCAACCCAAGTGCAGCGTTCCCTCTGAGCTCAGCTCGGGTCGCACCTCTAAAGAGTGAGGGCGGGGTGAACGCGGGGCGACCCACAGAGCAGGTTGGGTGCTACCACGTTGAGCAGAGCGGATTAGGACGTGCCAGGGCAGCCAATGAGCTCAAGGATAGCAGCTTGCAGACCCTCCTAGGGTGGCTCCTCCGATCGGAGCTACCCGCCCTTCCATGCTAAGTTACCCAGTTGGACCACCGACCCTAGGCCGCACCATGGTACTTAGCAGTGGGTTTCCCGATTAAGAAGAGGGTTTGCTTTACAAGGCTCCAAAGGAATGAGGCGGGTGGACGCTGTTGAGCTATGTTCTGAGCAGGGTTTTAGGACCAGTGAGCGCGTTGGCAAAAACAGGGCATACACCTATTCCCTCACCTGGGTCAGGTGTGCGCCCGCTGGGCGGGTCCCGTCGGGGAGGCGGACCAAGGAGAGCGCCTTCCTCTTCCTGAACTGGACTGAGGAGCTCGGGCACGGAGCGGAGCGGCGGGCACCAGTGAGTAAGGGTCTGAGCGGCTGGGGCGTGTCGGTACCGCGGCAACTCTTCCTCTTGCGATGGGCGTGTGAAAGAGGAGAGAAAACAGTCAAGTCCCTGGGTTTGTCTAGGCGCAGCCATCAAGATCATACTGCAGGGATCCTTTTTTGCGAATCCTCAGAACTCAAGATTAGTTTCTACACTCCTGGTCATTAAAGGTTTTGGTTGATCGTTAAACAAAGTCGTTCCAGTTCCGTGCAGAAAAAAAAATTCCTCTTGCATTTCCAGTTTTGAAGACTGACTTTCATTTTGTTATTTTTTCCTAATATCTGATGTTTTGCCATCTTCTGGTTTCACATTGTTTTGAGAATTGGCATCCTGTGTACTTGACACAGATGAGGGAGGTGCAGGGCTGGGGTTTGTTTAGGGCCTTTGTGGGAATGTGATCTTTGGAAAGGGATAGTCCCCTAGGGGAGGGACTCACATGGGTTTGGGGCTTCCAGGTGTCAGGTCTTTGATACCACGGTGTCTTTAGTTCTGCAATACCTTACAAAGAGAGGTGGTGTGGAGGGTGATTTAATTGCTGCTTCTCTGGCATATAGTGCCTGTATGTTCTTTTTAGTGCTCTGAACAATAAGAATAGGTAACAATAGGAAGCAGGTTTCTCCCCTGACAAAATGTGCCCTCTTCATTTCAACAAATGTTACCACTGCCCTACCAAGGCAGACCAGGCTTAATAGTGATGTGTTTGTGTGTGTCAAGGGGTCAGTTGTACCAGCTGGTTTTGTGTGTCAACTTGACACAGGCTGGAGTTATCACAGAGAAAGGAGCTTCGCGTGAGGAAATGCCTCCATGAGATCCAGCTAGAAGGCATTTTCTCAATTAGCAATCAAGGGTGGTGGTGCCGTCCCTGGGCTAGTAGTCCTGGTTTCTAGAAGATAGCAGACTGAGCAAGCCAGGGGAAGCAAGCCCATAAGTAGCATCCCTCCATGGCCTCTGCATCCACTCCTGCTTCCTATCCTGAAGTTCCATTCCTTGAGTTCCAGTCCTGACTTCCTTTGGTGATGAACAGCAATGTGGAAGTGTAAGCTGAATAAACCCTTTCCTCCCCAACTTCCTTCTTGGTCATGGTTTTCTACAGGAATAGAAACTGTGACTAAGACTTGAACTACCTCCGTCTGGAGGAATGCCCTACCCTGGGGCAGACGCTTTGCCCTGTTCTGTTTACTAAGTGAACAAGTTCTGTATCCGTGCTGGCCCAGGTATTTCCTTGAGATATGAGGACATGTTTTGATTACTAACGCGTTAACATGTACACAGAGTTTAGAGAATAACAGGGCTGGGTTAAAGGCGCTGTTTTATTCTGCTCTGCAGCCTGTTATTGAAATACCACAGCAGCATCTGGTTGTTTGCAAATTGCCATGTTGGAGGGTAAAACTAAGACTAAGTGATAACATTCATCCTGTTTATTGCATCTTAACTAAAGAGGATTGGTTATTGGCAGACACCGTGTTCAGTGTCTGTGAAATGAGTCAATATTACCTTTTCTCTTTTTTACCTTTCAAAAAAATCTTTTTAACTCTGATTACAATTACTTTTTTTTTTAATTGATAACATTGTGGCTACCAAGAGTCCTTGTCTGTTTACTCATCTGCTAGTGGTGTTGTGAAATGATGGGGCTCTTTACAGTTTAAGGCTTAAGTACATTCATGATATGCACAAAGTATGCATGCATCTGTGATCCTGTCCTAATTCAACATTTCCCTGAATCTCTCTGGGAAGCAGGTACAAAGCAAAGATTTGTCTGCCTTTTGCTTCCGGTTCTTTGTCCCCATCCAAAGCCATCGGGGGACTGGGGTGAAGGAGTGGGGTTCACATGGATAATTTGGTTGTAAATTTTGTTTAAGGAGGTTAATGGTCTAGCTAGGAACGAGGACTGTGACTTACAGATTTGACAAACTTGGTCTCCCAAAGACAACGTAAGTAGTCAAAACTCAAGCACCAGAAAGACTACCCCGATCTAAAACAAAAGGTAGAAAGTGTCAACAGTAGTGTTTGACATTGTGCTTCAGGAGAAAGACAGCATTTCAGAGCCTCTTGAGAGACTTAACCTTTTTGGGGGTGGAGGCAGAGTGATAAGGTTTTATCAATTCTTCTAAAAAAAAAACCTCTTCTAAACTTAGTTGTGTTCTTATTTCTTTGATTTCTAATGTAATCTTATCAAAGTAAATTGACCCTTGTAAATTAAAATTTTAAGGCATGTATTAATACAGAATGAAAATTTAGAAAGCCATTTCTTTTTTTCTTTTTTTTCCGTTTATTTAATTTTTATTTTCTATATTCTATGTTTACATTCCAAAGGCTTTTGAAAGCCATTTCTAGATGCACTTTTCCCGTATATGTCCTGTTAATATTTCTGTTGATGTTTGATTTTGTTTATTTAAAACTTTTAATGTCTTTGAGACAGTGTTGATGGCATTAACTTATGATCTAGTACTCTAATAGAAAGAGGGGACTTTGATCTTGATCTTAGAGGAGAAAAGTCTCATTTCATCTTACAATTCCAGGTTCCAAACCATTATAGGGGAGAAGTCACCTTGCTATATCATATCTATAGTCAAGAGCAGGGTGACACACATGCATGAAATCTTGCTTCCTTGTTTTTTTGTCTCTTTCTCTCTCTCTCTCTCTCTCTCTCTCTCTCTCTCTCTCTCTCTTTCTTTCTTTCTTTCTTACTGTTCAGGGACTCCCTGCCTGGGGAATGGTACCACACATGATGACTAAGTCAAGACAGTTCTCTACAAATATGTCCACATCACAACCTGATCTTGATAATTCTTCTTTAAAACTGTCTTCCCAAGTGATTTTAGGATGTCTGAAGTTGAAAGTTAAAACTAACTAGCACATTAACCAAATTGAAGAGTTGCTAGAGGTGCATAGAGCTTAGCAAGTCCGAGGCAGAAGTCAGTCCAAGGTGCAGTGTCTCTGGAAGAACATCATTTCCTATAACAAGGAAACTTGATTGGAATTCCCTTATAAGTGAATATGCTAAGCTGAAACCCTGGGGATGATTGTGGGGGTGGGAGGGGGTTGTCTGCCTTTCCTTTTGTGTGTCCAGCAAATAGATGATAAGTATATGGATTTGGCTGCTGGTGGGAATGTTCAAAGTGTTCTAGGACTTAAAAGATAGCCTGAATGTCACCAGGACAGAAATGGAAAGGGGAGAAGTAAACACAACAGTTGAAGCTGTAAGCATAACACTTTGAGGGGAGAGTTTACTATTGTTTGAAGAGCAGATCTGAAACAAAAATAAGATCATGAACTTGAAGAAGCAATAACCAAAATGCAAAAAGAAGCAAAGGGTGGTATGGGCTGAGAGACAAGAGCCAAACCCTTAGTGACACATTAGGGAAAAATATCAAACAAATAGATCTAGAATTTGTGAACCAAAATGGGGGAGAAAAATTTAAAATATATTATAAGAAGGGATAACCCTTGATTTAAGAAACACAATTTGCGAAAAGGGTTAGGTGAACCATTTTGAAAAATATTCAAAATTTGTATGCATGTGCATATATGCAAAAACGTATTTAAACTTAAAAGATATCCATGATATGTAAGGATGATTTACAAAACAAGACAATGCACATCTTTAAGTGGGCAAAAAGTTTCAATAGGAACCACAGAGGCAAGCATCACCAACAGAATACAAGAGATGAAAAAGAGAATTTCAGGCATTGAAGATATAATAGAAGGAATGGATACACCAGTCAAAGAAAATGTTAAATCTAGAAAAACACCTGAAAATAAATTCCAGGAAATCTGGGACATACATGAAAATTCCAAATATAATAATAGGAGTAGAGGAGAAGAGGAAATCCAAGTCAAAGGCACAGAAAATATTGTTAGCAAAATTATAGAAGAAAATTAGCCTGACCTAATAGAAGATGATATCTATCAAAGTATAAGAAGCAAATAGAACACTAAATAGATTGGTCCAGAAAAGAAAGGCCCTTCAGTATATAATAATCAAACCACTAAATGTACAGAACATAAAAAGAATATTACAAGCTACAAAGGAAAATGACAAAGTAATATATAAAGGCAAATCTATGAGAATTATACCTGACTTCACAATGGAAACTCTAAAAGCCAGAAGGGCATGGACAGATGTGCTGTAGACTCTAAGAGATCTCAGCTACCACCCCAGACTACTATACCCAGCAAAACTTTCAGTCACCATAAAGGATTTATATTCCATGATTTAAAAAAAAAAAAAACAAATTTAAACACTATTTATTTACAAATCCAGACCTTCAGAAGGTTCTAGAAGGAAAACTCCAACCTAAAGAGGTTAACTATACTCAAAAAATCAGAAGAAATAAATAATTGCAGAACATGTCAAAAGAGGGAAGCACACACAAAATAATTGAAATCAATAATCTCTGGTTATTGATATCTCTCAACATCCTTGGTCTCCATTCCCAAAATAATTAGTTCTAAAACAAACTAATAGAAGAAACACACCTTAATATCAAGGATAGGTATCACCTCAGGGTAGAAAGATGGAAGGAATTATTCCAAAAGCTAAGAACCAAATTACCAAAAAGTTAGCTGGTGTAGATATTTTAGTATCTGACAAAATAGACTTCAAACCAAAACTAATCAAAAGAGATGGGAGATGATACTACATACTCATCAAAGGGAAATTCTGCCAAGATAACATTCCAATCCTTAACATCTCTGCCCAAACATGATGATAGCCACTTTTGTGAAAGAAACACTAGTATACCTTAAACTACATATTGACCTTCACATACTGATAGTGGGAGACTTCAATCTTGCCAATGGAGAGGTTGTCCAGACAAAAACTAGACAAAAATACTGGAGCTAACAGATATTTACAGAACATTTCACCCAAACAAAAGAATATACCTTCTCAGCACCTCTTCAGACTCTCCAAAATTGATCATATTCTCAGTCTCAATGGATACAAGAAAATTTAAATAATACCCTGTATCCTATCAGACCACTATGAAATGAAAGAAAGTTTACAAGCTCATGGAAATTGAACAGCTCACTACTGACTAAAAAGTGGGTCAAGACAGAAATGACTTTCTAGAACTGAGTGTAAATGAATATACAACATACCTGAATTCATGGGACACAAGGCTGTTCTAAAGGGAAAGTTTAGAGCACTAAGTGCCTACATAAAATAATTGGAGCAATCGCATACTAGCCCTTAACAGAACACCTGAAAGCTCTAGAACAAAAGGAAGAAATTACACCCAAAGGGAATAAACAGAAAAAATAATCAAATTCTGGGTGAAATCAATAAGATAGAAACAAAGAGGACAATACAAAGAATCAATGAAGTCAAGAGTTTGTTCTTTGAGAAAATCAATAAGATTGCAAACCTTTATTTAAATTAACTAAAGAGTGGAGAACGAATATCCAAATTAATAAAATTAGAAATAAAAAGTGGGAAATAACAGTCACCAAGGAAATTCAGAATATCATAAAGACATGCTTTTAAAAATAAAATCTGTACTTCACTGATGTTTTAGTACAGAATTCACTGTTTTAGTACAAAATTCTATACTATAGACATTCAAAGAGGAATTAATCCCAGTACTCCCCAAATTATTCTACAAAATAGAAATAGAAGGAACATTGGCCAGTTCATCTTTTGAGCCCACAGTTACCCAAACCATATAAAGACCCAACAAAGAGAATTACAGTCCAATTTTCCATGTAAAATAGATGTAAAAGTTCTCAGGAAAGCATTTGCAAAACAAATCCAAAAACACTTCAAAACAATCACCAACCATGATCAAATAAGCGTTATCCCAGAGATGCAGGGATGGTTCAACATGCATAAACTGATAAGTTAATTGACCATTTCAAATATAATTTCACAAACTGATGACTCCCACTTATTTTATGGTGTATCAAATAAGGTAGTTAAAAAAGGTAAAACGTTTTTTTTCCTCTCACATGAAATTCAAACAGATAAAACTGATATAGCATAACAAATCTTACTGATGCTGAAGATGGGAAAGGCAAACTAGAATTGTTTATAGGAAGTTGTACTGGCTAGTTTGGTGTGTCAACTTGACACAGGCTGGAGTTATCATAGGAAAAGGAGCTTCACTTGGGGAAGTGCCTCTATGAGATCCAGCTGTGGGGCATTTTCTCAATTAGTGATCAAGTGAGTGAGGGCCCCTTGTGGGTGGTGCCATCTCTGGGCTGGTATTCTTGTGTTCTATAAGAGAGCAGGCTGAGCAAGCCAGGGGAAGCAAGGCAGTAAGGAACATCCCTCCATGGCCTCTGCATCAGCTCCTGCTTCTGACCTGCTTGAGTTCCAGTCCTGACTTCCTTTGGTAATGAACAGCTGTGTGGAAGTGTAAGCTCAATAAACCCTTTCCTCCCCAACTTGCTTCTTGGTCATGATGTTTGTGCAGGAATAGAAACCCTGACTAAGACAGAAGTGAACTATTGTACAAATGTCATCAGCTAGACTGGTAAATTTGAGAACCAGTATGTAAATATTCTATAGTAAAATTGAGTTTTAAAATGCACATTACCATACATACTGTGAGGATACCTGTTTAAATAGAATACCAATATACATTTCATTTTGCTTTTACAATCTGGAAACACACCCTCCATCCAAAAGTGTCATTGATGGACTTTCCCATAGCTTTATTCTTAGGAACGAGCTTGTGTTGGGTTGAAAAGAGCCAAACGGTTATCTTCTGAGGAAGACAAACAAGACTCTGCTATGACCCTATTTCAGTTTCTACATCTAAAATAAATTACATATTTAAAGCATACCAGCTGCCAATGTGCATCCATACTATGTTCTTAGTTAAGCTCTGTACTTTGCTAAATTAAAGGTTTCCCCTCTACTAGTTGGTCATTCCTGCTGTCACGTTACCAGGCAAAATGGTAGCATGGATATCAGCAGTTTCCATCTGAAACACTTGACCACAGACAATCAGATGAGGACCACAGCTGCTGGACCCACCTGGACTTAAGTTTGCTTATCCCAAGACAAGAGAATGGACCCCCTTCTCCAGCATGCTGTGGAGTTCAAGAGTTGCATGTATTCTGTTATAACAACTAAACACATTTACACTGGGAGTGTAAAATGTTACATAAGAGCTGGCATATATTACTGGGCATATTAACTCAGTTTCTGGGCATCCCAGAAATTTACTCATGACAGCTGACCATTTCGAAAATTTCTGATGAGAAAATGCAACTGTATCAAATATTATATCTATTAAAAGCAATTATAAAATAAAACTTTTGTTAATGCTCAAATTCATTTTTATTGACACTTTTAATGAGGAGAGAAGGCCAGCCAGCTTTTGCCTAGTATCCTAAGATCCCATGTTTTCATAATTGGTGAGAGTTTGAGCATTTAGTGTTAGCTATCTGCAAGATTTCACAGCTTTAGGACACAGCCATGAGATGTCAGTGAGAACAAGAAGCCATTCCCTTTGGTAGAGTTTGACTTTAAATACTTAATTGCATGAGAGAAAAGTTAAACTGAAATATATTCTGAAACTAGATTCTTTTCCCCCACTGCACTATGTTCTTTACTCTTTCAGTGAATAACCCAATACCTTCTAATCTGAAATCAGAAGCAAAGAAGGCTGCCAAAATACTAAGAGAATTCACAGAGATAACGTCTAGAAATGGACCTGATAAGATCATTCCTGGTAGGTAAATGTCTGCATATGCTTGTTTTCTGTGCTGCTTGCTGCATTGCTTAGTGTTTCTGCATGGGCGCCCTATGTCAGCATGGGTGCCCTCTGGACACTAGTAAGCACTTAGACTACCCTAGTCTCAGACCTCAAAGGGGCAGCCCTCCAGCCAATCAGCAGAGGAGCTGAGAGGGGCAGCTTGACAGACAGTCTTCCAGCCAATCAGCCCAGGAATCTCCCTTCACTTTGCTTTTCCTTCACTTACAACTACCAGCCTAACTTACCCCCTTGAGTCCCTGCTCCATGTAGCTTTCTAAACTCTGTTCTTTTAAGATCAATTTTGGGGCAGTTTGCAAACAGATTTTTCGAAACTCAATTGCTAATCTCTCAAATAAAATTTTTATGATGTAAGCTTTCTAAAGCACTTCATGGTGTTTCTTAAAAAAATTAAGGAAATTGTATTTACAAGTAACATATTTCATGTAAGCAAAAGACACTGAAGAGAATTTGGTACCATAATTCTGATGAACACCATACCTGGCTTTCTGTTCTTATAAATGATACTGGTATTTTACACCCAAAGCTTTCATCAACAATACAAATCCAGCAGCTCCTGTAATGATATATAACAAGTGCTGACCCTGTAGCTTTAATCCTATGTTCACATACAGGCTAACATATCTCATCAAACCCAGATCTTCCCTTGTAATCAAACAGAGTGAATATATAATATTATCTTTGCCAAAACAAGTTTTTTAGTACCAAAGCAGAGTCAAACATGAATATTGATGGATAAACATTTTTTGTTATTTTTTAATATTTTTATTATTTTTATACATTTCATATTTTATTCCCCACCCCGCTAACCCCTGTCCACTCTCTGACTGTTTCACATCCCATACCTCCTCCCCCTGTCTCCACATGGATATCCCTACCTCCAACCCCACCTGACCTCTAAACTTCCTGGGGTCTCCAGTCTCTTGAGGATTAGGTGCATCATCTCTGAATGAACACAGACCCAGCAGTTCTCTGCTGTATGTGTGTTGGGGGCCTCATCATCTGGTGTATGCTGCCTGTTTGGTGGTCCAGTGTTTGAAAGATCCCAGGGACCCAGATTAATTGAGACTGCTAGTCCTCCTACAGGGGAACTCAGCTTCATTCAGCCTTCTCTAATTCAGCAGCAGGAGTCAGCTGCTTCTGTTCATTGGTTGGGTGCAAATATCTGCATCTGACTCTTTCAGCTGCTTTTTGGGTCCTTCGGAATGCTGTCATGCTAGGTCCCTTTATGTGAGTGCTCCATAGCCTCAGTAATAGTGTCAGGTCTTGGGACCTCCCCTTGAGCTGGATTTCACTTTGGGCCTATCATGGGACCTTCTATTCCCCAGGTTCCTCTCCATTTCCGTCCCTGTAATTCTTTCAGACAGAAACAATTATGGGTCAGAGTTATGACTGTGGGATGGTCCCCTCTCCCTCATTTGAAGTCCCGTCTTCCTGCTGGAGGTGGCATCTATAAGTTCCCTTCCCTACTGTCAGGCATTTCATCTAAGGTCCCTCCCTTTTAGTTCTGTGAGTCTCTCAACTCCCAGGTCTCTGGTGCATTCTGGAGGGTCTCCCCAACCTCCTATCTCCCGAGGTTGCCTGTTTCCATTCTTTCAGCTGGCCATCAGGGCTTCAGTCCTTTTCCCTCCCCCAATGTCAGATCAGGTTTCTCTCTCCCCAGCCCCTCCCAGGTCCCTCTCTCCCTCCTCACTTGGGCACTTCAGCTTGTTGACCTTTGTGAGTTCTGTGGACTGTATCTCATGTATTCTGTATTGTTTTTTGGGGGGGGGCTAATGTCCACTTATTAGTGAGTACATACCATGCATGTCCTTTTGGGTCTGAGTTACCTCACTCAGGGTGATATTTTCTAGTTCCATCCATTTGCCCACGAAGCTCAGGATGCCCTCGTTCTTAATAGCTGAGTAGTATTCCATTGTATAAACGAACCACATTTTCTTTGTTGTTTCTAGGCTGTTTCCAGATTCTGGCTACCACAAATAAGGCTGCTATGAACATAGTGGGACACACGCGCCCCTGTGGCATGGTGGGGCATCTTTTGGGTACATTCCCAAGAGTGCCTAAAAAATGTTCAAAGTCCTTAGTGATTAGAGAAATGCAAATCAAAACGACCCTGAGATTCCACCTTATACCAATCAGAATAACTAAGATTAAAACTTCAAGTGACAGCACATGTTGGAGAGGATGTGGAAAGAGGAGCACTCCTCCACTGATGGTGGGATTTCAAACTGGTATAACCACTCTGGAAATCAATCTGGAGGTTCCTCAGAAAATTGGAAATAGATCTTCCTGAAGACCCAGCTATACCACTCTTGGGAATATACCCAAATGATGCCCCACCATACGACAGATGAATTTTAACTTGTGATTTTTTCTTTCTATAGAAAGTATTCAGTTTCTATGATTTTTTAAAGAAGACACTGGTCAGTAATTGCCAATACAGTTTTATATTGGTATCTCTTCTTGCTTATCAAAATTCCAGTTCTGAATCCCAATCCACTGTACTGAATTACACTAAGAACAATAGAGAAGTGCTTCCTCTAATATGTTCCTCATATGACTTTTGAGTACTCAGACTGACCACTTACAAATGGACCTAGAGGTGAGCCTTGGGAACCATTACCAGTTGGTTAGTATAACCAGTGTCCAGTTATTTTCAAGAATGTTTCGGGAAATGCTCATTTTATGCCAAAAATATTTGTAGACAGATTGGACAGTGCTGTAAAATTTCTTTCCTAATTAAAGTGTCCTTTCTTGTCTGTTCTTCAGTCAAGAAACACTCAGTGTTTTCCCTAAGAGATGCCTTGAAATTACATAATAGCGACAGAAAGGATTGTTAGAACACTGTTGCAATAACCACTAACAGTGGTAACAGGTCACCTCAGCAGTCCCCTCCATCCAGAGAGAATGTGGCCTTTAACTGCTGAGCAGCCCCAGAAGCTTTGATGAGATCTGCTGGGAAACATGCATTTGCATTTCCCACAAGGTCTCCAGTGAGCTGCTCACACACACTCAGTTCAGAAGCACTGCTTACAATCTTAAGGACGATTCAAGAGGAGAATCTAAATGTTCAGTCGAAGCATCCTGCAGCGGCTCTGTTGCCACCACCTGCTGGTAAAGGCTGAGGTATAAGCCTAATTTAGAAAGGAAACCAGCACTAGCATGCTCTATGTTACAAATGAAGAGACTGTTGCAAATAGTTTAGGAATTACTAGTATTTTATTGTCTCTGAATCTGACTGGATACTGTATAAAAAATGGAAGTTGTCAAGTGAAGAATGCTCACTTTCAAAAGCATTCAAATGACGTTATGGGTAGTGTCTTCAAATTGAGGCATTAGTAACTTTAGAAGCATTGATACCAGAATGACATGTATAGAACATGGTACCAACATGTGGTAGTAAATAAATAAATAATAAAATAATAAATATGCGTGATTGTATATGTTATAATTTTCAATAGATTACAACATATATGCAGCATCTTAAAACACAGAAGTAAGGTATCTGGCTAGAGAGCTGGCTCAGCAGCTCAGAGCACTTACTGCTTTTATAGGGGACTCGAGTGTGATTCTCGGGATCCATGTGACCATTTGCACCCCTCTAACTCCAGTTTTAGGGGTGACAACATTCTTCTGACCTCTTCAGATAAGTGACACACATAGATAACATGCATGCATCCACACATACACATAAAATAAAAACAAAAACAAATCTTCAAAGGAAAGGTGTCCTCAATTTCTGGTGCACAGGAAGGTCCCCTTGTCCTCTGTCTCCCACAGAGGAAGGTTCCCCAAGTTATGTCTGCTGACCTTGACATGCTCTGGGGACATGATTTACATGGTTTCCAGAATGCTTTTATTGTTATAAAATTAGAAATTTCATATTTTGTAGAGGAATTTATAAACCTTTTGTGTATATGTGTGGCTTTTTTTTCTGGTTGGTTGGTTGGTTGGTTGGTTAGTTGGTTGGTGGGTTGGTTTGGTTTTGTTTGGGAGACAGGGTCCCACTAGCCCTGATTAGCTTGGAATTCACTATGTAGACCAGGCTAGCCTTGACTTCTCAAATATCCTCTTACTTCTACCTTCCAAGTACTAGAATTAAAGGTGTGTACTACCACACCTGGGTGTAAACTGCCTTCCAATGATGTCTTTGAAAGGTTGAAACATAAGTTTGAAAAATAAGCTTTTATGTAAGCAAATTCACATTGTGGTGAGGTTGTACCTTTAGTGGACGCATCCACTTATAATCTCATTTTATGTCATGAACTCTGAAATATGAATACTAGTTTTATACATAAAATTACAATTTCACTATAAAATGGTAGTTCAAACAGATTATGAGTGTTTAAAAGCCTTTTGAAATGACAAATCATTCAATTTTGTTGTCAAATCTAAATTTTCAGTAATAAATATGAATTCAGCTATGTACCTTTAAAGTCAAAGCTCTGTTACAATCTGTCTTTTAGTCATTGCTGTTTTGTTTGTTTGCAGCCCATGTGATTGCAAAAGCAAAAGGTCTTGCGGTTTTGTCTGTGATTAAAGCCGGGTTTCTGGTCACAGCCAGGGGAGGCAGCGGGATTGTCCTGGCACGTCTTCCAGATGGAAGTAAGTTGGTACTGTAGAGCCCTTACCTCTCCTGTGCTCTGCGTCTGTCTTGGTCTCCTGGGGAGTATGACCGGTGCACAGTCCACGTGTGCTTCCTCTAAAGAATGTAGTATGTGTCAAGAGAAGCAGGAGGCCTGGCCTGAGGTTATTACGAGGCTGTCTTAGTCAGGGTTTCTACTCCTGCACAAACATCATGACCAAGAAGCAAGTTGGGGAGGAAAGGGTTTATTGAGCTTACACTTCCACACAGCTGTTCATTACCAAAGGAAGTCAGGACTGGAACTCAAGCAGGTCAGGAAGCAGGAGCTGATGCAGAGGCCATGGAGGGATGTTCCTTACTGCCTTGCTTCTCCTGGCTTGCTCAGCCTGCTCTCTTATAGAACACAAGAACACCAGCCCACAGATGGTACCGACCACAAGGGGCCCTAACCCCTTGATCACTAATTGAGAAAATGCCCCACAGCTGGATCTCATGGAGGCACTTCCCCAAGTGAAGCTCCTTTTCCTATGATAACTCCAGCCTGTGTCAAGTTGACACACAAAACCAGCCAGTGCAGAGGCTATGACTCAAGGAGTGTCTGGCTGTTCTGCTATAGTTTGTCAGCCTTCCATAGAACCCTTTCTAGAACATACTGCACACTTTTATTAACTCCTCGGCTCCATGGGAAAGCAAGTTTCTTCTGTGTATGAATGTCATTTGTAAACATCTTGGTTTCTCTATAAGACACTTGCAGACCTCCTGCCTCCTCCCAGCAGTCATGTTGAGAGCATTGTAACATTTTTTTGACTAAAAACTGTAATTTGATTTTTACAAGACAAATTCAGCATGCATTTGTTATGTTATTAATCTTAAGAGCCTTAGACTAGTATTTAAGACATAGCCACATGTCAGAACCAACTGAAGTGCCTTTTCAGTTTGAACTGTTGTTCTTCATGTATGGAGACACCTTGTTTTGTCAATGACTAGTTTAACAGTATCATGTATACTCATGCCCAGGTCCTAAGCACAGGTGTCGGAAAACACATCCTTTATCGCTAGGTTGGATTCATCATTCCCTGCAGATGTCCCCAGAGCCAGCAGGGTTGTCTTCCCACAGCTGTGGGTCTACTTTTCATGGTTCAGGGATGCCTTTGGTGTTGGGGTACATGGGTCAGGGTTGCCTTTGGTGTTAGGGTACAGCATAACTCCAGGGCTGTATCCAGTCACTTTCCTTCTATAGTCCCTCTAACGAAAACTCACCATGTAACCAATGTAATTTCAATCAATTCAGTTAAAACTCTAAATCTTTAAAGTTAGAAAATATGAAGCCCTTTCTATGAAATATTGTCCAAATGCTCAAGGGCAGAGTCTTAGCAGTAACACCAAACACAGTAGAGGGCTGGGCTCCGCCGGAAGCTCTACAGATCCGTCCACTGTCCACTGACAGTCACTGGTTGCTTAACCGTAAGGGCCTGTGTCTACCAGCCTCTCCATCCCTGCTCTCCACCACACTACATTTTCCTATTGTTTTCAAAGGCTGAGTGTCTTTCCCCCATCTTCCAGAAAAAGCAGCTATCCACTGCTGAAACTAACAGAAATGCTGCCCCCCAAAAGGCAAGGCAAGTTTCTGATCCCAGAGAACAGGCCTGTAAGGTAGGCATTGCCAAGCACAGGACTGAAAAGCAGCTTCGGGATTATTAAGCACTGATTCCCATAATCCAAGCTCTTCCAAGACTGGCAGGCTAATTCTAGGTATATCCATCAGTAATACTTGTCTAGGATGAGTTCCCCAGCAGAAGGAAGTCAGCGTCGAAGCATGATTTAGAGATAAGCACTCAACACCAAGCTAAAAATAATTTTTCTTTATTTGTTTCTGTACAGAAAAAATAAGTACACATCAATTTTAAAACACCAAATAAAGCTGGGCAGTGGTGGCGCATGCCTTTAATCCCAGCATTTGGGAGGCAGAGGCAGGCAGATTTCTGAGTTCGAGACTAGCCTGGTCTACAGAGTGAGTTAGTTCTAGGACAGCCAGGGCTACACAGAGAAACCCTGTCTTGAAAAACCAAAACCAAACCAAAACAAAACAAAACAAAAAAACAAACACCAAATAATAATATTGTGCTTAGATTACAAATATAAAAGAAACTTCTTTTGTGCAAGTGGTACCAAAACAATATATGACAGCAACAATTTAGAGTTACATTACCAGCCCTCACCCCAGGAGTCATTGAAACACTCTTGAATCTAGATCTCTTATGTCTGACACCATTGTGACCCTACCTGGGCAGTTAAGTTTAAAAATATTGATAGTTAAATTCTTACTGTTGTATATGTTAAGTGAATAATGAGATCATAGTTTAGGCATATGTGAGCCACTAGGGAAAGCATGAGTTTGTGAGTGTGACACTCTTGGTATCTTTTTAAAATCACTTAACTTTGAAACCATTTTAAAGTATAAGATTCATGAGTCTTTTAAAACATATTCATATGACACATTTTACACATTCGAATGTTCTTGTTTTTTGTCAGAATGGTCTGCACCTTCAGCCATTGGGATAGCTGGGCTTGGTGGAGGATTTGAAATAGGAATAGAGGTAAGTGGGCTGTCTACGCCGTTGTCACAGTCCCCAGAGGTAGCCCAGGCTCAGCATGAGGCACAGAGGCTCCTTAGGGCCCTTATTTTCCTTCTTCCGCTGGTCAGATCGTTCCCCTCCAGCTCCCTCTCCTCTCTCCTCCCCTCCCCTCCTTTCACCTCCTTCCTTCCCTTTCTGTGAACTTGTCTGTCTCTCACCTTCTGTGTTAACTTGTATATATCCAAGACGACATGAACACAGAATGTTCCAGTTCTGCTACTCCAGGTCTCATTAGCAGTGTAGACAGTAGAATCCACTTCGGAACCTTGGAAGTGCTACTCCCAGCAGCCATGGCCTCTGGCGCCTTCTCCAGGTAGCTCCTTTCCTCAGATAAGCTACCCAGATCTGATGTCCAGTTCTGATGTCCCCAGCCCTCTTCTTTGGACCCTACCTCTTATTTCCAGTCTCCATCTCTTCTTCCACAACTCCCAATCTCCTTTTTACACGCTACCATTTCTGTAGTCCCTATGCCCTCTGATTGCCCCAGCTGCATGTGAGCCTGCCTTGAGCATCAGGTCAGTAGCATTTGTTTTGAACATGTTGAGAGATTAAATAGTAATAGGGAGCTTGAATTTCAAAAAAACTAGAGACCAAAAAGGAGACCTACAAGATCATTCTTTAGAAATTGAGGATTTTTTCCAGTTTAATAGCCTTGAAAAAGAAGTGTAATGAAACATGAGAACATTAAACAAACATCTTATTGAATGCTATACTTTATTGTTTTCAAAGCAGCATGGGTTACTGGCTGAACTACACTATGGGGGAGGGTGGGACTGGCTCAGATTCAAGCCAGAGCACCCGCCTGCCATGTGATGTTGAAAGGCACTCTCTTCATCTACAACAGAGAGATGGAAATGGCCTTCCCTTGGCTTATAATAATAATCAAATAGACTGACATGCACAAAAAGCTCTTGGAAGGATATGTTTTAATCATTTACAAACTGTGGATCACAAAGCTTATACTGATAGTGGTATAAAATTAGTTCTGGAATTTATTTCACTAACATGCAAAAAGGATAATTATTAGTTTATTAAATGTGGTTTTGAATTTTTTATCTAGTTACTTATTGATCTTAAGTACTGTCTTTAGTATTTTTAGTGCTTCTTCTAAAGTATTGTTTGAAACAGATGCCCTAAAATATAGATACTAAATAACAAACAGTTCCCCAGGAATTCCATGCAGAGTAAGGGAAAGCCTGTTCCTGTTGCCGTGGGTGGGGAATGCCTGGGATTGGCTTCCACTAGAGAAGGAGAATTGAAGTCCCGCATCAAGGTCGTGCAGGGCCAGGTGAGCCGGGCTGCAGATACGATACGGTTCAGCCGTCAAGCTTAAGGACCATTACTGTGCTGCCAGTGTCCTCGCCTGTGAGGTTGGAGGTGTCAAGTGTACAGTAACTGTTATTTTCCTCTCCTTTGCTTCCCCAGCATCCCTACACAGTACACTCAGATCTGCTGTACTGGGCTTTGAACTTTCACGGATGTACCCCATCCTTATTAATATCAATTAATCTATTTTCAGAGATACAACCTCAAATGTGTGTCCTTTGTAACTTTTTTTGGTTGTCTCCCTGATCCTGAGAAAGTACATCTCAGTAAGAGCTTTAGAGATATCGATGACCTTGACTGGGAGAACATTATTTGTAAAGACCAAATAAGGTAAAAACTACTCAGCAAACTAAACATCTGCCATTGTAGATTTAGATGACAAGTCATGCTTTTCTTCTGAGTTCTAAAAACATCCAGCCATCTTAACCTTTGCATATAAATACCCTTGATTAGACAATTAAAAAATTAAACACTGGGAACTGTAACAATAAACACAATTTTACCATTTTGCTGTAAGAAGTTTTTTCCAAGGGGAAGGGGAGTTAAGTGGTAAATACCTATTTTCGTTGGAGTCGTCACCTAGTATGTATAAGAGCTTCCCCATAGCTGCACAGGTAGACACTGCACCCCCCCCAACACTGCCCCTTATTCTTAGTTTCCCTAACCTGTACTTCCTAGTTCCCTGAAAAATCCTGAGGCCTTCTGGGCTTAGGGCCTGATTGCATACAACTGCTGAGAGGAGGGACTGGATGCCAGTGTGAAGGTCCCAGGACCTTGTCTAGCTCCTCCTTTCCTGGAGGAATATGAATATCTTAAGAAGCCTAGCTGTGATTACTTCAAGAAGGTGGTCATTCAGCTGAAAAGACATTTATAACATCATATTAGTAAAATAAAAAAAGCTGAATCTAAATTGTACACATGGAGTAATGTAATAAATTGATATTACCTGTGTACATACTTATAAGCCATTAGGCCTTATAAGGTTCCAAATAAACATTGGAGAAAATACAAGATAGTTTTTATGATTTTTATAGCATGTATGGTAAATTGGTGTTTACAACATCCAAGAGAATTTGGCTGACTGTGATGCTGGAATTTTGTTTGAAAGATTTTAGACAGAGTCCCTGTTATCCCTTCCATGCATGGGCATCTCATTATCATAAACACCTTTGATATAAATAATAGTAACCACAATCTGCAAATAGTTAATCTCGTAGATGTTCTTAAGCACACAGTGCCTTTTTCTTAGGCTCTTCTGTTCTCTTCCCTATCACAGAGTCAGTGGGCCAACTGACCCACAACAGAGACTTTGTAGGAAATTTTGATATAAATATGCTTGGTTCTGAATTAGGCAAGCCAACTTTTCAGTGAGCTACAACAGCATATGAGAATTTTTTAGTATTATTCATACCCAATATCATATTTCCCTATAAGCCTGAAGCTAGTGATCTACAAATCTATAAGGAGTTTGCATTTGTCTGCAGCTGGTGACAGACAGCCTAAAACCTTGGTATATATTTTTCTCCCTGCAAGACATCAAGTAACAGGATAATAGAATGATTCCATGAGGTATGGAGATCTTGGTTCCCTTGTCAGTAAAACCTCTCATCTGTCTTTCCCTTTGGCCCTTTTAAAACTTACTGTATCTGTTAAAACATTAAATATAAAACCCAGGCAGCTAAAGGAATTTAGAAAAGTTGGGTTTTTTTTTTCCTTAGTTAGATGTGTCTTTATAATTAAAAAAATAGCAACAATGGAAGATCATCCATGTTTGGTAGAACAAAACCAAAGGCAGACCACAGGAGTAGAGCAAAGGAGTCCTGGGTAAGAAAAATACCTATCTTAGAAGCAGTCTTGGCAATGCCCATAGAAAGAGCAGGCATTAGGACCCAGCATAGCTTTTATCTCCAGTCTCCTGTCTAGCCCTGCAGGCTAAGGAACTCTCCCTATGACCACTCTGAGGTGGAACCCCGAACCTCACCAGCTGTCAAGTCTTCCTAAGGGCTGCTGGGAGTTACATCAGGGCTAAAGAAGGAAGAGGGCTTTCCACTCCTACCCACACTATAACTCCTGTTGTGGTGACTAAGTCTGGAGTCATTGTGCCCCTGCCCTGCCCCACAGGCCTGGACTTTATTGGACCTAATCTTGCCAGCAAGATTATATGTCCCTGCTCACAGCAGGCCAGAGGAGCCCTTTCTTTCCTTATTTTAGAGATACCCGAACTATATTTCGTTCTGAGTAAGATTCAAAGCTACTTCTGTATGGAAAAAAAATCCCTGATCTCTCTCTTTTATTTTTTTAATTGTTTACATCAGACTCCCCTCCCTTCTTATTCATTAAATTCAATTCTTTATTGGTTATTTTATTTATTTACATTTCAAATGTTGCCCCTTTCCCCCCTCCCCTTTGCCTCTATGAGGGTGCTCCTATACCCACCCACCCACTCCCACCTCACCCCTCTACCTTCCTCCTATGCTGAAGCCTCAAGACTCCACAGGACCAAGTAGCACCTCTCCTTCCACTGACACAAGGCCATCCTCTGCTACATATGCGGCTGGAGCCATGCCTCCCTCCATGTGTACTTTTTGATTGGTGGTTTATTCTCTGAGAGCGCTGGGGAGATCTGGTTAGTATTGTTGTTCTTCCTCTGGGGTTGCAATCCCCTTCAGCTCCTCAGTCCTTCGCCTGACTCTTCCTTTGGGGTCCCCGGGCCCAGTCTGATGGTTAGCTGTGAGTATCTGCATCGTTTTAGTCAAGTGCAAGCAGAGCCTCTCAGAGGACATCTATGCTAGGCTGCTGTCAGCAAATGCTTCTTGGTATCAGCAATAGTGTCCGGGTTTTTAATTGGACCTTTTGTGTCAAGGAAAGAGATCTGTGGAGCAGCCCTCCCTTCCCCTGACCAAAGCACAGGTGGGGCAGGCTTCAGTGGTGAAAGTCAGTTTACATCTAATTTATCCTGTTGTACCCAGCTCAACAGGCAGGCTTATGTCCTCAAGGAAAGTTCTTCCTGAACACTCTAGACAAATAGAGAGTTCTGCAGGTAAAACAAACAAATGAACAAACACATAAAGCCTACACAGGCAGCATGGTTTACCACACATTTATTCAAAGATGACAACATTCACCCATTGTTTTCTTAATGGGTAATCTGACTTCTGAGAACACAGCTTTGAAAGCCAGTAGTATAGAATACTAATGACAGGATATGTCATAAATACATTCATTATAGGACAATGGCAGTGAAGTCCAAAGCCCAGAAAACAGCACTACTGCTGCTGCTGCTGCTGGGATGGAGAGATGGTTCAGTGGTTAAGAGCACTGACTTCTGCTCTTCCAGAGGCCCTGAGTTCAATTCCCAGAACCACATGGTGGCTCACAACCATCTGCAATGGGATATGATACCTCTCTGGTGTATCTGAAGACAACTATAGTATACTCACATACAATAAATAAATAATTTATTTAAAAAAAAGAAAAGAAAAGAAAAGAAAAGAGTACTGCTTCCAGCCTGTCCTAGAATAATCTGACAGAATTCACTACAGACACTGAGTTTCTGTCATTGGAATTTGGTAAGGGTTGGAGCACCAACCAACTCAGCCATTTACAGAGAATATTAAGAAGACTTAGTGAGAAATGAGAGTTTAATCTTTAAGCCTCCAAGGACAGAGCTGAGTGAGGACTGGAAGATGTTGGGAGGCAATCCCTGTATCTGGTTTGTGTGGTGAGACTAGCCACTGCCTCGAGTTAGGTGTGTGAACCCCTGTAACAAGATCAGCAAGGAAGTCGCCTAGCTTCCAGGCAGAGTCAGCAGGGCTTGGGACAATGGAGAGGAGACAAGGCTGGCCTCTGTGGAGTATGACTAAGGTGTTGTGTGGCAAAGCTTTTCCTGAGGAAATGCAATACTCATCTACTCACTGCAAATAGGGCATCCACAACAGACCAAAGACCCAATGTAGTGAACCAATGAGTTTTATCTTCTCTTATTTATAGTAATATGGGTTGGGCAGAGGGATTGCTATAGGAACAGAAATGACTCAAAGACAGCTGCACCAATAAAGGCCTACTCAATTCCAGGCAGTTCTTCTAGTTTCTGCTGCTTCTGGGCAGCTGATCTCAGGGTCTTCTTTGCAGTGTTAATCCTGCCGGATTGGGGGGGGGGGAACATGACTACCACAAGATTTGAGCCAAATTTGAAGCAAACTTTATTAAATACTGGTTAGGAAGATGGACACTGGCCATGACCGCCCCCAGGATTCCTAGAGAATGCCACTGAATTATATTAGACAGAGACTTATAAAGGCAAAGCCCATAAGTTTATATACTTCTGCCTTTATGTAATCAGGGGTCCCTGGCTTCTGTCCATTGGTTGGGTGTAAGTATCTGCATCTGGCACCTTCAGCCGCTTGTTGGGCCTCTTGGAGGGCATCCTTGCTAGGCTCCTGTCTGTAAACACACCATAGCAACAACAATAGTCTTGAGCCTTGGCGCCTCCCCTTGAGCTGGATCCCAAGTTGGGCCGGTCACTAGACTGCCTTTCCCTCCGTCTCTTCTCCATTTTTGTCCCTGCAATTCTTTTAGACAGGAACAATTCTAGGTCAGAGTTTTTGACTGTGGGATGACAACCCCATCCCTCCACTTGATGCCCTGTCTTTCTACTGGAGGTGGACTCTACAAGTTCCCTCTCCCCACTGATGGGCATTTCATCTAAGGTCCCTTTGAGTCCTCTCACCTTCTAGGTCTCTGGTACCTTCTAGATGGTCCTCCCACCCTCCGAGGTTGCATATTTCTGTTCATTCTGCTGGCCCTTAGGGCTTTCCCCTCTCCTTCCCCTCTTCCACCCAGGTCCCTCCCTCCTTCTGCCTCCAGTGATTTGGAATTGAAGCATCCTCACTTCGGCCCTTCTGCTTAACCTTCTTGAGTTCTGTGGATTGTATCCTAGTTATTTTGTACTTTTATGGCTAATAATCCCTTTTTAGTGAGTACATACCATACATGCCCTTTGGGGTCTGAGTTACCTCACTCAGGATGATATTTTCTAGTTCCATCCATTTCCCTGCAAAACTCATGATGTCCTTGTTCATAATCGCAGAATAGTATTCCGTTGTATAAATGAACCATATTTTCTGTAACCATTCTAATGTTGTGGGACATATGGGTTGTTTCCATCTTCTAACTATTACAGATAAGAACACTATGAACATAGTAGAGCACGTGCCCTTGTGGCATATGGTGGGGCATCTTTTGGGTATATGCCTAAGAGTGGTATAGCTGGTTCTTCAGGTAGATCTATTTCCAATTTTCTGAGGAACCTCCAGATTGATTTCCAGAGTGGTTGTACCAGTTTGCAATCCCGCCAGCAATGG
Organism: Apodemus agrarius; assembly: GCA_964023405.1. Classification (NCBI taxonomy): domain Eukaryota; kingdom Metazoa; phylum Chordata; class Mammalia; order Rodentia; family Muridae; genus Apodemus; species Apodemus agrarius. The sequence continues at coordinate 93,250,184 of OZ030011.1, read as the reverse complement.
AGGAGTAAACCATTCAAACTTTATCAGATTCTCCAGTGCTTTCTTACACTGTCTCAGTGTTGCTCCACTGCCCAGCCTCATCAGGAGGACTTTGCTGCTTTTAGTTTTCAGCTATAGAATCTCTCGGCTGTCATCCTTTTCACTAGTAGCATCACAAAAAGAACACAGGATCATCTCACTCTTACTTCAGAGAAACAAAATACAGAGCAGATAGAAAATAACAAGACTGACTCTTCCTAAGTGGCCTCTCAGAGTTTCTTTTCTTTACTTAACTGTCCTGTGTGGTTAAAAGTGTAGAGTAAAAAGTCTGAGCTTCCAAGTTTGAAAGCCCACCAAAACCTGCCAATTCCTGAGCTCGAAAAACCTACCAATCCCTGACCTAAAATCCCACCAGCCCTACTCTTCACCCGAGAAACTCCTTCCCCAAGAAACCCTGTGTCCTGCTCAGGTCCCTATGACTTCTCTCCCTAGCAGAGGCAGCCACTTCTTGTGTGTTTCCTAATAAATCTCTTGTATGAGATTTGTTGTACCGTGTGAGTTTGTGGTGTTCCTTGGCTCCAGACTGCCAGAATACTTTTCTTCTTAAAGCCGCAATACTCCTTTTATTTTCTATATTCTTTGTTTACATTCCAAAGGCTTTCCCCTTCCTTTTATTTTTTATTAGATATATTCTTTATTTACATTTCAAATGTTCTCCCCTTTCCTGATCATTCCCTCCCCCCGAAAATCCTCTAACCCATCCCCTCTCCCCTGCTCACCAACCCACTCACTCCTGCTTCCCTGTCCTGGCATTCCCCTATACTGGGGCATTGAGCCTTCTCAGGACAAAGGGCCTCTCCTTCCTTTGATGTCCAACAAGGCCATCCTCTGCTGCATATGCATCTGGAGCCATGGGTCCCTCCATGTGTACTCTTTGGTTGGTGGTTTAGTCCCTGGGAGCTCTAGGGGTACTGGGTGGTTCATATTGTTATTCCTCCTATGGCGCTACAAACCCCTTCAGCTCCTTGGGTCCTTTTTCTAGCTCCCCCATTGGGGACCCTGACTGCAATACTTCTATTGGGGAAACCTTTCCCCTCAGAGCTTACTCTAAACAGTATGCAGCAACTAGTACAGCATTTCTGGAGAGAAATTTAAATCTTTTGAGTGTGAATGTACCAAACAATACAAGGATATTTGTTACCTCCAGTGCCTCTGAGTCATGGTTATATAATCACAGCATAGAGTGCTTAAATGGGCAGAAGGAATGCTATCAGGTGTAGTGGAACAGGCCTGCAATCCCAGCATTGAACAGACCAAGACAGGAAGACTGTAAATCCAAGGCCAGCATTGGCTGCAGAATGAGACACTGTACAAAACAAACAACAATAAAGAGATGTTAAACTATCTTGTCATTCAACACTGCAATCATCAGTTGCATAGTTAACTATGTCAGTTAGTATAAGTAAGTGATGATGCAGAGAAACGAGGCCAGTCCCTGGGCAGAGCTATTGGGTATCAGACAGCCTACGCTGTCTTGGGGCAGGGGATGAGGTGGGAGAGGGCAATTAAGAAAATGGTAGAAAGCAAGCAGGTTTTATATGGCAGTCAGCAGGGTGAGGACCTATGCTGATACAGACTGTCTGGATTGACTAGGTGGCCTTGCCTAAGGCAGTTGACCTTTGGAGGAAATTAAGTGTTGTGAGAAATATTTTTTTAAAAAGTCTGGCACACTTACTGCACTGCCGCCATCAGCTGGCGAACCACATGGCTCCAGCCAGGTGATCTCAACTCAGCGGTCTCTTTGTGCTGGAGCTCCCACGTCCCTTGGTGGATTGCTGCCACCAGGCCCACGCAATGACTGTCCATCCCACAGTCAGGCATCACAACACCCATTTGCCTGGTAGAATCAAAACTCTTAAAGCTTATAATTAACCAATCAGATTTATGTATCAATAAATTCTCGATTTACAAGATGCCAATACAATAATTTCAGAACCAAATGATAATAATATCCCAGTTATTCTAACCTTATATCATAACTACCTGTGGCTGGTTCATGTCTGCCTCCATCTTGGCCTTCTACCTTCTCGCTCTCCCTGAGATGCTCTCTATCTCTGCAACTCTTACTTCCACCTCTCCTTTCCCTGTCCAATCACAGGTCTCCTGCTGCCCTAATGCAATTGGACAGGGAAAATCCTGCAACATATCATCCTTTCTGTTTAATTAAATAAATTAAAAAAAAACTTAAAATCCTGCATCAGTTAAGAGAAGTTCCTAGATGGTTTAGGGTGGTTTCTGGCCAATAGGAATGGGCCTTAGGAAATCTGCCTTTCTGGTAAACAGAAACCCTGCCTTTAGGCTTTAGTCATTCCATTTACCTGGCCAAAGTCCTGTTTAGGACAGTGTCACTTTTACTGCCGAGGGGGAGGGGTAGTTTTGACTGGACAGTTGGCAAGAGTTGAGAAGAGTTCTGCACTTATCAAGAACCACTTATATCAGGGATGTTTTGATGACAAGATTTTTCTGTACATCAAACGAAACATCCATTAGAAACTGTTTAGAAAATTTTAAATAGCTATGCCTGTTAAGGCATCTTTTAGGATCCGCTTGGCCTGCTATATGGCCATCTAGGCTTCATTAGTTTCTTTTTCTCACACAGTGGAGGGTGGCTATGTGAACATGCCATCATTATAAAGGAGCTGAGCATCATTATAAAGGCTCTGAGCATCTATCAACATTATTTCCCCAAGATGACACAACAATTGAGAATTAGTGGCATTTACACCCAAATATATTCTATTTTAAACCTAGTTTCTTAGCACCTGCCATACTCCCTTCAATTTTACAGATACAGATAATGTATGTACCTGATCCTCATGACAGTTGGGTAAGGTAGGTTCTGTGTTAAGACCTACCAAGGTCTTACAAGAACAGTATGCCACCTAGAGTATCACAGCTTAAGGGGGAGGGAAATGGGGGTCAGCACTGCTGTCTCCAGTGATGCTTCACACATGATAGGTGATACTTTTTCTTCTTTAACTTTGGCCATTATTTGAAAAACAAACTCTATGTTGTATTAATCTAAGCATTCACTTGAGTCTCCTTAGACATTACTAATGAAAGCCAGCTAACACCATTTAAATATCTAATATGCAGTGTCAGGGTGTTAAGTATACAGCCACCTACAGAGTTAGGGTAGAAGTCACCTCAGACGTGAAGCCTGGAATGAAGTCCCGGGTCTGCATTCTATGGGACAAGATTTTGTATTCTGAGACCAGAGGCCATTTGGTCTTTACCTTGTTTGCTCTGTTCTGGTTTTCAGTGTGATGGTTTGCAGGCGCATTGGTACATTATTAGCTGTACTGCCAGTTGATGGGAGGGATAAAGGAGACTACTGAAGGCTGGGTGGCTCACAGGTATTTGCCATAATTACCTTGCAAGGCTGGCTTCTGGCCTTATCTACACAAAGCACTGGCATCCCTTTCATATCTGGCTTACTATCCACATTGAAGGTTTACATTATATGTGACAGAGCTGAGTTTAAGTCACCATGTATTTTATGCATTATTTAGGTATGGTTGTTTTGGTTTTGGTTTTTTCTCTTGGGGAGGGAGGTGTTGTTTATTGAGACAGTAGACTTGGAATTAGCTAACAGGATGGCCTTGAACACGCAGATATTCGTGCCTGTGCCTCCCAAGTGCTAGGCTTAAACGTGTATTCCACTTCATCAGGCAGTGTGGCTGTTTATAAATGAGTGGGTTTCTACATTTCAGGTATCAGATTTGGTGATAATTCTGAATTATGACAGAGCAGTAGAAGCCTTTGCAAAGGGTGGAAACCTGACCCTTGGAGGGAATTTTACTGTAGCAGTTGGGCCCCTAGGCAGGTGAGTAAAATATTGTAAGCTATAAAGAAAAAAAGGCATAGTTTTTCCACATTAAGAAGAAAGTGAAGTTAAAATGAACACACATGATTTCTAAAGTTTTTTTTTTTTTCATAAGTACCGGTCATGCTTTCTGTTGAATTGACGTAAAATTTTCTGTAAGTATAGTCAAGTTTTATTAACTGATAAAGGGTACAAGTGTTCTGGAATAAATGTTTCTTAAGGTAAGTCATTAGAATGTGAAATGGTTGAATCTTATTGAGCAGTGTTTATAACACTGATTTTCCCTTCCCTTTTAATGAAATAGTATTCTTGCATTAGTAATCACATTAGAGAGTTACAACTGCGCCTCCTTATGGAGGTTAAACTGTAAGCCATCTGCAACGCTCTGCGTAAGAAGAATGTGCTCGGCACTGCTCTCCGATGTTCCCAGACTCTGCCCAGAGGACCCTCCCAGGTCTCTCTCTCCTGTACAGTCCCACCAGTCCATCCGCCCTTCTCCAACACTTTCATGTGATATGTCTTCCCACAGCTGCCTTCTCTTCACATCACATTAAAACTCTAGCTCAGCTGGCAAGCCACGGCCCAGGAAGACAGGCCTTGTGGCTAAGTGCCAGTGTGAGCAGTCACTTTGCTTCTGCCATCTTTTGTAGGAACCTGGAAGGCAACGTGTCCCTGAGGAGCTCCGCAGCCGTCTTCACATACTGCAAATCCAGGGGCCTCTTTGCTGGTATTTCCCTAGAAGGAAGCTGTTTGATTGAAAGGAAAGAAACCAATCGGAAGTAAGTTCATACAGAGTGACTTTGATTTTTTTTGAAGTACAAGATGAGAATACTTCAAAAGTTGTCGTAATCTAAGAATTTACAAGTACACTTGCCAGTGTGGACAGACACTCCACTGAGTTTAGAGTAAATACTCCTACCAGGCTCACACCAGTTTTCCCAAGAGTACAATATCATAATGCTACCTTGTATATAAAACAGAGCTAGTTTGATGAGGGAAATTAAGGTTTGCCAAAGTCATTGTATAGAAACAAGAGTGATGTGTCTGTCCACTTCTGGTTTCATGAAGATAAGAATGCTTTTAGAAACTCAGTAATTTGCTGGGCAGTGATGGCACATGCTTTTAATCCCAGCACTTGGGAGGCAGAGGCAGGCAGATTTCTGAGTTCCAGGCCAGCCTGGTCTACAGAGTGAGTTCCAGGACAGCCAGGGAAACCCTGTCTCGGAAAAAGAAAGGAAGGAAGGAAGGAAGGAAGGAAGGAAGGAAGGAAGGAAGGAAGGAAGGAAGTCCTAATTTTAGGTCTTTGGCAGTTTTCTTCCTAAACCTCAGCTAAATCTTAGGTAAACTATAACAAAAACTCCCTAATCAACTGCAAATTCTCCAGTTAAAACAAACATTTTAAAGAAATCACAAAGCTATGCATAGGACTTCCTTTTTAGAAAAACATAAAGATAAGCTTAAGGAATATGTGTGCCTTATATGTTTATGTATTTCTATATAATTTGTGTCTGTCTATATGTGACATGTTTTTTTGTATGAAGAAAAGTACATATCAATATTTACATTCATTAACCTAGAAAGTGAGCTTGGGGTGAGTCTAAGAATTAGACATGGGGTAAGAAGTTGTGGCATATGATGTATTTCATAAGAATGATTACACATGTATGTGAATGTGCTGTATGTACCTCCAAAGCAGCTCTGTGTGCTACAGAAATGTTCTTAATTTTGTATTTACTAGATTTTACTGTCAGGACATTCGCGCGTATGACATTTTATTTGGAGATGTTCCACAGCCCGCTCAAGCTGAAGACCTTTATGAAATTCTTAATTCCTTCACTGAAAAGTATGAAACTGAAGGGCAGCGCATCAATTTGAAGAAAGTAGCGCGGGAGCAGAGGAAGGTGCTGTGGCCAGGTTTCCTGTTTCTCTCCGCGCACACAAGCGGTTCTGTCTTAGGACACACTATCTCTGCTATCCAGGACCCAGTGATACACTGAAATTCCTTTATGATTCATTTATGAGAAGTCTTCAGAAATGTCCTAGAGTTTTGACAGGTAGAGATTTTAAGAATCGTTTGTTTTCTGTAATTGTATGTCTCTTAGGATGAAATCTGGTAATGTCGAAGAACCAATTCCAGCTGTGACTTTCTTTCTTTGGTCCCTATTTTGTTCCTGTTGTGCAGAGTGGAGTTGGAGTATAGAGTTTAAGTTGTCACTGCCTTTCTCTGATGACTGTTTCCTGTGACTATATCACTGGACTTACAGCCCCCTACAGACCACATACACTTGTCAGAGTGGGAAGGCCTCAATGCCAGAGTGTCCTAGACCACCACACACACACACACACACACACACACACACACATACACACACACACACACACACACACACACACACACGCACATGTTAGAGAGGGAGGTGCTCAACTGCTAGAGTGTACTAGGTCAGCCCACATTAGAGTCTTACATCCTGCACCATACATATGAGTTTTGGGAGCCCTGTTAAGAAATACAAAGACAGAAACCTGATAAATGATGAACAGGTTAGAAACAAAATCATCCTATTCTCATAAGTAAAAGTAGATTTTTAAATTTTGTGTATTTATTTTTATGCCTCCCAGGCCAAAGAATTACCTCCAAAACCATCATCAAGGCCACAGCAATCCCGCCCACCCGTGGAACTGAATGCTGGCTCCCAGGGTAAGTGCTTCTGTTGTAGTTTAAATATAACAGTATTTAAATAATTAAGTATTAACAAAACAGGTAACCTTTGTTATATTTTGATATCAAATAGAAGAACATTTAAGAGAAAAATGAAGGTTCCGCATCTTCTAAGCCATGACTCAGGCTTTCATACAGGAGTCTTCACTGTCATAATTTGTAAAGACGTCTCTCATTTATAAGGTATTTTCTTACATCTACAATGAGAGTTATATTTATATTTAATGTTTTATCATATGGGGCTTGAGAATTTTCTCAGCATTTAATAGCACTCGGTGCTTTTGCAGAGGAAACAGTCTCCAGTCCTAGCACCCACATAGCAGCTCAAAACTTCTGTAACTGTTTCCAGGAGACTGGACACCCTCTTCAGGTCTCTGTGGGCAGTGCACATGTGTGGTTCACATAACACAGGCAAAACATTCATATAGATAAAAATAAAAGTAAAAGAATCTGTAGAAATTCAACTTATTTTGCTGTATATTCTTAGAAGTACATGGTCTCCACAAAGTGAACTAGGTCTAACTAGGCTGAGGGCCAGCCACAGTCATTTCAGGTTCTTAAGAGTGGGAGGATTGGATCAGCATGAACTCAGTCTCGGGCAAGCTGACAGGTGACTCATTGCTGTTCTGAAGCTGCACTTAGAGACGGCATTCAGTCTCTCTCTCTCTCTCTCTCTCTCTCTCTCTCTCTCTCATGTCTTTTTCTCTCTTTGAGTTCATCTCAGTCTTTTGTTAGTGACACACTTCCTTGTTATACAATAATACATAATCAAAAGCCGTTTCATTATTTTCCTCAAGCCCATTCATTAGTTTTTCTGGAAAACCCCATGTAACTATGCCACCAGAAAGCATAGTGCGCACACAGTCATAGTTCAGTGTCTGCTAAAGCAAGTTATACATTAACTTCTAACTCTCAGAAAAACCTCCAACTCACAGGTCATCTGGGCAGAAGCTTGAGGTTACAGTACTAGCATGAGAACAGAGAAAGGTGCTAAACAGGCTAGGGTAAGGGTTATACTTTTAACTTGTCTTAAATTTGAAAAAAATCTCTTGATTAAGCTCACCCAAATATATATTTCTACAATACTTTTCAAACTTTTCCACATGCAATATCAATTCCTCTTGCAACTTCCCCCAGGGCTCCTTCACAAGCCTGAATTCTGTCTCTTAGAACTTGTACCCTAGTGTCCTTAGGCAGGCAATGCCAAGGGGAATCAGTTCCAGGAAGGTCAGCTCACTAATCCAGTAGACCCAACTATTTCTTCTCTACCCTGCCCCTGGTATTTCCTATGGGCATCCTTGTCCTTAGTGACCCAGGTCCAGTGTTTCTTTTTCTTGGGGTCTTCAATTCTCTTAACTACTAAAGCTCCAGGTTTCTCAAAAGAACATTTCCTGCTTGAAATATCTGCTGATACAACTCAGTCATCTTGGGTTGGCTAAGATTTCCCAGAGAATAATGAAGGCAGTCAGCCTTCACATCCAGAACCCCGTGACCCGTTGTGCCTGGGTTGACTGCTTGACTGGCCAGGGCCAGGGCAGTTTGTTGCTGTAGACATCAGAGCCATTTCCTTGTCTAGTAATTCTCTCAGTCTGTTTTCCTGAAAGTTTTTACCAGAGTTGTATTTGAGGACAAATATAATATTTTTTAAAAAGGCAAAACACAGATAAGCATACAAGAAAGAGCAATGCCATCTGCATATTGTATGGTTTTGGCTTCTTTGTCAGAGATCAAGTTTCCATAGCTATGTGGGTTTATTTCTGAGTCTTCATTTCTATTCCATTGATTGACTTGTCTTTCTCTGTTCTAATAATCTCTATTGCTCTATAGTCAGGGATGGTGATTCCCCCAGGAATTCTTATATTGTTGAGAATAGTTTTCACTATCCTTGGCATTTTTGTTATTCCATATTTATTCAAGATAGTACTTGAAGTTATTCCTATACAAAAAAAGGAGATCAAAGGGATACAAATTGGAAAGGAAGAAGTCATGGTATCATTATTTATAGATGATATGATAGTATATATAAGTGACCCCAAAATTTCTACCAGAGAACTGCTACAGCTATAAACAACTTCAGCAAAGTAGCTAGATGGAAAATTAACTCAAGCAAATGAGTAGCCTTCCTCTATACAAAGGATAAACAGGCTGAGAAAGAAATTAGGGAAACAACACTTTACACAGTAATTACAAATATAGAATATCTTGGTGTGAACTAAACAAGTGAGAGATCTGTATGACAGGAACTTCAAGTCCCTGAAGAAAGAAACCTAAGAAGATTTCAGAAGGTGGAAAGATTTCCCATGCTCATGGATCAACAGAGTAAAAATGGCCACCTTCCCAAAAGCAATCGACAGATTCAGTGCAAGCCCCATCAAAATCCCAGCTCAATTCTTCACAGAGATAGAAAGATCAATTCTCAAGGCTTCCATACATGAGTACTATCTTCATGTCATTTCTGCCCTTTTCTTTCCCCTAATTCCTCCTGCTTTACCAATTTCCTTTCAAATTTATAACTTTATCCTCTTTATCTTTATCAAAGATGATATATGAATATATATGTATACATGCATGTATATGTTATATGTATATGTATATATGTGTGTGTGCATATATTTATATATATATATGTATATATATATATACACACACACACACATATATATATATATATATATATATATATAAAATCTTTACATCCCTTCCATTCTTTCCCATTGTGTATATATAGAATCTTTTCATCCTTTCTTCCATGATGTTCCCAGTGCCTTATTTGTTGGATAGTAGGATTGGATTGTTTTATATTGTATTGTTTTGTTTTGTACTATACTGTACTGTACTGTATTGTATAGTATTGTAGATATGTCACCTAGGATTGAGTAGTCCACAGTCAGTCATTGTCTACATTCTGACCAGTTGTGGCTATCGCTATAATGGTTTCCATCTGCAACAAAAAGCATCTTTGATGACTAAGAAGAACTATACTTATCTCTGGACATAAAGATAAGTACTTATAATACAGTTAAAAATTTATACTGGTTTAGAAAATTTAGAAACAGTAGGTTCTTCTATAAGGTCTATGGCCTTGCTGGCTATGGGTAGTTGACTGTGTTTCCAGTACCAGGCATGAATTCCCTCCTATTGAACAAAGTTACATCCAATTAGATGGTTGCTAGTTACCATTAGCTATAAGAGCCACTATTGCACCACTGGGGACATCTTTCCAGAGTAGTCATTGCTTTAGTCCATAGAGGTTACAGTTAGGCAAGGCCCTCTTTTCTCCCTTAGTAGAACCTTACATAGAACCTTCCAGTACTGCAGAGGTATTCCTCAGGGAGGAAGCTATTAGGTTTACTCCAGCTCCATTCCTCCAAGTCCTGTGTTGAAAGTGTGGTGTCTTCAGCAGTAGTCTTACTTTTAAGTTCTAGGAGGCAACAAAGGGCAAAATAGCCTGGGATGTTTTGAGTGCTCTTGGATCCCCCTGGATCCCCATGCTTAGCGTTGGGGTTTCATTAGTGAATCTGTGACTCTTGGAGGGATCATTATTACACCAGAGTGGCATAACTTCATTTAAACTAGAAATATCTCTCTCTCTCTCTCTCTCTCTCTCTCTCTCTCTCTCTCTCTCTCTCTCTCTCTCTCTCTCTCCTTCCCTGTGTGTGTGTATGTGTGTGTGTGAACACAAAATAGTATGTTATGTTTTCCTCTGGCTCTAACATCCTTGGTGTTATTTAACCTTCCTCCATTCCTCTCCCCTACCCCATTTTCCCATGCCACCTTCATAGTACCCACACCCTCCTATCTCACTCTCTAGAGCTCTTTCTCCTACATGCCACAGTCCTTTTTCTTTCTTTCTTTCTTTCTTTCTTTATTTATTTATTTATTTATTTATTTATTTATTGGTTTTTCCAGACAGGGTTTCTCTGTATAGCCCTGGCTGTCCTGGAACTCACTCTGTAGACCAGGATGGCCTGGAACTCAGAAATCCGCCTGCCTCTGCCTCCCAAGTGCTGGGATTACAGGCATGTACCACCACTGCCTGGCACCATAGTCCTTTTTTAGCCTCCTGGTTTAAGAGCAGGTCTCTCCAGGTTCTTTCCTCTCATCTTAGGATTCATGAATGAAGAGAAACTATGTGACATTTGTCTTTCTGGGTATGGGCTACCTCATCCAGTGTCATATTTTTTCATTCCATATGTTTAGTTGTAAATTTTGTTAAGTTCCCTTATTTCTGGGCATATGCCAAAAAGTAGCATATCTGGGTCATATGGTAGATCTACATTTAGCTTTTTTGATAGTCACCACACTGATTGCGTAGTGGTTGTACCAGTTTGCAGTTCTACCAACAGAGAGCAAGGGGCCCCTTTCTCTACAGCCTCTAGTGTTTGTTGCTGGTTGTTTTCTTGATCTTGGCCATTCTTCCTGGGGTTAGATGAATATCAAAATAGTTTTAATTGTTTTTTCTAATTATTAAGAATGTTGAACACCTAAAGATATTTCTTAACCATTATTTTTATTTCTTCTTTTGAGAACCTTTTGTTTTGATCCTTAGCCCATTTTTAATTGGGTAGTTTTCTATCTTTATTCTTTTTTTTTTTGAGTTCTTTGTTTATTCTAGATATGAATTGTCTGTAGGATGCTTAGCTAATATTCTTTTTACTCTGTAGGCCTTCTCTTGATCGTTACTTTGTTATACAGATACTTTTTGGTTTCATGAGATCGTAGTTGTCAACTGATGACCTTAACTCCTGGGCCAGTGCAGTCCTAGTCAGGAAGTCCCTCCTTGCACACACATCTCATAGGCTCTGCCTTCGTTTTATTCTAGCATTGCCACCTTCTCACGTTTCACATTGAGGTCTTTGATGCATATGAAGTTCCTTTTTGTGCATCGTGGTAGACACAAGTCTAATCACATCCTTCCAAATGTAGGCATCCTGTTTTTAACCACAATATTTGTTGAAGAAGCTGTCTCTTTTCCAGTGTGTATTTTTGATATCTTTGTCAAATATGAGATAGCCATATTTAGGTCATCAGTTCAGTTGATTTACATGTCAGTTCTTGTGCTGGTACCATGCTGTCTTTATCTCTGTATCTCTCGACTACAGCTTGAAACCTGGTGTGGTTACTCACCCAGTCTTTCTGATCAGGATTGCTTTTACTCTCCAGGCTCTTTATGTATTATTTAGGACCTTCCCCCCCCTAATTTCTATGAACAATGTAATATATATTTTGATTGCATTGAATCAAAAGCAATCTGTTAATTGCTTTTGGTAGGATGGTTATTTTTTTTCAATATTAATTCTACCAGTCCATGAATGTGGAAGTCTTTCTAGCTTCTGATGTGTTCATCTATCTCTTTCTCTGGAGATCTAAAGTTTTCATTGTAAGAGGTCTCTTACCTTTTTAATTGGCTTTATTCCTAGATATTTTGTTTATTTTAATTGTTTCATTCTATCTTATGTGTATTGATGTTTTATCTACATGTATGTGTGTGTGACACATGTGGACAGTACCCAAGGAGACCAGAAGAGGGTGTTAGACTCCTGGGAAGGAAGGGAACATGCAATTTGTGAGCTGCCATGTGCAAACTGGGAGTCAAACTCAGATCTGGACTGTCTGGTGCTTTTAACCTCTCAACCATCTCTCCATCTTCTTTACTTTCTTTTTTTTTTTTTTTTTTTTTTTTTTGAGGGGGGGTGGGATGGGGAGTGAATTTGGTGGTGGGTTTCTTTAGTTCCGTTTGGGGTTTTATTTGGTTATGCTTTTGTTTTTTCCCTGAGGCTCATGTGAACAGGAGTGTTTCCATGATCTCTGTCAGGATATTTGTTAAGGCTGCTTATTTTTGTTAGGTGATTTTGTATCTTAGCACTTCATTGAAAAGTGTTGATCATTTCTATAAGTTTTCTGGTAGAATTTGGGGGATTTCTTAATGTGTAATATCAAACCACCTATAAATAGGGATAATTTGACTTATTTTTCTATTTGTTTCCCTTTAATTTCCTTTTCTTGTTTTATTGCTCTAGCTAGGTTCCAAGTGCTATATTAAAAAGAAGTGGGGATGGTGGACAAACATGTTTCAGTCCTAATTTTAATGAGGTTGCTTCAAGTTTTCAACATTTGGATGTTGGCTATGGGTTTGTCATTTATAACCTTGATTAGGTTCAGGTATGTACTATCCTTCTGTCCTACTATCTTAGGACTTTTATTATAAAGGCATGTTGGGTTTTGTCAAGGTCTTATTTTTGAAATGATAGTGTGATTTTTGTCTTTAAGTTCATTTATATGATTTATTATATTTATTGACTTAAATATTTTGAGCTATTCCTGTATCTCAGAGGTAAGGCCAACCTGATTGTTCTGGATGGCCTTTTTTTATATAATCCTGTGATTTTTCTGCAAGTATTTTATTTAGTATTTTTGTGTCTATGTTCATCAAGAATATTGCCCTATCATCTTCTTTTGTGTGGCGTCTTCATTTAGTTTGGGTATTATAGTAATATGTGCTTGTAGAAGGAGTTTGAAAGTGTTCCTTCTGTCTCTATTGTCTTTAATAATTTAAGAAACATTAGTTTATATCTTTGAAAGTCTGGTAGACTTCTGTGGTGAATCCATCTGACGTGGGCTTTTTGTTGTTGTTGTTTAATTCCGAAGGCTTTTCATTACTATTTTGGTCTCCGTTTTGGTTATGTGTTTGTTTAGGGTGTTGATCCTCTTGGTTTAATTTAGATGATTTGGATGAATCTAGAAATCTATCCATTTTTAGATTTTTTTAACATAACAGACTATGAATTTTTAAAGTATTTCCATATAATCTGAATTTCTTTGACATCTGTTGTAATATTTCCATCTTCATCTCCAATTTATTGATTTGGGTTATCTATTTCATTCTTTTGATTAATTGGGTTTGTCAATGGTATTTATCTTCTCCAAAACCAGCTCTTAGATTATTGATTCTTTGTATTATTTTATTTGTTTCTGTTTCATTAATTTATGATCTAGTTTGGGGTTTTTGTTTACTTGGTTTGATGGTTGGTTTGGTTTGGCTTTGGATTTTTCAAGACATAGTTTCTCTGTGTAGCCTTGGCTGTCCAGGAACTCACTTTATAGACTAGGCTAGCCTTCAACTCAAAGATCAGCCTGCTTCTGCCTACCAAGTGCTGGGTTTAAAAGAATAGGGCACTACTGCCCAGCTTTGCTCCAATTTTTAATATTTCTTGTGATCTATTGGATTGAGTTCATTTATTCTTGCTTTTCCAAATTCTTGAGTTGCATCATTACATCAGCTATTTGTATTTCTCCTGATACTTTAATGTAGGCTCTGAGAGCTATAACTTTCCCTTAGGATTGTTTTTCTTTTTATTGTCTTTCAAATTAATTAAAATATAATCACATTACCCCTCCACATCATTTCCTCCTTGCCCTCCACTTTCTTTCAAATGTATAGGCTCTTAATCTTTTATCATTATTGTTAAATTTGCAAATAAATATGGAAATGCAGCCTGCAGAGTCTGACTTAGGCTGCTCATCTCTGTGGAAGACTAATACTCCTCAGCAACCACTAATTGTCTATAGCTCTTCAAATAGAGGTAAGGGCCTGTGTAATTTCCCTCATCCACATTGGCATTTCTATTGGTGTTATCATTTTTCTGGTCTTGTTATCGTTTTTCTGGTCTTGTTAAGCAGATATATTGAGATTTTGTGGGTATGCCTTCCCTGTCTTATGTAGAAGACATGATATTTCAGCCCATATCCTAGTATTTCTGGCCCTTATATTCTTTCCACTCCCTCTTCGAAAATATTCTCTGAGCCTTAGGTATAGGAGATGTGTTGTGAATATACCAATAAGTGCTAAGCATCTCAGAGTTACTTTTTCTCTGAATTTAAATTCAGATTCCTGTCATGTCTTCTACAGCAAAAGAACTACACTTCCCTGTAGGATAAGGATTTAGAATACAGTTAGGGATCATCCTTTTTTATTAAAGTGACAGTAGTAGGTACTCCTCTGAGATCTGTGATCTTACAAACCACAGGTAGTCAAGCCACCAGGTTTGCAATCCCAGTCATGAATTCTCTCTTATTAAGTAGGTCTTAAGTCCAATGAGACGGCTATTGGTTCCACCAAGACATATATCTTGCCAGGCTGATCATTGTTGAATTTCATAGGCTAAGGACTGCTTTTAATGTGTTCCAGGGGACTTTGTTGTGTTTTGGTTTTATTTTTATTTAATTCTAGGATTTAAAATTTTTTCTTTGACCCCATTTATCATTAAATAATGTGTAGTTTAATTTCCATGACTTTGTGAAAGTACTAGGGGTTTGTTTGCTGTTGTTTTTTAGGATTTATTATGTTGTGGTCAGATCAGATACAGGAAGTTATTTCAACTTTTAAATTTCTTAAGATTTGTTTTATGTCCCAGTATGTGATCTACTTCAGAGAAGCTTCCATGTGCTGCTAAATAGAAAGTATGTTCTTTGGTGTTTAGATTGAATATTCTATAGATCTCTATTAAGTTCATTTGATATATGATGTCATTATATATCATTAGTTTTGATGTTTCTCTCTCTTTTTTCTCCTTTGTCCAGGTGGACTGTTTTTTGAGAAAGTTGGATATTAAAATCACCTACTATTAGTGAGTTGGAGTTAATCTGTGTCTTTAATTCCAACTTTACTCTTTTTATGAGATTAGATATTCCAGAGTTTCAGATACACACACACACACACACACACACACACACACACACACATATGGTTGGTAATGTCTTCTGAGTTAATTATACTCCTGACAAAAATGAAGCATTCTTCTTTTTCTCTTCAGATTAACTTGTTTAAAGTCTATTTTGTCAGGTATTAGAATAGTGAGCCCTCAAGTTGCTTTCAGGTCCCATTTGCCTGGCATACTTTTTCAGTCCTATTCCTTTAAGGTAGTGTCTATCATTGAAGGTATGATGAGTTTCTTTACATAACAGATAAATGGATTTTTTTTCTTAATCTGTCCAACTAACCTATGTCTTTTGATTAGGAAGTTGAGGCAATTAGTGTTTAAAGTTACTGTTGAAAGATGTGTATTGCTTGCTGTTATTTTGTTGGTGGTGATTTTTTTCCTGTTTGTGTTGCTAGTCATATTTTGTGTTTCATTAATTTTAGCTTTATTTGTTTTCTTTCTATAGTGTCTTGGCTATAATCATTCCTCTCTTCAGTCAAAATTGTTACTTTCAGTATTCTCTGTCAGGCTATTTTTATGCACATTAATTCTTTCAGTCTGTTTATGTCATGGAATGTTTTTCCTTTTCCTTTTAACTATGGTAGATAGTTTTGCTGGGTATAGTAGTCTAGGTTGGCATCCATGGTCTGTTAGAACCTGAACTATATTGCTCCAGTTTCTTCTGACTTTTAAAGTTTTCATTGAAAAATCGGCTATTACTCTGATGGGTTTTCCTGTATTATGTGAGTTGTGGTTTGTCTCTTGCATTCAGTATATCCTCTTTTGTTCCGTATACTGGTGTTCAGCTATAATATTCTGTGGGACATTTCCCTGTAGTGCTTATTATCTGTATGAGTATACCTTCCCTTAATTTTCAGCTTTCTTCTATGATCCTGTTGAGGATCTGGTATATGAACTGACCTGGCATTCTTCTTCTTTTAGGCCTATAATTTGAAAAATTGGTCTTGTGATGGTGTCCCAAAATTCCTACATGCTCCATTCCTATGTTTTTTAAATATTTCATATTCTTTACTTGAGTGGTCCAGTCCATTTACTTTATCTTCTCCTGCTTATATTCTGTCTTTTCCTTGATCCATTCTACTTTCCTCTGCACTGATTATGTTGCTGAATTGTTCAGTTCCATCTTTGTTTCAGCTTGAGTTCTCTTCAGGATTTCTATTATATTACAGAATTTGATTTTCGAATTTTGAATTTTATATGTCATTTTATTTATTCATATATTTGTGTTTTCTTGGATATTGTTCAGGTATTTATTGCTATACTCTTTAATTTCTTTGAGCTATTTGTTCATATTTTCTTTATAGCTCTTGAATTCTTTGATGAAGTTTATGATTCTTCTTTCAAATTTCTGTGTCCTAGAGTTCATCTAAATAATTCAGAGAACATTTCTATGGGATCAGTGGGTTTATGGGCACAGATCATACTGTGTTGACCTGTCATTATGTGAAGTGTTTGCACTGTGACCTGGTCGCATGGACCTCTACTGTCGTCTGATGTGCCATGCTAGCCTGCCCCAGGCTGGACTGCTGCAGAAACTGGAAGAGCTCAGCCTGCAAATATAAGACTGGTGTTGCTTACACCTGGGGAAATTGACCAAAGAAAGGTTGTGCAAGACCTACGCGACCAGAGATAGGCCTGGGAATGGTGTTAGCAGGCAAGGAAGGGGGTCCGTGTTCTGGTCATGTTTGATCAATCTGAAACAAACCTAGACATATCTGAGAAAGGAGAATATTAACTGGCCTGTGGCATGACCATGAGGTATTTTCTTGGTTGATTATCAATGTAGTATAGCCCACCACACTGTGGACAGTCCCACCCCTGACAGATGGACCTGGGAAGTATAAGAAAGGCAATTGAATGTGAGCCTAGAGTAAGCAAGCAAGCAGCTTTCCTCCATGGTTCCTGTCTGTGCTTCTGTCTACTTCCTGGCTTTCCCTTAATGATAGACTGTGACCAAGGGTACATGAACCAAATAAACCCTCTACTTCATAAGTTTGGTTTGGTTATTATTAACACAAAAGTGGAATGTGAACTAGTACAGTCTTATCACTTTTTCAGGACATTTATTATTAGAATTGTGTTTTTCATGTATCTAGTTTATTAACAAATAGATTATATTAAATGTATACTACAGTGTGTGACATAGACTGTAACATAAAATTGTACCTTGGATCTTGCCCTTCAAGAATTTTTGGTATAAGAAGAACATTATGTGTTAAAATGCAGCTACTATTAGTGGAAGGAGGACTAGAATAAATAGTGATGTTCTTCATGAGGATAACAGGCTTGTCCAGTCCCACTTTTATGTTTCAAATCCATTTTCTTAGCCCAGATTCCTCACTTATTCTGCTTCTGTACATTGCTCACCACAGACATTCCCCACCATGTATATCTCCACCCAGATACATTCTTTAGCATGTAATGCACTTCCTCACATACAGACCCACTATGATATCGTCTATCACAGTCTCTCTCAGCCCATGCATGCCTCTCTTCTGTTTATGTTGGAACATCTTGATGTGTTCCTCCGGCAAGGATGACTTACTTCCTTGTTAACAGGATCATATTCATTCATCCCTATATGTTTCTCTGTATTGCCCCGGCTGTCCTGGAACTCACTCTGTAGACCAGGATGGCCTCAAACTCAGAAATCTGCCTGCCTCTGCCTCCCAAGCGCTGGGATTAAAGGCGTGTGCCACCACTGCCCAGCCCACCTCAGAGTTTCTTATGAGAGTGTTAATGTCTGATTCAGGGATACTTACTTTTCAAATATTTTGAGATCATTTCATCAATTGTTCCCTTTATCTCCTAATATATGTGTTAAAGCAATACTCTAATTCACTCTATAAAATTCAGATTTTCATCTATTATCTTATTTGTATATTAATTTTACAGTATCATATTCCCTTCCTATGCTTTGTCTTGGTAGAGATGTTTATTTTATGTCTTTTAGTAAAATTTTTAGTTTCTTTTGTCTTGTTAGTTTTTGTTTTATTTTTGTTGCTATTTGTATTTTTTTGTTTATTTTGTTACTAGATTTCTCTCCTGGTAGAGTAGGCTGATGGTTCCTGTTTCCATCTCAGAGTTGAGGAAATCTTAGTTGGAGTATGTCTGTCTAATATCTGGCAATCTACCCAAAGTTATTTCTATTCAGTTTCTTCAAGTGGGTTCTTTCAAGGTTCCTGTATTTTCTCTCATGTGGATAGTATTTTCTGTGTCTTTCTATTTATGAATTTCATGGTATGTGTGTGTCCTCAGAGTGCATGAGGCTGCCTGAGCATTTGGAGAGGAGGAAATTTCCAGACCTCTGGTGCAGGAGGAATTCCTCAGAGCCAGCCCAGTTGAGTGTGAGAATATGGTTTGAAGGCTGAAAGTGGGTGCCGTGCATTCTTTCTGCTGGGAAAGGCCTGCTGATCATTTTTAGTCAGCCATAGTGGGATTCAGCTCACTGTGGTTTGTAGTCTCTAATTCAGGAGGAAAAATATGATTGTTTAATACAGTCATATACATTATGACTCTTTAAATTCATCCTGAACTTGGGGTATCTATCAGAAGCTCATCTGTGTGAAGTCTGAATGTTCAGAGATCACTGTGTGGGTCTGTAACCTGTCTCGCTAAGGTATTCTTTGGTTGCTTCTGGAAGAGATGTGCAAAGACCATGGACTAGTACCAGGCCCTTCAGCTTCTTGTGCCTTGTACCATGATGGCCTTTGTACAACTTTGGGCATCTCTCAGTTTACAGCCTGGCCCAGAAGTGTAAACAAGGTCAGGATTTGATGGTTTTGTGTGTTTTATATACTGTAATAAGCTTTTAAATCTCCCTCCGTTTTATTTTTATTTTAACAGGTAATAGAAATGAATATAAGCTATATCCTGAGCTTTCTAGCTATCATGAGAAAACTGGTAAGTAAAAAGCTATTACTTAAAAATTACATATAACCACCCTACAGTCACATAATTTCCAATTAATTTGATGGGTTATAAAAATCTCTAGGAAGGGTTCATAACTCTGAGATTTTTTTAAAAGTAAGTTTAATTGTAAATATTCTTTTTTGGCTTTTTTTTACACTCTAGATTTTATTCTGCTGCCCGCCCCCCAGTCCACCCTCCAACTGTCCCACATCCCATACCTCCTCCCCACCCCCCACCCAACCAAGCCTCTAAACTCCCTGGAGCCTCCAGTCTCTTGAGAGTTAGGTGCATCTTCACTGACTGAACCCAGACCCGGCAGTCCTCTGCTATATATGTGTTGGGGCGGGGGGGGGGGAGGGTGGTGCTCATAGTAGCTGGTGTATGCTGCCTGGTTGGTGGTCCAGTGTTTGAGAGATCTCAGGGGTCCAGGTTAATTAAGACTGCTGGTCTGCCTACAGGGTAGCCTTCCTTCTCAGCTTCTTCCATCTTTTCCCTAATTCAACCACAGGGGTCAGCAATCAGTTGGGTGCAAATATCTGCATCTGAATTTTTTTCAGCTGCTTGTTGGGTCTTCCAAAGTGTGGTCATGCTAGGTTCATTTTTGTGAGTGCTCCATAGCCTCAGTAATAGTGTCAGGCCTTGGGGCCTCCCTGTGAGTTGGATCCCACTTTGGGCCTCAGGCTCCTCTCTATTTCTATCCCTGCAGTTCTTTCAGAAAGGAACAATAGTGGGTCAGAGTTTTGACTGTGAGATGGCACCCACCTCCCTCACTTGATGGCCTCTCTTCCTGCTACCTTTCCTTACTTTTCATCTTTGAGTCCTGAGAGTCTCTTGCCTCCCAAGTCTCTGGTGCATTCTGAAGGGTGCCCCTAACCTCCTACCTTCCGAGGTTGTCTGTTTCCATTTTTTCTGCTGACCCTCAGGGCTTCAGTTCTTTTCCCTCACCCAATACCACTTTCCCTCCCAGGTCCCTCCTGCCCTCCCCCACTTGTGATTGCTTTCTTCTCCCTCCCAAGTGGGATTGAGGAGTCCTCACTTGGGTCCTTCAGCTTGTTGACCTTTTTGAGTTCTGTGGTATTCTGTACCACATGTGGTATTCTTTTTGAGAATCTTGGGTATTCTGTACTTTTCTTTTTCTTTTATTTCTTCTCTCTCTCTCTTTCTCTCTCTCTCTCTCTCTCTCTCTCTCTCTCTCTCTCTCTCAGCTAATAGCCACTTATTAGTGTGTACATACCATGCATGTCCTTTTGGGTCTGAGTTACCTTACTCAGGATGATATTTTCTAGTTCCATCCACTTGCCTGAAAAACTCATGATTTCCTTGTTCATAATTGCTGAATGGTATTCCACTGTTTAAATGAACCATATTTTCTGTATCCATTCTTCCTTCTGTCCTGGGACATCTGGGTTGTTTCCAGCTTCTGGCTAGCACAACTAAGGCCTCTATGAACATAGTGGGACACATGCCTGTGTGGCAGGGCAAGGCATATTTTGGGTATATTCCAAAGGGTGGTAATGCTGGGTCTTCAAGTAGATTTATGTACAATTTTCTGAGGAACCTCCAGATTGATTTCCAGAGTGGTTGTACCAGTTTGCAATCCCACCAGCAATGGAGGAGTGTTCCTCTTTCTCCACATCCTCTCCAACATGTGTTGTCACCTGAGGTTTTGATTTTAGCCATTCTGATTGGTGTAAAGTGGAATCTCAGGGTCATTTTGATTTGCATTTCTTTGATCACTAAGGGCTTCAAACATTTCTTTGGGTGCTTCGCAGCCAATCGAGATTCCTCTGTTGTGAATTGTTGGTTTAGTTCTATACCCCATTTTTTGATTGGGTTATTTGGGTTTGAGGTTTGGGGTTTTCTTTTTTTTCTTCTTTCTTTCTTTCTTTCTTTCTTTCTTTCTTCCTTCCTTCCTTCCTTCCTTCCTTCCTTTCTTTTTTGGTGGTTAGCTTCTTGAATTCTTTTTTTTATTCTATTTTATTTTTTATTTTCTATATTCTTTGTTTACATTTCAAAGGCTTTCCCCTTCTCAGTTCCCCCCTCACCATATGTCCCATAAGTCCTCTTCCCTCCGCCCATTCCCCAATCACCACCACCCCTACCATTTCTCTGTTCTAGTACTCTCCTATAATACTGGATCCAGTCTTTTCGGGACCAGGGTCCTCTCCTTCCTTCTTCTTGGGAATCTTTTGATTTGCTAGTTGTGCCTTGAATATTCAGAGCTTCTGAGCTAATTAATATCCACTTATCAGTGACTGCATTCCATGTGTATTCTTGAAATCTTTATATACTCTGAATATTAGCCCTCTATCAGATGTGGGGTTAGTGAGGATTTTTTTTTTCCAGTCTGTAGGTTGCCAATTTGTCTTATTGACTATGTCCATTGTCTTACAGAAACTTTCCAGTTTCATGAGGCCCCAAAAGGCATGCTTTTGGTCTCTGACAGGCTTTGAGAAGCAGTAGAGTCTGTGTGGGACCAAGCATTGCCATTGACAGCCCATGGTTTTCTAGTAAAATCATTTCTCCATTCATTTTACTTAAATATTCCTTAGAAATTTATCATGAAAGAATTAAGCACTTTTTAAAAAGTGAGTTGAACACACACTGAGGCCAAAGATTAGACAGCTATTAATTTAATGTTCTACTAGAAAATATCATCCTAAGTGAGGTAACTCATTCACAAAAGAACACACATGGAATGCAATAACTGATAAGTGGATATTAGCCCAGAAGCTCTGAATACCCAAGACACAACTCAAATATCAAATCATTTCCAAGAAGGAAGGAAGGAGAGGGCCAGGGTCCTGGAAAGGCTTGATGCAGCATTGTAGGGGATTACCAGGACAGAGAAGGGGGAGGGGTTGATTGGGGAACTGGCGGAGAGAAGAGGGTTTATGGGACTTATGGGGAGAGGGGAACCGGGAAAGGGGAAATCATTTGGAATGTAAACAAAGAATATAGAAAATTTTAAAAACATAAAAAAATAATAAAAAATTTTAATGTTCTAAATTTGCCACTGAAGTCATTAAATTATATGCTACTGAGTTTATAAGCTACTGTGGAATTAGCCATTCTGTATAAATATAAATAATATTGTCAAGAAACCAGGTAATCAAATTTTTAAATATTATCATGTAGATAAAAAATATGTTAAATGTCTTTCCTGGTGAACCTGGTGCTTTTGGCTTTTCCTGGCTCAGCTGGGCCTGGCTGTTCTCAGTTTTCATGATTCCTGCTCTAACCCATGGCTCTGGTCCCATTGTAAGACAGTGTTCACAACATGTAGCATGTATGGAGGCAGAAAGACAACTTACAGGAGTCAGTTCTCTCTTTCTATCATGTGGATCCTAGATATCTGTCTCGGGTCCTTCATCTTTCAAAAGGAGAGAATTCTAAGGTTAACATTGTGAATCTTGAGCGATTGTACAGTGTGGGTTCTAACACCCTTCAGGGAGCCAAAAATCCAACTCTAACTCATCAATGTCTAGCTTACCAATGCATACTTCAGCTTCTCTCCTAAAATATTTATAATATGATTATATTTTCTTGTTTTAGGCAGTTTGAATCAGCCGATAGAAGTGACAGCATTATACTCCTTTGAAGGACAACAACCAGGGGACTTGAATTTTCAAGCAGGAGACAGAATCATAGTTATATCAAAGACCGACTCAAATTTTGATTGGTGGGAAGGAAAACTTCGAGGTCAAACTGGAATTTTCCCAGCCAACTATGTAACTATGAATTAAAGTTCATACTATTTTGCTATTTGATAATTACACAAAAGTATTTCTACACCGACAGGATTCACTATTTACTTCAAACTGTTTAAACACACCCTTGATCTGCAAATGTTTTTATCCAGTTGTAAAATATTTTCTCTGCATATAAATAAATGGTTAAATTAACATTTGGCTAAGCACTTTGTGTTAACTTAATCAGATAAACTGTTCCATAGTTACCATCGATGTTTTTTATGGGCATGATTCTTTGATGTTCATCAGACCCTGCCTTGAATCAGACTTCTTTCTATCTCTGTTTTGGTATAAACAAAGAGTATCTGAGAAGACCACTCACTTTTATATGAACGTGGATCAACTTCTGAATATCTGTCTGGGTGTGGTTTGTTCTTTTCGTTTAACAAGGTTTTGGTGATTAAATGAGCTTGTGAACATAAAGAATAGGAGGCTCACACAGAGGACACGGGCCTCAGAGTCTTCAACAGGGAGGTCTTTGTCCGACCTTTCCCACCCTGCCCTGCTTTATGATCCATTCTCCCAACACAAACCCTAGAAACGAGTTTCTCTCCCTCCAGGAGATATCATAGAAACTCGAACCTCTTCTTCTCAAAGCAAATCTTCATGCCTAGAAATAGCAATCTTCCCCCATTCCTCAACCTTTCCATCTTGGAAATAACTTTAAAGAAATTCTCTGATGTGCCTTGCCTGATAAATCATAAGAGCCAGGCACAGGCAGGGAGTATCAGGCAGTGGCCATTTGCCAGTTGCAGTTATGCATAGCTGTCCATTTATCATGGAACTTAAGGATAAATCAGTCTGGAGGATCCCATAAAAGATGTCCCAGAAAATAATGATCAAATATATTTCCTTTACTTCTCCCCTGTTAGCTCGTCATTTGGGAATGGGTATCATCATGACATTATGGAACTGGCAGAAAGTGGGTTACTTCCTTTCCTCCTCTGAAGTGAGAAAGATCAAATTATCTTATAAAGCACACTGAATGCTTGCCCTATACAAGAAATGTACATATTTTAGTTAATTTGTAAGCCTCAGAACAGCCTTCATGACTGATCTTGAATAATTTACCCAACCTCTATGTCTCTGTTTCCCCACTGCTGATGATGACATAAAATGCTTAGAGCAGTGCTGAGCACATAAAGAAATCATGAAATGCTGGGCAGTGGTGGCACATGCCTTTAATCCCAGCACTTGGGAGGTAGAGGCAGGCGGATTTCTGAGTTTGAGTTTCTGGTCTACCAAGTGAGTTTCAGGACAGCCAGGGCTACACAGAGAAACCCTGTCTTCTAAAACCAAAGAGAGAGAGAGAGAGAGAGAGAGAGAGAGAGAGAGAGAGAGAGAGAGAGAGAAGAAGAAGAAGAAGAAGAAGAAGAAGAAGAAGAAGAAGAAGAAGAAGAAAAAGACGAAAGAAGGAAGGAAGGAAGGAAGGAAAGAAAGAAAGAAAGAAAGAAAGAAAGAAAGAAAGAAAGAAAGAAAGAAAGAAAGAAAGAAATCCTGCCTTTCCTAGTGACCTCTCTGCCTACCCACATAAGTAAGACCCAGTAAAAGGGAAGAGTCTTATTTTGCAGTTCCTGTGTTAGGTGCTGATAGCTCACTGGCACCTGCAGCACAATGTTCAAGATGCCTTCCAATGCTAATTCTGCCAGACCTGTCATCCTCCTAGAGTTCATTTTCTGACATTCTTTCAGATACCTGCCCAGCCCCTCGAAGTGCAGAGTGTTAGAGTACTATTTCCCGTGCTGAGCTCTGTCTTGGACTCTCAGATCCACAGGCCTTGTGTTGTCTGGAGGAAGTGTCTCAGAGCTACGGGGTTTGTACAAGTCAAGTGAAGATATGAACAGATAAACTTGTGGGTTGGTCCACAGGTGCTTTCAGATCACATGTTTTGTTGGGGGAAAAAACTGAATGAGGTTCACCTAACAGAGATGGAGAACAATAAAAACTAATCAAAACTGAGAAACTGCAGTAGGTTTAGACACTGGTAAATAGAATAAAGAATATTATTGTTAGCACATGGGAGAAGGATATGGCTCCAACAAAGATGACCAGGGAGACCCTCCCTGGAATATGTGGCAGAAAGAAACACAGAGTAAGAGAACTCTGTAGAGAAGCTCAGATTTCTTGTGCACTGTGGTGACTGTATTGGGTGATGACATGTCCAGTTCTTGCAAATCATTGAGGCATAGATTTTAAGTATTTTCACCCCTATTATGGGAATGTGAAGTAAGATATTCATCCACTGGATCTGTGAAAAGATTTTATAAGTTGAAGAAACAATGAATATTGAACCTCGAGAGGTGCTGAAGGCAGAAGGCTGGCTTGTTGCACCTGGGATTGCAGAGCACCATGGAGGAGGTTTCCATTCTGTGTATCTGTATTCACAGGGCAGGGACTGGCCTTGAAGAACTGTAGACAGGCACTGAGAGACAGAGGCTGTGAATGTGACCCAGTTAGAGGTCTTAGAAGTTTGTATTGTTAATTGAATGGTTCCAGGATAAAGAAAGGCTGTCAGTAAGTTAGCTGTGAGCATGAGCAGATGGAAGTAGAGAAAGCAGGATCTTCCCAGCAAATAAAGTTTATGCTCCATAGAATAAACTATGGAGAAGTAGGACAGGCTTGATGAAGACAGAAAAAAGGCAAAGGATCTGTTTATCCTTTTTCACCATGTTAATTTTAGGGATCCCACCAGACATATCCAAGTGGGTTTGTAATAAAGTGGAAAGATCTGGAGTCAATATTAAAATCTGGAAATATTTGCTGTGTAGTTTGTGATGAAAACCAAGAGAGGATCTGTTCTGAGGCAGTAGAGCTACACCTGTGCACAGCTCCAGTCAGAAACAGGACTAGAAGAAGAAATTCCTTCTGTGGGATAAAAGATCTCAGTGTAGGCTCAGAGTTCTGGACTCAGGCAGGAATGAGCAATGCCTTCATGTGGGTGCCACAGCAGTTCTCTGACTCACCATGGGCATCCCAGTTAGAGCCCCAGTGGGCAAGCACCAGTGTTGGCCCTGGCAGAGGCTCTGTGGCAGGTACAGAGTCTGGGGCCAACTTCCATGCTTACACTCATAGGAAGGAATGAATAAATGTTCAGGATAAATCCTGCTGGCAAAATCAGTAAGTAGAGCTATGCAACTTTGAAAGCTTTTGCTGTAATCTCATGAAAGCTTGTTTGATTTTTATGCTTAGGATTTGAAAGTGTGAACAAACTCTAATTGGTCTAAAACTTCAAGAATTTTACAGACTATTCATTTTAGTGCCAAAAGTATTCATTGCCCAACTGTAGGCAACAATAAATTTTAAAATAGCTTATATTACGTTTGAAAACTGTTGACTTTATATTAGACAGTCTGGAAATAAAACTGTTCCTTCTAAGGATTAACTGATGAATGCAGTCCAGACAGACTGTCTAAAACTCAGATCAGTAGCTCTGAGAGCTGCCTTAGGAACCTGGTTATTAAATGAGTTCAGTGAGGTTGGTACAGTCATTGGCTTGATGATAACCACACCAAAGTATATCTGTTAAATTTGGGGATTCATTAATAACTTGCAAAGATATTTTATATTACTGAAAATAAAATTTGGGTATAAAATCATGTGTCATTTAATTACACTTTTAAAGTATATAGTTGTAGGGAGAATCTCTTGTGTACTGTATGGAAGCATCACCTGTCAATGAAGATGATTAGCCAATGAGCTGAGGCAGGAAATAGGAGGTGGGGTTCCAGTAGAGAGAGAGGGGGGACCCTGAGATTCACCCTGAATTCTGAGGAGTCATGCACACAAAACTAAGAAGATGTAACCAGGCATGTGGCACTCAGAATAGAATAGATGGGTTAATTAAGTTATGAGCTAGTTGGGGAACAAGCCCAAGCTTATGGCCTAGACATTTACTCATATATAATTACATCTCAGAGTCTTTGTTTCAGGAACTGGGGTGTGGGTGGAAAACTCTCGGTTATATATGTTAGAAAAGAAACCATATATTCAAACTGATCACAGGGCTACATCTGACCAGTCTGTCCAAGAGGCATCATTTGTTAATAAGAAAAGTTCTTTAAACATAGAGGTCTGTTTGACAAGTCCTAGTGAACAAACGTAGACCTACTGTTACTGCTGTGACTCAGGAAGAGGGATGGACGAAGGCAGAGTCACTGTCTGGGAGCATCAACCTCCCTGGCTACATAGATAGCCAAGGGTGGTGGGTGCCCATGGCTTTGCTACTGGGGGCATACATGCTGGCAAAGGCCAGATCACCGAAGAATGGCAGCAGCATCTAGCTAAATATAGTTCTGTCAACCCACAGGCTATGACTCCACTACACCAGGGAGATACATAGGTCCTCTGAAAGCCCTAAGTTGTTGTAGTTTAGAAGGGTGTTGCTCTGTAGAAATAGTGATACCTCATTCTCCAGCTCCATCCATTTCTCTAAGAATTTCATGAATTCATTGTTTCTAATGGCTGAATAGTACTCCATTGTGTATATATACCACATTTTTTTGTATCCATTCCTCAGTTGAGGGACATCTGGGTTCTTTCCAGCTTCTGGCTATTATAAATAAGGCTGCTATGAACATAGTGGAGCATGTATCCTTATTGCATGCTGGGGAATCTGGGTATGATATGGCTGGGTCCTCCGGAAGTATCATGTCCAGTTTTCTGAGGAACTGCAAGACTGATTTCCAGAGTGGTTGTACCAGCTTGCAGTCCCACCAGCAGTGGAGGAGTGTTCGTCTTTCTCCACATCCTCTCCAACACCTGATGTCTTCTGAGTTTTTGATCTTAGCCATTCTGACTGGTGTGAGGTGAAATCTCAGGGTTGTTTTGATTTGCATTTCTCTAGTGACTAATGATGTTGAACATTTTTTAAGGTGTTTCTCAGCCATCCGAATTTCTTCAGGTGAAAAGTCTTTGTTTAGCTCTATACCCCACTTTTGGATAGGGTTATTTGGTTTTCTGGGGTCTAACTGAACGTCATACTAAGTGAGGTAACCCAGTCTCAAAAGAATACCCATGGTATGCAGTCACTGATAAGTGGATATTAGCCTAGAATCTTGGAACACCAAAGACACAATTCACATACCAAATGATGTCTGACAAGAAGAAAGGAGAGGAAACTGGTGCTGGAAAGGATCAAAGCATCAGTGTAGGGGAATACAAGAACAGGGAAGAGGGAAGGGGTGGAAGAGGGAGCAGGGGGAGGGAAAAGAGCATGTGGGACCTTTGGGGAGTGGGGAACCAGAAAAAGGGAAATGAATTGTAAATATAGAATATATCCAATAAAAAAAGAAAAAAATTGAATTTAGAAAGCAAAATAAATAAATAAATAAATAATAAAAAAATAAAATAAAATGGGGGGAGAGGACTGCTTTGTCTTAAGACTATATTTTAAGAAATAAACAAAATTGATAGAAACAAAACCATAGAAATCATTATATTGAATAAGATTTATTTGTGTTTGAGTATATTATATGTATGTATACCTAGGTATACATACACATGTATAATTGTATGTGAAATTAGACAAAACAAAGTTGAGAGACAATTCATAAAATAACTGGCCAATATTTTTAAACAAATCAAGCCATGAAACTCAAGGGTGGAGAAGGTTTTTCAAATTGATGGTTATTTAGAGCAGACATGACTTAACTCAATGTACTATGTTGGGTTGGATCCTATTACTATTCCATCAGTATTGATTTCAGGATTTTGTTGATTTTATTGTTGCCACCTGTGGGTTCTGGTCACAATTTATATTTAAAATGCTTTGCCATGTTTTTGTGCATTCTTATGAGCTTGAAATTATTTCAAAATAAAAGTTAAAGACACGGATTAAAAAAAAAAGAAATAGTGATACCTCAACCTCTAAGGTGTGGCTTCTCCCAGACGGCCCATGTGGACGAAGAGGCCAGGATCAAGACCCAGGACACCTGGGTTTCACCCATTATATTTTCCTACAGACCTCTTGGTCTATGCAGAGCCAGACCTGCCATAGAGGCCTATCTAAATAGCTGCCTTTAAGTGCAGAACATAAACACATGCTGGTTGGCCTCATGTAAAAGTGTCACAGGCAGGTCAGCTGTCACTGGAATGAAGTCTGGTCTACAAGATTAGAATTCTGGACTCTTTGAGATTCTCAGGAAAGGTCCTGGCTTCAGACCCTAGTAGTCTGGGAAATATTTTACAATTTCCACTTCAGAAGAGATCATACTGTTAGTTGTAATGCTCAAAGGGGCACACAGAAAGTAGACTTCTTTGTGGGTGAAATAAGAACAAGATAAAAGGTAAATTGGAGACCCTGTGTTCTGGTTAGTTTTGTTTTGCTTTTTTGAGTTTTTGTTTTTGTTTTTGATTTGTTGTTTGGCCATTTGACACAAACTAATGTCATTTGAAAACAGGGAACCTCAACTGAGAAAATACCCCCACCAGATTGGCCTGTGTGCAAGACTCTAGGGGCATTTTCTTGCTTACTGCTTGATGTGTGTGAGCCTGGTCTACCACTGTGTGTGGTGCCAGCACTGGGCAGGTGGTCTTAGATGGTATAAGAAGTAGGCTGGGCCAGCAATTGGGAACAAGCCAACAAGTAGCTTCTTGCAGGATCTCTGCTTCCATTCCTGCTTCCAGGTTCCTGCCTTGAACTCCCTTCATAGTGTAAGCTATAAACTAAAATTAACCCTTTCTCCCCAAATTGCTTTCAGTCGTGGTGTTTTATCACACTAATAGAAAAGAAACTAAGGCACACTGGTCATTATTTATTATCCAGGGGTCTCATGCTCAATGCCACGTTTGAACATTGTCAGGCTTGTAGTGGAAAGATGAGGGGACCCCTGTGTTGTTCAAGGGCCTCTTCTCCAGGGAGTCTGAGGAAGGTGCTGCCTAGTTTTGATCCTGTTACCTTTGTACCACTGGGTTATTACCCACCTTCCCAGGTATGCTCTTGGTGGAAAATCCTTCTGAGATGAGGACAATTCTACTAGATGTAAAGTATTCCTCTGACTGGGCAAATTCTCCCCTCTTTCCTCCCATCCTCCCTCCAAGTTCCCTTTCCTACTTCCCTCTACATTTATTTTTTCAATTTTCTTCACACTTCTAGTTGAATTGAATATTGAAATAATTCAATTGAAATAATTGAAATAATAATAAATAATAAGTTGAAATGACTTGTAAAAGGATTAAATTATGATGAAAATGCTATAAGCCTATAAACAAGAAAATTGATCATTTCTAAGTGTAACATTTATAAGTGAAGACTATAATAATTAGGATTCAAACTTGGCATCTGCCTTAATTTCACGTCAGACTTAGGTCTGAAGAAGTTATTTTGTACAAGTCAACATGATGATTATAAAAGATATTTAAAGACAGAATGGTAATTTAAACAATGGAAATATCCTCTTGTAACATAGAAGAGACCCGTAAATAGCAGATATAACACTATTAGCCCACCAGACCATCACAATAGTCAGCAAGCATAGTACATAAAATTCTCTTAGTGTTCAGAACTGGGAATGTTTAACTGGAAATGCATTTAAGAATTTTCCCCTTTTAGATGCCAAGAGCAGGAGTAGCCTTCTTTCAGGGAGGTGCCCCATAATTAGCTAAATTAGCTAAACAATACCAAGTGTCCATCCCTGAAATTATGTACATGCAAGCAAAACTGAACGGATTCATTGGGTTGTATTTAGATGTTTATATACACCTATATAACAAAGAAGAGGAGGCCAGGAATTTGGGAAGGAGTTGTGATGAGGGGTAGAATGTGAAGAGTTGGGGGAAGGAAGTGATCTAATTATATTTCCACTTCAAAAAATATTCTCCCTCATATATGTGTGTGTGTGTGTGTGTGTATTTTATATATATATATATATATATATATATATATATATATATATATTAGATTCTATCATAGTATTATT
The DNA here is from genome assembly GCA_964023405.1 of Apodemus agrarius. Lineage (NCBI taxonomy): Eukaryota > Metazoa > Chordata > Mammalia > Rodentia > Muridae > Apodemus > Apodemus agrarius. The sequence continues at coordinate 93,219,300 of OZ030011.1, read as the reverse complement.
CTATTGCTGTTAAGGGAGAGCATGACCAAGACAACTCTTATGAAAAAAAGCATTTAACTGTGGGCTTGCTTAGAGATTCAGAGAGTCTGACCATTATCACCATAGCAGGCAGGCATGGTGCTGGAGAAGTAGCTGAGAGCTTTACATCCTGACTGCAGGCAGGCAGAAAGAGAAAGACTCTGGGCCTCAAAGCATAGTGTCAATCCTCCTCCTACATGGCCACATCTACTCCAACAAGGTCACCCCTCCTAATTCTTCTTGAGGTGTTCCATTAACTGATGACCCATCATTCGAACATATAACCCTATGGGGACCATACTAATTCAAACTATCACAGAGTTCTTATGCTGGTTTCTTATCAGAGTCGATTTTGTCAACAATTTAACATTGATAAGCAGTTAAAAAAATCACATAATTAGCATCTTGTCAGAGCACCTGACCAGTAATACCCTGGTAAGTTTCCAACCAATACTCTTCAGGGTACCTGATAGTACCCTCCCAAGATTTCTGACCACTGCTTATCTAAGATTTCTGACCATTATCTTCCAAAGGTACCTGACCAGTGCTCTCCCAAGCTACCCTATAATACCCTCCAAACTACCCAAGTATATCTTCTCTAGTTTCCCAGCCAGTGCCCTCCGAGAATTCCCACTTGTACTACTTGAGGGTCTCCACTGGTACCCTCTCATAATCCTCAGCTAGCACAAGCCAAAGGAATCCAACCGGATTTGTTGTACTTCGTACCTTGAGATCTGTCTCTGTTTCATGGCAATACCAGGTTAATCTTTGGCTGGCTAGGCCACTGCCACTGTGGTGTTTGGCTCTTTCAAATATTTTTATATGTATACTTATGTCATTCTATAACAATGTTCCAAATACCCCAGTAGTAAAAACAGGCTCTCTTCAATGTAAATTGAGACTCACAGCTCAACAAAGGGCAGAAAGGGGAAAGAAGGAAGGAGACTGTAAGGAGGTATCTTTGCAGTTTTCATACTTGTGTGTTTGGTGTTGAATGTTTTTCCCTGGAAAGCCACACACACACACACACACACACACACACACACACACTGATACACACTGTAAACAAGAATAAACCCATCTTAAGTGGCCTTCCGCTCTGGGTAGCCACAGCCATTGTACACACACACTACTTCATGACCAGAATTTCTGCCAGCCTGGATTCCAGATTTTATCTGCATTCTGGTTTGAACATGGAATGCCCCACGTATGCTTTTGCATTTGAACATTTTGTCCCCGGTGTTCTATTTGGGAAGATTATGGACCTCTGAGGAGGTGGAGAAGAGGCATCTTCTGGCCTTTCCTGCCGTCTTTCCCTCCATAATGGACTCGATGCAGATGGAACTGCGAGCCGGAACAAACCCTTTCCCCCCAAGATGCTTTGTCAGAGTATTTTATCACAGCAGAGCAACTGGGACAATCTGGTTTACTGTATAAAAACTGACATTTATTTTTATTCAGATAATTTCTGACCTAGATCAATATCTAATCGACCCTCCTGAGGTGTGGGTACTGGTTATGGAGTTAACAGGCATGATTTACTAAGCTGCACATATCGTATTAAGAAAGAAGTCAATAATTCAATTAAAACCAACAACAAAACATTTTAAATTTTACAGAATTGTTTGATAATTTTAAATGGTGAGAATTTTTGATATGTAAAAAATGAAATATTGTCTTATTTAAGTCATAAAAATACGATCCATGCATTTCAGATTTTCTAAATACTTTCCATTCAATCACTCTCCCATTAAATCCTCACAGCTATCCAGGTATAAGACAGTTGTGCAAATGTCAGCAGCGAGGAAACATGACTGCAAAATTTCAACTCTAGGAGGGGATGGAGCAAGCCTGTAACCTGAGTCAAAACCTATAAGGAGCTCCACTCGGCCCAAGATGGCTCTTAGTCACTATCCACCAGGATTTTTATAACACATCTCTGATCTTGAATTAAGTTATACATTGTCACATAACATTCATGTCAAGTTGTATGGCATTAATGGACTGGCATACTGAGAAGTCAAACATCAGTTGTGGAGTTTGTCTACCTGCTAGTTCTGTGCCTTTCATGAGGGACCTGCCATTCTTGCATTTAAGTCTTTCCGTTTGAAAACGGGTATGAAGTAGATTAATGTGTACAGGTGTTCTTACCAAGCACTGGGCTCATGATTTAATGGGCATGCTATTGTTGCAAAGCATTTCAGACTTGGACTTGGACTTCTGAACAACTCACCAAACACAGCCAATAGCTAAGGCTCCAACTAGGAGCAAAGTCAGCATTATCTGTGTCTCTATAACTTTCTAGAGAAATGCAAATCAAAACAACCCTGAGATTTCACCTCACACCAGTCAGAATGGCGGAAGATTAAAAACTCAATAAACAGCAGGTGTTGGCGAGGATGCGGAGAAAGAGGAACACTCCTCCACTGCTGGTGGGACTGCAAACTGGTACAACCACTCTGGAAATCAGTCTGGTGGTTCCTCAGAAAACTGCACATGATACTTCTGGAGGACCCAGCCATACCACTCCTGGCCATATACCCAGAAGATTCCCCAGCATGCAATAAGGATACATGCTCCACTATGTTCATAGCAGCCTTATTTATAATAGCCAGAAGCTGGAAAGAACCCAGATGTCCCTCAGCTGAGGAATGGATACAAAAAATGTGGTATATATACACAATGGAGTACTATTTAGTCATTAGAAAGAATGAATTCATGAAATTCTTAGAGAAATGGATGGAGCTGGAGAACTTCATACTAAGTGAGGTAACCCAGTCTCAAAAGAATACCCATGGTATGCACTCCAAATGATGTCTGACAAGAAGGAAGGAGTAGACCCTGATGCTGGAAAGGCTCAATGCATCAGGGTAGGGGAATACCAGAACAGGGAAGTGGGAAAGTGTGGATGGGGGAAAGGGGGGGCATGTGGGACCTTTGGGGGGCAGGGAACCAGGAAAAGGGAAATGAAATGTAAATATAGAATATATCGAATAAAAAAGTGAAAAAGAAAGAAAGAAAATTCTAGGTATCTACCTCATGGGACACAAAACATCCTGCAGGGGACACACACTGCGGGGGACACAGACTATTCTGCAGGACAATAGAACACTCTATGGGGGACAGAATTGTTACAGGACCTTTCCTGTAACATTGCATCAGGGTAGAGAAGGTCTGTGATCTGACAAGGAAAAGGCAGACGCGCTAAGAGTTGCAGAGGGAGCAGGTCTACGGGTGCGGTAGGACAGAGGTTGCGGCAGGAGTTGATGAACAATGACTTGTGACATTTTCCTGTGTGTTTCATAAGGTTAGAAATATTGGGATAAGGCTTTTACTGTATTGGCATCTTGTAATTGTGAGTTTAATATATATAAATCTAATTGGCTAACTAAATAAGCTTTAAGAGTCGTGTCTCTGCCTGGGAATTGGGTGATGAAAGGTGGCAGACCACGGGATGAGTGTGTGGAGCTTTGAGTGGACTAGGGAGATGAACTCGCGGGACCCCGCCAGAGAAATATGGCCAGGCCAGCAGGACTGCTGGGGAGCTGGGTCACACAGAGTGGAACCCTGTGGGACATAGTGTTAGAAATTGCCAGGCCGGCAGATCTCAAAAAACGTGGTCCTATGCTGCCAGTTCCCTGCCTTGCCAGCACTAGAGCGGAAGCAGTCAGGTAACACCACATAGAGTTGGCGGGTTCCTTTTAATATTTCCCGCAACACGGAGAGCGTGTGGGGGACACGCAGCATCCAACAGTGGGAACAGAACATCCTGCAAGGGACACAGAGCATTCTACAAGGGACACAGAGCATCCTGCAGGGGACACGGAACAACATACAGGGGACACAGAGAATCCTGCAGGGCTCTTGGTTTGGAACCTGACACCTCAGTGATCTCTGGATACCTTTGGTTCTCCTGTCAGTAAACTTTTCCTTTTAGAGCTGCTCTGCTCCAGCAGACATACATTTAAGACATATTCCATCTTCTGTTCCTGGTCCTGTCTGTGTGTTTTACTACCACCACCAGCAGCAGCAGCAGCAGCAGCAGCAGCAGCAGCAGCAGCAAGGAGCTTACAGAGAGGCAACCTGGGTCCTTGTATTCTCAGAGTTAACTGGCATGCTAACTGAAAGATCATAAGAACACAAGTGCCCTTTTACTAAACTAATGCCAAGCTGACAAAAGAAAGTGTTTTATAAATACCCATGCTACAATCCTATATCCATATATTTAGCAAGACCACTAGACTTTAAGAGTTTAATTCAGGGGCACAGAAAGCTCAGCTACGGGTGCAGACTACCGGCCGGGACCAGCTCTCTGAGCAGACTAGCAGCGAGGGGCCACCTGGCCGCCTCGGGGCACAGCTCGGACCTCTAGCAGCTGGAGTCAGGGGCCTGGACTCAGAGCGAGCATAGTCCAGCACAGACAACGCAGCCAGAAGGGAGCAGCAGAGCCGGGTACGAGCAGCTCAGCCAAGGCCACGTGGTGCTTTCAGCAGGGGCAGCCATCTTGCCTCAGATCCCCGCGCGCAAACAGCGGGCACACTGGACGCAGTGAGCAGCTGAAATCAGGTGCGTGGCCAGAGATATAGCTTAGCTTAGCTCTGCAGGAGATCTGGGCACAGAAAGCTCAGTTGCGGGTGCAGACTACCGCGGCCGGGACCTGCTCTCTGAGCTGACTAGCAGCGAGGGGCCACCTTGCCGCCTCGGGGCACAGCTCGGAACTCTAGCAGCTGGAGTCAGGGGCCTGGACTCAGAGCGAGCATAGTCCAGCACAGACAAGCTGCCAGAAGGGATCTGTCTCCTGGGGACAGGCGTGCTGTGCTTTCAGCAGGGCGCCATCTACAATAAGACCAACTAACGCCAAAGATAAAGAGATGGCAAAAGGCAAACGTAGGAACATTATTAACAGAAATCAAGGCAATATGGCACCATCTGAACCCAATTCGCCAACCACAGCAAGTCCAGGATACCCCAGCACACCAGAAAAACAAGAGTTAGATATAAAAGCACAGGTCATGATGCTCCTAGAGGAACACAAAAAAGACATAAACAAATCTCTTAAAGAAATGCAGGGGAACATCAATAGGGTAGAAGCTCTTACAATCCAAACACAAAAAACACTTAAAGAACTCCAGGAGAATATGGGCCATCAGACAGAAACCAATAAAGAGGAAATGAGAAAATCAGTTAAAGAAATGCAGGAGAACTTGAAACAACAGGCAGAAGTCATGAAAGAGGGAGCACAAAAATATATTAAAGAATTACATGAAAACACAAACAAACAAATGATGGAACTGAGCAAAACCATCCAAGATCTGAACACAGAGGTAGAAACAACTAAGAAATCACAAAAGGAGGCAACCTTGGAGATAGAAAACCTTGGGAAGAAATCAGGGGTCGTAGATGCAAACATAAACAACAGAATACAAGAGATAGAAATAAGAATCTCTGATGCTGAAGATAAGATAGTAACCATTGACTCCACAGTCAAAGAAAACGCAAAATCCAAAAGGCTTGTAACCCAAAACATCCAGGAAATCCGGGACACAATGAGAAGACCAAACCTAAGGATTATAGGGATAGATGAGAGTGAAGATCTACAACTTAAAGGGCCAGCAAATATCTTTAACAAAATTATGGAAGAAAACTTTCCTAACTTAAAGAGAGAGATGCCCATGAATATACAAGAAGCCTACAGAACTCCAAACAGACTGGACCAGAACAGAAACACCTCCCGTCACATAATAATCAAAACCCCAAATGTACTAAACAAAGAAAGAATATTAAAGGCAGTAAGAGAAAAAGGCCAAGTAACATATAAAGGAAGACCTTTCAGAATCACACCAGACTTCTCTCCAGAAACCATGAAAGCTAGAAGATCCTGGGCAGACCTCATGCAGACCCTAAGAGAAAACAAATGTCAGCCAAGACTACTATACCCAGCAAAACTCTCAATCAACATAGATGGAGAAATCAAAATATTCCATGACAGGACCAAATTTACACAATACCTTTCCACTAACCCAGCTCTACAAAGGATAATAGGAGAAAAACTCCAACACAAGGAAGGGAATGGCACCCAAGAAAAAGCAAGACAGTAAACTTCTTCCATCAAACTCAAAGGAAGATAACTACTCAAAAACAAAAATAACATAAAAAATGTCAGGAAGTAATAATCTCTATTCCTTAATATCTCTTAACATCAATGGACTCAACTCCCCAATAAAAAGACATAGACTAACAGACTGGATACGGAAACAGGACCCTACATTTTGCTGCTTACAGGAAACACACCTCAGAGTCAAAGACAAACACTACCTTAGAGTAAAAGGATGGAAGACAATTTTGCAAGCAAATGGTCACAGGAAGCAAGCTGGAGTAGCCACTTTAATATCAGATAAAATTGACTTTCAACCCAAAGTCATCAAAAGAGACAGAGAAGGTCACTTCCTGCTAGTCAAAGGAAGAATCCACCAAGAAGAACTCACAATTCTAAACATCTACGCTCCAAATGTAAGGGCACCCTCATTTGTAAAAGAAACCTTACTAAAGATCAAAGCACACATTGCACCTAACACAATGATTGTGGGGGACCTCAATACTCCACTATCCACAGTGGACCAACCAGGAAAACAGAAACTAAACAGAGACACGGAGAAACTCATCGAAACTTTGGAGCAATTGGATTTAACAGATATATATAGAACATTTCACCCTAAAGCAAAAGACTATACCTTTTTCTCAGCCCCTCATGGTACCTTCTCCAAAATCGACCATATAATTGGACACAAGACAGATCTCAACAAATATAAAAAGATCGAACTAATCCCATGCCTCTTATCAGATCACCATGGAGTAAGAGTGTTCTTCAATAGCAACAAAAACAACAGAAAATCCCCATACGCTTGGAGGCTGAACAATATTCTACTCAATGATACCTTAGTCCAGGAAGAAATAAAGAAAGAAATCAAAGAATTCTTAGAACTTAATGAAAATGAAGGCACAACATACCCAAATCTATGGGACACAATGAAAGCAGTGCTTAGAGGAAAACTCATAGCCCTGAGTGTCTCTAAAAAGAAACAGGAGAGAGCATATACTAGCAACTTAATGGCGCACTTGAAAGCTCTGGAACAAAAAGAAGCAATTTCACCCAGGAGGAGTAGAAGACAGGAAATCATCAAACTCAGGGCTGAAATCAATCAAGTTGAAACAAAGAGAACCATACAAAGAATCAACAAAACCAAGAGCTGGTTCTTTGAGAAGATCAACAAGATAGATAAACCCCTAGCCAGACTTACTAAAGGGCACAGAGACAGTATTCAAATTAACAAAATTAGAAATGAAAAGGGAGATATAACAACAGAAACTGAGGAAATTCAAAAAATCATCAGATCCTACTACAAAAACCTATACTCAACACAACTGGAGAATCTGGAGGAAATGGACAATTTCCTCGACAGTTACCAAATACCAAAATTAAACCAGGATCAAATAGATCGTTTAAACAGACCCATAACCCCCAAAGAAATAGAAGGGGTCATAGACAGTCTTCCAACCAAAAAGAGCACAGGACCAGACGGTTTTAGTGCAGAATTCTATCAGACCTTCAAAGAAGTCCTGATACCGATACTCTTCAAATTATTCCACAAAATAGAAACAGAAGGAACACTACCCAACTCATTCTATGAAGCCACAATTACCCTGATACCAAAACCACACAAAGATCCAACTAAGAAAGAGAACTACAGGCCAATTTCTCTTATGAATATCGATGCAAAAATACTAAACAAAATACTTGCCAACCGAATCCAAGAACACATCAAAACGATCATTCACCATGATCAAGTTGGCTTCATCCCAGGGATGCAGGGATGGTTCAATATACGGAAATCCATCAACGTAATCCACTACATAAACAAACTCAAAGAAAAAAACCACATGGTCATCTCATTGGATGCTGAAAAAGCATTTGACAAAATTCAGCATCCTTTCATGCTAAAGGTCCTAGAAAGAACAGGAATTCAAGGCCCATATCTAAACATAGTAAAAGCAATATACAGCAGACCAGTAGCCAACATCAAGGTAAACGGAGAAAAACTTGAAGCAATCCCTCTAAAATCAGGGACTAGACAAGGCTGTCCCCTCTCGCCATATCTCTTCAATATAGTACTTGAGGTACTAGCTAGAGCAATTCGACAACAGAGGGAAGTCAAAGGGATACAAATTGGAAAGGAAGAAGTCAAACTATCACTATTTGCAGATGATATGATAGTTTCCCTAAGTGACCCAAAAACCTCCACCAGAGAACTCCTGCAACTGATAAACAACTTCAGCAAAGTGGCTGGCTATAAAATCAACTCAAGTAAATCAGTAGCCTTCCTATACGTGAAGGATAAGCAGGCCGAGAAAGAAATTAGGGAAATGACACCCTTCACAATAGCCACAAATGATATAAAGTATCTTGGAGTGACGCTAACCAAACATGTGAAAGATTTATACGACAAAAACTTCAGGTCTCTGAAGAGGGAAATTGAAGAAGACATCAGAAAATGGGAAAATCTTCCATGCTCATGGGTTGGCAGGACTAATATAGTCAAAATGGCAATCTTGCCCAAAGCAATATACAGATTCAATGCAATCCCCATCAAAGTCCCAACTCAGTTCTTCATAGAGCTAGAAAGAGCAATTCTCAAATTCATCTGGAATAACAAAAAACCCAGGATAGCTAAAACTATCATCAACAGCAAAAGAACTTCTGGGGGAATCAATATCCCGGACCTCAAGCAATATTACAGAGCAGTGGTATTAAAAACTGCATGGTATTGGTTCAGTGACAGGGAAGCGGATCAATGGAATAGGATCGAAGACCCATAATTGGACCCACACATCTATGGCCAATTGATCTTCGACAAAGGAGCTGAAAACATCCAGTGGAAAAAAGATAGCCTTTTCAACAGATGGTGCTGGCTCAACTGGAGGTCAACATGCAGAAGAATGAGAATTGATCCACTCTTATCTCCTTGCACTAAACTCAACTCCAAGTGGATCAAGGATCTCCACATAAAACCAGACACACTAAAACTAATAGAAAAGAAACTGGGGAAGACCCTTGAAGACATCGGCTCAGGGGAAAAATTCCTGAACAGAACACCAATTGCTTATACTCTAAGAACAAGAATAGACAAATGGGACCTCATAAAACTACAAAGTTTCTGTAAGGCAAAAGACACTGTCAAAAGGATAAATCGGCAACCAACAAATTGGGAAAAAATCTTCACCAACCCCACATCCGACAGAGGGCTAATCTCCAATGTATACAAAGAACTCAAGAGGTTAGACCCCAGAAAACCAAATAACCCTATCCAAAAATGGGGTACAGAGCTAAACAGAGACTTTTCACCTGAAGAAATTTGGATGGCTGAGAAACACCTTAAAAAATGTTCAACATCACTAGTCATTAGGGAAATGCAAATTAAAACAACCCTGAGATTTCACCTCACACCAGTCAGAATGGCTAAGATTACAAACTCAGAAGACATCAGGTGTTGGCGAGGATGTGGAGAAAGAGGAACACTCCTCCACTGCTGGTGGGAATGCAAGCTGGTACAACCACTCTGGAAATCAGTATGGCGGTTCCTCAGAAAACTGGGCGTGATACTTCCGGAGGACCCAGCCATACCACTCCTGGGAATATACCCAGAAGATTCACCAGCATGCAATAAGGATACATGCTCCACTATGTTCATAGCAGCCTTATATATAATAGCCAGAAGCTGGAAAGAACCCAGATGTCCCTCAACAGAGGAATGGATACAAAAAAATGTGGTATATATATACAATGGAGTACTATTCAGCCATTAGAAACAATGAATTCATGAAATTCTTAGAGAAATGGATGGAGCTGGAGAATGTCATACTAAGTGAGGTGACCCAGTCTCAAAAGAATACCCATGGTATGCAGTCACTGATAAGTGGATATTAGCCTAGAAGCTTGGAACACCAAAGACACAAATCACATATCAAGTGATGTCTCACAAGAAGAAAGGAGTGGACACTGGTGCTAGAATGGACCAAAACATCATTGTGGGAGAGTACAAGAACAGTAAAGTGGGAGGGGTGGATGCGGGAGCAGGGGGAGGGAAAAGGACATGTGGGACCTTTGGGGGTGGGGAACCAGAAAAAGGGAAATGAATTGTAAATATAGAATATATACAATAAAAAAAAGGAAAAAAAGAGTTTAATTCAAGAATTTATTGGGTTAAATGGCTACTCTGTTATCTATGTGTTCAATCAAAAAGCGTTTGCTGCATAGCTACTATATGCCAGATGTCAGTCAAGGCTCTGTAAAAACTGCAGAGAATTACAAAGGCAAATGCCATGTTCTTATGCAGGTGTGAGAATTACTAAGCAACAAGGTGGTACTGTATCTGGGAGTGTTAATGTGAAACAAGCTATCCACATGTTTGTCCCTCTTCTGAGCTTAAAAGATGATGTGAGGTGCATCATTTGGTGTGCTATGGCGTCTTGATAAGAAATATGACTGGACTTCATCCGGTTTCTGTTGGTCCTCAGGGAGCCTTGACATCTCTCCAGGTCTATATCTGCCCATTGTTGAGGTATTAGAGGTGTCATAACCAATCTCTCAGAAAGACATTCTTTCATCCTTTCTGTCTTCCCAAGAATGTGATATTATGAGGATAAAAACAATATCTAGTGTAACTTACTCCCCTAGAGGTCTCATACAACTCATTAGATAAGTCCATGCTGCTCAACCCAGGGGAAGCAAGTCTCTACCTTGCATCATGCAAAGAAGTTGAGAACCAAATTAATGAAACAAAATGACAGAAATGTATCTAGGTGCCTGTTTGAGGAACTCAGACACTGACAGCACAAATTTGCCCCAGTGCTTCATGCCTTTCTCCATATTTATTCTAAAATAACCATGTCGTCTTCCTCCTACTAAATGAGCATGGAACAATCAAATACCACTTTAAAGACCCTGGGTGTTCTACTGGAGCGCATTCCTCCAGAAAAAAAGCAGACTTTATCTGAATTTATGCTCTTAATTACATGTGCTATCTGGGAAATGATAAGTTCAAAGTCAACTTTGCATATGGGAATGCAGAGATTGGGGGACTTCAAGATTCAAGAAACGCTGCTTCATGGGGTCACAAGCACACGTGTTAACATGTTTAGCATGAAATATGTCTGAAACTGACTGTCATAGTGGAACAGCAGCATGGAATAATACTTATGGAGGAGTTATAGAAAGGACTAAAGGAGCTGAAGGGGTTTGCAACCCCATAGGAAGAACAATAATATCAACCAACCAGTCCTCCCAGAGATCCCAGGGACTAAAACACCAACCAAGAGTACACATGGAGGGACCCTTGACTCCAGCCACATATCTAGCAGAGGATGGCCTTGTTGGGCATCAATGGGAGAAGAGGTCCTTGGTCCTGTGAAGGCTCAATGTCCCAGGGAAGGGGAATGCGAGGGCCAGGAGGCAGAGGGTGGGTAGGTGGGTGGGTGGGGGCACACCCTCATAGAAGCAGGAGGAGGGGAAATTGGATAGGAGCTTCTGGAGGGGGCAGATTGGGAAAGGGGATAACATTTAAAATGTAAATAAATAAAATATCAAATAAAAGAGAATATAAAGAAAAGACTATTTATGACAAGCATTTGGAAAACTCACAGTATACCAAAGGACCTCTATTGCAACCTGATAGAAATGGAGTGAAACTGTGTGTACAGGGACCAGCAGAGAAAATACATGTGTAAAGGTCTGATGTGTTACTGGTTTGTACAGCAAAAGTTTTTATGTAAAATTTTATATCATGCTTTATTTTATTGATACTAATACCAGATTGTGACTAGGCTTTGTCAACTTGACACAAACGGGTCACTGGGGAGTCACGAGGGAACCTCAGCTGAGGATTTGCCTTTGTCAGATTGGTATATGGGCCTGTCTGTGGGGCATTTTCTTAATAAACCCTTGATGTGAGGAGCCCAGCCTGCTTGGGCAGTGTTATCCCTGGACAGATAGTACTGAGTTGTTTAAGACAGTAAACTGAGTTGGGCACGGTAGGGTAACACATGACTTTAATACCAGCACTTGGGAGGCAGAGGTAGGTGGATCTCTTGAGTTCAAGGCCAGCCTGATTTACAGAGCAAGGTCCAGGGCCCCCAGAGCTACGTGGAGAAACACTGTCCTGGAAAAAAGCAGAAGATAGTAGACTGTGTGAACCGTGGAAAACAATGCAACATTTCTCTGTGGTTATTGCTTCCATTCCTGCCTCCAAGTTCCTGGCTTGGCTTTCCTTGGTGATGGACCATTACCTGTTTAAATAAACCCTTCTCCCCCAAGTTGTTCTTAGTCATCTTTTATCACAGCAACAGAAAAGCAAACGAACATTTTGTTGGTTTTTTTGTTTGTTTGTTTGGTTGGTTGGTTGGTTGGGTTTTAGTCTGGTTTATCGTAGGGTTTTTGTTTATTTGTTTTTATTCACTTTGCTTCCCTATTGTTGTCCCTCACTCCACCCCCATTCTCCCCTCCCACAGTCCCTACCCCATAGGCCCTCCCCTTGTCCTCTAACAGAGGAGAATCCCCCCCCTGGTACATCAAGTCTCTGCAGGGCTAGGTGCTTCTCCCACTGAGGCCAGACAAGACAGCCTAGTGAGGGAAATAGATTCCATAAGCAGGCAACAGCTTTAGAGACAGCCCTCACTATAGTTGTTGGGGACCCATAAGAAGACCATGCTGCATATCATACATATGTGAGGAGGGAGCCTTAGGTCTAGCCCACGTATGCTCCTTGGTTAATGGTTCAGTCTCTGCGACCCCCCCCCCAAGGGTCCAGCTAAGTTGACTCTTCTGGTCTTACTGTGGAATTCCTATCCCCTTTGGGGCCCTCAATTTTCCCCCCAACTCCTCTGTAAGAGTCCCCAACTTCCCTCCAATGTTTGTGGACTGGAGGAGACTGAGGAGATGGCCAAGCAATAACTGGGCCAATTAGAGACCCATCCCATGGGAAAGCACCAGCCCTGACACTATTAATGATACTCTGTTTTGCTTGCAGATAGGAGCTTGGCGTGCCTGTCCTCTGAGAGGCTCCATCCAGCAGCTGACTCAGACAGATGCAGAGACCCACAGCCAAACATTGTTGGTGTGTGTTTACTGTGTTATTTATGTGTACATACTGTAGCTGTCTTCAGACACACATGGTGTGTGTTTATTGTCTTATTTATGTGTATACACTGCAGTTGTCTTCAGACACACCAGAAGAAGACATCAGATCCCATTACAGATGGTTGCGAGCCACCATGTGGTTGCTGGGAATTGAACTCAGGACCTCTGAAAAAAGTCAGGGTTCTTAACCACTGAGTCATCTCTCCAGCCCCAATGTCTTTGTTTTTAATAGCCGAATAGTAATCCATTATGTAAATGTACCACATTTTCTGTATAAGTTCTTCAGTTGAGGAACATCTAGATTGTTTCCAGTTTCTGGCTATTACAAATAAAGCTGCTATAAACATGGTTGACCATTTGTCCCTGTAGTATAGTGAGGTGTCTTTTGATCATATTCCTAGACGTGGTATAATTGGGTCTTGAGGTAGAGCTATTCCCAGTTTTCTGAGAAACCACCAAATTGATATCCAAAATGGTTATACAAGTTTGCACTCCCACCAGCAATGGGTGAGTGTTCCTCTTTTCCACATCCTTACCAGCATGTACTATCACTTGAGTTCTTTATCTTAACCATTCTGATGGGCATAAGATGAAATTTCAGAGGAATTTTTATTTGCATTTCCCTGATGACTAAGGTCTTTGAACATTGCTTTAAGTGTTTCTTGGCCATTTAAGATTCCACTGTTGAGAATTCTCTATTTAGCTCTGTACCCCATTTTTTAATTGGGTTATTTGGGTTACTGGAGTCTAACTTCCTGAGTTCTTTATATATTTTGAATATTAACCCTCTGTTAGATGTAGGGTTAATGAAGGTACTTTCCCAACCTGTAGGCTGCTGTTTTGTCCTATTTACACTCCCTGCTGCCTTGCAGCAGCTTTTCAGTTTCATGAGGTCCCATTTATTGTTTATCTTAGAGCCTGAGCTATTGGTATTCTGTTCGGGAAGCTGTCTCCTGTACCAATGCATCCAAAACTATTCCCCACTTTCTGTTCTATTAGTGTATCCAGTTTTATGTTGACATCTTTGATCTACTTGGACTTGAGTTTTGTGCAGAGTGATAGATATGGATCTATATATAGAGCGGCTCTTCCTCTCCTTTTTGGTGTTCTGTCCTGCCTGAGAGTCACTCACTTCCCCTCTCCATGCCACTGTCACCATTACTGACACTGTCGCCTAGGCTGCCTGTCTTTGTGGTGCCTGGAGTGGCTGCTTGCACCTGAGTGCTGTTAGTATCACCCCCACTGCTTGTGTTCTGCCTTCTCCCGCTCTCAGTTTGGGTCCTGTCCTTGCTCTTTCTCTTCGCTGAATGCTCTTCTTCCTCCCAGTGCTGTCCCAAACCCTTACTGCTCAACCTCCCCCCCCCCCCGCAACACCCTCCCCAATCCCGCGCACGCCTACCCTCTTGTTCCTCGCCCACTGCCAAGCCTCTGGTCAGCCTACCAGCCCTGATTTTCTGCTTACAGCTCTCTCTCTCCCTCTCTCTCTCTCTCCCTCCCTCCTCCCTCCCTCCCTCCCTCCCTCCCCCCCCCTCTCTCTCTCTCTCTCTCTCTCTCTCTCTCTCTCTCTCTCTCTCTCTCTCTCTCAGGCTATTCTCCCCGATTTATTGCTTCTTGGTCTGGGTTCCCTGAGCTCTGCCTTCTTCTCTCCGCTGTCTTTACTTTCCTCCTGGCGTTTAGTACCTGCGGTTTCCTCCACCTTTGCTCTGCTCTGTACAGCCTCTTCCCTGGCGTTTCCACTCTCTTCCCTAGCCTGCCTGCTTCCTATCTGCTTTGTGCAATGCTCACTTGTTCTTGGACCGGGCTTTCTTTCTAGCCCCGCCCTTCTGTTCTTTTTTTCTTGTCTCCATCTTTCTTCCTCAGTGTCCTCTGCCTTCCAGACCTCCCCTGGTCTGACCCGGCTGTCTGTTTCCTCCTCACTGCTTCTTCCAATCCCATCTTTGCACCCAGGTCTGTTAGCTGTTCATCTGTGCTCTCAACTGCATTCTGAATGCTCTCCTCGGGCATGCATCTCCTCGGGTTATGCTGTTCTCTGTGGGGGGTCCTGAGCAGTCTGGACTCCATGGTGTAGAGCCAGATTCTGAATTGAAGCAGAACCCTTTCCTCTCTGGGTGACTGCAGGGAGCAGGAGGCCTCCTCACTTTGATAGAGTCTAGCTTTCCTCCCCTGGTCCCAGCATCTGCCTGCATCTTCAGCCGCTCTTCCTCCACCAGCTGCTTCACTGCCAGCTTCTCCTCAGGTTCAAAATGATCCTGACGCACGTGAGTCAAAATGTCTGTCACGCGATAGAGTGTGTCAATGTGCTGAGGACAGGGCAAGCTCGAAAGAAGCCATGCATGAACATCGCATCTCCAGGCGCCATTTTGTCAGTAAAAGTATTTTTAGGGTGTAATAGTAGTTATAGGCAGCGGTTTTTTTTCAGTATATTTTTTTGTCTGTAAAAGCTGCATAGGTAGCATATTTTTATTTAACATTTGTCATGCATAACAGATTTTTTTAAAGACAGCTCACTTATAGGACAATGCCCACCATTTTCTACTGTCCATTTTTTATTAGATATTTTCTTTATTTACATTTCAAATGTTGTCCCCTTTTGTGGTTTCTCCTCCAGAAACACTCTATGGAATCCCCCCTCCCCCTACTCACCAACCCACCCACCCCCTCTACCCTGTCCTGGCATTTCCCTATACTGGGGCATCCAGCCTTCTCAGGACCAAGGGCCTCTCCTCCCTTTGATGACCAACAAGGCCACCTCTCCTTGAGCTTCATTTGGTTTATTTATTTGTTTATTTATCTATCTATCTATCTATCTATTTATTTATTTATTTTTGGGTTTTTGAGACAGAGCTTCTCTGTGTAGTCCTGGCTGTCCTGGAACTCACTCTGTAGACCAGGCTGGCCTCGAACTCAGAAATCCTCCTGCCTCTGCCTCCCAAGTGCTGGGACTAAAGGCGTGCGCCACCACCGCCTGGCTATAGGCAGCATTTTTATCTGCTCTGCTTTATTTGTTCCATTTCCCAAAGTATCACAAATCTCTCCTCGGTGCCTCCAGGCAAGCTATACTTACAATGAAGAGCCTGAAAAACAATATAAAAAACCAGTGCCGGGACATTGTACCCAAGAGCCTTGGTCAAGAAGAACACACTATGATATGGCTCAATATGATATCCCTGCAGAAATATGGACATCTTTTGAAAACATCTGTAACTATCAAATGTCTTTTACTCGACAGATGCAAATATGGGTGTCAAAAAATTGGTCTTTTCTACCTTTGAAGTCAGCATTGACTGACCAGCCTAACCAAGGTCGTCTAGGTAGTGTGTTTGTAAAGTTTGATTTTCAATAGTATTTGAGAGAACTCTGTAATGTATACATTTACAAATAATTGGTTGAGGGAGACTGATACCACAAACATATAGCCACAAATCACATGACACTAGAGGAACAGAAAGATAAAAATCCTTGCACGTTTGCCTAACTACAGAGCAATGCACTAAAATATATGTAATAGAGGTAAATTGAATATCTCAATATATTTGTCTAAATGTTTATTACATAAGGTAAAACATTATATATGTATGTATATATACATATATGTATATATACATGCATATGTATACATTCATGTACATGTGAATTTAGGAATGCAGAATAAAGGGATAAAGGGAAAACAAATGTTTTCATAAGGCAGAGAATAACAAAATAAATAAAATTATTCTGAGTTATTTTATAATAGTATCTTTATAGCAGATTATCTTTAAGGTCCTATACAATATGTATAGATGCAATCTGTAGATGCAGCACAGTTGCATGTGTCAGACATGCATGCAGTGGAAACACGGGCTATGAATGCTGTCCGCATGCTCACCATGTACCTCTCCAGAGGGCTTGGTGCCTCTTTCCAGCTCCTTCTGTTCTGAGCCTATGCATTAGTAACCTGCTGATGCTCTAACATGACAGGAACAGACTCTGACATGTGCCGCCCACTGTGTCCTTCCTTCTCCCCACCAGTGCAGCCTATGCAGCTATCCACTGGGTCAGTCAATAGAAGTCATTTCTCTCCTGCTTTCTAGCTATCCCCTAAAAAAAGAAATGAAGTATCTTCCAGATTTTTTTAAATAAATTCCCCCATTCAGCGCATGAATATTATTGGTTATGGGGAAAAACGTCTATACAGACAAAAGGGCCAAGACCATGTAAAATTGGAAGGTTTTTTTTTTTTTAAATCTAAAATAAACATCTCTCTTTCTCTGCATCCTCCAAAGCTAGAAAACATTAGAAGTCAGATGTTCTGGGGGTGGGGAGTCCCCAAGAGGAATTTATAATTCTGAATGACAGAACTTTGGTTATAGGTCCTATTTATAGTTGCCCTGAGCCTGGAGGGGGATGAGAAAGGCTGACGGAGCACCAGTGTACCCATCGTGGCTTCACATTCTTCACAGAGCCCTGTGGAATCTAGACACCAGGCACAAAGCACTGTGGGGATGGATGCCTCCACCCAGTTCTCAAAATAGTAGAGAGTGAGGCTCACAAGGGGGACACACAGAACATGCGGGACACAGCCAAAGCATACACCTAAGCAGATCTCAATAGCAGGGTCTATGCCCACTCCGCAGAAAGTCACATCTTCATAACCACCTTCCCAGGAACCAAGAAGAGACCCCAAGCTTCACTAGAACATAGGAAGAACCCACTGAATCAGCAGACATCACAATGTGCGTCTCAAGTCTCCGGCTACTCTGTCCACGATGTCTTCAGCTACTTGGTAAAAATGGAGAAAGGGTGAAAGTGTACAAACAAATAGAAGCCCTGAAATGACTCAGTAGGGAAAAAGCACCACATTAGGTCTCTGACATGGCAAATCCTAGGAAATCCGTAGCAGAGGATGAAACTCAGAAGTCTGAATGAAGAGATGCATGGGAAATGCTCCCTCCTTCTAGGGCAGTGTTGCCGCTATGTCAGACAAAGGCCATATTCTTTTTTTCCTTGCTGCGCCATTACAATTACAGCTAAACGTGTGTCCTCTTCAGCTCAGTTCTCTGGTTTCTTTGCTATCCACCGAGGTGCCGTCTGCTGCTAGACCAAGCAACCTCCAGCTCATATATCTTTTTCCTGGAAATAGCCTGCTGCTGTTCTCCCTTGTGGTGGATGGGAACAGGGGGATAGGGACTCGGCTATCTGGACCTGAGATGAGAGACCATCAGTTATGCTACAGTCTTTACAAGTCGACACTCTGGAGCTTTGGCTAGACTAGGTATGTGTTAACATTACGTAAGCTCTTGCAGTTTTAGAGTTCTGTGATTTTTTTTTAAACTGCATTTATAATCATGTAACATGGCACTTATCTTAGACCTTTCTTTCCATCCATTTTAATTACATTTCATTATTATACCCAGATTTCTAGACCCTTTTTTGACCAGAGCTTCATCTTGTAGCACTAAAATGTTAGCCTCATTAAACACTAATTTTTCTCATTTTTCTCCTGATTTCCGGTTCTTTTTAATCACCTTTCCATTCCTCATTTTCGTGCATTTAACTACTTAGGATCCTTCATATTGAGTCCTATGTGGTATCTGTCATTTGTGAGTCACGCACCTCACTATGTCCTGCAGGAGGGGCAGCATCCCCCATGTTGCCAATTATTCTAACTGCCTTATTTCTAAGATGGCCCAGTATTCCAGTGTGTTGTGTTCTCTTCACCATCCATCTCGGCGCACTTGAATCACTTACATCTGCTAGCTTTTGTGAATGTAGATATGCAAATGCAGCCTTAAGATCTGGAATTATAGGACCATGTGATAGTGTTGGCTTAATTGGCAGGGAGTTGGGTTTCTAGTTTTATGTAGCAGCTGTACCATTGAAATTTCCACCTGCAGTGAAGATGGTTCTAATTTTCCTACACTTTTATACTTGTTTTCTATCTCTGAAACTGACCGTTCTAATGTTTTTGAAATGGTGTCACCTCTTGGTTCTGACCAGCATTTCTCAAAAGAAAATAAGAAGACCAATCCACCAAACAAAACCTTCAACACTGACTCTAAGGGAAATTTTTGATATGTTATGGAGATGTAAGCTTGCTTCATTTATGCTTCAAAATCTTAGCAGCAAGTGATAAGAAGGTCACATGTTGTTTGCAATTTGTTTGCAAACAACAAACAATAATATTTGAGATGCGAACTGTACTCAAGAAAGTGAAAATAAAATATCTCCCTAGACCACTTATAAATATTCTTTAAAAATAAACTTTATGCAATTGGATTTTTAATTTTGGCAATGAATACAAAACTCTGTAATTTTTCCCTGATGTTTATTGCAGCAAGTGAAACTTGTGCCCCTTTAAAAACAATTTTTTAGCATAACTCATATTTTTAATATCTTAATTATTAAAGAAAAGAGCAGATAAGTCATACCTACTTATCTAACCAGGAAATGAAGTATTGTGCATTATTTGTTGTCTACTCTTAGTATATACATGTTTGCAGTACAGTCGATGGCTGAACTGGAAATGTATAACTATATTTAAAAACTTGCTTTGTCTTCAAGTCTTTCTATTTAATATAATGCGATCGATCACACTGGTTTGCCATCCTCGTGTTTCTTTTTAAACTGAAGTAGATTTTCACATTTTAAAAGGTTTCCCTCTCCATGTCCTAAATCGAATCACTCCAGATAGTACCTCTAGCCCATCCTGCCCTTTGTCTAAAGGGGCACTGTCGTGTGCCC
This sequence comes from Apodemus agrarius, assembly GCA_964023405.1. Taxonomy (NCBI): domain Eukaryota; kingdom Metazoa; phylum Chordata; class Mammalia; order Rodentia; family Muridae; genus Apodemus; species Apodemus agrarius. The sequence continues at coordinate 93,199,373 of OZ030011.1, read as the reverse complement.
TTTTATCCTTATGTCTTCCTCAAAGCACTGTTTGCCAAGGGACAAACATTAAGGCAAAACTGTGTTACACATAGATCGCCCAATTGTTTCTTTACCAAATGTGCAAAGTTCAGCACCAGTAGGAACAAATACTCTCCATGACATGTATCCAAAGGATCACAGAGTCCAACTCGTTTTGGAATTAGAGTCATCCCCAGGACCCCCAGGCACCAGGTATCTCAGATTTCAGACCTCTCAGATATTTCAGCCCCTCCCCCTCCACCGGAAGACAGAAGAAGCCTTCACACAGAGCTGGATCTACCTCCCCAAACAATTTAATCTCTGTTTTCTTTATTATTCTCAGTATGCTGTGAATAGTTCCTGTGTATTTAGGGAAAGATAACATGGAAAATATCCATCTGCTGCATACAGGTGCATTTTTATTTCACACATGGTAGATCTTTAGTGGATAAGGAGACGTGGGTAGGGACCGCACTGTGAGGATCTGGGTCTGTAGGACTGAGGACGCTCACATTTTTGCTCACAGATCTGTTTGTCAGGAGGAAGCAAGTCCGGAGGTCTCCCCTTTATGTCCTCATCAAGCCTGCAGGAGCTTTCAGATTTTTCTAACTAAAATTGCTAGGTGAATTTAACAAAATGGTGTCATTCATTGCTCTAGTCTATACGATTTCTCCTTTTTGTGTAATGCAAGCAGGTCTCCTGATGGGTATTACTACACAGGGATAGATGACGGCAAGAGATTCCCAAGCCTGCATCTTAGGTCTGTTCTAAAACTCGACATGTGGTCACAAAGTCACATTTGATCAAAAAACGGAAGTTCCTTTGTTTTTGTATATTTCTTTGTTTATATATACTTATTGATCTCATTTTTACCAGCTTTAATCATCTCCCTTTAAATTTGTCCCTTTCCTTGATTTTACAACCCTCAATCATGATGTAAATTTAAATGCTTTCCCAGAGAACCTCAACCAACCACTTCTTTCTGATTACTTTAACTTTTCATTCTTTTTCTCTATACATTTTTGTGGATATGTATTGTTTCTATAAATCATTAAAAATCTATTGAAGACACATCTCCCCCTAGGCACTAAGTAGACAGTCTTTAAAAGTAAGAACCCAGGGCAGAAGTATGCATTTTTTTTTCCTAATGAAACACAGACAATTACCCTCAAGGCTTAACCAGTTGGAACAAAGTCTCTGACTTTGGGAACCCAGGTAGAGAGCTCAGCTGTGAGCTTTGACCTCAAGACAAAGCTGCCATTGAATTCTTTCCAGGGCTGTTTTCTTTCAAAGCTCCATAGCCTGGCGGGAGGCAGGACACAGTCTCTGAAGACTGGCACCTTAAGAGTTCCTCTGTAGGCAACAAGACATCTGCCTCTGTGAAATAAGCAGTCAGGAAGAAGCACGGGCAGTTTGTGGCCTCTCTCTGAAAGACAAGAAAGACCCCACTCTTTTGCCATGTCCCATTTGCTATCAGTAAGCCAGAGTGTAGCTTCCTTTCTAGAAAGGAGACCTTTCAGGAGTGGGTGCTCACAGGCGGCTTATAGACTCGGTGGCTGGCCGCCCTCTTTACAGGGTGGTAAGTGACCATTTTATGGCCACAGTCTATCCTCTCAAATTGGATTATGTGAGCTTTATGTCATTAAAAAATGTATTTATGCTCGAGACACACACGCATGCGCACGTGTGCACACTCACACGCACATGCATACTTGGGAGTGCTGATAGCTACCTGGGCAGTGTAGAAGAGGGCATTAGATGCCCTGGAACTGGAGTTATCGATGGTTGTGAGTCGCCCAAAGTGCTGCTGGGAACTGAATGTGGGTCCTCTGCGGGAGCAGGATCCGTCCTTGACCACTGAGCAATCTTCCAAGCCCCTCAGGCCACATTTCTAACTGGGGAGCGACGTAACTGTGGTGTTCATTTCTGTCCTCCAGAAGAGCTCCCATCCATGCTCTTTGGAAGACCATATACAAACCGAACTCACGGTACTTTCTTTTACAACTGGGTGTGTGTGGTATCAGTATCGATAGTTCCAGGGAAATGAGGTAAGAGAACCTGGAAGGCTGATATCTAGAGCAAGCCTGGGGTATATCCCATTTGAAACTTCCGGCAAGCTAATTCTGAATACAGGTTCTTTAAAGGTTTCCTCCCTGTTCAGAGATTCCATCAAGACAGGAAAGGATTCTCAAGAAGGAAAGTTCCTTCTGCAACTTTCCTCCTAACAGAAATGTATGCTTTCATCGGACCTAAATGCCTAGGTAAAGGGGGTGTCTGTGTCCCCAGCTGTGTTGGGCGCTTGTGGCTCAGTGGTGTGTATTCCAGCTGGCCCCTAAGTCCTCAGGCCCACGGCTTTGTTTGCTCAATATCTAGATGTCAAGATTTAGCTTGTCAGAGTTCACAACTCCAAACAATGACCTTAGCATTTTGGAGAACTTTGTTTACATGACATTAAGCTACAAGCGACCTTAAATTCTAAATAAAAGTTACACGTGCAGTTTGTATGAGAGGCTTGTTTTTAGAGAAAATAAATGATATGACAAGTTTAATTGCGTATGTGTGTATGTTACAGATCAGGCTAGTGAGCACTTCACTCGGCATTCAAAAATCCTTAATTAAAACCTTTCGGCATACTATTCTCACATAACAAAATCTAGCAAAGATCTATAAAATCTAAACACGGTTTTAAGAGCGAGGTGATGGTGCAGAGATTTGCAGGCCTGGCCTTCTGGGTGGTCATGCCCTTAGGCAAGTTCCTTGTCCCAGTTTTCTCAAAGAACTTCAGAAATGGAAACGTAGAAACAGCATGCGCTGTGTGGCACTGGCTGAAGTCTGCTGAGTGTGAAGTGTGCATAAAGCCTAGGTCATGGTATCTCACAGTAGCAAGCCTCATCCCTGGTACTGGGATTCCTACAGCTTTCAGGCACTGGCTGGTGTGTTCTCTTATTTATTCATGGAACCTTCTCCCTCCCCATGCAGAAAGACCATGCAGAAAGGCTTGGACCCTCTCCCCATGTGACTTACACTTCCTCTAAAATCGGACAGACACAACTGAGGACGTAAGATTTTGAATTCACACTCTTTCCAAGTGGGTGTGCCTCTGTATGTTCTTATTCTTGTGGAAGCATTAGGTACAGAGTTTATATTCAGTCACCATTAGTGACCTCAGTGTACAAGGATTCTGTGGAATTCTTTCTCAGCAGGTGCCATAGTGTTTCAACAACAGCTTCCTCCTCCTCCTCCTTCTCCTCCTCCTCCTCCTCTTCTTTCTCTTCTTCCTCTTCCTCTTCTTCCTCCTCTCCCTCCTCCTCTATACATTTCCAAAACTTATAACTTTGTTAATAACATATAACATGTTAATAAACTATAATAAAACACATAACTTTGTTAATAAAATGCTAGAGGATCCTAGCACTTTGAATGAAAAGTGATTAGGTATCTAATTGAAAGTCAGATCATAGTTATAACGGCCACCATACTGGGCAACACTGTGGCTACCACGGGGTCCACAAAAAAAAAATAGTAGCTTCATTGCATCACATCTGGGCCAGAGCCTAGCCTCTGGGTGCTTCAGTATTGGCCATGAGAAGGAGGAATCAGCATAGTTGAGAGGTAGAAGAGAAAGAACATCCTTCTACAACCTACAGCCACCTCAGAGTTAGACAGGATGGTACTGCAGGAGAACCATGCCACCGCTCTACAGGAAGTAACTGCTATTTGAACAGAAGACATGAAAGGGGGAGGGAAGTACTTCATGGACATTTCAATGAGGCTGAATAAACTTTATTTGGAAGGTGTGTGTTTCATCGATTTTTTCAAAAGAGGATACCTGGTGTTAGGCTTCTTCAGACACATTGGATGCGTACTAAGAGGAGCTATACCTGGTTTGCAGTGGTCTTGCTCTTCACATGCATTCATCGTAGGAATCAGAAAACACGGGAGCTGCCCTTGAGCACCTGCCCTATCAGTGCCCAGCATGTGCGTCTTTTCTGCACAGGACTGTTCTCTCATTTTCAGAGAGCTGTATACAACAAATTTAAAAACATCATTTGCCCCCCACGTCCAAAGTGTCCTTACATCCTGAGGTGACTGAGTAGATCCAACAGTACACGGTCAGAAGTATGTGGATGGAATCCTATCTCAGGTGAGGAGAGGTGTCAAAGTGCATGTCCCACGGTCCCCCAGCCAGCAGGCTGCTTGCTTGTCCTTCACATGTGGGCAACAATGTGTGTGTGTGGATGTGAATGTGTGGATGTGCGCATGTGTGAATTTATGTGCATGTGTCCGTGTGTGTGTGTGTGTGTGTGTGTGTGTGTGTGTGTGTGTCCCCACATGTATATGCAGGTAAAAAGTACTGATTTAGTCCCCAGACACATCTGACAAAAGTAAACCCTTTCCTGACCATGTCTTCATGGAGGTATAAATCCATTTCAGGCTCTAAACGTGGGCATTTGTGCAGATTTCTGGGTTGTTACTTGATTGCTCACATTCAGAAGATTTCAAGGTTTTCCTTCTTGGAATTGCTGTCACAGACGTTCCCGTGAGACAGCTGAGAGTCTGTTCACATGATGTTCTCTAACTCCACTAGTTCTTGCATCATCAAACCTCTTTGTATTTAACTTGCTCCTTCTTTTCCTTCTGTTTATAGATCCTCACTTGTTCTGCCCCTTTTCCATTGCTTCGCCTTGAGTCTCTCCCAAAGCTCCATCTCCAGATTCTCTTAGGAGATTTGTGTTGGGTAAACTTCAGACGTCAGTAAAATGTTCATAATAATCTTCCATTATTGTGTACTTACATAACCTGCCACGTCTTGCTTCATCCTTGTTTACTGGCAGGTTTTGAATCAACTGTGTTCTATTTTCACCAAAATAATGTGTTGAACATGTAAATAACTGATATTTGAGTATCAACCAATATCAACCAATATCCAATGGTTCACCCTAGTAGTTAAGAAAGTATCAAAGTGATATATTCATAAGGTTGAAACCTCAGACAATACTAAGTGAATAATGATATAAGGCTTATTTGTTTCCCCTGTGGCTAGAGGGTTTGTTTTTTGACATATAATTTTATCTGCTTTTCAACTTTGGTCTTTCCTGTGGTTATAGCTCCCGCCTATCCTTGTCATCCTTGGTGTTCATTGGATGATCTAATAAGGAGAGTCGATGTGATGTCATAGTAAAGATTCTCTATGTGATGTAATAGTAAAGATTCTCTAGTGGTCTTGCATTTAGAGTTAGTTTCTCAGACACTAAGTGATACCTTGTTCTAGCCAAAATTTCATTTATCCAGAGGCACGCTCTGGCTTTGTATGGTTCTGTGTTCTTCCTCCCGTTAGGGATGGGAACACCACTGGACAGGCGAAATGCTGAAACGCTAGACTGCCTTTACCCTGTGCCAGGGTCGGGTGCTGGGCTCAAGGGAAGTGCCAATATATCACTCAGTGGGTGGGGAAATATAGTCTAAATGTGGGAGGCCAAAACTGGGGTTCCCTGACTTCCAGGTGTCCAGTCACCACTGGAAACCATGCCGAGGAATCGGGAGCAGAGGGTTGGGAGTCCATGGGCCTGGGATGAGGAGCCTGGGGCCAGGGGCTCCCAAACTCCTGGACAGCCAGATGCCACTGGAAGTCTCGGAGGAGCGGAGGAGAGGAGGCCTGCAGGCTGAGGATGAGCCCAGGGCAGGGAATGGGGAACACCAGCTTAGCCCAGCGGTGGCAAGTCCCAGAGCAGAGGAGCCTTCTGTGGAAGACTTAGACTGTATAGCTTTGTAGGCAAAGGCTTCCCCCATGCTCCCCAGGGTTGTTCTTGAGGACAGAGATAGTCCTTGGTTCCAAACTGTTTATTAATTGTTCATCATGGAAAATGGGTGCTGTCACCTCCTCAGGGTGGACCAGAGATTACAGAAAGGAATGTCCAGGAAGGGAAGCTTATTGAGTAAACCCTCAGAGCCTCCTTTATTAACAACATTAGTTGATTAGTAGATCAGAACTCTGTTCTGATCTACATGACCATAGGTCACATTCCTCTGTAGAAAGTGTGATCACATGACAGGAGCCTTGTCGGAAACAGGTGAAGCTCCTACCATCCCCTCTGGGTTACCGGGCTTCCAACCTGCTCAACCTTACCAAGTGTCCTGGCACAGTCCTCTGACCCACAGCTATGGTTCGCCCATACTTATTTGATGAGTATAGCATGTTACAGGACATGAGGAATATCCAATCAGAAGATTTTGATGAATCCCTCTGTTTTAGATGCCTGTCTCAAGGCTTTTGAATGGCAAGTCAAGGCTTAGTTGCACAGTGCCATGCTGCATTTTTATAGGTTGGGGGATAACCCTCGGTGTTGTATGAATACCAAGTCACCTTCCTCTCCTGCTAATCATCTACCTACCAGTAGCCATGGACTAGACAGGCTATTGGGAAGGGAAAGAGATATCCTAAGGGAAACTTTGGTCTTTTCACTTTGACCTGGAAATTTGGGGGTTCCTTTTTGTTGTGGTGGTGGTTTGTTTGTTTTATAACTAAAAGTAGAGTGACAGGCTTAAACGTTTAAGGTCTAGGAGTAGAACTAGGGCCTTGTACATGTTAACTAAACACTAAAGATTGGGCCAAAGCAGGTCCCATCTAAGCTCCTTAAGACACCAGAACCCTAGGTTTTCTGCAGTGATGGAAGAAAAACTAGCTTCTGCTTGTTTCAAACAAATACTGTTTGGTTATTTTAGGCCATTTTATGTTATTTTCACAGTAAAAAGGTATGAGATTGTTTTCTTATATTTTATTTGTAGAAATAGAGTCCATGCACAAGGCCCACAGACCTCTCTATTCCTGTTTCCCTGACAGTCTCCTGGCGCCCTCTGGTGGCAGAATTTCAAGATGCTTCTTAGCAAGCATGCACGCAGACTCAAGGCAGAAAATTAATGAGTTAGTCTTGCTGCACACCTCCGAGATTATTGAGCCAGGAGTTTGCAAAAATGATTTGGAGCAATTTCAGTATAAACGTTATATAGGGTTGGTTGTGGTCGTTTTCCTCTCTTGAATACATTTTTTCAGGTGCTTACTATGATAAAGCTTCCTCTTATCTCTGAAAGAGTGTTGGCTTGTCAGCGGTAAGGTTTTATTAGTCTCTAAAATCATTAGTTGTACCTTGATGTTAATAGATAAGAGTGTTATGTCTAGTTCTTTATGTAGGCATACTTAGATCTGATAACGCCCAGAAGGTCACAGAAACTCCCCTCACATTTAGTGCAGAGCACTGCATGGTTCAGAACACTCCCATTCTTTCACTATTTACAATATTTTATTAATCCTTCCATACATTGTGTTTTGACTTTATTCTATCTGCATCTGTGATGGCTAATTTTATGTCAACTTGACACAAGCTAAAGTTATGCCTCCATGAACTTGAGCTGCAGGCAAGCCTGTAGGGAATTTTCCTAATCAGTGATTGATAGAGAGGGCCCAGCCCACTATGGGTGGTGGTCCTGAGTTCTGTATGAAAGCTGAACAAGCCAGTAAGGAGCTCCCTTCCAGAGCCTCTACATCAGTTTCCCTGCAGGTTCCTGCTCTGTTTGTGTTCCCGTCCTGATTTCCTTCAATAATGAACAGTGAGTGATGCAGAAATGTCAGCCACGTTAACCTTTTCCTCCCTGACTTGCTTTTTGGTCATGGTGGTTTTCACAGCAGTAGAACCCTACCGAGGGCAGCATACTTAACTCATGTATGTCACAGTCTATGCATGTCTATAGCTTCTTTTCATTCTCTTAGTACTGCCTTTTGAAAAACAGTTCTTAGTTTTAGGGGAGTCTGATCGTCTGTTTGTTTCATGCATAATGTTTCTGGTGTTGCAAATGAATGGGCATCTCACACCAAGGTCATTGGGTTTCTCCTGCATGCTGCACTCAGAATTTGATAATCCTGTGCTCTATGCTTCGTTAGCATCATGTCAGAGGTCAAGTGCTGGGTGGGGTGATGTGAGGGACAAGTGTGGAACTGGGATGTAGGCCACAGCCTTCTTCACAGCAGGAAGGAAGATTTGCCAAAATGTTTCCATGGGAAGAACCCTGAACAAAGCCATAGCTTTTCGATCACATTTTTGTCTTCTTTCTAGGGAAGGCCTCATGGTGGGTCAAAACAGATATTCTGCCCACCTTCTTTATGTCTGTCTAATTTGGCAAGTGTTTTGGAAATATTCAGGTGCTCTCGGTCACAGGTGCATCTCACAGGTGTACATGTTGGAAGCTGTGACTCTTTCCCAATGTTGATAGTGATATCTGGTACCAGCAGCACACAGCAGCATCTATCTTCTTAGAGTAGTGGTAGTCCTTCAGTCCCTGGAATGTTACTTTTGTTAAAAATTGTAGTTCCTCAGAGAACATTCCACATTTGGCCACATGATGGCAGAATAGGGTCAAGGAGCCATCCAGATAATCATGTGCATCTGATCTACTATCTGCTCCACATACTCAAACCCTGAATTCATGCGGCTTCCTGCGTTGAACCCCAAAGGATAACGTGCAAGAATACTGATCTTATTTTACTAGTTATTCTGCTTTTATGTTCTGAATTGCAACACTCTGGGCCGCTGAGAGCCATCACCCCAATGTGGCGTCATGAAAATTTTCACTTGTCATGGTTTAGCCTTGCTACCTGTTCAGAGCCCGGGAAGAGAGCTGAGAATGGAAGGATCCAGGTATCTTTGGGGGTTCTCAGAGACCTTATATTATCAGGAAAGAAAAAATGACATGGTTTGCTGAACCATCTAGATATTCAAGAATTCTAACAATTTAGATATTAAGATTTAAAACAGTGTAGCATTGCTGTAGCCACCAGGAGCACCTCTGGCCACCCAGAAGTCACACACTGTCATCAAACAATATTATGTCATTTTCCTCCATGTCTCACATGATTGTGGTCTCCATGGATATCCTAAAGGTAGCTCAGGTGTTCCATGTAATAATAACAATTAATAACAATCAATAATAACAATAATAAACAATAATACACTTTCAAACTAACAACAATAACAATACACTTTCAGGCTACTTCTGGAATTATTTAACCATTTACAAATGTAATATCACACATAATTTGTCAGAAAATTTTCAATGCAGAATTGGCAAGATGGCTCAGTGAGTAAAGCCTCATATTGATCTCCAGGCTCTACAGGCTGGAAGGAGAGAACCAGTTCCAAAAAGTTGTTCTTGACCACTACACATATGCTGTGGTATGGGCACATATATACTCACGTGTGCCTGTGCACAGAAACACTATAAAATGTAATAGAAAAATTAAAAAGTGTATTACTTTATGTTAGTGTATTTATTGGCAGCATGAAGAAGCCACTCCAGAACCAACTGGGGTTGTAATAACGCCATCACTTTACCACGGTGCTTGTCACTCTCCTCGTGCTCTACGAGCGGCAGAGCCTTGGCTTCCACAGGTCAAATTGTATCAGACTTTTGTTCTTCTTTTGGATATTTCATCTTGTTAACAACAACCAAGCCAAAATCTGTTGACAAAGTTGCAGTCATAGTAGTGTTCGAGAGCGTTCGAGAGCAAAACTGTAGAGCTTTGTTTCCATTGCTGTGATAAAATCACAGTATCACCATAGAGGAAAAAGGAATTATCTTATCTCCTAACTCAGTTTTAAGTCCACTATAGCAGGGAATTCAAGGTCGCAAGACCTTAGCATAGCTGGTCACGTCACATCCACAGTCAAGAGCAGGGAGAAAGGATGCATTCACACTCACGGGCTCTCTCCTCTTGCCTCAGCCCATCTTCTCCACCCCCCAATATTCTTCCCACATCCACCCCCTTCATCAAGACACCCCCTGCCCCTTGTGGAGGTCCCAAGACCTGACACTATTACTGAGGCTATGGAGCACTCACAAAAAGGGACCTAGCATGACAGCACCCTGGAAGACCCAACAAGCAGCTGAGTCAGATGCAGATATTTGCACCCAACCAATGGACAGAAGCAGCTGACCCCTGTTGTTGAATTAGGGAAGGCTGAATAAAACTGAGGATCACCCTATAGGAGGACCAGCAGTCTCAATTAATCTGAACCCTTGGGATCTATCTCTCAAACACTGGACCATCAAACAGGCAGCATACACCAGCTGATACGAGGCCCCTAGCACACATACAGTAGAGGACTGCCAGGTCTGTGTTCATTCAGAGATGATACACCTAACCTTCAAGAGACTGGAGGCCCCAGAAAGTCTAGAGATCAGGTGGGGTGGGGGTTAGGGACACCCATGTGGAGTCAGGGGGAGGGGAGGAGGTATGGGATGTGGAATAGTCGGAGGGTGGACAGGGGTTGGCGGGGTGGAAAATAAAATATGGAGTGTATAAAAATAATTAATAAAAATGAAAATAAGAAGGAAAGCAAAAAATAAGACACCCCCCTTGCAAACATGCCCATGGGCGAACCCCATGCAGAAAATTCCTCATTGAGACTTTGTCTTGTCTAGGAGCTCAAATGCTGTTCTGTGTCTCTTGCAGACAGGAGCCATCAGTAAGACAGACAGGGTGGAAGCCTTAGCTGAAAGATCTACCCACAGCTGAAGGAGTCTGGCACCTCACAATAGAAAGCAGGGTTTCCAAAGTGTCTGCTGCCTGGAACTGCACTGGGATCCAGTAGTCACACTTAGATGTGACACATCTAGAGGCTGACCAGCAAGCACTGTATCTACGAGCCACTAATGATGTATGTAAGTTAACATCACAGAGTACAGGTGATACCAGGGAATTCAGGAGTCTCTCTTTGGGTTCTTAATCTTATTAATAAAAGAACTTAAGAACAAGTAAATTTAAACACAAACCAGGAGACTTTTTTTTTTTTTTACTTTAAATGCGAAAACAAATCCCAGGACAGATGAGCTCTAAATCTATCAGCTGCTGGGAGGAGGAGAAATAGAGAAGGAAAGAAAGCCATGGCATTTGAATAAGTGAGCATGGGAGTTCAGCAACATGGTGGGGAGGATCACTATAAAGAAAGGATAAGGAAACCCAAAGTACTAATGGAAACATATTTAGACTGTGATCACCATCTTTTTTAAAAAGAGACAGAAAAGAAGGCAGAGAAGTAAGTCCATTCAGGAAAGTGGGCAGATCTAGCCCAAAACCTCATGGCGCTGCTTAGAAACTATTCCAGAGAGATGAGAATTCTGGGGAAACTACACTATCTTAATATGGACCTGCCTTCCTCCTGGCGGTCCTGCCTTCCTGAGGTACGGTTCTTCAGCCAGGTCTTTGGCTTGCTCAGCTGGATTAACTCTCATGAGAGGAGACAAGGACGTCTCGGTCTCCCACTTGCAGAAATAAATTACATTCTTTACTCAACACAAGTGCAAGATTGCAGTGGCAGGGTGGCTGCTGCAAAAGCTGTGTACAGTCTGGCATCCCAGAACCACGAGGTGAAGAATAAATATAGTGAGTGAGCAAGGAGTCCCAGTGCAGGCATCGCCAGTGTACTACCGGCAGCTTCCTTTTCCCCTAAGGTGTCTGCTGGGTACCCACAGCACAGGAGGAGTGTTGTGAACTGCTTTTCTGTGAACTGAAGCATTCCTGCCTGGAGGGAGGAAGGATGCTCACCGGACTAAGGGGGCTCAGGGACCTTACATGTTCTTTTGTGGCGCTGCCTGCTTGTCACACAATCCTCAGGGTCTCCAGGGATGCAGTTTCCTGAGCCATCTGCACCCTGGCACAGACTTTTGTTGTTACTTAAGGCGACAATTGGTTAACCTTAGGTGTAACTGTATTCATTATGTGAGTATACTGTTAATGCCACCCACTGTAACTGAGTATTTAGGTTTTAGATTTCTTCTTTTAAGGATGTGACCTTAAGCATATGTACAATGAGATGAGACCCATCCCTATGGGTGGACATCCTTGATCACAGGACAGACGTGACTGCTTTGTTTAATCATTCCTCTCCTGCACCATACTTCGTTAAAGTCAAACGTCATTTGATTTGTATCTTTCAGAAATTCCTTTACATATCTTTCTATTCACATTTCCCTTTGCCATTAATGCATCACATCTTTATATGTTTGTTCTCTATCATTTCTTCTATGCATAATTGATTTCACGATTTTTATAATTTCAAGGGTTTAGAAACAGAAACAGCTATGCAAGTGAATTATGTCTTTCCTTTTCAAATCAGACTCCCCCCACTTTAGATCTCAACCAAAATGAGGGGGGAGTGGCTTACCCTCACGGTGGGTGCCTAGTCGTAGTTTTTCAGTGAATCAAGGGTGAGCTACAAGGGAGCTTACAGCATTCTTCTTCAATACAAGTAAGTGTCACTGTTTGATTTAGTTTATTTTCCAAGATAAAACTATTATTACTTCTTTTGAAAGGTTCAGGACTTATTTTTAGTTCCTACGAATTTAATTATTTTAAGATGCAATAAATAGGAAACAGTAATTACACCATATGTAGTATCTAAGACATTAGGTCTGGCCATCACCTCCCACGCTGTCCAGTCAAATCCTGCCTGCTTGTTCCTAGCACCGGTTATGACTAGAGTCTGAAGCATCTCCCACAAGCTCTGATCGTTTATTCTTGGCCTTTGGCCAGTAGTGCTATTTGGTAAGTTTGGGAAACTTTTGGAGTTGGTGCCTGACAAGAAGCCTGTACTAATTCAGCTGGGGAAAGATTACATGCCCTCAACTCAGGTTGCTTTTATGAAACAAGGGTAAGTAGAGACTTGGATGACACAAGCAAATACTTTAGATTGTGGACAAACAACATTTTGACTAGTTACTCATTACATTGGTCATGAATAGACCAGTTGTTATAAGTTATGCACTAGAATCATTAAAAAAAAAAGCATCTTTTCTCAGACAAAGTTACTTTAGTGTTTAGAAAATCTCCCAAAGTAAGCCATAATTTGAAACTGCGGAACCAACAGTTACAGTAAAATGAGACTTCAGATTTAGAGTTTATAGTGTTTAGACAGATCTGAGGAAAAAATCCACAGCATCTTGCTAAATATCCAGATTGTTCTGTGGAGCCCTCAGACAGCTGTGCCAAGGAATTCAGGAGGATTTGTTACTGTGGTGCTAAAGAAGAGTAATTGACAGAGTCCAGATGCTCCCTCCCTTTCCCAGACCCACAATGCACCTGTGTCTCCCTAGGACTCCCTAAGACTCCCTAATTGTGTTCTGAAGATAAAAGATCCCATGAATTCAAAATGATTTCTCAATCCACCAAAAATAGTACTGTAATCTATGCTTCTAAACTTGTATCTCTATCCCCCAAGAATACAAAAATGTCTTCTGGCTCAGCAATTTGGTTTCCTATATTACGATGTCAAACTAAGAAAAAGACATCGTCCTTCATGACTTATGTCTTTAAAGTCGTACAAGTTGCTGTCCCTCCCTATGTTTTCACATTGCTAGGATCCTGCTGACTACTGTCTAAATCCCTGATACCATTTTCTTGCTGTCTCATTGTTTATCTGTCACACTGAAGTTTATTTTACTATTATTATTGTATCAATATAATTTAAACCATCTTCGGTATTTTTCAGGAATTTGGAATGTACTTGCAGTTCCTTAAAATTCCCATGTCCCTCTAGTCTATGTAGGCTTCTCATAGATTTTCTGTGGCCCAAGCCCAGCCTTCTGCCTGTAATCTGGCTCTGAGCCTCCCATTACCTTCTCAAAAATCCTCATGCATTATTTACCCTTGGAACCCGCCTTCCCAGACCTGGTCAGTACAGGGAACGCATTTTGGCTTCTTGTTGGTAAACAAGACTAATCTTCAAAGTATAGTTTCAACATGCCCAGTAGAGAAGGCCTGCAATCTCAGGTAGCAAGCTGAAGCAAAAAAAAAAACAAAATCACAAGTTCAAAACTAGCCTAGGCCAAAGAGTATATTCAAGGCCAACCTGAACAGCTTGGTGAACTATCTCAAGAATACAAAACACAAAGAAGGCTGGAGCTACAGTTCAGTGTCGCTCACTTGCCCTGCATAGACAAAGTCCTAAATTCAATCCCTAGTGAAATAACAAATTTAACTCTGATCACACATCTTTATAAATTATTACATATTTGTACCCATGCACTCACTTACTTATCAATCATTCAAAAACATTCATTGAATGTTAGAAGCCTGGAATTAACACATAGATTTCAATGCAATAACTTTTTCATTTTCTGAAAAAATAATTTTAGATTCATATACTGTAATTAAAATGTCATATCTTACTTTGAAAGCCTATACTTGACAAACCTGGAAAATCCAAATGAAATGGATAATTTTCTAGACAGATACCACTTATTAAAGTTAAATCAAGATTAGGTGAAGGATCTAAAGAGTCCCATAACACTGAAGGAAATAGAAGCAGTCATTAAAAGTCTTCCAACAACCCTCCCAAAAGCCCAGGGCCAGATGGTTTTAGTGCAGAATTCTACCAGACCTTCAAAGAAGAGCTAACACCAATACTCCTCAAACTATTTCACAAACTAGAAATAAAAGGGACATTCTCTAATTCATTCTATGAGAACAGTTACCCTGATAGCTAAACCACACAAAGACCCCACAAAGAAAGAGAACTTCAGACCAATTTTGCTTATGAACCATTGACACAAAAATAATCAATAAAATTCTCGAAAACCAAATCCAAGAACACATCAAAATCATCATTCACCACAATCAAGTAGGCTCCACTTCAGAGATGCCGGGACGGCTTTCTATAAGAAAATACATCAACATAATCAACTATATAAACAAACTCAAAGAAAAAAATCACATGATCATCTTATTAGATGCTGAAAAAGCCTTCAACAAAATCTAACACTCCTTCATGTTAAAAGTCTTGGAGAGATCAGGAATTCAAGGCACATACCTAAACATAACCAACCTCCAATTAAATGGAGAGAAGCTTGAAGCAATCCCACTAAATCAGGAACTAGACATAACAGCATTATACAGATGAATTCAGAGAGACTATGACAACCTGCACAGGGACTGCACAGGTCCAAGTCAAATGGAGTCCAGGTGTTGCGGGGCTGGGTGGGAGAAGTGGACACAAGCTTCCGTTCTTAACCAATAAGCTATCTTATTGCAAAGGAAAATTATTCTTCTCCAATGGATTCTAACTGGATATGTAAACCACACTTAAGATCAGGCCCCACGACCAGATGGACAACACAAAAACAAGCACAATAGTATTTTTGTAAATTATTTTACTCATATGGCTTTGTTTTGACATTTTTGTCTTGCTGGTCTTTTGCTTCTATATTATGGATTCCAATTCTGTGTCTTTAAAGTGTTAGTGTTTGTGTGTTTTTTATGCTTTCTCTTCATTTTTAAATGTCTTGTTTGTTTTCTAAAGAGAGATAGAAAGAATATTTCAAGTTGGATGGGTTGACAAGGTGGGGAGGACCCAGAAGGAGATGAGAGAGGAGAAACCATGATTAGAATGTACTGTATTTGAAAAAACATCCATTTCTAATTGAAGGGGGAAAAAGATGTAGTTTCAAGTCAGTTTTGCTGAGCAGTGAGTTTTAACAGACTAGTCTTCAGGAATGACCTGCTCTGAAATGCCATGAAAATCTTGACATTAGATATTTTGGATAAAAAGAAGAACATAAGAATATGAAGGCTAAGTAAAAGGCTACACAACATGGAAACTCATCAATTAGATGAAGAGCTTTGTGATATCAGGTCACACAGGAATAAACTTTACCCTCACCAGCATGAGAACTATGCCACTCAGAGATGCTGATGACCAGCTAGGTCCACATCCCAATATAGAACCACGTACTCCCAACATTCCTTTGAGTTGGTCTCACATATTTTAGTGAATATTTCCCTAAAACTCTCAACTCAAGCAATTCTAGATTAGGATGAACGAGACTGTGAATTAACCTGATTCCAGGCTCTCTGTTCAGAAATGATGGCTGGAGAAAATCTTACCTGTCTTCATTTTGGTTAGGGCAAAACCCTAACCATGGCTGCACAGCTGAGCAACTGTTTAACAAAAATATATTTTCCCCTTTATTTTTAGTGTTAAGTAATTAATGTCATTAGCTAAAGGTCATTAAAAGCAACTTTGTAATGAAAGAATGAAGAATAAAAGGAAAATGTCTCTTGTTGATAGAGGCTATCACAGGCAACAAAACATATTTTTTTTCCTTTCAAGTAAGAGCTGTCTTTAGTGTATAAAGTCATATCAGATGCAAATAAACATACTTCAATGTCTTCCTTGCCTATTTGTATCACCTTTATCTCTTTCATTGTATTACCACTTTAGCTAAAACTTCAAGTACTATACTGAACAGGCATGGTGAGAGTGGACATCCTCATCATTTCCTGGTTTGGGTCCTGGGTTCTATAAGAAAGTTATCTGAGCAAGCCATGATGAATAAGCCAGTAAGCAACACTCCTCCAGAGCCTCTGTACAGCTCCTGCCTATGAGTCCCTGCCCTATTCGAGTTCCTGCCCTGACTTGCTTCATTGATGGACTGCAATGCGGAAGTATAAACCAAATAAATCCTTTTCTCCACAACTTTTTCTTGGTCATTGTGTTTTAACATAGTAATAATAACTCTAAGACAGACATGGAATAGAGTTATTTATATCAAATAATTTGTGTGCACAGTATCTCTCAATGTAGTAAGCACTCAATGGTATCATTTTGGTCATGAGATAACTGTAACAGAAGACTGTGGCAAATGGATACAGCACCATTCCCAGATTCTGAAAGCCCAGCACTATGCATGTAGCATGAGTGACTAAAGCACTTACAGGAGAATATTGCTGCTTGCCCCTGCTTGCCAGTGCAGGTGCTGCCTTTGAGTCAACAAAGAGTCCTCATTCCCAACATGAATCAGGGCCACCAACTGTCCCTGCACGGGACTCATTTCCATATCCTAATTCTGTGATGTCTTTTTAAAAATGGTCTAAATAGCTTAGAACGTCCCAGGAAACATGCCAAAGGAAACCATCAGAGTCCAAACTGGTCAAGTGACACATTTTTAAAGAGCACAATTATTGTATGGAATTTATATGCCAAATTCTTGCTCGTGGTACACTGTAGTTGAGGGTGTTAGCCAACAAGTCTTGGGAGGGTGTTGCTGGCCTCAGAAGGCTCATTTCTAGAACTCATTTAAATATAATTCTTTCTGTCTCTCTGTTTACCTCTCCTCTCTCCTTCTCCCTCTCCCTCTCCCTCTCTCCCTCTCCCTCTCTCCAAACACACAGACACATACACAAGCACACACATGCAGAGAGAGAGAGAGAGAGAGAGAGAGAGAGAGAGAGAAGAGAGAACATGACAGTTCCAAATTATGCCAATAAAGTAAAGCAAATTAGGACAGCTGGTTTACAACAAAGTGGGAAACCTCAGAGGGTATCTGATGACATTCTTAACATTTGAATTGTAGAAGATAATGATCAGCTAAGTCAATGCGATGTAAAATCTTAGTCACGGCATGTTATTTCTAACCCAGAGATGGGCATGGAATGACTAAGGGGCTAAAGATAGTCCAAAATAATTTATAATTAGGCTCGTGACTTGCAACATTCTAACTGCATCCCCCACACACACACACCCTATCACTATAATTACGATCAGTCAATCGGCCTTTGTAGACACAGCTTCTTTTCAGGAATTTTCATTCACATGATGAAAATATCCTGACTTAGAAGATAAGGGAATGGGAAAAAACTGTCTTTAAGGTCTAGTACTATAAAGTGCTGAATGTCACGAGGGACAATCTAAGGACTGGTAGCAACAGGATGTAAGAGGATTAAAGTTTCATCCTTGAACCTATAATTTTAAAACATGGCAGGAACTAACTGGCCTTTTAAAAGAGAGAATAAGGTATTTTCAGTGGGCTTAGGAATATTAGCTTTTAGAATTTGAAAAAGAAGGATTTGTGAAGTCCCTTAAGAGACTTAGGTATAAACAGGTATTGGGACTTTCATGGGAAATGATCTTATGGAAATTGGCACCATGTAAGAGCACTTGCATGAGGTTGATGTGTTCTAGACTGGGAACCTGGATAGTTCTTGAGGAAGGAGTGCTAGAGAATAAGGGAGGCAGGGCACTGGGAGAGGGGGCAGTGGCTAAGAGACCAATAGTGCTTCAGGATACAGATGTAAGCTAGTCCTAATTTAGACAAGTCTCTCTTGAAAAGGGCAAGGACAGAAGAGAAAATCAGATAGGGGGAACTAAAGACTTGACCTTCTAGACCAATAGACAGCAAAGGATTTGTCATTGGTTGTGAAGAATGCCATCTATCAAAGAGTGGAGATTTCAGAAAGAAAGAGGAACCCCCCAATCCAGGCAGAATAAGAGACTCCATATCTATAATAAAAGTAATATTCTTATCTGCCACACAGAGAGCTGTAGGGTGTTCAGTCATATGGATGATATGATATGTGTTCTGTTCCAATTTGGGAACTCGTTCTCCTCCTGAAGGAGGCCCAAAATGTATACCACTGAAGATGAGAATTGTTTTTGTCCTTTAGTCTTGGGTTTTGGAAATGTTGGCCCTCTCTTTTGGAAGAAGGATTATTATTCTTCCAATGACCAACTGTTCTATAGTCTGGGCACAGTTTTGGAGAAGGGGACCTTTAATTGGGCAGACTTTGATCCAGTGGCCAGTATGACCACATCAAAAGCAAATTGTGGAGCTGGGGCAGCCATCTTGCCCCAGACCCCTGCACGCAAACAGCGGGCACACTGGACGCAGTGAGCAGCTGGAATCAGGTGCGTGGCCAGAGTTATAGCTTAGCTTAGCTCTGCAGGAGATCCGGGCACAGAAAGCTCAGCTGCGGGTGCAGGCTACCGGCCAGGACCAGCTCTCTGAGCGGACTAGCAGCGAGGGGCCACCGGGCCGCCTCAGGGCACAGCTCGGAACTCTAGCAGCTGGAGTCAGGGGCCTGGACTTAGAGCGAGCATAGTCCAGCACAGACAAGCTGCCAGAAGGGATCTGTCTCCTGGGGACAGGCGTGCTGTGCTCTCAGCAGGGCGCCATCTACAATAAGACCAACTAACGCCAGAGATAAAGAGATGGCAAAAGGCAAACATAGGAATGTTATTAACAGAAATCAAGGCAATATGGCACCATCTGAACCCAATTCGCCAACCACAGCAAGTCCAGGATACCCCAGCACACCAGAAAAACAAGAGTTAGATATAAAAGCACAGGTCATGATGCTCCTAGAGGAACACAAAAAAGACATAAACAAATCTCTTAAAGAAATGCAGGGGAACATCAATAGGGTAGAAGCTCTTATAATCCAAACACAAAAAGCACTTAAAGAACTCCAGGAGAATATGGGCCATCAGACAGAAACCAATAAAGAGGAAATGAGAAAATCAGTTAAAGAAATGCAGGAGAACTTGAAACAACAGGCAGAAGTCATGAAAGAGGGAGCACAAAAATATATTAAAGAATTACATGAAAACACAAACAAACAAATGATGGAACTGAGCAAAACCATCCAAGATCTGAACACAGAGGTAGAAACAACTAAGAAATCACAAAAGGAGGCAACCTTGGAGATAGAAAACCTTGGGAAGAAATCAGGGGTCGTAGATGCAAACATAAACAACAGAATACAAGAGATAGAAATAAGAATCTCTGATGCTGAAGATAACATAGTAACCATTGACTCCACAGTCAAAGAAAACGCAAAATCCAAAAGGCTTGTAACCCAAAACATCCAGGAAATCCAGGACACAATGAGAAGACCAAACCTAAGGATTATAGGGATAGATGAGAGTGAAGATCTACAACTTAAAGGGCCAGCAAATATCTTTAACAAAATTATGGAAGAAAACTTTCCTAACTTAAAGAGAGAGATGCCCATGAATATACAAGAAGCCTACAGAACCCCAAACAGACTGGACCAGAACAGAAACACCTCCCGTCACATAATAATCAAAACCCCAAATGTACTAAACAAAGAAAGAATATTAAAGGCAGTAAGAGAAAAGGGCCAAGTAACATATAAAGGAAGACCTATCAGAATCACACCAGACTTCTCTCCAGAAACCATGAAAGCTAGAAGATCCTGGGCAGACCTCATGCAGACCCTAAGAGAAAACAAATGTCAGCCAAGACTACTATACCCAGCAAAACTCTCAATCAACATAGATGGAGAAATCAAAATATTCCATGACAGGACCAAATTTACACAATATCTTTCCACTAACCCAGCTCTACAAAGGATAATAGGAGGAAAACTCCAACACAAGGAAGGAAATGGCACCCAAGAAAAAGCAAGACAGTAAACGTCTTCCATCAAACTCAAAGGAAGATAACTACTCAAAAACAAAAATAACATCAAAAATGTCAGGAAGCAATAATCTCTATTCCTTAATATCTCTTAACATCAATGGACTCAACTCCCCAATAAAAAGACATAGACTAACAGACTGGATACAGAAACAGGACCCTACATTTTGCTGCTTACAGGAAACACACCTCAGAGTCAAAGACAAACACTACCTTAGAGTAAAAGGATGGAAGACAATTTTGCAAGCAAATGGTCACAGGAAGCAAGCTGGAGTAGCCATTTTAATATCAGATAAAATTGACTTTCAACCCAAAGTCATCAAAAGAGACACAGAAGGTCACTTCCTGCTAGTCAAAGGAAGAATCCACCAAGAGGAACTCACAATTCTAAACATCTACGCTCCAAATGTAAGGGCACCCTCATTTGTAAAAGAAACCTTACTAAAGCTCAAAGCACACATTGCACCTAACACAATGATTGTGGGGGACCTCAATACTCCACTATCTACAGTGGACCAACCAGGAAAACAGAAACTAAACAGAGACACGGAGAAACTCATCGAAACTTTGGAGCAATTGGATTTAACAGATATATATATAGAACATTTCACCCTAAAGCAAAAGACTATACCTTTTTCTCAGCCCCTCATGGTACCTTCTCCAAAATCGACCATATAATTGGACACAAGACAGATCTCAACAAATATAAAAAGATCGAACTAATCCCATGCCTCTTATCAGATCACCATGGAGTAAGAGTGTTCTTCAATAGCAACAAAAACAACAGAAAATCCCCATACGCTTGGAGGCTGAACAATATTCTACTCAATGATACCTTAGTCCAGGAAGAAATAAAGAAAGAAATCAAAGATTTCTTAGAACTTAATGAAAATGAAGGCACAACATACCCAAATCTATGGGACACAATGAAAGCAGTGCTTAGAGGAAAACTCATAGCCCTGAGTGTCTCCAAAAAGAAACAGGAGAGAGCATATACCAGCAACTTAATGGCGCACTTGAAAGCTCTGGAACAAAAAGAAGCAATTTCACCCAGGAGGAGTAGAAGACAGGAAATCATCAAACTCAGGGCTGAAATCAATCAAGTTGAAACAAAAAGAACCATACAAAGAATCAACAAAACCAGGAGCTGGTTCTTTGAGAAGATCAACAAGATAGATAAACCCCTAGCCAGACTTACTAAAGGGCACAGAGACAGTATTCAAATTAACAAAATTAGAAATGAAAAGGGAGATATAACAACAGAAACTGAGGAAATTCAAAAAATCATCAGATCCTACTACAAAAACCTATACTCAACACAACTGGAGAATCTGGAGGAAATGGACAATTTCCTCGACAGTTACCAAATACCAAAATTAAACCAGGATCAAATAGATCATCTAAACATACCCATAACCCCCAAAGAAATAGAAGGGGTCATAGACAGTCTTCCAACCAAAAAGAGCACAGGACCAGACGGTTTTAGTGCAGAATTCTATCAGACCTTCAAAGAAGTCCTGATACCGATACTCTTCAAATTATTCCACAAAATAGAAACAGAAGGAACACTACCCAACTCATTCTATGAAGCCACAATTACCCTGATACCAAAACCACACAAAGATCCAACTAAGAAAGAGAACTACAGGCCAATTTCTCTTATGAATATCGATGCAAAAATACTAAACAAAATACTTGCCAACCGAATCCAAGAACACATCAAAACGATCATTCACCATGATCAAGTTGGCTTCATCCCAGGGATGCAGGGATGGTTCAATATACGGAAATCCATCAACGTAATCCACTACATAAACAAACTCAAAGAAAAAAACCACATGGTCATCTCATTGGATGCTGAAAAAGCATTTGACAAAATTCAGCATCCTTTCATGCTAAAGGTCCTAGAAAGAACAGGAATTCAAGGCCCATATCTAAACATAGTAAAAGCAATATACAGCAGACCAGTAGCCAACATCAAGGTAAACGGAGAAAAACTTGAAGCAATCTCTCTAAAATCAGGGACTAGACAAGGCTGTCCCCTCTCGCCATATCTCTTCAATATAGTACTTGAGGTACTAGCTAGAGCAATTCGACAACAGAGGGAAGTCAAAGGGATACAAATCGGAAAGGAAGAAGTCAAACTATCACTATTTGCAGATGATATGATAGTTTACTTAAGTGACCCAAAAACCTCCACCAGAGAACTCCTGCAACTGATAAACAACTTCAGCAAAGTGGCTGGCTATAAAATCAACTCAAGTAAATCAGTAGTCTTCCTATACGCGAAGGATAAGCAGGCCGAGAAAGAAATTAGGGAAATGACACCCTTCACAATAGCCACAAATGATATAAAGTATCTTGGAGTGACGCTAACCAAACATGTGAAAGATTTATACGACAAAAACTTCAGGCCTCTGAAGAGGGAAATTGAAGAAGACATCAGAAAATGGGAAAATCTTCCATGCTTGTGGGTTGGCAGGACTAATATAGTCAAAATGGCAATCTTGCCCAAAGCAATATACAGATTCAATGCAATCCCCATCAAAATCCCAACTCAGTTCTTCATAGAGCTAGAAAGAGCAATTCTCAAATTCATCTGGAATAACAAAAAACCCAGGATAGCTAAAACTATCATCAACAGCAAAAGAACTTCTGGGGGAATCAATATCCCGGACCTCAAGCAATATTACAGAGCAGTGGTACTAAAAACTGCATGGTATTGGTTCAGTGACAGGGAAGCGGATCAATGGAATAGGATCGAAGACCCAGAATTGAATCCACACATCTATGGCCAATTGATCTTCGACAAAGGATCTGAAAACATCCAGTGGAAAAAAGATAGCCTTTTCAACAGATGGTGCTGGCTCAACTGGAGGTCAACATGCAGAAGAATGAGAATTGATCCACTCTTATCTCCTTGCACTAAGCTCAACTCCAAGTGGATCAAAGACCTCCACATAAAACCAGACACACTAAAACTAATAGAAAAGAAACTGGGGAAGACCCTTGAGGACATTGGCTCAGGGGAAAAATTCCTGAACAGAACACCAATTGCTTACGCTCTAAGAGCAAGAATAGACAAATGGGACCTCATAAAACTACAAAGTTTCTGTAAGGCAAAAGACACTGTCAAAAGGATAAATCGGCAACCAACAAATTGGGAAAAAATCTTCACCAACCCCACATCCGACAGAGGGCTAATCTCCAATGTATACAAAGAACTCAAGAGGTTAGACCCCAGAAAACCAAATAACCCTATCCAAAAATGGGGTACAGAGCTAAACAGAGACTTCTCACCTGAAGAAATTTGGATGGCTGAGAAACACCTTAAAAAATGTTCAACATCACTAGTCATTAGGGAAATGCAAATTAAAACAACCCTGAGATTTCACCTCACACCAGTCAGAATGGCT
This sequence comes from Apodemus agrarius, assembly GCA_964023405.1. Lineage (NCBI taxonomy): Eukaryota > Metazoa > Chordata > Mammalia > Rodentia > Muridae > Apodemus > Apodemus agrarius. Next base: position 93,175,692 of record OZ030011.1, on the reverse strand, counting down.
AAGATTAAAAACTCAGAAGACATCAGGTGTTGGCGAGGATGTGGAGAAAGAGGAACACTCCTCCACTGCTGGTGGGAATGCAAGCTGGTACAACCACTCTGGAAATCAGTATGGCGGTTCCTCAGAAAACTGGGCGTGATACTTCCGGAGGACCCAGCCATACCACTCCTGGGAATATACCCAGAAGATTCACCAGCATGCAATAAGGATACATGCTCCACTATGTTCATAGCAGCCTTATATATAATAGCCAGAAGCTGGAAAGAACCCAGATGTCCCTCAACAGAGGAATGGATACAAAAAATGTGGTATATATACACAATGGAGTACTATTCAGCCATTAGAAACAATGAATTCATGAAATTCTTAGAGAAATGGATGGAGCTGGAGAATGTCATACTAAGTGAGGTGACCCAGTCTCAAAAGAATACCCATGGTATACAGTCACTGATAAGTGGATATTAGCCTAGAAGCTTGGAACACCAAAGACACAAATCACATATCAAGTGATGTCTCACAAGAAGAAAGGAGTGGACACTGGTGCTAGAATGGACCAAAACATCATTGTGGGAGAGTACAAGAACAGTAAAGTGGGAGGGGGTAGATGCGGGAGCAGGGGGAGGGAAAAGGACATGTGGGACCTTTGGGGGTGGGGAACCAGAAAAAGGGAAATGAATTGTAAATATAGAATATATACAATAAAAAAAAGACAATTAAAAAAAAAGCAAATTGTGAGGCATTTTGGATTGATGAAAAAGTGGCTCTTGGTGCCAAGGTTGGCTCTGTCCTTGGAGTGTTTTGATAATGGCTAAGGTAGGAGGTTGGTAGGATTATTTTTTAATCTTCTTCTGGTCTTTCTGTTATTTCTGTCCCCCTCATACACACTTATGCTCCTTTATTATTAAAATCTTTAAAAGCGGGGCTGGAGAGATGGCTCAGTGGTTAAGAGCACCGACTGCTCTTCCAAAGGTCATGAGTTCAAATCCCAGCAACCACATGGTGGCTCACAACCATCCGTAACAAGATCTCTCTTGACGCCCTCTTCTGGAGTGTCTGAAGACAGCTACAGTGTATTTACATGTAATAATAAATAAATCTTTTAAAAAAATCTTTAAAAGCTAAGTCTAAAAGCTCATTATGTGAAGCCTAAAGGCCTGATGTAGTTCTTCTACTTAGTATCTGATGTCAGGAGGAGCCTGAGAGATGAAATGCATGACCAGGATGAATTTGCCATCAGAGGAATCCTATGCATTTCTGAAAAAGTTTCTAATAGAAGGTTTTCTTTATGATCTCTCTGATTTTTCCCTTATTTGATAGCATTGGAAACAACCCTTTTATTCCCTCTATGAGACAAGACAGTATATAATGTTTTTAGTTCAGTCAGGGAAAGGTAACTGACAGTTCCATGGTGGATCTACTTTAGAGACAGCCCTATCCTCAGAATCATAATATGCTCATTGCCAGACAGAGTGAATAAATCTTTTAGCACACTGGTGAAAAATCTTTGCTTCTTGTCAATATTTTATTGCCTTAATCCATACAATATTGTATTGCCTTAAGGATCATTCATATGGAGGAAGCCAGATTGGAAATAGGTCATGAATATGTGTTCAAGTTGTCAAGAAAAGGTTAGAAATTAATTTTTTTGTTATGTGTGAACTTTGCATAAAGGATTCCAATTTTGTTTCAGCTTGAGGAAGGAATGCAATGTGGACAACGTTCTCTATTCCAGCCACTGATCAGAGAGGCTGCTGATGAACAGACCCAGTTGCTTGGAAGGGGCTTCCAGAGTGGATATGGGTAGGCTTGGATCAAGTGGCTGAGGAGATAGAGAGTGGAGAGTAGATGTGGAAGAGGCTGAAGAGGGTGGTTGAACATGGAATGGTGGGGAGCCACATGGTCAGCACTATCAAAATTAGAGTTGGGGCCAGATGCTGCTGAAGAGGGAGGGGAGCAGTTTAAAGGAAATGCATACATGAAACACGTCTAAGTGACAGATGAGTTTTCAAAGAATCCCAAGCATAAGGGGCTTTAGAACCTTTGCCAAAACCTAGAGATAAAGATCAAGTATTGTGAATGAGTCATTTTCAAGCCAAACTACCTATTTGTTTAACTTATGTAAGGACTAGGTCATGTTGCCATAGAATATCAGGTGTTTGGGCCAAACATCTCTCTCTAATAAGACAGACTTGAGGTTGTTTAGGAGACATCACAAAGGGAAGCCCTTGGGAGGTGCCAATAGGTTGCCCAGGATACTACCGATAAGAAGGAGAATGGCCTGAGGAAAGAAAAGACCAGGAGGAACTAATCAAAGAACTGAACATTTTTTTTCCTAGCATGCAAAAGAAAAACGTGAGTCATGGCTGATGGAAAAAGACCAAAGAGGTCTGTCCCCACTCTTTGGTAAATCTGGAAGGAGGAGAGAGTGCAAGAACTCTAACCACAAGGAGGTTTTGAAATTTGTTCCATTGAAGAGACAGGAGGCTTTAGCTCTAGAATTTTTGCCAAATGGAAAGGTAAACAGGAATGGTATGAGACCAAGAGCTTTCTATTCTCCTAGCAGAGACACACATACACCCCCAATTGCTGTAGATGAGTTTAACTTACCAATGTCCTTATCAATCCCTGGCACTGACCACGGGCTCCAGAGGTGGGATGGTGACATAGGCCATCAAAACTGTTAGATAGAAAGAACCAAATAACCCTATCAAAAAATGGGGTACAGAGCTAAACAAAGAATTTTCACCAGAAGAAATTCGGATGGCCGAGAAACACCTTAAGAGATGTTCAACATCATTAGTCATTAGGGAAATGCAAATCAAAACAACCCTGAGATTCCACCTCACACCAGTCAGAATGGCTAAGATTAAAAACTCAAGAGACAACAGGTGCTGGCGAGGATGTGGAGAAAGAGGAACACTCCTCCACTGTTGGTGGGATTGCAAAATGGTAAAACCGCTCTGGAGATCAGTGTGGCGGTTCCTCAGAAAATTGGGCATGTCACTTCCAGAGGACCCTGGCATACCACTCCTGGGCATATACCCAGAGGATTCCTCTGCATACAATAAAGACACATGCTCCACTATGTTTATAGCAGCCTTGTTTATAATAGCCAGAAATTGGAAGGAGCCCAGATATCCCTCAAAAGAGGAATGGATACAGAAAATGTGGTATATTTATACAATGGAGTACTACTCAGCAATTAAAAATAATGAACTCATGCAATTTGTAGGTAAATGGTTAGATCTGGAAAATATCATCCTAAGTGAGCTAACCCAATCACAAAAGAATACACATGAAATGCAATCACTCATAAGTGGATATTAATGAGCCCAGAAGCCCTAAATACTCAAGACACAATTAGCAAGTCAAATGACTTCCAAGAAGAAGAATGGAGAGGACCCTGGGCCTGTAAAGATTGGATCCAGTATTATAGACCCAGAACAGAGAAATTGTGTGTCGGGGGGTAATAGCAGGGGGGGAGAGAGGAATTATGGGACATATGGTGGGAGGGGGGTAATTGGGAAAGGGGAAAACCTCTGGAATGTAAACATAGAATATAGAAAATAAAAAAAGAAAAAAAGAAAATAATTATAATAATAAAAAAAATTAAAAAAAACTGTTAGATAGAAACAGTCCAGAGTCATGGGAAGCAAATATTTTCGCCAGTATGGCAAAAAATTCATTCTTTCTAGACAAAGCCAAGCACTAAGAATAGCCTAGCCTACTCTTATTAAAGACTAGGCATGGGAGTTGAGCTGTAAGTCTGGAAGGGGAGGGTTTGTGCAAGGCAGGCAGCAAGCTTCAGGAAGTAATTTTCTTAATGCTGTAAAAAATTTTAGCTGAATATTTTTGTTCCATAATGTTGTTTGTGTTTGGTTATTTATTTGTATTAGGTCTTAGTTAAACAAGCTCTGGACCTGATAGGACTGAGTGGCCATGATCCTTTTCTTCCAGCTAGAGCTCCCGTAAACAGGATAAAGACAAGAGGTAAGCCATTTCTATTTAGACATTTTGTTTGGGTCCTTTAAACTAACAGCATCCAGTAAGAATTTAGTAAGAGGAGTGTGAATTGCTCCTGATGTACTTTAGCTATGTTGTTCTACTTAGTGCATGTGATATCTCCTTTATCTAAAATGACGTCTTTTACTTCCAGAGGACCCTGTCATACCACTCCTAGGCATATACCCAGAGGATTCCCCTGCATGCAATAAAGACACATGCTCCACTATGTTCATAGCAGCCTTATTTATAATAGCCAGAAGTTGGAAGGAGCCCAGATGTCCCTCAAAGGAGGAATGGATACAGAAAATGTGGTATATTTATACAATGGAATACTACTCAGCAATTAAAAATAATGAATTCATGCAATTTGTAGGCAAATGGTTGGATCTGGAAAATATCAACCTAAGTGAGTTAACCCAATCACAAAAAAATACACATGAAATGCAATCACTGATAAGTAGATATTAATGAGCCCAGAAGCTCTGAATACTCAAGGCACAATTAGCAAATCAAAAGATTCCCAAGAAGAAGGAAGGAGAGGCCCCTGGTCCTGAAAAGACTGGATCCAGTTTTGTAGGAGAGTACCAGAACAGAGAAATGGGGGGGTGATTGGGAAATGGGGGGGTAGGACTTATGGGACATATGGTGATGGGGGGAACTGGGAAAGGGAAAAGTCTTTGGAATGTAAACAAAGAATATAGAAAATAAAAAAACTAAAATATATATAAAAATTAAAAAAAAGAAAAAAGATAAAATGACATCTTTTTAGATATGAGTTGATTTTGTTCATCCTACCTCAAAGGCATACATAAACTCCTTTTGGTGTAGTTGATTAATCTGCTCCACCTCTGTAACAGTGCCTGCATGCACTGCCCCAATGCTCTGGATTCTCAAATCATAAACACACACACACACACACACAGAGAGAGAGAGAGAGAGAGAGAGAGAGAGAGAGAGAGAGAGAGAGAGAGAGAGAGAGTTTAATTTTTAATATGCCTTAAACAGCTCAATGGCTGGACACTTCCAAACCTCCCTGTGGCTAGCACACTCTCCCCTCCAATATTCCTGAATTATTACTTACTAAAACTTAACTTCCATCTTGGCTGCCCCACAGGCCAGCAGCCCTCCTGGGCCCCGATTCCAGACTCTTACATGTTGGCAGTCTCTGTCCTACCCTTCTTAGGCCTGGAACTTCTCCTTACTCAGCATGGTATCTTTTCCCCCTCCCGCATTTCTTGCCCAGGAATCCTAAAAGTCCTGCCTCTGTCTTCCTGCCCAGCCATTGGCCTCCAGCAGCTTTATTTACCAATCAAAGCCAACTAGAGACGCTCAGCATTCTACATACAGATTTGCGAACTCCTGGGTAATTTTGGGAACCCAGGTAACCTAATACAAGCAATAAACCAAATCCAATTATTTGCACATTGTCAAGATGAAAAAGCTTAAAAGAAAAATAGTTATTGGGCCAAATTAGAGTAATTAGCATAAAATAATGTGATGTTTCACTCGGAGGGATTAATGTTGTGTGTCAATTTATAAAAAGAAATAAAGAGGTGAAGAAGACATAGAGGCTCCCGAGGACATCCATGTTGCGCACAGAACAGATATGTAAGTGGTCGTCATTAAAAATAATCAGCTCCCTTTGCCTTACAGAAACTTTGCAGTTTTATGAGGTCCCATTTGTCAATTCTTGATCTTAGAACATAAGCTATTGATGTTCTGTTCAGAAACTTTCCCCCTGTGCCCATGTCCTCCAGGGTCTTCCCCAGTTTCTTTTCTATTAGTTTCAGTGTATCTGGTTTGATGTGGAGGTCCTTGATCCACTTGGAGTTGATCTTAGTACAAGGAGATAAGTGTGGGTCAATTCCCATTCTTCTACATGTTGACCTCCAGTTGAACCAGCACCATTTGTTGAAAAAGCTATCTTTTTTCCACTGGATGGTTGTAGCTCCTTTATCAAAGATCAAGTGACCATAAGTCTGTGGGTTCATTTCTGGGTCTTCAATTCTATTCCACTGATCTACTTGCCTGTCGCTGTACCAATACCATGCAGTTTTTAACACAATTGCTCTATAGTACTGCTTGAGGTCAGGGATATTGATTCCCCCAGAAGTCCTTTTATTGTTGAGAATAGTTTAAGCTATCCTGGGTTTTTTGTTATTCCAGATGAATTTGAGAATTGCTCTTTCTAGATCTATGAAGAATTGAGTTGGGATTTTGATGGGGATTGCATTGAATCTTTAGATTGCTTTTGGCAAGATGGCCATTTTTACTATATTGATCCTGCCAATCCAAGAACATGAAATATTTTTCCATTTCCTGAAGTCTTCGATTTCTTTCTTCAAGGACTTGAAGTTCCTGTCATACAGATCTTTCACTTGTTTGGTTAGAGTCACGCCAAGCTACTTTATATTGTTTGTGGCTATTGTGAAGGGTGTTATTTCCCTAACTTCTTTCTCAGTCTGCTTGTCCTTTGAGTACAGGAAGGCTACCGATTTGCTTGAGTTGATTTTATAACCAGCTATTTTGCTAAAGTTGTTTATCAGCTGTAGGAGTTCTCTGGTGGAGTTTTTGGGTCACTTAAGTATACTATCATATCATCTGCAAATATAGTGATAGTTTGATTTCTTCCTTTCCAATTTGTATCCCTTTGACTTCTTTATGTTGTCTAATTGCTCTCGCTAGAACTTCAAGTACTATATTGAAACACAAAACAGCCATCAACAAACTTGGAAAAGATCTTCACCAACCCTACTCCGACAGGGGGCTAATATCCAATATATACAAGAACTCAAGAAGTTAGACCCCAAAGAACCAAATAACCCTATAAAAATGGGGTACAGAGCTAAACAAAGAATTTTCACCAGAAGAAATTCGGATGGCCAAGAAACACCTTAAGAGATGTTCAACATCATTAGTCATCAGGGAAATGCAAATCAAAACAACCCTGAGATTCCACCTCACACCAGTCAGAATGGCTAAGATTAAAAACTCAAGAGACAACAGGTGCTGGTGAGGATGGGGAGAAAGAGGAACACTCCTACACTGTTGGTGGGACTGCAAGATGGTACAGCCGCTCTGGAAATCAGTCTGGCGGTTCCTCAGAAAATTGAGCATGACACTTCCAGAGGACCCTGTCATACCACTCCTGGGCATATACCCAGAGGATTCCCCTGCATATAATAAAGACACATGCTCCACTATGTTCATAGCAGCCTTATTTATAATAGCCAGAAGTTGGAAGGAGCCCAGATGTCCCTCAAAGGAAGAATGGATACAGAAAATGTGGTATATTTATACAATGGAATACTACTCAGCAATTAAAAATAATGAATTCATGCAATTTGTAGGCAAAAGGTTGGAACTGGAAAATATCATTCTAAGTGAGTTAACCCACTCACAAAAGAATACACATGAATTGCAATCACAGATAAGTGGATATTAATGAGCCCAGAAGCTCTGAATACTCAAGGCACAACTAGCAAATCAAAAGATTCCCAAGAAGAAGGAAGGAGAGGGCCCTGGTCCTGAAAAGACTGGATCCAGTTTTGTAGGAGAGTACCAGAACAGAACAGAGAAATGGTGGGGTAGTGACTGGGGAATATGCTCGGGGGGGGGGGGGAGGGGAAGAGGACATATGGGACATATGGTGAGGGGGGAACTGGGAAAGGGGAAAGCCTTCGGAATGTAAACAAAGAATATAGAAAATAAAAAAATATATAACAATGGAAAAAATAATCAGCTCCTAAGGTTTCGAAACTGGGAAGGAATTTTGTTCTACGATGTTAAAGATAAAATATCATCCAATATAAAAATATACAAAGTACCATTTTAAGTCCATGCACTCCCATTTCCTGAAATAATCCAAATTTCTTGAATAAGCTAAAGATGAAATGATGCAGCACTTTACATATTGTGTTTTTGACTTAGCACTATACTATAAACATGTTTTCAAAACAAAATTAGAATTTTCCAAATGTTGGCTTAACTAAATTTTATATTTATTCCTTCATTATAAAGTAGCACCTCTTTGACCAGTATCTATCTCATAGATATATATACATTGTAGTCCTATGCTTAAGCAGAATCCTATTTATTAAACATGAGATGAAAATCTTTAAAAATTATATTATTCAAATGTCTTATTCCTATAAACTATATCAGTTAACAAATTTAAAATATATTTATAATTAAATGAATTGATTTTTAATTATTTCTTATTTTATGTTTAGCTCTGCTGGGTTTTTAACATAAAAAGGGAAAATGATTCAACCCAGTGTACTAGGTAGTGATGATTTTTGTAGCATGTCAGATTTGCTTTCAAGGAATAATAAAAATGATAGATTTTTGTGTCGTTCTTAACAATTCCAAACTAATCCTAAAGTCAAGATGAATTAAAATGGAAAATCTTGATATTTAAGTAAGTCAGAGGTCAATGTGTAGATCATTACCTTAAAGTCTGTGTCACTCATCTGTGTGTAGAAGCAGCTTTCAAACAAACAAAGCCTCTACCCTGTTCCAGAATCATAAGAACTCTTGTCAGTGTTTGATCTCAGCACAGCCAACTTTGGGTTTTGTCAGTCCATGAGTAACCTTCACTGCAGAGAGTTTATACAATCCTTCTGTGAGCACTCATCAAAAGTAAAGAAAACAAAACTTAAATGTCATATGACCCATCATGTAACTAAGCACAAAGCTCAGGGGTGTTCTAGAAATTAGAGCCAGATGGCTGAGATCACTAACTTTATAAGATCATCAAAATGTCAGCACCATGCAAATGCTTTGCAAAGAAAATTAAACAATATGCAGCTTATGCAAGTACACAGGCTTCCAGCTTGTACTACAAACTGTGCTAACAGAAAACAACAGACAACTATGACAGAAATATGTTTCCAGAAGTAAGGGGTTAGATTAATCAAAGTAGTCATTTCTTACCTCTCTCTTCTTTCCCTCCTGTTCTTTCTTCTTCCGTTCATTCACTCTTTCATCAACTCATCTCTCTTTTGTCTCATTGCCCAATATTTATTTGAATCATTAGTAATTGATGAGAAATAGCAAGAGCCCAAACACAGATTAAACAAGATGAACAGTTTTCATTAAAACTCCCTACAGTGGCCAAAACCAACCTACATGGCAAACATGGATTTGAATCTTTAAACTCTTGAGGCACGTTACTTTCAAAAGTGAGATATGATCTTACATTTTATGTAAGATAGTGTTCACTTGTCTACTTTTATTTATTATAGAGGGATTTAACTAGGTAAAAGATTAAAATCAACACAAAGGCATAGCTCATTTCAATAGCTAGAGCTTATCTGGTGCACACAGAACCAGGAACTCTCATGCTTTTGGAAATCCTATTACTCTAGTGATATTACCCCAGCATCTCAAACGTAAATTTGAGGTGGGAAAAGGAGGCTGGGGATATATCAACATTGGCAGGATGCTTACCTAGAACACACAAAGATCTGTTTCCATCCCTGGCATCACACAATCTCTGTGGAGGCAGGACAACTAAATGCTCATCTTTGCCTACATAATGAATTTGAGACTAGCTTGGGATACTCTGTCTCAAAAAAATGAAGACAGAGAGAAAAGAAGGAAGGAAAGAAGGAGAAAGGAAAAGAAACTGGGGAGGGGGCTGACGACAAATGGCTGACCTGGGACTCAGACCCATTTGCTTGATGCCAGACAGCAAAACATCACTTATAAACATCCAGAGCTGTGTGTATATCAAGTAATGCTTGCTTATGTGGGGGGCCTACACTTTCTCTGTTTAGCTCTTTCAAGAGAAGGATTAAGCAATGTTGTTAGCACCTATAAAACTGTAATCCATAGCACTCCTTTTAAGGAATCCAAATTTCCTTCTAAAATAGTTCAAAGGTTCAATATAGATGGAGTCTGGACAGGAGAGCAATGGACACGCTAGGTCATCGATCCATGAAATCTAAACTTCACAGAAAATGTCTGTCTAAGCTTTTCAAATTAAAAAAGTTGTTAAACTGGGAAATGGTGAAAGGGAACTTTTACTGAGGGGTGACAATACAGAAATAGAGGAAGGGAAGGTGAGTAAACAACACAGAAACAACACTAAAGTTGTTTGAATAAAACACCAGTAATTATATCATTATTATTTATCTTAAATTACATATAATACTTATAACTAATATATTCATATATATCATATTCATGCTCACACATATATACATACGTGTATATACATATGTGTGTGGTATGTTTTAAGGCCATTTTATATCATCTATTTTACATAGGAAACAACCAAATATGTCATTCTTAAATAAATAATATGAAGGGGTTATATCTCATCACAATTTCTAATTGAATGTACATTTGTGTGTTCATGTGTATGTGTGTGTGTGTGTGTGTGTGTGTGTGTGCATAAATTTTACCACTTGGGATGTTAGTGTTTGTTGGCATAATTTCTCTCTATTTTATTGGGTTCTTATACCTCTACCTCCCTTCCAACCCTTATTCTACCCTAATTCTTTCCAATCCCCCAGAACTAGGTAGGAGAGGAAGAAAGTTAGAGAGGAAAAGGAATATAAACCTCTATGGGCTACTTTCTGCTGATTAGGGACATTGGCAATTCAAATCAATTTCATCATCAGATTATCCAGCAGTTCAGGAAATCATCAAACCAGCAATCCAGCAATAGCAAACACAACAGCAGATGCAGCAGCAGAAGCAGTGATGGCGGCTGGCAGCAGCAGTGGCAGGGGCAGCAGCAGCCTCCACAGGCTCTCTCAGGGCTCTCCAATTTACACCCTCTCCAGAGTCCCCAGATTTAAACTACCCACAGTTGGCAATGATCACACGCCTATAAGTGCATGAGGCAAATCATAATCACCTGCTGTGAAGCAGTTCTTATCCCACACCTTGGATTAAAACAAAAACATTCACATAAGATAATTGGGTTTTTTAAGGAACCAAAACTTTCACTTGAAATGTTCCTTCAAAGAGCCATGCATTATATAGCAAAGACTCCAGTTCCAGGTATGACAACTTCTCTTGTAACTAGGTGAGCAGGGCAGTTGAGTCCAAGGCCTACCAAAACATTGTAGGTTATTGCTGTGGCCCTGCTTGCCTCCTAGAAGATGAAGGTAGGTCTTTATTGCTGAAGACACCACAAAGACTTCACACACAGGTCTTGGAGGAATCCAGCTGAACCTGACCCTAAAGCCTCCTCTCTAAGGACTTTTCAGAATATTGGAAGGTGTGCAAATTTCCAAGGATGGATAAAATCAATAGTCCTGCCCAGATGTATCACTTAATGAACCATAATGACCAGTATAACAAGATACACCTAAAAGTACAATAGTGGCACCCATCTCTTGGTAGTGACCAATACCCACCTAATAGGACTTAAGGCCTGCCCAACAGGGGAGAAGCCATGCCTGATATTGGAAACCTAGCCAAACACCTATGGCTACTAAAATCATGGCTCTTAGAAAAGAAACTACGACTCCATTTTCCTAAACAAGTATAAATTTTAACTGAATTCTAAATACTTATAACTGAAGACAAGTACAGCTCTCATCCTTCATCCAAGAACCTTTCCTTTGCAGCAGAGACCATTACAGAAAGCTGTAACTGGTCTAAATCAGATGACAACTGATAGTTGGGTGCCAAGTTCTGCTTGTTATGTCTACAGTACAATGCCCACACCTAAGGTTCAGAGAACATCTTGGAATAGGAATCAGAAAGATTGTAAGAGCTAGAGGACCAGAGAGTCTGATGCAAGATTGTGTCTTCTATGTGTTAAGGAAGCTATATCCCAGATTCAACAATATATGGCTGCCTAAGCAAGACCGAACAACATTCAGTAGTATCCTGGTATTACTTTGAGGCCCTTCATCTTCTCATACACAAAGCATACCATCTACTTGAGTGGTGTTTGGGGTGGCAAGAGATACCTGCATTCCAGCATCTCCTTTTGAGTTGTTTGTTCTTGACAACAACTAATCTGTACCTTGGGCAGCTCACAGAGACCGAACAACTAAACAAAGAGCGTGCATGGGCTGAATCTAGGCTCCCCTCACATATGGAGCAGATGTGCAGTGTGACCTCCATGCAGGTCTCCCAACAACTGGAATGGAGGCTTACCTTGACTCTGTCTCCTGCATGAGGATCCTGATCCCCTAATTGATTGACCTCAGTGGGAGAGGATTTACCCAGTCCTGCAGTGACTTGTGGTGCCAGGATTCATTTGCAATGAAAACTATACCAGGTGTTTCCTAAATTCTTGCCAAAATAATCCTGTGCACAAGGATTTCCTACAGGACAATTGTTGCCTAGGCATAACCAATAATTTTGGCAAAGACCATGAACATCTAAAAGACCCTTGCTCCTCCAGTCCTTGCCAAGGACAAGGAGGATTTTAAATCTAGCCTTTAAGTATCGGTGAAACCTTGAGTGAATTACTTCATTTATTAGAACTGTAGTGTCTCCATCTCCAAAATAATCCTTCATTTGTTGGATTAGCCTGGGAATGAATGTGTCTATCATTTGTCCTTAACTACTTCTAGAAATGCCTATGAAAACTGCAGTCCATTCTCCTGAAATTTTATAATAATGAAACAAGGAAAATGAACAACTGTATTTTTAACAATTGTATTCCAAACAATTCTGTCATCTAATAAATGAACATGAAGAGCCAATTCAATGGACGCTGTGACTAACATGTGACTGAGTAGCAAAGCCATTGCTACTATTTTCCTGCCCACCTTGATCTGTTATGATCTTTGGATCATAACCTCATCAGAATTGCTGAGAGGTCGGCACTAAAACAAGATTCCCTGGCTATGTGCATGTGTGCATTAGATCTTTCTATTTTTATGCCATTATGATACATATTGTGAAACTTATAGTTCTAAGTTGTGTATACTCCAGTGATATTAAGTACACTCACACTTGAATAGCTATGGCTACCATGCATCTGTAGAACTCTGTATCTTATAAAACAGAAACACTTTACCCATGATACTAGTCACTCCCCTTTCTGCATTTGCTATTCCCTGGCAGCCATTCCTACATCTGTCCCTATGAATGGACAACTTTAGTTATCTCACATACATATTTGTACTTTTGTGATTGGTTTATTTCACTTAGTTCAATGTATTCATGGTTCATTGAGTAACATCCCAGTATATAGAGAGACCATATTTTTGGTCCATTCATCTAGGATATTTGAGTTGCTTCTACATTTCAACTATTGCTGTTATGAACATGGATCTACAAATATCTTTTCAAGGCCCTGCTTTCAATTATCTTGGATGGATATATATACCCAAAACTGGAATACCTGAATCCTATGATCATTCTGCATTTAATGTTTTAAGGAACCATTATACTGTTTCCCATGGGGATTACACTGTTTTGCATCCCCATCAGTAAGAGTGCACAGATCTCCACATCTTTTACTATACTTGGTATTTTGTGCTGTAAGCCAACATTGTGGGTTGAGGTTAATTCGCACTGTAATTTGAATTGCATTTTCCTGAGTAGCAGATCTGGGTGTTTTTTTATGTACTTGATAGTCATTTGTATATATTGATATTGGCTTTTGATCCACTAAGTTTAAAATAAATTTCTTAAAAATTCAGCTTGTTGTCTTTTTCTTGTGTTTTCTTCACCCTTGTTGTCACATCGAAAAATCTATTGCTGAGTTCAGAATCATGAACCCTTGCTCTGTGTTTACTTCTAAGAGTTTACTAAGTTTAGGTTTTAAATTTAAGCCTTCTGTTTGAGTTATTTTTTTGTAGATGCTACTAGATAAGAGTCCAACTTAAATATTTTGTGAATGGATGTTTTCCAAGCATTATTTGTTGAGAAAACTGTTCTGACTGAATAACCTTATTTCAACCCTTCTTAAAAATCATGTGGCCTCCAAAGGAGGAATTATTTTTTAGATCTGTGATCGATTCTGTCCACGTAATTGTGTTATGGTTATTGTGGTTTTGTGGTAAGTTTTAAAATCAGAAATCCTGAAACTTGAAACTTTGTTGTCCCTGCCCCCTTTTGAGATTCCCTATGAGTTCTCATATTTATATACATTAGCTTTGGCATCTGCAGCCTGATTAGCATTCGAGTGCCCAGCTTCTCTCCACAACCCCTTAGGAGCAGCAGAATACCATTGTTTCCACTACCTATGCATTGTGACAGCTCTTCTTTACTGTGTATTTTTACACTGAGAGAAAACAAACACTGAATACTACAAATAGATTCATCATTGGTTCCTCACCCATTCAACTCCCATATGCCTTCTCTAGGACTATTTTAAAGGCCCCAAAGACTTCCAGCCAAAAAAATAAGGAAGATGTAAATAAAACTGAAATAATTAATTTAAAAGGTAAAATAGAAGCCAGGCATTGGTGGCGCACGCCTTTGATCCCAGCACTTGGGAGGCAGAGGCAGGCAGATTTCTGAGTTCGAGGCCAGCCTGGTCTTCAGAGTGAGTTCCAGGACAGCTAGACTACACAGAGAAACCCTGACTCGAAAAACAAAAAAACAAAACAAAACAAAACAAAACAAAAAGGTAAAATAGGAACAAATTGATGATCTGGAGAATTGAGTAGCTTTTTCATAGAATTTGGCTCCTAAAAAGAGTCCTTAAAAAATGTTAGGATTTGGGCGAAGGTTCTAAGCATCAAGATATATTGCATTATTTGCATGAATTTATGACGTATATAGCTAAAGATGACTGTGTGTGTGTGCATTTATGTATATATAGATCATTTTCCCAGCTCTGTCCACAAGTAACGTGTAAGTAAATTTGTTCTATATCACTGCCTTTAATGTCCTGGGAACAGCAATGTTGGAGATTCATTAAACACAACTCACATTTAGTTTCTTATCTTTAAAAAATGGTCACACCAAACATTACCAGATCTCCTTGCAGAAATGGCAAGCTTAAGGCTAAAGCCAAGAAGAACCTGTGAGAACTTGAGATATGTTATTGAGACAGATAGTAAGGGACTATTTAAACAAGAATAGAGACACATCAAAAGAACTAGGAGTTGATATATATAAAATTGTTTACATTTATTTTAAATATAAATATTTACATATGCATGTATATAAAGGACAAATAATGTATATTATTTATACATCATATAATATATGATAAGTATGTAATATATAATAAATATGTAATAAATAATACACACACATAGTCTGGCCCCTCCTGCTTCACTTCAAGCTTTGTTTTTTCCACTAAAACCCAAGTATGAGGTCATAGCTTTGCTCAATAAAGTGATAACAAGGACAGTAAGCTACCCCCATGTTATGGGACAGGACAGGGTTTTTTAGATTTATTTATTTATTTATTTCATGTATTTCACTGTCTATAGATGCACGCCAGAAGAGGGCATCAGATCCCATTACAGATGGTTGTCAGCCACCATGAGGTTGCTGGGAATTGAACCCAGGACCTCTGGAAGAACAGTTAGTGCTTTTAACCTCTAAGCCATCTCTCCAGCCCTAGGACAGGGTTTGTGTACAGACATTATTCATTAGTGAACCTGTTCAGATAATAGTTCTCATAAACAGACTACATTGATCTTATACTGGCCTTGGTATTCTTCTCAGCAGTTGTTGTTGTTTGTTGCTGTTGTTATTGTTTACAATGAACAAAGACTTTAAAAATTAAAACTCCCTTCTTACAAAGGGTCCCAGAAAGTAGAGGGAAAACAATGAAAAGCCAGCATAGCCTGGTAGAGAGAAATCTGTTTTAATCCATGGGAAGTAGCTATCTCTGATCTCATGCTGCTTAGTCTGTTTATTCACTTATGGATGTGGAACGCTTACTACATATTATTTGACACATACAAAGTACTGATGGAGATTTGACAAATTATATGTCTTAGCTTTCCACAAAGTGTCCCTGTGTTGGAGTAAGGACATGCCTTGGGAACAAGGTACAGATAGTGGTGTGTGAGGAACTCCTGACCCAGACTGGGAAGACCACACTGGGTTTGTTGATGCTGTGTCTATGACATGGTCTAGCTCCTCAGAGAATAGTGGTAACAAAAAGGCATACTTTTCCCAGTTTTAGAATTTTAAAAATCCTTAGAAAAAATTAAATAGGCCTTTTATGTTGCAGATAAAGTTCATTTCTAATGTGTGTATATATATATGAAAGACTAAAGGAGTCTCAACCACACAAGTTGAAAATAGTTAACACTGACAAGTAGGAGAGCCGGTAAAGACAACCTCGAACTGACCATGTTACAGCAATGAGAACACTGGAGCACACAGTAGGACTGAGCATTCAGTGTTGGGGTTGACCAACTTTGTTCTTTGGCTGCAATGCCTATGGCATCCTGTGTTTATCCAATAGTCAGTAAACCCTGTCACCTTTGTCTTTGACTATAGTTCTTCTTCTTCCTAAATGGCAATGTCAAAGGTCTTCTTATCTTGTATTTTATCTTGCTCTTCCTACTTAGAAGCTACTTGTCAATGTCAACTTTTGATAAAGCAAGAAGAAAGAAGTCACACTGCTTTGCTTGTGCCCAGAGCTACCTTAGAGTATATGGATACTTTCAAGGGGCTAGGACTAAAATCTTCCAACACTTTATTTTGTTTTGATTAATATACAATAATTTTTCTACCTCAGATTTCTCAAAATACTAATAACTAATGACAGAACAGATGAACTTTCTCATTAGAAATTACAGGAAAGATAGTAGGATACTTAGGAATTCCCAAATCCATCAATACTGTAAAAATGGTCACCAATGAGAATTACCTAGAGCAGTGCTTCTCAACATTCCTCGTGCTGCAACTCTTTAATGCAGCTCCACATGCTGTAATGACCCCCAACTATAAAATTGTTTTTGTTACTCCTTCATAACTAAGAGTTTGCTACTGTTATGAATCATACTGTTATGAAATATAAATATCTACGTTTTATAATGGTCTTAGGTGACCCCTATGAAAATGGTCAAGACCCATGGGTTAAGAACCTCTGACCTAGATGAACCACAGCACACAGAATTTAAAATAACAATCATAAGCCTCAGATGAAACTTCCCCAAAGAACTCAAATCGTTTAAAGAAGACATAAAGAAACTTAAAAGAGAATGAACTCAAAGAAAACAAATGCCTTAGTGATGCCCAAGAAAACAAACATAAGGCTTGTGGAGATAACCACAACAATCCAGTATTTCAAAATGGAATTCATTAAAGGAGTAGATGGAACTGAAAAACCCAATAATACAACTAGAAAACTCAAGGCAAAGCCTTAGAAGTAGAAAAAATTATGCAGAGGATAACCTATAAATATTTTAAGGTAAAGTAGAGTATATAGATGAAATAAGCAAAGAATGTGAAAAAACATTTAAGGCCCAAGGAAGGAATATACAGAAAATGTGGGACACCATAAAAGACCACGAATATTCTAATTGTAGTAGTATACTAAGGAGAAGAGTCCAAGGTCAATGGCATAGACTAGGTCTTCAACAAGATTATAGAAGAAAGCTTCCCCAAACTAAATAAAGACATGTTCATACAGGTACAAGAAGCATATAGACTATCAAGTAGACAATACATGTAATAGTTAAAGCACTAAGTATAGAGAACAAAGAACGAGTATTAGAAGCGCGAAGAGAACAAACACAAGCCACATATAAAGTAAAATCCATAAGAATAACACCTTATTTCTTAATTGAAACTTGGTTTCCCAGTGAAAACTGTCCAATAGATGGATTGTTGATACAAAAAAAAGTAAGCAGAGAAACACCAGAATTAAACGACATCAAACATCAAATGGACTTGACAGATGTATATGGATTATTGATCCCAAACACCAAAGAATAGATACATTCTATTCAGTAGCATTCAGAGTTTATCTAAAGTAGACTATATCCTGGTGATACAAAACAAATCTTAATAAATTCAGAAAGATTGAAATAATTCCATGTTTCCCATCTGGCCATAATGCAGTAAAGTTTAACAGCAACAACAAACAAATCTCTAGTAAGTACACAAATTCATGGAGATAAAACAATGTGTTAATGAATGATGAATGGGTTAAAAAAGAAATAACAAAAGATAGAAAAACATTTCCTGCCCATATCCTGGCCCACAACTCTGGTATAAGACTTCTGCTTTATCTGAGGCCAGGCCTGTTCTAGTGACCCCAAATAAGACACAGCTAATCTCCTGCTAACACTCTTTAAACAGCAATTCCTCCCCTAGGCTCTATATTCTGACCCACAACTTTGGCAGAAGATGACTTCTATTTACCAAAGGCCACACTCTGGTACTCAGGAGTATGAACTCAGACACCAGAACACCAGAAGTCACACAAGTACTTGGAATTCAAGAGTCAGTGCTGGCGCCCAAAATCTCAGAGGTCACACAGGCCACAAAAACCCTAGCAGAGACACCATACTGGACCTAAAGCCTCACCCCAGCCCACTCAGACCAGAAGACCAGAGAGGAAATAGAAACCAAAGGGAAAAAAATCCATCTAAAAAAGATATACTCAGAAATCAGCGCCAATTTAAAATCTCCAGGAAAATATAAACAAACAGGTGAAAGAAATAAATAAAATTGCTCAAGACCTGAAATTGAAAATAGAAGCAATAAAGAAACCCAACCTGAGAGAATCCTGGAGAGGGAAAATGTAGGTAAGTGAACAGCAACTACAGATGCAAGAATCATCAACGGAATAAAAGAGGTGGAAGAGAGAATCTCAGACATAGAAGATATGCTAGATGAAATTGATACATCGGTCAAAAGATGTTAAAACTAAAGTTTCTGGCACAAAGCATTCAGGAAGTCTGAGGCACGGTGCAAAGACCAAACATAGCAATAATAGGAATAAAGGGAGAAGATTCTCAGCTGAAAGTTCCAAAAAATATTTTCAACAAAATCATAGAAGAAAATTTCCATAACCTAAAGAAATAGATGACTATTTTCATTTTTCTATATACAGACTGTTAGCAACAAAAAACATCAGAAAGCCTACAAACTCATGGAAACTTAACAACTCTGTACTGACTGGCCACTGGGTCAAAGAAGAAATAAAGAAAGAAATTAAAGACTCCCTAGAATTCAGTGAAAATGAATGCACAACATGCTCAAATCTATGGGACACAATGAAACTGGTGCTAGGAGGAAAGTTCATAGCACTAAAAGCCTTCATGAAGAAATGAAAGATCTCATACTAGTGACTTAGCAGCACAGTTGAAAGCTCTAGAGCAAAAACAAAAACAAAAACAAAAAACACAAAAACAAAAAAACAGACACAAGCAAACACTGCAAGAGGAGTATAGAGCAAGAACTAATCAAACTCTGAGCTGAAACAAACGAAATAGGAACAAAGAAACAATACAGGCAATCCCTGAGTCAAAGAACTGATTCATTGAGACAATCAACAAGATAGAAAAACCCTTATCCCAAACCAACTAAAAGACACAAAGAGAACAACATCCAAATGAGCAAAATCAGAAGTAAAAGGGAGGGGGCATAATAACAAGGAAATCTAAAGAATTAAAGGTCATACTTCAAAAACCTGTACTCCAAAAAGTTGGAAAATCTAAAAGAAATGGACAAATTTTTTGATAGATACCACTTACCAAGGTTAAATCAAGATCAGATAAACAATTAATAGAACTGTAACCCCTAAGGAAATAGAAGCAGTGCAGGGCCAGATGGTTTTAGTATAGAAATGCTTACAGGAATGCGTAAAGAACCTCTATTTCTTATATTCCATAAACTTGGAGAAAAAATGACAAATTTATAGATTCAGCCAAATTACTAAAATAAAACCAAGAAGAAATTAAGAACTTAAACAGAAAAAAAAACTTTTCAACTCATAAAAGGACAGGCCCAGATGAACTCATAGCAGAACTTTGCCAGACTTTCAAAGAAGATCTACTTACTAAATACCAATACTTACTAAAGTGTCCAAAAAAATACAAACAATGAACCAAAAGAGAATTCCCACATTTCTTTTATGAAGCCAGGATCATACTAATACCAAAACAGGGTAAAGACACAACATAAAAAGAAAACTATAGGTCAATATCACTAATGAAATAGAGTCAAAAATGCTCAATAAAATATTGGAAAACCTGAATATAGAGATACATCAAAAAGATTACCCACTATGACTGAGTTAACTTTATCTGAGAATTTCAGAGATGGCTCAACACACCAAAGTCAATCAATGTGGTTTTAAACCACTTAAAGATGTTTAAAAATAAGAATCAATATGATCGTCTCAGTAGATGCAGAAAAAAATCCTTTGACAAAATACAATATGCCTTCATGATAAAAGTTTTAGAGAAAATGATACTAGGTGGAACATACCTCAACATAATAAAAGTTACATATGAGAAGCCTACACCCAACATCATCTTTGACATTCTACTCCTCAGATACCTGCTCAACCATGTTCATTGCTGCTGTGTTCACAGTAGACAGGAGATGGACACAATCTAGTCCTTCAGCTGATTAGTGGGTGATGAAAAGGTGGTCCATTTGCATTGTGGGCTATATTGTATAGTAAGGAAAAGTGAAATTTGCAGGGATAGAACTGAAAAAGTTCATACTGAGTGAAGTAACCCAGAGCCAGAAAGACACACATAACTTTCTCATCCTTGCTCCAAGTCTTCATAGTTGAGGAAATAACCTGGACTAACTGCAGAAGCAGTAAAGGAAAAGGGAATGGGGATGGTGGGGAGGGGCAATCGCGAGGGGACTAGCAGGGTACAAGTGATTTAAAGGGGGGAATAGAAAGTAGGGGATTAATTAGGGAAATGGGGAGATTAATACAGAAAAGGGAAGGAAGATAAAATGACAGTAGAGATGTGTGAAAAGTCATATTATAATCTACTACATCTATATGTAATACACACACAAATATATGTTGCTGTTACCCTTTGTTGTCTCTCAGAGGTGGAAGATCAGAGGCTGAAGACAGTAGGATCTTCAGACACAGGACCCAGAGGACCCAAACTGAAATTGATGTAAATACTTTCTCCCTGTGGACTAGCTCTCAGTACTAGAAAGAGCTGTGTACTTGTCCAAGGGAGGAAAACAACCAATAGTCCTACCCAGCTACAATGCCTCTGCACCATAGCAATGGGCAGAATGTCATGACAACCCTAAGACCACATACAGTAGTGGCACACATTCCTTGACAGTAACCAACAGCTAATTGAACGTGAAGCTTATTCAACAAAAGGGAAACCATGTGTATGTAGTACTGGAAACCTAGACAGCTAGTAAAGATCATGGATCTTGGAGGAGACCCCACAATACCACTTGACTAAGTTAGCATAATTCCTAACTGCATTCTGAATACTTAGTCTTATACCATTGGATAACCGTAGTGCTCATTCCTAATAAAAGATACTTTGGTCTTTCTTAGAAGGGGGATCAAAATACCCATGGCTCACAGCCAATGAATGGACTGAGCATAGGGTCCCCAATGGAGGAGCTAGAGAAAGGACCCAAGGAGCTGAAGAGGTTTGCAGTCCCATAGGAGGAACAACAATATGTACCAACCAGTACCCTCAGAGCTCCCAGGGGCTAAACCACCAACCAAAGATAGGCATGGAGGGACCCATGGCTCCAGCTACATATGTAGCAGAGGATGGCCTTTTCAGACATCAATGAGAGGAGAGGTCATTGGTCCTGAAAAGGATCTATGCCCCAGTGTAGAGGAATGCCAGGTCAGGAAATTGGGAAGAGGAGGGGGTTGGTAAGCAGGAGGAGGGGGGAGGGGGGGTTTCGGAGGGGTAACGAGGAAAGGGTATAACATTTGAAATATAAATAAAGCAAATATCTAATTAAAAATTTTAAAAAAGAAAAGAACTGAAAAAAGATACCACAGAGGAGGAATGCTGACTGACTTGCCCATTTTGTTTTGTATACAAGTTGTAGAGGAGTGGTCCCACCCCTGGTGGACCTGGGTCCTTTCCATTTGCCTGCAGGCCAGGCTGATGGAGGGAACTTCACATAAGACTTAACCTTCCAAGATTACTCTCTATTGTGTTAAATAGACCAAAAAAAAAAAAAACTAACTAGTACACCATGATTAATTGCAATTTATGATGTTACAGTGTCATATTTTCATTAATAAAGACCCACACTAAACCTTCGAGAGGTAAACAAGGCCTCTTTCAATAAAATAAACAAACAAAAAAAGATTAGGTGCCAAAAAAAAAAAAAAAAAAGGTTAGGTGCCGATTATGTTATGCCTCTCAAGCAACACAGTTAGATTGGCCAGAGTTATCTCTTCCCTACACAAGGGCTTATACTCATAAACAAAGCTTGGTGCAGATAAATGATAAAAGAATGAAGGATTAAGACTCCCTTTCTCAGAAAAGTTATATTATACAAGGCCACTGTGGTGCCTTATGACAAAGGAACAAAAAAATACCAAGATTAGACACACAAATAAATTCTCCAAAGATGTAAACATTGTATTTTGGCAGCAACTGAATAATAATTGTAGCAGCTTTAGCCTGAAGATTTTTTCTTGGACCTAATGATAATTAGCACTCTGACCATTAAAAGCTGATAATATACTGCTTGGTGCATGATAGTCTACCCAGGCTGGCGTGGAGATTTTCTTCCTGTCTAATACCCTTGAAACTGCAAGAGCTACCAGCCTGAGAATGAGCTGTCATGCTTTGGCAAAATATGCCTCTAGATTCTCAAAAATTCAGTTATGGGGTTGATAAGGAGAAATGATTGTAAAAGACAACTCTGTTCTGTCACTGCTTATCAATGATGACTAAACTTATGACTAAGAGGAAGTTAAAACACATGTCCGGGGATAAAAACGATATTATCTGAATTTTGAAAAAACATGAATCTATCCCTACCTACGGAGTTCTGTATAATTAAAGAAGCAAGCACCCTGCCTGCCAGTCAGTCAGGCTGCAAGATTCCCCTGACTCCAGTGCCTGACTCACTCGTCCGTCATGGACTCCTTATCTCCTCTGTGGGATCTGGCTATTGCAAGGGCTAGACTCCAGCAGATAACCCTGTATTCCAATATTACTCAGGATTTTATAACTACTGCAAACCATCAGGAAAAACGACTGAGATTCCCCCATTCCCTCCATTCAAGCTTTCTCCCATCTCTGCTGCAAGCCATGTCATGAACATAGCTGCCTAGATAAGACCTGAACAAAGATGGTCAGCTAACATGGAAGGGGGGAATCTCAAGGAACCTTAACCCTAGACAAGGAACTGTGGGCAACTGGGGAATGCCTAGAGCAAAAGAAACACTTTTCTCCACATCAGATGACCCCCAACTGGTTTTCCAATACCAAATGGTCAGATCTGAAATCATATATGTACAGGTAACACCCAGGCAGAACAGGTTATGTTTATGTATGTATTTGTGTGTGTGTGTGTGAGAGAGAGAGAGAGAGAGAGAGAGAGAGAGAGAGAGAGAGAGAGAGACAGAGAGAGAGAGACAGAGAGAGACAGAGAGAGAGAGAGAGAGAGAGAGAGACAGAGAGAGCATAATAATTTTTAAAAAGAAGCCATGAATTTGAAAGAGAAAGGGGGACAGATTGAAGGGTTTGTAGGGATGAAAATGAAGATAGAAATGATGTAATCGAATGACTAGAGAATGACTGACTTGGTGGACATGCGGCTACACGGCTCCTATCATCCCATTTGAGGGGTAACAGTCTAGGTCTGTTCACTCTGATGATTAGGTACCAGACTGCGTGGAACTGAATCCCAGTCTTACCACTTATTGATTGCTCATCCCTACCATCTTGCCCTGTTGTGATGACAGTTCACTCTGGTGTGTAAAGAAGATCTCTCATTTGGGCAGGGGCTGTTTTGAGTCTGTATGAAGGAATCTATGCCGAGCTGGGGCGTGTTTCTGCCTTTGCTAAGGTGTCCATAAGAGTAAGTGTCTGTTTCATTAGTATTTCAAAATTACAAGAAAGAAGTTTAGCTCTCATAGGAAGCTTAACTCTCAGGAAGTGGTAACTCGTTTTCTCTGGACAGCCTTTCACTGGGGTGAGTGACAGGCATATTGGCTTGTAGCAAAATGTCACTTAGACACCAGAGCTGGATTCTGACATTGCACATGGGGCTCACTCTGCCCCCATCAAAGACCTTCTCTTTTTATCTTCTGTGGGTCATGCCTTGGAACACCCACTGTGCATGAATGCCTGAACCAAACATATATATCTCCCATGCCAACCTATCAGGGTGCTTTATTTGTACATCTAGAATAAGCTTATTTTCAAAGAAGTGAAATTTTGAGTATTCATTTGGGGTTTTTCTATGGTCATAACATTGTTGACAAAAAATACATCTCTCACCTCAAAAGAATAAAAGTTTTGGTTTATTATTGAGTAAAACATGAGTGGGCACAATCCAGGAACATAGATTTAGATCTCCTCAAATACAATTTGCAGTGTAAAAACAACTTTATAAAGTTTTTATGGCACCATAACAAAGAAAGTGATAAATCAAGGCATTAAAAAATAATCGGTAGGAACGTCTGAAAGGTAGACTGTGCAAGACTGGGAGAACTCCACTCTAGACTTTGGATGTTATCTGACAATACTCTTAGCCTTGGTGAAGAAGAAAGTTCTATCAGTTCTTTCCAAAGGTTTTTAATCTTTTGTCAGGATGTTAGATCTGACATAGAGCTGGCCAATGAATGGTTATTTAGTAGACTAAAGATCACTTAAGATAAAGTGTGCTACAGAACTGAAACATTCAAACCTTGTCATTTCATTGAAACTTTAATTGTCAATCGACCTATAGAAACATCTTTTCAGTAATCCCCATCCACGGCCATGACCAACAGAGGAAAGATCTGTGGGAGGCAAGAAGGCAGTTCAGAAACATAAGTAAGTGGGCAGTGTTGGTTAAAACTTCAGGCGTCTGATTCCGAGTAGTTTATGTTAGGCATATTTAAACACAGCAGAATTTGTTGAAAACTCTACTGGTGACAAATAACTCAACCCCATGTACACAATAAAGCACAAAATAAGCTAAATAAAGAGCGAACGTGACTACATTGAAACTTTTTATAAGGAGTTTATGTGACACCTTCCATAAAGATGGGTTCTACAGATTGTCTGGAAAATCAAGTTTACAACACTGTGTCTTAGGGAGAATCCCATGCAGTCTATGACCCTGAAGACAGTACAAAGATCGCCAGGCTATTACCTGTGTTTGCTGTCTGCCTTCTGGGTGGATAACAGAATTTATAACTCCTCATTTGAAGGAATAACCTTATGTGTTTAACATTCTATGGTTCCCTTGTGGGTATCTGTGAGCACAGTGACTTCTGTGCCTCCTGCATCTCCCCCTGTTTGCTTTCTTAAAGAGAAAAATGTGGCAGTAACAGAGATCGTGTTTGAAGGCATTCCCAGCGTGGCTAGTCTAACATAGGCGAGCATAACAGAATTATAAGAATAACTAACAGAGGACCAAGGGCCAAGGAAAGGGGAAAGTCATTTCACCATGGTGCCCACAAGGAGGTCTCTTAGAGTATGCATTAGCAAAATCCTGTATTATCACAGAAAAACAGTAGCAGACATGAGTAAAAGGAAGGCAAAACTGATTTTTTTTTTTAAATCAATGACACAGGGTACATGGACCAACTCCAAATCAGAGAAAACTGGGGTTTCTAAATGAAGAACAGAGGGTTACCAAAAGGTAGATACATTTGAATGGAAAGTCACAGAGGGTAGGGGTTGTGGACAAGTCATGGTTTTGTGGCCTGTACTTCCTGTAAAGTTTGTAAAGACTCCCATGGTGTGGCCCCCACTTGAGATGCTGCCTCGTCTGAGGAAGCCATATTGAGTCATGTAGATTCTCAGTTAAGTCCTTTGCACTGCCAGGAAGGTCACAGAGTTTACTGTCCAGATAGAGCATGCGGACATAAGTAGTATCAGATTGCCGTTGATTCAGTAACAAGCTTTCACAAATGTCTTACCATGCAGTGCTGGGGAATCTGGAGAGAATTTCTTTCTTTATGAACCCTTTGCCACTATCAAAGTCAACACCCTGGCATCTTCTCCTTCTCTGACCCTGCTCCATGTCTAACCGAAACTCATCTTATCTTTGAGCTTCCTGTATCTTTCTGATACAATGAACATTGGACCACTCACTAATCCAGGATGATTCTTAAGATCATTCACTTCATAGAATCTTAAAGTCCCTTTTGCATGGAGAGTCACACATTCACAAGTTCCAGGAGTTGACATACAGATATCTTGCCGATTGTTGTTCTTCCTGGCATAATGATTCAAAAGAAAGCATGTAGAGACAAATGTTTTAGCTGCACTTCTATGAGTACAGTCTTAGACTCAGTTCTATGATATAATAAGGGAGTAGGAAGGAGTCTGTGGGACTGCTAACAGTCTTTCTGGTTCCTTCGATAGAGAACCTCTAAGAAGTAAATCTTGCCTGCACAGGTTGGCCTCCTTCCATGAAGGAGAAAGCTGTGGGTATAATGTTTTGTGCACCGTGTAAAGTTTATCCTTGTGTTGTTCAAATGCTGATTTCTCTGCTCTCATATCTTCTTTCAGGACAGACACAGCATTGTAATACTTACGTCAAGAATCTCATGTCTCAAGTTTATGTAAACAATGCTAACTATTTATCCTCTGCCTTGTCAATAAAAGCTGATTACCCAATGGCTAGGCAGAAGAGAGAATAGGGTGGGACTTCTGCTAGCCAGGGGATGGGGAGAGAGAGACGAGCAAGACAGATTCAGCCACAAGAGAGGAGAGGAGAGACATCATAAGA
This sequence comes from Apodemus agrarius, assembly GCA_964023405.1. Classification (NCBI taxonomy): domain Eukaryota; kingdom Metazoa; phylum Chordata; class Mammalia; order Rodentia; family Muridae; genus Apodemus; species Apodemus agrarius. Next base: position 93,148,911 of record OZ030011.1, on the reverse strand, counting down.
GTTCATCTGAAGCATGGAAATATTGCAAATATTATAGGGATTTTGCCTGGGAGGTAGCCAGATTAGTTTATAGGATTAATATAGATCAATGACTCCCCAGGTATTGCAGTAAAGCTTGGTTAAATGAATCTTGGTCTAAGTCATTATTGGAGAACTAGCTAGGAGAAAGAAAAATAGCTGCTGTGTTAATTTACCAAATACATTTATATTCAAATTGCCTTTACAGAAAGCTGCCTAGAAAGATATGCAAGACAGGAAGTATTTACTAAAGCCTGTAAAATCGTCTCAGAATAGTTGCCCAATAGAGCATTTTAGATTCCAGGCAATTTTTAATTCTTAAACAGAATATGATGCCATGAAATATACCACCTCACAATCCAATGACTTAAAACAATTAGTCTAAAGTTGTGCACTCCAATTTCATTCTTCTGGAATAGGTAGCCAATCTCAGACTGGCAGAATCTCTGAAGGTCTTCATGTTGGCTTCTTGGCTTGGAGTCAGCTGTGTGTAGACTTGTCTATGATGACTTTAGCTGAGCAACTGGCTCTCTTCCATGTGTTCACAGGCACACACCTCTTATCCATTAATTAGCAAAAGTATATTCTCAACCAGCAGAAAAGCCACAGACATGAGAGATACATGGATTTTCACCAGACTCTTGCTCGCTCCGTGTCTCCTAATATCCTATTGGCCACAGTTAGAATAAGAACCAAGTGACCCTCGGGTACAGACGTTAGAGGAACGGCAAAGGTATAGATCAAAGGCCAAAGGAAACTGAGGAGGAAGTGCTGCACCCAGCTCACAGAGCTCAGAGAGTCTGCCAAGTGCCTATACTTCGCTTTCCTAGTCATCAAAGCATTTGGCAGAGAGGACTCCATGCACTAATTTACCTCCTTAAAACTAGAATATTTTGATTAATTTAGCTTTTTCACACATACAGCAAAATCTTTCACCGTCAACTGTCAGAGTTGTTGCTAAGTCGTTGTTATTGTTGTTACAGAAAGACAGCTTTCGCCCAAATCACCGCCACTGGGTTCATGAACTCAACTCCAATCCAGAAGAGACTGGAGCTTCCAAGGAAAAATAAAAATAAAAAGTTTCCTGGAGTCTGAGGCGCCTCTAGAACACTAAAAAGCAGTCTCAAGGCTGTTTAGTTTAAATCCATGTCTATCCGCTCAGTTGAAATAGCAACTTAGTTACTTTAGCAATATTTAGGAGAGTTTCCTGGGACTCTTTTCCACACCACACTGCAGGTTGATAGACATACTCCTCATAGGACTTCACAGACAACCTGTACCTTCTGTGTTTCCTCCAGTTTGAAAGGAGAAATAATTCACTAAAAGCAAGGACACTGTGGCGTGTAGGGCTCCTTTCTCCTGTGAAGCTCTGTGAAGATAGATAGCTGCCTGGCCCCGTGCTAATGACACAGTTCTGGCTTTGGTCACTGTTGGGGTGCAGGAGTTGCCCCACAAACCCCACAACCACTGATCTCAGTCAGACAGGCATGGTTTATTGGACACACTACCTTAAGACACATCAATCAGGGCCATAGCTCAGCATTCCAGGGCTGGGGCTACAGTGAACGTCTTTCTCTGTCAGCCTATAAAGGCTAAAGCTGCGAAAACCACAGTGAGCTCAGAAGCATGCGCAGGAAATGTTACCTGATGGTCAGCTCTGACTCAAGCTATTTTAGACAAAACAGTTCATATTGACCTTTAATTCGATGAGTCCTATGTAAAGATTTGTGGAATTTCTTAAGATTAACAAACCTCACACAGAACATAACAGGATATGTGATCAGTATGACCCTACTCTGAGTCAAGTTATTTTTCTGTGTCAATGACTGGCAGGCATATTACAGCAACAACGTGAAGTAGCTGGCAGGCACGGAACAAAATGACTACAGTTATGCTGGGGGGCGGGGCAGGCCTCAACAGCCACACCTATAACAAGTGTGGAGGCGGAACTAGCTCCAGACCATGCAGCTTTAAAACTAGTGCTCCTTCCCAAGCCCTGTATTTATTTATTTATAAACAAACTCTGCCCTGTGGTGGTCAGCATTTAGAGCAAATGTGCTCATTTGACTTTTTCCGTGATCTATTCATTCTCAAGTCTTAAAGAAAAAAAAATCATCCTAAATTGAAAAATATATAAGACATAATATACACTGAAACAATCCTGCTGTGTCACATGTGCATCAGTAGGTGGCAGAGAGAAGAAAGGCTATGCCTCCGCTCAAGTGTTCAGACCTGTAGACTGACTACCAATCCAGGGTGTCCAGACAGGGAGCTAGCCTGAGACAACTACTAGGACAGCTCTGTGTGGGTCTAAACAAGCTTCCAGGGTGGGGAGCAAAGAGGAGACAAGATGGACTCCACATGAGGCTACACCTAAAATGATCACCTGTCTGGTGCCATGGGTCCCAGAGAGGTAGCTAGCCTGAGATGAAGATGCAGGCCTGGGTGTGGGAGCAAACCATGCCTGAGCTGACTCTTGACCAGAGCCTTCATGCACAGACAGAGCAGAACACTCCTGAGACCACTCCTGACACTCAGAGACCACCACCACCCCAGCACCACCCAGAGGAGCAAGGGAGAGGTAGAGAAATGGAAAGAGAAACAGAAGGATGTGTGCACAGTGAAGAGAAGCACACTTGGAGACTTGAGGGCAGTGAGAAGCAGGCCTGACATGAGTCTTGATGCCACCGGGAAACATGTTAGGGTCCTGGCCTGTGCTGCCACCTAGGGAGAACTGTGTTCGCCGCCCTACGGCAGCAGGGATATGTCACCACCAAAGGCCACGAGGGCATCCCTGATCTGGGCTGCTGCCCAGGAACATGTTGACATCTGAGGGCTGGGCTGAACTGGTCCCACCCCTCACCTGGGCATCATGGGAGAGCTGGCCCTGGGACCCTGAGAGCAGGAGGGCTGACCCTCCCCCTAGGCAGCTGCAGTACCTGGAGAGTAGACCCTGCCACTCATCTCCCATGCAGCAGCATGGACGAGGGAGAGATACCCTCCTCCACACTCAGTATCTTTGCCACCTACAGTAGCCAGGAGAGCTGTCCTCAAGGCAGGAAAGCTGGCCCTGCCCCTCACCTGCTGTAGCAGTCAGGAAAGCTGTCCCTGCCCCTCACCTGGGAAGCCCAGTAGAGCTTGACCCTCGTGGCGGGGGCCCAGGACAGCCAGCCCTGAGGTGTGAGCCTAGGAGAGCTGAGCCCGCAACTTGTCTCTTGTGTGATGACAGGGATGAAGAGAGATGCTGTTTCCTCTCCCTTGGAGAGCAGGCCCAGACCCTTGCCCGCCGTGGCACTTGGGAGAGCCGGTCCTGATGACGAGTACAGATGAGCCAGCCCGGTGTGCATGAGCGCTGGAGAGAGCTGGCTCTGCCCCTTGCTGGCCGCAGCATGGTTGGATGGGTTAGCTGGGGCAGGGCAGGAGAGCCGGCCCTGGTGGTGTGGATGCAGGAGAGCTGGCAGGGTCACCAGCTCAGATACCTCTCACCCTACCCGGATGTAGGGATCTGAATTGGCCCTTCCCAATATCTACCCAATCCACGAACTGCTGGAGTGTGTGAAGGGGTCGACCCTACAGATCCAAAACTACAGGATCTCCACGCGCAGAGCAGCAACAGGATATCCCACAGGAGTCCCAGTGAGGTTCCAGTATTGATAGAGTAGCAGAAGCCAGAGGCCTGGAACCAGATTGACCTCTCACTGCAATGGGAATTTGCAAGCACAGAACTGTGGAACCAGAGCGTACTATAGAACACACTACGGCACACTGCCGCTTCCACAACAAGATTTTTTTTTCTCTGTTGTGGGAGAGGGTAGAAGGGTGGAGGGAGGTTAGAGGGGGGATTGGAATCCATAATGAGAAATTGACGAAGAACCGATAAAAAGTTCTAAAAGACAAAAATTTCAGTAAACTTTTAAAATAGAAAGTAAATTATTAAGTTTTTCAAATATCTTAGAAAATAACTTTTTAAAAGCGAGGTACTGCTTAGGCTTTTGTTTAATTACTAACTTGCTTATAAAATTAGTTTCGGCATTACCAATCTTCGATTCCAAGAGTGGTCTATGTCACTCAAGGGCAAGACAACTGGACTCTGTGCCCACAGGGGACATGTGCCGAGGGGACATGTGCCGAGGGGACATGTGCCGAGGCTCATTCTTCCAACAGTCTTTTCCCTTCATCTACTGACATAGTCAGAAACAATCAGGACCCAGAAATGGGCCAGTAACGACATGTTCCCTGAGAACAAGTCTAGGTCATGTGTAAGCAGCCAGTTGCTTGTATCAATTTATGTTTACTGAAGATTAGCATGACTGAAATTTGCCACCAATGTTTTCTTTTCCTCGTGTGAAAATGTCACCACCTGAAGTGCTGTACGTAACACTGAGCTCGCAGAGTCCCTGATAGAGACTGATCACACCATCACGTTGCTCTGACAGTTTCTTTCTTTCTTTTTTTTTTTTTAAGACGGGGAGGGTGGGGGAGTCTATGAGGACCAAGAATTTTGCTTTAGTGGCCATCTGTGGCCAGGAGGCAGTTTTTAATCCAGACTAAATGGAATACCTGCAGACTGCAGAGCCGGAAACAGATGCTGGCGCCGTCCCAGCCCCTGCCGGTGAGGTCAGAACTCAGGTGGTGACTCAGCGCACTCTGCTCCAGTCAGTCTTTCTCCCCTTTGTTCTTGTTTTCTGATGAATTTCAGAGTTGCCTTAGAGTGACCCCAAGGAAACAAAACAAAACAAACTAGCCCGAGTTCAAAGACAGGCAACCAAGTTGACTCAAATTGATGTATATGTAGCAAAAGAAAACACTGAAGGGAGTTACTGAAAGAAAATATCTCATAATATAGCAAGTTTTTATAGAGGCGATAATTGACATATTCTCACATATGTTTATGAAAATCAGTAGGAGGAAATTAGGTTTAGATCGAAATATAAGTATGTTGATCTGCCAGTGTCTAAGATGAATTAAACTGGCATCTTTTTCTCAAAGAGGAAATAATGTACAGAAAATACAACCTTCAATTTATAGTAAGGTCAGTGTTTCTCTCTCTCTCTCTCTCTCTCTCTCACACACACACACACACACACACACACACACACAATTAAACGGTGTGTATGTGACTGAGCCTTCTCTCCCTAACTGGCCTGTTTCCACGTGACAGGTATAGTGCACACAAGGACAAGCACACCTTTCTTTCTTGTGTTTCCGAAAAGTTACCTAGTAAACAAAATTAAGCAGTCTTCTTTAATGTGGTAGTTCTCAGTTCTTCAAAATTCAAATAAGCAGTTTCAATCACAAGAAAAAATTTAACAAATCTGAGTACCTTACCGGAGAACAAGATGTTTTCTCGATTTCTCTACAGACATCTTCTGAGGTGAGCTCTGCAACCGCGGAGGGGGGAAGGGGGAAGGGGGAAGGGGGAGGGGGAAGGGGGAAGGGGGGAGGGGGAGGGGGAAGGGGGAAGGGGGCGGGGAGCCCCAGCTTCCACAGCTCAGGAAAAGCTCCAGGAATAGCTTTGAGCTTCACTGTGACTCAGAGCCCAGGGTGACCTCCGATGTGGTGTTTTTTAAGTGGGTTCTTGAAATTAGCTTATTAACTAGTGGGTTTCTATATGCTTTTCACAATGCGGATCTCTGCTCCTCCTTTATCCCATGCCCCATCCCATTCATCCCCTCCTATTTTCATTTTCACACATAGTCTGCCCCTCTTGTTATGATTTATGACATAGTAGGCTTCTTTAATGCTTTTCATAAGTACTTCTTTTGAGTTATCCCTCCACTCCACCCACAATTTCTACCATATTCCTGGTCCCTTTCCTGCCTAAGTCTTTCTGCCCCAAGTACTCCATCTCTATACTTTCATTTTACCTATAAGTTTCTATAATATAATTCCTTCCTTAAAATGTCTACCTCAAAGGCCCCTTTCTATTTTCCTGGCTTCCAGTTGTACTCTAAGTTAAAGATCACACACACACACACACACACACACACACACACTGAAGTTAGCATCTATACATAAGCAGTAACATACTATTTACCTTTCTGGACACAAATTGCCTCATTAAATATAATTTTTCCCAATTTCATGTATTTACCTGCAAATCTTATGATTTCATTTTCTTTACAGTGGGGTAATATTCATTTCACTATGCACATCATCCATTCATCTGTTTATGAACATCTAAATTGATAACATTTCCTGGTTATTGTGAATAGAGCATCAATGAGCAATCGATGTGTAAATATCTCTGCAGTTAGATATAAATTCTGCTGGTCATATGTCCTGAAGTGGTGTAGCAAGACATACGGCAGTTCTAGTTCTAGTTTGGTTTTGCCTTGTTCTTAAGAAACATGCAGACTAATTTCCATAGCAACCACCCTAGCTTACATGTCTTCTAACATTGTATAACCACTTCCCTCTCTCCACATCCCTGCCAGCATTTGTGGCTATTTATATCCATGACAGCCATTCTGATTGGGATGAGATAAATCTTAAAGTAGTTTTGACTTACAACTCCCTGATGTTTAAGGATGTTGAATGTCGTTTAAAGTGTTTCCTGGCCATTTGTATTTCTTCTTTTGAGAATTTTCCATTCAGTTCTGCAGTCTATTTAGTGTTTTGTATAGTCTAGGTACTAATCCTCAGTCAGATGAAGAGCCGGCAGATTCTCTCCCATGCTGTGGGCTTGCCTAGTCACTCCCTTCACCGCTTGCTTTGCTGTATAGAGCTTTTTGGTTTCATGATGTCACTTGTTGGTTGTTTGACTAATCTCCTGGGCTACGGAAATCTTACTCAGAAAGCCTTCATCTGTATCTATAAGATAAGCCACACAGCTTAGTTTTCATCTAAGGGTTTCAGAGCATCAGGTCTTATGTTGAAGTCCTTGATCCATTTGCAGCAGAGTTTAGTGAAGGGTGAGAGATGAAGATCTCATTTAATTCTTCCTCGTGTTGAAATTCAGTTTGCCCAGTATCATTTGTTAAACATGGTGTCTTTTCTCTGCTGTGCATTTTGGGCACCTAAATCAAGTAACTGGAGTTGTGCGAACACTTATACTTTTGTATAAATCCTTTGTTTTCTATGTCTGCGAAGAATAGCATTAGAATTTTTATTGGGGCTGCATTGACTCTGTAGACGCTTGTGGCAGGGTGGTCATTTTTACATTAACTCTTCCAAATACTGAGCATGAGTCTCCTTTTCCATCTTTCAGTGAAGAAATCCTCAATATCCTTTTTAGGTGTCCTAAGAGTTTCACTGCAAGGTTTCTCATTTCCTTGATTAAGTTTCTATGGTTACTTTTTTCAGTCTGTTGCTGCTGGTATATAAAAAAGGCTATTGATTTTATATGCTGTTTTTTATGCTAACACTGCTGACTAGGCTCATAGGTTCTAAGAGTTTTGTTTGCTTGTTTGGTGGAGTCTTCGGAATCTCATGCATAGAATCATATCATTCACAAAAGGAGATATTTTTACTTTTTTTCCTCTGTGTATCACTTTTATTTCCTTCTCTTGACACATTGGTCCAGCTAAGAATTAAGCATTATTTTAAATAGAAGTAGAGAGACTGGACATCTTTATAATGACTTTAGTTGGAATGCTTGGAGTTTCTTTCCATTTAGAATGGCGTTGGTTACATGTCTGCCATAATAGCCTTTTTGATATTGAGGTACGTTCCCTTCATCTCTAACCTACCCATTACTTTTATCATGAAAAGATGTTTGATTTTGTCAAAGGAATTTTGTGTATACGTTGGGATGATTGTGTACTTTCTTTTACTCCATTAGTGCAATGAATTACACTTATTGACATATATAATTAAATATTGTTGTATTAATGGAATAAAGTCAACTTGGTCATGTTAAATGATAGTTTTGATATGAAATTGAATTGGTTTTGCAAGTATTTTATTGAGAATTTTTGAATCTATATTCATCAGGGAGATTGGTCTGTGATTTTCTTTTTCAGCAAACCTTTATCTAGTTTTGTGTCAGGGTAATAGTGGGTTTGTTAAAGAGACATGAAAATGTGCTTTCCTTTTCTATTTTAGGAATTAATTTAAGTAGTATTTGCAATAATTCTCTAGAAGATTGATAGAATTCCACAGTGAGTCCATTTGGTCCTAGGTTTTTTTTTTCTTTTTTTTTAATTTTTATTTTCTATATTCTATGTTTACATTCAAAAGGCTTTCCCCTTTCCCAGTTCCCCCCCACCATACGTCCCATAATTCCTCTCCCCCCAACTATTCCCCAATCATTCCCCCCCCCCACGATTTCTCTGTTCTGGGTCTACAAAACTGGATCCAATCTTTACAGGCCCAGGGTTCTCTCCATTCTTCTTGGGAATCATTTGACTTGCTAATTGTGCCTTGAGTATTTAGGGCTTCTGGGCTCATTAATATCCACTTATCAGTGATTGCATTTCATGTGTATTCTTTTGTGATTGGGTTAACTCACTTAGGATATTTTTCAGATCTAACCATTTACCTACAAATTGCATGAATTCATTATTTTTAATTGCTGAGTAGTATTCCATTGTATAAATATACCACATTTTCTGTATCCATTCCTCCTTTGAGAGATATTTGGGCTCCTTCCAATTTCTGGCTATTATAAACAAGGTTGCTTGGTCCTAGTTTTTTGTTTTGTTTTAGTTGGGAAATTTTTTATTTGCTTCAATCTCACTGCTTGTTATTTATCTGTTTATTTCATCTTGATTTAACTTTGTTGTGTCCCGTGTATTATAAATTTGTCCTTTTTTTTAATTTAAAAGTTAGTAAACTACAGGATTTTAAGTTATGTCCTCATGATTTTTTAATTTTTGTTGGTATCTAGTACAATATCTCACAGTTCTTCTCTAATTTTATTGATTTCTCTCTTCCTTTGGTTAATTTGGCTATGGGTTCATCAGTCTTGTTTATAATTTAAAGAACCATCTCATTTCATTAATGCCTTTATTTTTGGTGTTTATAAATTATTTTCCTGATTTTCATTTTATCTTCTACAGTTGTTGGGTTTTTGTGTTTGTATTTTTCCAAGGCTTTAAGGCAGTGGTTCTCAACCGTTCTAGTGCTGAGACCCTTTTAATAGTTTCTCATGTCATGATGACCCCCAATCACAAAATTATTTCACTGCTACTTCATAACTGTAATTTTGCTATTGTCATTAATCATAATATACATAACTGATATGTGACTCATGGAAGGAGTGTAACCCACAGGTTGAAAACCACTGCTTTAAGGTTATATCATTACTAATTTATTTTAATCTCTTAAGTTTTTTGATATAGACATTTATAACTATAAAATGTTCCTCTTAGGACAGCCTTAATTATCTTAATTATCTTCCACATATTATAAGTTATGTCTTTATTTACTTATCATTTTTGGAATTTTTCATTTCCTTCTGGAATTAATCAATGACCTATAAAAGTAACCTTTATTTGCCAGATGCAATTGCCATCTTGGAGGCTTACTGCTGAATAAACTCACCTTTTTTTATCTGTTATTTATTTATTTATTTATTTATTTATTTACACTCTAGATTTTATTCCCCTCCTGGTCCACCCTCTGACTGTTCCACATTCCATACCTCCTCCCTGGCCCCTTGTCTCCAAGAGAATGTCCCTACCCCCACCCCATCCAACCAGACCTCTAAACTCCCTGGGGCCTCCAGTCTCTTGAAGGTTAGGTGCATCTTCTCTGACTGAACCCAGACCCGACAGTCCTCTGCTGTATATGTGTTGGGGGCCTCGTATCAGCTGGTGTATACTACTTGTTTGGTGGTCCAGTGTCTGAGAGATCTTGGGGAACCAGGTTAATTGATACTGGTGGCCTGCCTATAGGGTTGCCCTCCTCCTCAGCTTCTTCCAGCCTTTCCCTAATTCAACCATAAAGGTCAGTAGCTTCTGTCCATTGGTTGGGTGCAAATATCTGCATCTCTCTCTTTCAGCTGCTTGTTGGGTCTTTCGGAAGGCAGTCATGATAGATCCCTTTTTGTGAGCACTCCATAGCCTCAGTAATAGTGTCAGGCCTTAGGGCCTCCCCATGAGCTGGATGCACTTTGGGCCTGTTTCTAAACCTTCTTTTCCTCAGGCTTCTCTCCATTTCAATCCCTGTAGTTCTTTCAGACAGGAACAATTATGGGTCAGAGTTTTGACTGTGGGATGGCAACCCCATCCCTCACCTGATGCCCTGTCTTTTGCTGGAGGTAGGCTCTTCAAGTTCCCTCTTGCCTCTGTAGGGTACCTCATCTAAGGTCCCTGCCTTTGAGTCCTGAGAGTCTCTCACCTCTCAGGTCTCTGATACATTCTATAGGGTCCCCCAACCTCCTATCTGCCAAGATTTCCTGTTTCCATTCTTTCTGCTGGCCCTCAGGGCTTCAGTCCTTTTCCCTCGGCAATACCAGATCATGTTCCCCTCTTCCCCCTGCTTCCAATCCACTTTCCCTCACAGGTCCCTCCCTCCCCCCTTGTGATTGCTTTCTTCTCCCTCCCAAGTGGGACTGAGGCATCCTCACTTGGACACTTCACCTTAATGACCTTTTTTAGTTCTGTGGACTGTATCTTGGGTATTCTGTACTTATTTTGGGCTAATATCAACTTATTAGTGAGTACATACCATGCATGTCCTTTTGGGTCTGAGTTACCTCACTCAGGATGATGTTTTCTAGTTCCATCCATTTGCCTGCAAAACTCAAGATGTCTTCATTCTTAATAACTGATAGTATTCCATTGTGTAAATAAACCACATTTTCTGTATCCATTCTTCTGTCGTGGGAAATCTGGGTTGTTTCCAGCTTCTGAATATCACAAACAAGGCTGCTATAAACATAGTGAAACATGTGCCCCTGTGGCATGGTGGGGCATCTTTTGGGTATATTCCCAAGAATGGTATTTCTGGGTTTTCAGGTAGATATATTTCCAATTTTCTGAGGAACCTCCAGATTGACTTCCAGAATGGTTGTACCAGTTTGCAATCCCACCAGCAATGGAGGAGTATTCCTCTTTCTCCACATCTTTCCCAACATGTATTGCCATCTGAGGTTTTGATCTTAGCCATTCTGATTGTTGTAAAGTGTAATCTCAGGGTCATTTCAATTTGCATTTCTCTGATCACTAAGAACTTTGAACATTCTTTTTTTCTGATATATTATTTATTTACATTTCATATGATTTTCCCATTTCCTGGCTACCCCTCCCTGAAAGTCCCATAAGCCCTCTTCCCTCCCCCTGTTCCCCCATCCACCCCTTCCCTCTTCCCTGTTCTGGTATTTCCCTACACTGCTGCACTAAGCCTTTCCAGAGTCAGAGGCCACTCCTTCCTTCTTCTTGGACATCATTTGATATGTGGATTGTGTCTTAGGTATTCCAGTCTTCTAGGCTAATATCCACTTCTCAGTGAGTGCATACCATGAGTGTTCTTTTGCGATCAGGTTACCTCACTTAGGATAATGTTCTCCAGCTCCATCCATTTGTCTAAGAAGTTCATGAATTCATTGTTTCTAATAGCTGAATAGTACTACATTGTGTGTATATACTATATTTTTGTATCCATTCCTCCACTGAGGTTCTTTCCAGCTACTGGCTATTATAATTAAGGCTGCTATGAACATAGTGGAACATGTATCCTTATTACATGCTGAGGAATCCTCTGGGTATATGCCCAGGAGTGGTATAGCAGGGTCCTCCAGAAGTATCATGCCCAGTTTTCTGAGGAACCACCAGACTGATTTCCAGAGTGGTTGTACCAGCTTGCACTCCCACCAGCAGTGGAGGAGTGTTCCTCTTTCTCCACATCCTTGCCAACACCTGCTGTCTCCTGAGTTTTTAAGATGCTTCTCAGCCATCTGAAGTTCTTCAGGTAAAATTATTTGTTTAGCTCTGTACCCCATTTTTAATAGGGTTGTTTGGTTCTCTGGAGTCTAACTTCTTGAGTTCTTTGTATATATTAGATATTAGCCCTCTGTCGGATATAGGGTTGGTGAAGATCCTTTCCCAATTTGTTGGTTGCTGTTTTGTCCGCTTGACAGTGTCCTTTGCCTTACAGAAACTTTGTAATTTTATGACGTCCCATTTGTCAATTCTTGATCTTAGAGCATAAGCTATTGGTGTTCTTTCTTAACTCTGGTTGGCTGGCTCAACTCAGCTATTCTGGTTTAAATGCCTCTCCAAGCTGACTGATTCAAACTGATTTCTCTCGGCTTCTCACTGAATTGCTTTGATTGGTCTCAAACTAACTCTGGCAGTTTATTCTAATCATCTCGTTCCTTTTTATTCTCCAGCTCCAACTGCCTCTGCTGACCTGCACTGCATGAACTGCACAAACTGAATGAAACTCACGAAGAAACTCAAGTAAACTCAACTGAACTGCACCAAACTGCTCTGAACTAAACACAACTGAATTTTACTCACTCAACTGCCCTCCATTCTTGATTCATTCTGCACTGCTCCTAAGTAGCCCCTCTTTCCTCTCTCTTTCCTCTTTCATCTCATGAAAGTTGAATGTATCTTGTCTTTGATTCATTCTGTCAAATCTTTCTCTTATTTTTTTACTTTGTCTGCCCTTCAACTAGACTTCACTTTCAAACATGGCTGATTCCTTGTAAAAACTAACTTTACCTTCATTGTTTGGGATTAAATGTGTTTACTAAGGGTTTGTCTGTATGCTATCTGAATCACACAGACCTAGAAGGTCTTTGAGTGTGATTTCTTACCAGAGAAGCAATGTTAATAGATTAAAATTCTTCTATAATGACCCATACATCATTCAATAGTGTTATTCTCCATGAGTATATGCATTTTCTGTATTTTCTATTGCTATTGATATCTATCTTTATTTTCTTATGGTTAAATGGAATACAAGATATTATTTCTATTTTTCTATATTTGTTGAGACTTTCTTTCCTGATATGTGATAAATTTTGGTTAAATTGTATTGCCTGCTAATAAGGGTAGATATTCAGTGTTAGGGTGGAATGTTCTGTAGAGATTCATTTGATTTATAGTATCATTTAACTCCAATCTCTCTCTCTATTTTTTGCCTGAATAACCAGTCTATTGGTGAGAGTAGGACAGTGGGTGAGAGTTCCGACTATCTGTTACTCCCACTATAATGGGAATAATCAGTGGCCTTACATCCAGTAGTATTTGTTAATCATATGAAGTTAATCATAACTGTAACTGTTGGGTATCTGTTTAGAATTGGAAAAAATGTGAGTGCTCAGCTGTCCACTCTTTGTAAAAATTACCTGCTGATTCATAATCATGGTATTTTAGTACCTTCATGATAAGGAACTAGTTCATTTCGACCTTTAATTTTTGATGGTACTTTTGCTTAATATCTTCTGTGGCCAACTTTTTACTTCTCAAATTGTCTGTCTCCAGTGGAAGCCTTTGTCACTGGAGTTCCTGTGCCAGAATACTTCCACCTCCAATCTTCTCAGGCTGAAATTCTGCTTGCAGCTTCTGCCTCAGGTTGGATTTTATATTCAACATGCTGTTTTATGCCTCAGACTTGCTCAATGGCAGCACTGAGTCATGTTCCATTTCTCGGGATGAGGAAACCAGTAAGTGACTTTACATGAAAGGCTTGTTATGGGACACTGCTTTTCTTAACATTTTCTATCCTGGACTAAACAATGCAATTGAAATTGTAGCTCCTGCCTCATTCTTCTTCTCCCCAGATGACTTATATATGGTTAACTTGCAATGTCATGTCATATTTTTTATACAATTTCTCACATCTGTATATGTGCAGTAACATGTATTGCCATTATTAAATGTATTTAGACAGTATTCTGCAATTCATCTTTTAACTGAGTAATGTTTTTCCAGGTTTACTGAAGTTCACACACATAAATCTAGTCCATTCAGTTTTTCAGGTGGCTGATATTTTTTATTTGTTTCATGTTTCATTTTTATACCTATTTTTTGAGACAGGGTATATTAATAAAGGTTCTTTAGAGGAACAAAATTTGTGAAATGAAAATATATATTATATAATATTTATTTATATGTATGTATATGATTTTATATATGGGTTTTATTTTAGTGGCTTACAGGCTATAGTCCAGATAGTTCATCAATAAGTTTCTATCAACAGAAGGTTCAAGAATCCAATAGTTTCTCAGTCCACCAGGCTGGAAGTCTGAACCAGTTTTCAGGACAGCCCAGAATCCCGAAGAAATAGTCTCTAATGCCAAACAAAGAGACATTAACCTTTCTTCTTCCTTGTTTTTTATATAGGCCTCTAGAAGATGTGGTCCATATTAAAAGAACATATTACAACCTCAAAAATCCGGATTAGTAGTGAGTCTTCTCATTTTATATGGTTCAGTTAAGGAAACATCACCTACATGTGTCTAGTCATCTGGGTTTTAGTTCATTCCAGATGTAGCCAAGTTGACAACTAAGAACAACTATCACACATGCATCCCTTATCAACCTGATACACAATCTTTTTTATTGAATATTGTCTTCATTGACATTGCCAATGGTAAAACCTTTCCCGATTTCCCCCCTCCCCAAAGAGCCCCAACCTCTCCTCCCACCCCCTGCCTCCACATATATGCCTCTCCACCTGACACACTCCCACCTCCCCCCCTCTTGGTTTCCCTTTGTTGGGGTCTCTATTGAGCCTTTAACTGACCAAGGACCACTCCTCCCACTGATGCCCAACAAGGCATTCCTCTGCCACATTTTTGGCTGGAACCATGTGTACCCCTTAGTTAATGGTTCAGTCCCTGGGAGTCTTGGTCATCTGGGTGGCTGAAATCATTGTTCTTCCCATGGGGCTGTAAACCCCTTCAGCTCCTCTGAACCACCCTCCAGCTCTTCCATTGGGGACCCCACACCCAGTCCAATAGTTGGTTGTTAGCATCTGCCTCTGTATTTGTAAAGCTCTGGCAGGGCCCCTCTAGAGACAACCATGGCATGCTCCTTTTGGTATTCATTTCTTGTCATAGTGTCGGGGTTTGGTGACTGTTTATAGGATGAATTTACAGGTAGGGCAGTCTCTGGGTGGCCTTTACTTCAGTCTCTGCTCCACACTTTGTCTCTCTTATTGCTCCTGTAAGTATTTTGTTCCCTTTCTCAGAGGAACCAAAGTACCCTCACTTAAGTCCTCCTTCTTCTTGAGCTTCCTGTGCTGGGTGAATTGTAATTTGTTTATTTTTGAGCTTTGGGGCTAACATCTGCTTATTAGTGAGTGCAAACCATGTGCGTTCTTTTGTGATTGGGTTACCTCCCTCAGGATGACACTTTCTAGTTCCATCCATTTGCCTAAGAATCTTGTGAATTCATTGTTTTTAATAACTGAATAGTACTCCATTGTGTATATATACCACAGTTTCTTTTTTCTTTCTTTCTTTCTTTCTTTTTTTTTTTTTTTTTTTGGTTTTTCGAGACAGGGTTTCTCTGTGTAGCCCTGGCTGTCCTGGAACTCACTCTGTAGACCAGGCTGGCCTTGAACTCAGAAATCCGCCTGCCTCTGCCTCCCAAGTGCTGGGATTACAGGCGTGTGCCACCATGCCCGGCTCTATACCACAGTTTCTGTATTCATTCCTCTGTTGAGTGACATCTGGGTTCTTTTCAGCTTCTGGAATAAATAAGGCAGCTATGAACGTAGTGGAGCATGTGTCCTTATTACATGTAGAAGCATCTTCTGGGTATATGCCCAAGAGTGGTATTGCTGGGTCCACAGGTAGTACTATGTCTAATTGTCTGAGGAATCACCAAACTGATTTCCAGAGTGGTTTTACCAGCTTGCAGTCCCACCAACAATGGAATCTTATCTCCTTATGTCATGCTTAAATCCTAAATGAAAACAGTAACTAGTTCATAATTATGCCTAACATGATGTAACTATCCCATGTACAACCACAAACATATTACATGTTTAATCAGGTTATAATTATGTCAAGCATGATAGAACTATTCCTTTCTTGAACAAGCAAAACCACACTATAAAGTTAGACTTGGTAGCAATGTCCCTTGAGGGACACTCTTTTAGTATCTCTAACTTCAAAATGATAACCACTGATAGTCTCTTAATTGATGTTAGATTATAGGATAAAGAAATTGAAAAAGGAAAATACAAATATCTGTAAAAACACATTTTTAACAAAATAGGTCATAAACCCTCTTGCCAGTTAAAATCCTTGCTTCTGTAACTGGTCACATGGTCTTAACTGGTATTTATAACTTCCTCCCTCTATTACCCATGCTATATTTTCTCCACCTCAGCAAGAGCCTCATCAGGTCTCTTTTCCTAGAGGAGTGACCCATACTTTCATGCCTGAAGTATCTGTTTCATTTGTCAACCTGCTTGGGTTATATTGTTGTAGTTTCCTGTTGACTTTAGTCACAGGACATAGAAGCACCAAGACATACCCTAAAGCAGCAGTTCTCAACCCATGGGTCAAAACCCCTTTGGAGAGTCAAATGACGCTTTCATAGGGTTCCCCTAAGACCATCAGAAAACATAGATATTTACATTATGATTTATAACAACAGTAGTAAAATTACAATTGTGAAGTAACAATGAAATAATTTTATGGTTGTGGGTCAGCACAACATGAGAAACTGTATTAAAGGGTCACAGCTAACACCCAGCTCATGATGGGCAGTTCAGGTCTCAGTTTAACTTGATGTTCTATTGCCAAATGTTCAGTTTCCAGTAAAGCCTAACAGCAGGCCAAGAGCTATCTCTCAAAGGGAGAATATTTGTCTGCAGATTATGGTAAAATTCTGCTCCAAAATTCCAAGGTTTTCTTTTGTGAGTCACCTATAGGGGCCTGCCAAAGGCTCTAAATAGCATCTCTATCTTCCAGTGATGACTCAAGTACCATCAGGTCTGCTGTATCATATGGTCTAAGTTGTAGAGCACAGCAGCCTGGACCTGTTGAAGGGCTTTTCTCCCATTCTGAGCTCTACTCAAAGCTAGCAGTTTTCCAAGTAACTAGGTGTATGGGCAGAAATAACACACCCAAGTGAGGAATATTCTGTCTCCAGAATCCAAATAGGCCCAGTAAACACTGTGCTTCTTTCTTGGTGGTGGGAGGAACCAGATGCAATAACTTATTCTTCACCTTAGAAGAAAGATTTTAGCATGCCCACACCATTAGACTCCTAAGAATTTCACTGAGGTAGAAAGCACTTGAATTTTTGCTTGATTTATTTCCCATCCTCTAATGTACATATGTGCTACCAACAAGTCCAAAAGTTTTGCTAACTCCTGCTCACTTGGTCCAATCAGCATAATGTCATCAATTCTGTAAACCAATGTGATGTTTTATGGAAGAAGAAGATGATCAAGATACTAACTAACTGTTATGATACAGTGCTGGAGAGTTAACATGTCCTTGAGGTAAAACTCTAAAGGCACACTTCTGGCCTTGCCTACAGATTGTTTCTGGTGGTCTCAAGTACCAAGAGAAAGACATAGGATTAGACCATAGCTGCCTGCCTTGTACCAGATAATATATTAATCTGCTCAGGTAAGGATACCACACCTTGTACAGTAGCTGCTGCATTCAGAATGTATTACCATATGTCACATTTGCTTTCTTTTTACTAAGTGTTGATTATTTTTTCCTATTACATTTTCAAACTGGCTATGGTAAATGATGCTGATCTAACATTTCTTGTTCATTCTAACAATTTCATGTAGCTCACCTTAGAGATTTTTGCAGAGACAATTAGATTGTTTATAATGTGGCTAATTTTTCCCTTCTCTGAAGCACTTAGACTCTGCCATTGTGTCAAGCCTTTCCCTCCCATTCACTGGGTGGCATATTCAATGTCTTTTACCTGTGTATTACATATGTGAAGTATATATTATAATTTTATAATTATTATTTATTATAATGTGATTCCTTACACTGTTAATATGTGTCTAGAATGTTTTCTAAACCCATCATTAAGTGTTGTTGCTGTAGAATGCATGAGTAGAATATATTTATCAGAAAATTTAGGCAGTTCTCTCCTGTTCCTATTTTCTTGGAACATTTGACTTGGAACATTGGAAAATGTGGGCTCAATAATGTATGCCTTGAACAAATAAATGAAGATGCCACCTCCATTTTTCCTTCCATTAATAATTATGATTGTTATAATACCAATGTTTTTTATTCTTGTGACTATATTAACTGTTACAGGATATTGGGCATTTCACTGAGAACATTCCGTTTCCATCTGGGGTATAGAGACAGTCTAATTAATAAAATTTTATGGCTTATACTATAAATACCTGCAAACATTGAAATAAGAATTAATTGAAGCAGTAATGGTAGCACTCAAGGTAAGACATTATAGCATGTCACTGACATCTAAACTACTCCACTATATTGTACTCATAAGAGATGGGAAAAGATTAAAAACTCAGGAAACAGCAGGTGTTGGCGAGGATGTGGAGAAAGAGGAACCCTCCTCCACTGCTGGTGGGACTGCAAGCTGGTACAACCACTCTGGAAATCAGTCTGGTGGTTCCTCAGAAAACTAGACACAATACTTCCGGAGGACCCAGCCATACCACTCCTGGGCATATACCCAGAAGATTCCCCAGCATGCAATAAGGATACATGCTCCACTATGTTCATAGCAGCCTTATTTATAATAGCCAGAAGCTGGAAAGAACCCAGATGTCCCTCAACTGAGGAGTGGATACAAAAAATGTGGTATATATACACAATGGAGTACTATTCAGCCATTAGAAACAATAAATTCATGAAATTCTTAGAGAAATGAATAGAGCTGGAGAACATCATACTAAGTGAGGTAACCCAGTCTCAAAAGAATACCCATGGTATGCACTCACTGATAAGTGGATATTAGCCTAGAATCTTGGGACACCAAAGACACAATCCACATACCAAATGATGTCTGACAAGAAGGAAGGAGTGGACCCTGGTTCTGGAAAGGCTCAAAGCATCAGTGTAGGGGAATACCAGAACACAGAAGTGGGAGGGGTAGATGGGGGAACACGGGGAGGGAAAAGGGCATGTGAGACCTTTGGGGGGGCAGGGAACCAAAAAAAGGGAAATGAAATGTAAATATAGTATATATTCAATAAAAAAATGACTGGACATTATGAAAAGAAAAAAAAGCTTTCACTCAGTAAGTAGGCTAATGAGTTAAATAGGCAGTTCTCAAAAGAAGAGAAACAAATAGCCAATAAATATTTTTGGAAAAGTTAAAATAAAAAATAGTTGACTGAGACAGGTCCGTCAGTGTAGCTCCAGCTCCAGTTTCCCAATAAGTTATATTAGAATATGGAAAATTATGAGTAAACGTGATTGATTTTTGTCTAATAACAATGTGTTTAAAAATAATTCTAGAGCCAGGTGGTGGTGGCGCACGCCTATAATCCTAGCACTTGGGAGGCAGAGGCAGGCAGATTTCCGAGTTCAAGGCCAGCCTGGTCTACAGAGTGAGTTCCAGGACAGCCAGGGCTACACAGAGAAACCCTGTCTCAAAAAACCAAAAATAAATAAATAAATAAATAAAATTAAAAAAAATAATTCTAGAGAGGGTATCTGTTTGAATGTGTTCAAGGTTATACATGAATTCAGTCACCATATTGGAAAGGAAAACAGTTAGTTGACTAACTCATAACCACTGTTATCAGAACAATAATTACATTTATTGAAAACTTGCTCTGTGTCCAATGCAAATCCTTTTTTTACATAAGCCATCTGTGGTTTGAATATGCTTGGCCCAGGAATGGCACTATTAGTAGGTGTGACCTTGTTGGAGGAAGTGTGTCACTTTAAGCATGAGCTTGAGCCCCTTCTCCTAACTCCCTGGAAGCCAGTCTTCTCCCGTTTACCTTCAGAACAAGATGAAGAACTCTCAGCATCTCCAGACCATGCCTGCCTGGATGCTGCCATGCTTCCTGCCATGATAACGGCCTGAACCTCAGAACCTGTAAGGCAGCCCCAATCAAATGCTGTCCTTTGTAAGAGTTGATTTGGTCCTGGCGTCTCTTCTCAGCAATGGCAACCCTAACTAAGACACCATCTCACTAACTGGAAAACCGACGATGAACACAGTGAGTAGTACTTGTGTTTCAGCTTCCTAGGGAGGTTGAGCGCAGACCTAGCCTCTACCTGCTCTACCATAGTTCTCAGCCCTTCGGAATCAGAATGGACATGCCAAGCTATGAGAACAGGATTAGCAGATGACAAAACAAAGACCCGAGAAGAGAAGTTGGCTGCCTTTCCAAAAATATGTGGTTAGTGATGGTGACGCCAAGGTCAGACATATCGAAGGGCATAGGTGCTGATGGTCCTTTCATAACTGCCTTCGCTAGGAGTCAGCAACAAGGGTCCCTTCCCCGCAAGTGGGAGGGCTGCTTCCTCTGACTTAGACCCCAAACTTGGGGTGTTGGCCTCCTTGACTCTGGGAGAAAGCCACCCATCCTAGGTACACACTCTCTGGGTCTTCCGTCTCACATTCTCTTTATCTCTCTCTGACCCTCATAAGTTATTGAGTACCCTCCCATTTCTCCAACGAGGAAAAAAAAAAGTAT
This sequence comes from Apodemus agrarius, assembly GCA_964023405.1. Lineage (NCBI taxonomy): Eukaryota > Metazoa > Chordata > Mammalia > Rodentia > Muridae > Apodemus > Apodemus agrarius. The sequence goes on along the minus strand of OZ030011.1, from coordinate 93,128,370 downwards.
CTCATTTCCTCATTTCCAACCATGCTATGTGGACAGTCTGATTTTCAGCTGCCCTGGGACCCCACGTGCTTCTTCCCCGGCTCACTAAACATGCTCGCTCTGCTCCTCTCTTTCCAGCAAGGCTTCTGTACCCATCCCGTGGTGCAATGGCACTCCAAGCTTGTTTCCAGAAAGAAGGGGAACTAAACCCTGCAACTGTATGTCCAGAGCACAGAACTGCAGCCTGAGCTGGTCAGCACGCCCGAGACAGGACCCCACAAAGGAGATAACGCGGGCATTTCACTCGTCTGGCAGTGGTTTCCTGTCTTCTGTCCAACTTTTTGAACGATGGAATTTTGGAAATATCTTCTTAAGCTTTCCGCATTCTTGGTTTGCTCTCCCTTGCTGGCAAACCCTAGGTTTTCTCATCACCTGGGTTGATTCTTACAGGTGTTAGGGTTTTCCTCACAAAAAAAAAAAAAAAAAAAAAAAAAAAAAAAGTAACGAGAATTGCAGCACTAGCCCATGACTTCTAGATTTAAGTCAGGACTCAGGTGGCTCTCGGGTTCTGTCAGCCCAGACTAATCTTGACATGGTAATTTTTTTTTCCGTATCCTATTTCCTCCAAATAGTACATAGAAACTACAGAAATAAACCAGAAGAATTTCCAAATGTCATGAGATCACTTTAAGAATTAAAAGGACACAAATGGTTTGTGTGCATGTGTGAAGAGGTGCGTGGGGGAGGGGGAAAAACGTCTTTCTGACCCTTATCTCTGGAATCATGAGACCCCAATAAGGAAAGACCTCGAAGACTCTGAGAGGTGGAAGGAAGCCTCAGATGCCTGAAACTGAGCAAGCAGGCTTGGTCCCTTGTAGCCTTACCCTGGGAAACTTCCCCGCCTTCCAGAAGAGGGAGTACGGGGTCGGAGGACAGTAGGACAGAGGAGAGGTCTGCAAGTAGTGTCTGGAGATGAGGGATGTTTGGGTGTAGTAGGAAGGAAGCAAGAGATAAGGCACCTGACACGGGGCTGGGGGTGGGGTTGCTGGTATTGGCTAGGGAAACCAAAAGGTACGGGGGCGGGGACACCAGGTGTAGGAGTGTCAAGTCCTGGGTGGGAGGAGCGAGCTGGCGCCGGAATGATTCACCTTACCCAGCCACTCTCTGGCTCGCCCCAACTCCGGATCTGGGCGGAGGGGCCGGAGGGCGTGATTCCCCACCCCTTGCGGACTTCGAACGGACTCGGGACAGGGTGGCGCCGGAACAGGAGTAGTCTCTACTGGACACCAGCATGGTGGGTTCGAGTCCTGCAAAATTGCTCGCCCTGCCGACCCTGGACTCGCTTGCCAGAATGCGGCCACCTCTCGGGAACCCCAGGGCAGCGGAGGACACTCTGACCGCGCCGCCAGCGAGCAAGAGCGCTGTGGAGAGACTGGCAGCGGACCGCGCCAAGTATGTTCGCAGCACGCTGGGATCTAGCCGGGGTCCTGTATCCGAACCCAGGGTCCCTGAGTCCTCAGGGGTGCAGCACCGCAACCCGATCCCTTCGGCTCTGACTCCGGCTCCTGTAGCCCGCAGGGCTATCGCTCGAAAGCCTCTGAGACCTGATTCATTGGTCATCTATCGGCAGAAATGTGAATTCGCACGAGGGTCAGATGCAGACTGTTCCAGAGTGGGACTGATGAAGAAGTTTTTCCAGGGGTCTGGCAAGGACAAAATGGCTGTAGCCTCTGAGACGACCGGGGTGGCCGATGAGAATAAGAAGAAGGAAACAGAGGCCACTTGGACTAAGTCGAGCCAGGCAGCAGCCGCTAGCTCAACCTTTATGTTACCACCTCCGGTCCCTGTCGTAGCTGTGAAGTCCCCAGCCTTGCCTCTTGAAGCGGCTCCCAGGGTTCCTGTCGGACGCTCCGGCGTGGAGCTGCGGGTGTCACGTAGCAGAGGATTGCAGCGCTCCCAGTCAGATCTCAGCTCCCGCTACTCCGTAGCCAGGGCTGAGTCCGACACCTTCTTCCAGTATTGTGGTCTGGACCCTGATGTAGTGGAGGCTCTCGGGAGGGAGAACTTCTCTGCTGGATCCGACCGTGTTACAGTCAAAGTGCGTAGCGTGAGCATGGCTACTTCGGATAGTAGCTTCTCCAGGCACAGCGAGGACGGGTTGCAGGAAGAGGAACTCCTGGAGCAGGTGCCTAGCACCACCTCTGTAGTAGAAAGGAACGCCCGTATTATAAAGTGGCTGTTTACCTGCAAGAAAGCCAAAGAAACCCCCAGCCAGAAATTGCAGGAACCCGCCTGATTGACATTTGATCCAGGTTAGTGCCAGGAAGCTGGAAGGTGGGGTTTGTGTTTATGAGCGCTGGCCAATCACAGCTCATGGTTAATTTATAGCTCCTACAGTATGAAGGCATCCAGGTGCCCTTCTTGTGTTGAATTTGAGTGCCCCGGAAAGGTCGTTAACAGTCTCCCTGCTGCCTTATTGTAGTTAAAATGGAAGAAACCTGTAGTAACAGAATGTTTCCTGGCTGCGGTTTTTACCCTGCTGCCATTTCCTGTTTTGAAAGTTGCATCTGAGCTTTAGGCGGATATGCACCTGGACAGACGCCTGGTGGGCCTTCCTGATGCCCTCGGGGCATCTTTGGCTGCAGGTAAGCCCCGATCTCTCACTTCCAGCAGCAAGGAAGACCCCAAGCATTTGAGTGTTGAGAACTTAATATTTCTTTAGTATGAAAATATCTGCATTTGAATTGTTTTGAAAGTTTCCATGTTCGCAACTGAAGGCTCTGATCCAGACTGTATCCCAAAAGTAAAATGCTGTGATTTTGTTTGTTTGTTGTTTGTTCCACTGGTGACCCTCCCTCCTTCTGATTTGTTATGAATGTTCCTTTGGAGAAAGAAAGAGGAGACAGTTTTATGTGAGTATCTTTAAGAACGAAGCATTTAAACATTTCAACGGCTTTCTTTTTCCATTCTGCCTTTGAGAGCAAGGTAATATGAAAAAAAAATGTTAAAAACATTACATTTTCCTGGCATTGAGATAAATACTAACTGAAGACACCTCACTAGAATGTGGAATCTCAGGGGACAGACCCCCCCCCAAGATGCTTAGACTCAGCCAACCCGTGTTTAAGAACAAAAGAAATCCCCAAAGGCCTGTTTAGTGGGTCTTTTATACAGATGTAGATAGTAAGGAGGGGTGAGTTGACTTTTCTTAAATTCAGAAGGCTCAAGACTTAAAAGTTCATACTTATAATGTATTGAAGATTTGCATATTACATTAGTACACATCCCCAGGGAAGGTGTACAGGTGATAACGATACAGAGAACGACAACAAAAACAAAAGCCCATTATCAATTTGTATTTGCACAAAATTGTCCTTGACCACTCTCGGGCTGTCTCCAGCCCATTGAGTTGGTATTTGCTGTAGATCTGAGCTCCCTTTGCTTCCTCCAGATATGTGCATGATGGCAAGGGTGTGCCACGGGGTCTCGGTGGGCACTGTGGCACAGAGAGAAGGAGCCAGCAAAGGACCACATGCACACATATTAGGGCTGACTTGCTTTGTCTATATTTAAAAGGGGGGCACAGCTAGAGGGCATTCATCTTCTGTATTTTACTTTCTGTGTCATCAAAAATCTGTATAGTCTTGTTCTGCAAGCGAAGCACAAGAGAAGAATCACCCATTAGAATGATGTGTAAGAAAGCACCCATCGCAGTAAGATAAACTTGGAGTATAAATAATGGTGAGGTCACAAGATGACATACAAAGAAGCTGAAATAAATCCCGGGAGATAGCTACCCAGATCTTCTCAAGGCTTCTCTGGGTGGTTCTGGCAGTCACCACAGGAAGTTTACCTCATAGCTTTACTCCGCGTCGCCCACGAAGCTGCCTGTGCTGTGTAAGCACTGCAGAGGTGTCTGGAACGTGGGGAAGGTGGGGTGACACTCCGGGGCAGTCTCCAGCCCATTGAGTTGGTATTCGCTGTAGATCTGAGCTCCCTTTGCTTCCTCCAGACTCAGTGTTCCCCAAAAAGGGGTGGTGAGCACCAAAGCTTATAACAGAGCATGCCCCTGAGGCTCTAACTCATTTCCTAGGTAATCTAAAGATACAGAATCAAAAATCAAAAAAAAAAAAAAAAAAAAGTAACTGTTGTGATCATGAAAAGTGAAAGAGCTATTAAGATATATTCTATGGAGGTGTGTGGTGAGGTGTGGGGGAAGGGGGCCCATGCCAAGGCATCCCTTCCCCCTGAGGGACCACACACACACACACACACACACACACACACACACACAAACACTGGTATAGCATAGAATAGAGTTTATTTAGGGCATGGGGAGGGGAGTTAAGAGGGTAGTAGAGGCAGAGAGAGGGAGAGAGGGAGAAAGTAGAGAAGTAGAGGCCCTCCATGACATGGACAGAGGGGGTAAGGGAATGGGGAGAGAGGGGGAGCAAGGGGACAAGAGAGAGGGGCCAAGCATCCCCTTTTATAGCAGGCCAGGCCTACCTGGCTGTTGCCAGGTAACTGTGGGGGTGGAGTCCAGACAGAGTACCAACAGTAAGCGCAGGTTTTCTTCTAGTTTGCATATGTGTTGAGATTTGGTTTCATAAAAAATTACAGAATATTTGAGATAAACAAGGATGGAATTATGAGTGAAAGAATATAAATATCATTTATATCAGAGATTCTCAACCTGTGGCTCAGGTCCCGTTTTAGGGACAAACTATACTAAAGGGTAGCAGCATTAGAAAGGCTGAGCCACTGATTTACACGAATGTTTTCTTTCCTTAGTTAGACACTTATAAAACATAATGAAATAAACATTAAGAATTAAAGTGCAAGTTTATAAATTTCTTACCCAGTGGAATAAAACATTTGCTAGTTAAAACTGAAAACAGTGTAACTGAAAACAGAGTCTCATAGGATTCTCACCCCACCCATTCCAGCCCCTGCTAGGGACGTGAGGAGATGGACGGTCGTGCATGGACCATTTTAGTAGGGTTTCCCAGAGTATAAATCCAGAGCATTGACCTTCCATTTCCTGGTTTATCAATTTATCAAAGGATTACCTGCTGAAACTTAAGTTTTTCTGACATTTTATAAATAAAATATATAAATTGCTGGTTTCAATATTAGCATAAGAAGTGATAACTTGTCCTTTGGGATGGTTAAAGATAAACATTGCTTGATTTTTTGAACAAAAATTAAGATAATCACAGCAACCTTCACATTTCCCCTTTTCAAAGAAAAGGGACCCATGGAAACCCTAAACTGTGTCACATATTTGAAAGACAGGTGTTCTGTTCCCCTCTTTGTGTTCTACACTGGGACCCCTATAGTCTACACTGGGAGCTCTACAGTCTACACGGGGAGCTCTACAGCTGGCTCCAGGAACAGAGTATGAACAAAAAGCCCAAAGCACTAGGGCCGTCCTTCCCCGCTTCTCAGTCAGCACCGAGACCTGTTGGAGCTCATGGTATTAAGAAAGGATGGACTTTGGTTGCCTCAGGTGTCCCAATGGACAGCCTACCTGGCTTTGCAGTTTCATTGTCCATCTCTAGAGAGTGAACACAGCCTTTGTCCGTATTCCACCCCGTGAGCTGCTGGAGGAACGAGAGCTTTCAAAATTCCAGGAAAAGGCTTGTAGGGACAGATTTTTTTTTTTTTTTTTTTTTTTTTTTTTTAGAGAAGCCAGATAAATCTATAGATTTTTTTTTTCAGAATTTAAAACACAAAAGATGTTTCGAAATAATAGAGCCATCATGAAAACCAAACACAGGCGAGGCCGTGCCTTGTTGTACATGTTACTGCAGATAAGTGAGATCTTACTCATGGTTCTTTTCTGTTTTCTTCTCAGGATGCAAACCTACCTGGTGATGAACGGACCCTTAAGTTGTAAGCGTCTGAGACTCCAGAGCCGTGTGTTTGGTGTATCCCAACAATCCATAATTGCTGCTGTTCTAGGAATAAAGCACTCTGTTGATAAGGCTTATCTACTAGCTGTGATGGCGTGCTGCAGGGAAGATGGGAGGGGAGATATTAGAGACCGTGAGACTCGTTCTCCTTGTAAAATGGCATCTCAAAAGGGCAGCTGAAGAAACAGCAGATGTTGGCATATGTTTTCAGGACATTTGTTGGTCTGACTTAATGACAGTTTCTGCGGTGTGTTTTGATAATATTTAATATTAGTAAATCAAATATATAGGTATTTTTAAAGAAAAGAAGGAAGTATGAAATCAAGCATGGATACAATGGTATTCTCCTTTCAACTAATTTATACCACTTACTGTTCTGTGAGCACAAAGAGCTATTGTTAGTCTATGTAAGTGCTACGCCTGAGAGGATCACCACACACACACACACACACACACACACACACACACACACACAGGTTTCCAAGCCTCCCTATATAAATAAACTTCAGTTATTCCTATATTATACAACTGATAGTATTTTGTAATGATTTGGGCAGGACATTTAAAATCTCTTAAGGGTTTCATATTCATTTTGTTAATGCCAGTTTCTGCTTGGCCATAAGTATGTATTGAGAGATTCATGAGAATTGAAGGCCTACTTTAAAAAAAAAAAAAGTACTGTTTTGTAGTCTCTTGAGATTTAGCCAATCCTTATGGAGACTTTCTATTAGCTCTTTAACAATAGTTCCAACAGACTGTGCTCAGTAACACTCTCCTTACCTTATAAAGGGGATGGAAACTGGTTCACCCCATAATGCCTGACATCTGGTTCCACTTCACATACCATGGAATTGCCCAGGTTTGGCATCAACCCATTGTTTGCAGAGGATGTGTTTTGAAGCAAACCTCTGGGGTCTGAGAGGTTCTGCGTTCTAAGTATGGTTAACAGGAAACCGGAAACCTGGCTCTGAACGTGTCTGTGACACTCAAAGTAAAAGAACTTTAGATTCAGGATCTTCTGAGAGAAATTACCTGTGAACAACGACCCAAAGAAAAATTGTCAGTCTATTCTTTCAAAGTTTACTGTATTTTATCAAAACATATTTCTGTAATTACAACATCATATGTGATATGAGCGAAGAGTATGGAAGAAATTTCTCAAAGCTAATATTTTGCATCATAGCATTTTGGAATGTCCCTGCACATAGTTTTAAAAAAAAATGTATTATGTAACTTTTATTGTAAGAGTAGGTTTTTGAGTTATAAAATATTTATTTTTGTAGTAGCTAGTCCTCAGATGTTTTTTTTTTTATTTCACATGGCTTCTCTTTCATCAGTTCATCTTAAAATAATTTTCTCTTTGGTCATCTTTTCATGCATATTGATTTGAATGCTTATCTTTGGTTTGCAAGTGGAGCTCTGTGGAGCTTGTTTCAAATACATCATGGATGGTAATTTTTGGGGTTCTTCCTTTCAAGGCAGCTCAGGAAGTGTGTCCTGTGCCACCTGCTAGTGCTGCTGCTTTCCACATCACTGTATTGTACTTAATCTTAAAAGTTGCCACAGTGACAGCAATTTATAAAAAAAAATCTTTCAATATGTGCAATTCATTTTTTTCAGGTATCCTATTGGTTTTATATGTGAGTGTCTTGAATAAAGACTTTGGGGCCAGAGAGATATTCAGCAGTTAAGAGGGCATGGGATTTATACTTTTTCCCCTCTGGAAGTAAGTTACTGCTTCAAAGACGAGTATGGAAGAAATTTAATTAAATGTTTCAGAAAGAAGAAAAAGCAATGATAGTCACGCGAAGGTGGCCTTTTGGACTGCTATGTGAGAAGGCAGTAGTAGTGTAGAGATGGAAAGAGATGGTTGTACCAGGGAGTTTAGTCATTCCGAATGCAAATATTTATTATATATGTGACTCTCTCACTGGACTCTTGTCCCAGGGGTTCAAAGTTTATAACAATGCTATAGCTGGTGCTTCCTGGATCTTGATTTGTAACTTTCAGCAGGTGAGGTAACCCTGAGATGAGAATGTGTTTCCTGTGTGATCCCTCCTACTTGTATCTTTGCCTGGCAAAATCGTTAATTTCCTTGAAAGGGAATCCTTCCAAGGCTTGCCCAGAGGAGATGCACGGTGTTTGAAGTCCTCAGCTCTCCTGTATATGGGTTGTAGTAAAACTAGACTATCTAACTGTTGGGTTTTCTTTAAATACTTCGTGAATCAGTCATTTAAAAATACCTCTTTTCATGTTTTGGTACTAGCCATTCATCACAGATAAATGAACATCAAAATAAAATACAAGGTACCGTTCTCATTAGCTCGCGCAGGGGCCGCCCCTATCCATCTCTTAGGCCTGTTGCCCATCTGCCTGACACAGCTGGGGATGTTTGGATCCGCACTTGATCTTAGCCCAAAGGCCGAGAAGCAATGTATGTTTGGATCCGAAGGTGAGGAAATCTAGCCTCTCTTGCTGAGCTGACCAGGCCAGGCCGGTTTCACTTTCAGTCTTGCTATGACTTATGTCTACACTGGAGATTTTTCTTTTTAAATTTCAGATGCTCACTGTCCATTTCTGTGGTATGCAAGCAACAGTGGTCTTGGCAAAAGTTACTTTCCTTAGGATAACAGTAACAGAATTCATTCATTGAGGAATCCAATGGTAAAGTTAGTACTCCATCCCAGTATGAAATGCGATATCAGAAAGAGAGAGGATGGACAGATGAACAGACTGCTATTGATAACGTATAGAAATGAAAGTAGAAAGCACGGAAAGGAAGAAACGAAGCAGGGTAAAGAGGGAACGATGATGCTAGGTATCTGATTTATGGCCTTGGAGCCTCGTGTTGTTTATACTTTCTACTTGATGGTAGAAGGCCCGGACCATAAATGGATCTTAAAGTCCAAATCATATAAAGAGAATCAAACAGAAGGTAAGGGAAATAAATGTGCCTTATTTTTAAAATGGCAGATTTCTACACTAAGTTAGGTATAACCTTGAAGTGTACACTGAAGGAAAATCAGAGCACTCAGAAATGACGCAGGGACAGCTTGCTTCCATCTGCCTGTTGGTCACAGATTATATGCTGCTTCTGTTTGTTTGTTTGTTTGTTTGTTTGTTTTTATTAAGTCTTCACTCGTCAAACTTGGGAAAATAATAAAGTGGTCAGTGTCTCGAACTTTAGAGTGCTTTTCCAGTATATTTTGAGAGCTAGTACTCAGATACACGCCAGGATAAGCAGCAGGCTTACCTGTAGGCTGTGACCAGTCAGGATAGTGCGTTAGGACTTGGAGACCTTGTTTTCAACCTGCTTAACAAGTTAGGATTGCAGTGTCAACATTCAGAAAGGGAGAGTGTGTCCAAGTATCACAAGCACTCCCCTGTGGGCACCCACACTACTGTTGTTTGTGAGGTACCAAAAAAAAAAAAAAAATATCAGGTAGGCATCTGGGGAACTGAGCAGGACCCACTCATCCAGAATAAAGACAGTCGTGACTAAGATCAGAGTTCAGTCCTCATATGTCCTAGGTGGAGCACACACCCCAAGGTCACCCAGTCTCTTAGAGTACACTGTGTCCCTTTCCCTGTTCTTCCTGGGAGTCCTATCACATGCAGGGAAACTTTAGTGGAACCACCAGCTGTCATTCTTTGAAGAGATTTTCCAGTTTAGGTTCCAAATCCTAAGAAAGCTGCATACGCCGAGAGGGATCCTTGACTGAAACTTTCTTGACAAGTTCTTGGTTCCCCTCAGTTCCCAGGAAACTTGTGTCAGAACCAAAAGGGTTTGGCTGTCACGTCCACTCTTGCAATACACGCGGCTTGCAGTATCGGAGGTCATGTCATCGGAACCAAGAAGCTATCGATGTTTCTTGACTGAAGGAACTGGCTGAATCAAGCTTCTCTTGTGTTCAGCACAGCTTGAGAAGAAATGAGAAGAAACTCCTTAGGTGTGTTAGGCTTACAACGGGATACGCAGATGCCATGCCTGTTGCCCGCACAACTCTAGTAGCATCTGTAAGCTCTACTGCTCTAGATACGAGGAAAACATAGCTCAGAGATATATCAAGATTTGATCCCAAAGCTGCCCGACGGTACTCTTCACTCGACTAGTTTCTGAAAGGAATTTAATGTCTACCAGGGATTCTTTCCTTCTAGAGGGCACAATCTGACTCAACCCACGAAAACCTAGACTTGAGCTGAATTTTGTCTTCATGAGCTACACTTGAACTTCCAGAAGGATCTGTATTATGTTAGCTGAGACTAGAGCCGCAAGTACTGCTGCTGCTGCTGCCCCATACCTCACACATGGAAATAATTCAAAGCTTCAGATTTCCATATTGCAGAGGAGGGCTCCTTTCTGAGTCAATGTTGAAAATTTTATGTAAGATGTTATGTGTCTTTAAAAGAATAACAGAAAATTGGAGTCAAAACAAGCAAAGTCTACCAGAGGGGCTTCGAACAGGGGTGATCAGAGCCCCTTGGAAGCAAACTTCCTAGTCAGATGTTGGCTTGCTTCTTATTCAGCACTAGTTCTCCTGATGAGCTCGGTGAAAAGTGTTTCACATTTACACGAAACCACAAGGTGGATAAGAAGGCAGAAGCTTCTAGAACACATCAGAGTCTGGCAGAACCCTGATTGCTTTATTGGTAGCCGACCATTGATTTTTAGATAAATGGAAAAGATCAGAGGGAAAAAAAAACTGACCCTCCCCCCACCCACTCCACTCCCCCCACCCCACCCCAACCCCACCCCCACCCCCGACCTTTACATTCACTTGTAAGTACTGGGAAGTAGGACTCGGTCTCAGGATTGTTAACTTTTTTTCTTCAATATGAAAAGAAAATGTCTCGGCATGCACACTCCAAATACATGCTTACAACTTGAATGTATTTGAATGCTATACAAATATTACTCCTGCACAGGGAAGTGGAGAGGCCAGTCATCTGTAAACACGTTCACTGTGCAGGTAGAGGCATGAAGGAAGCATTACTCACCTATTCCCGTTGCTCTGGGCAGAGTGAACAGTTCTAGCTTTCAGGCCACAGGAAGTGCTGGCCTCTGTTCCGTTGGAATTTTACTCCATTTCGCGCACTTCATGTTTGCTCTACTCTGTGATCAACACGCTGACAATAGAGAATCATGCCCAAGTGCTACCGCAGAGCCGTAGATCTTTCTTCAAGGGAGATCATTTTCTATCAAATATTCATTTGTAATGGAGACAGCCAGAACTGTGAGACCTGGAGCACTGATAATCACTATCCACAGGCAACACTCAGTAGATGAGCTGTGGAAAGGGGGCAGAGAGTGCTTCCCGGCATAGTAGAACTGCCATAGTAGACTCTGGGAGCTGCCTGGCCTAGACCAGCACGTCGTAGTTAGCTTCAGTTGTTTAACTTGTGTGACAAGACTTTTCTCAGGAAGATGCAGCATACATATCTACTCAGTCCACATAGGGAACCCCACAACCGACCACAGCACAGATACCATCAAAGACAGATTTGGTGGGTCAATGACTTTTATTCCGGCTACATACAGGATATGACCCAGGTGTAACTTAGGGGAATAGAAATGACTCAAAGACAGCTGAATCACCAAAACCTATCATGAGTGGCGGAACTAGGTCACCAAAACTAGGGACCTGGAACGCACTGCACAGCCTGCGGGTAGCTCAAGAGATTGGAGAGCATTCTTTCCAAGTGACACTGGGACCTGCCCTGTAGGAGTGTTTTCTTGAACTGGTGGGACAGATCTTCATCAGCGAAGACCAGGGAGTTCAGACTGCAGTCCTTTTTGGTGTTTGCATGCAACCATAAGTATTAGTGACGGGGCTTCTGGGAGTAGGAAAAGTGGAGGTTGGGGTCGTATGGTCAAAGTTGATCTAGAAGGCGTGGGGGTGCTGGAAATACACTTGTGTCCATGGTAAGTGTAAGTAGGCACAGCAAGAAACCAAAGAACACAGCTACTCTCTGTGAAAAGAATGGATGGTTTTTAAGAAAAAAAAAACGAAACCTGCCCAGCTGCCTCTAAGTAAAGAGCAACATGCAACTTCAAGAGGCTGTTGGGTTACTTAGGGCTGAACACTCCTGAGCACAACGGTCAACACCTGAACACACCCAGTGTCTCCTCAGGCTGAAAGAATCTCTACAATTATCACCTGGCAGTTACAGCGTCTGAAGACTTGAAGTCTTCAGTCTACAGATCCAAAGTCTGGATCCAAATCCAAAGTCTGGGTCCAGATCCAGGTCAGGGTTGGGGTTGGGGTTGGGGTTGGGGTTGGGGTTAGAAGGTGTCACGGGGTTACTCTTGCTGAGATAAAACACCATGACCAATTTTGGGAAGGATAGGGTTTATTTGGCTTACACTTCCATATCTCTGTTCATCATCTAAGGAAGTCAGGACAGGAACTCAAACAGGTCAGGACCGTGGAGGTAGAGGCTATGGAGGAATGCTGCTTACTGTCTCGTTCCTCATGGCTTGCTCAGCCTGCATTCTTAAGAACCCACAACCACCAGCCCGAGGATGGCACCACCCACAACAGGCTGTGCCCTCCCTTATCAACGGCTAATTAAGGAAATGCTCTATAGTTAGATCTTATGGAGGCATTTTCTCAGTTAAGGTTCCCTCCTTTTAGATAACTTTAGCTTAAGTCAAGTTGACATAAAAGTTGGTGGCAACCAGGGTGTTTAAACAAATTAGCCAAACCTGCGTTTCCAAACTTTATTACTTCGTTGTTGTAAAGACTCGCTCTTCTTGTAGCCTCCTATCCACAAATCTCCATTTTTAAGCTTACATTGAAAAATATTTTAAATTCTGCTTTTGGGTTTTGTGGTTGTTGTGGTTGTTTAATTGTTTTTCTTCCTTTTGTGTTTGATTAAGATAAAAGATTTGTCAGCAGGACTGCCACATAGTGAGAGAGTGCAGTATACTGAGCTGTTCAAAATCTCCTCACAGCCCGATTTGGCCAAGCACTGCGTGGTTAGCACCAAAGGCAGCATCCACCATGAGCCTAGTAAAGCCCATCAAGAGAGGTTCGTATACGGCCCAGCCTTGCAACCCAGTGTCCTGGACCCCCACTAAGCTTTAACTGTCTCAAATCTACTTCATCTTCACAACCAGAGTTAAACTACTCTCGATGACTTCAGTTTAAAAACAAAAACAAAAACAAAAAAACAAAAACAAAAATACCTTAAAAGTTATACTTAATTCTCATGAGAATGTTTTATATATGTTTAAATTGTTTGAATTATTACAAAATAGAGTAGCATATAAATATATCTCAGATTATTACTATTGTATACTGGGTTCGATTAATCAGGAAAATCTATTAGCAATCTCATGGTAATTTAGCTAGCATAGAAATTTAATAAACTTTATTTAATATTTCCCATCATCTTTTCCCCCATTTTCTCCTACTGTGGAAAAAAAATGTGTATTATTTTGAGGAGTAACCATGACTGCTAACAGTGGAAAGAAAAAGTCCCCTTTAGCAGTCTAACTATATGTATTAGAGTTCTAACAAGCTCTAGGATATGCTAGAATTTGACCCAGGTCATGTGAAGAGTCTTCCTTGCCAAATAGGCTATTGTTACATCTTTGTTTTTGCTTTTTTGTTTGTTTGTTTGTTTGTTTGTTTGATTTGTTTTGGGTTTGCTGTTTTTTGGTTTTGGTTTTTTTTTTAATCAGAATTTTCATAAGCACAATCCTAGTGGCTATCTGATTCTTGTTACATTTATTTCTGTGCGAGCGTGCATGCATCTTCCACGTGTGGAAACTGGGAGGTGGGGCACACTACAAACTGCAGGAATTTATTTTTTCATGTCAGCCTATGGGTCCCAGGATTGAACTCAGGGCACCAGGCTTTACAGCAAGTGTATTATCCCAATGAGCCATCCTCACAGCCCAAGAGCCGTAGAGTCTACAGAAAGTTAGAGTGAGAATCAGTCTGGCAAGAAAGGCCAGGTGTGAGGTTCCGCAGGACATGGCTTGGTTTCCATTTCTCTAACACAAAGGTTGATACAGTATGGCCTTGTGGGTAAAAGCTGGCCTATTTTAATATTGCCAACGAGCTAGTGATGGTTGGTAGCTTCCGTTTGTCTTTTTAGTTAGTGGTGGTGTTAGGTACCAATCCCAGGGCTTCACCATGCCAGGCCAGCACTCATCACTGAGCCACACCCTCGCTTGGTTTTGACATTATTAAAGAGTTGAGGAGTAGATCCAGAGACATTGCTCGGCGAATAGGAGCAGTGCTCTTCTTACACAGGAGATGCGCTCGGTCCCCAGCACCCACACGGTGACTCTGCAACTCCGGTTCACAACAAGTTCATGGAAGAGCTGGGGCAAGAGCCCAGACTCCTAACTCTTCTCTAGTGCTCTCCCCCGTGTGCGTCATTCAGGGCTCAGGGCTTGTGTGTGCCAGCCACCTGTCCCTTTGGGCACCTCCCCAGTCCCTATCTTTTGTCCCAGACCTGTGTCCCATCCTGTCATCCCTGCTGTTGCTGGGCCTTCTCTCTCAGCTGTCAATGTGTACACAGCACTCCAATGTGAGAACTACCTGCGCATTAGTTGTCCTCCAAGACCTTGCATGGAGACGGTAGTAAAAGCAAGGGAGAAAGTTCAGGGCAACTTTCTAGTGTAAGACATGAAGCCCAGAGGCCGGGGTGGAGCTTGGGGATAAAGCACTGGCCTAACACTGAGGCCATGGGTTCTATCCCCAACACCACCAACGCAAAAGCAAACCAACCTAGGCCAAGGAGGTCCAGGCCAAGCAAGCTAGTTTGTTGTCTACTTTGTCCCTGCCCAAGGGAAGAAAAGGGAGTTGTCCTGAAGGACTACACTCATACACATACAATTAAACACACACACACACACACACACACACACACATACACACTCTGTCACTCACAAAGATACAGACACAGGCTCTGTGTTCCAGCTTGTATTAGAGAGCATTTTTTAAAGATTTGTTTATTTTTATTTTATGTTTGTGTTTTCATATATGTGAGATATAGATGTATGAATATTTGCATGTGTGTTTAATTGTGTACATACACACACACACACACACACACACACACCACAGTGTTCTGTAGAGGCTAGAAGAGGGTGTCAGATTCCTGGAACTAGAATTACTACTAGCGGCAAAACTCCATGTAGATGCTGGGAACGAGATTTGCCTTCTCTTCAAGAGCAGCAAGAGTTCTTAGCCTCTGGGCCTTCTCTGCAACCCAAAAGTAGAGTCATTTTTGAAGTGTGAATTCCAGGGGCTAGACCCAAAGTGAATGGCATAACGAACAGTCTTGGGACTCAAGGTTCTGACATCTCCAGAGGGATTGCTAGCTCTTTGTGATCTCAGTTTCCCTCGTGATAGGAGCTTGATAAGAATGGCTTCTAACTCCTGTCCTAGTGCTGACATTCTGGTATTGGATTTAAAATTGGAGCCTGAAGTCCCAGGTTTGGGAGAGTGGGTGAGGCAGGAGGATTGTTTGAGGCCAGAAACTCAGGGTCAACCTTGGCAAGACCACCGTAAGACCCAGGCTCAAGAGATACATAGATAAATAATGAATAAATACTTACCTGGTCTAGTCCCAAAGCCCATAATCCCCACTCCTTGGGAGACTGAAAGAGGAGAGTCCTAAGTGGGAGGCTTGCCTAGATTGCAGTGGGCTGAA
The DNA here is from genome assembly GCA_964023405.1 of Apodemus agrarius. Classification (NCBI taxonomy): domain Eukaryota; kingdom Metazoa; phylum Chordata; class Mammalia; order Rodentia; family Muridae; genus Apodemus; species Apodemus agrarius. The sequence continues at coordinate 93,112,804 of OZ030011.1, read as the reverse complement.
GAACAGCCTTACTCAGACCCTGTCTCAAGATAACAATTGTAAAGAGGATTAAGGAAGTGGTAGAGGGCTGCGTAGGATGCACAAGGGCCTGACTTCTACTCCTAGTGCCACTTCACACACACACACACACACACACACACACACACACACACACACACGTGCGCACACATTCATGAGTGATGCAGGGATCTTTCCCAGGGGATGACACTACCAGGTATGGTCTTTATAAACTGAGCTATAAACTCCCGTACAGAGTCTAGTTTGGAGCTATGCAAAGAACAGCTCTGGCTGAGATAAGCAACAGAAAGGAGAACAAGGCCCAACCCTAGGGCTCCTACAGGCCTTCCCTCAGTTACTGCCTGTCCCCAACCCCCCCCCACACACACACACACTGAGTGTTATCTGCTTTATCCTCCAGAGGAAGCTCAGAAGTCTAGGAGCTGATAGGAAGCAGGGCTAGAGTTTGCATCACATTCTTCTTCCCGTGGCCAGGCCCCTTGCTGTAATCTCAGCAGTGGGGCAAGACCATGATGTCCTGGGAACAAACCCAGGGCCTGAGCATGCTAGGGAAATAACTCTATTACTGTTATGTCTCTAGCCCCAAACCTTAACCTTACTTATGATGATGGTTGTGGCTGAGATGTTGTTGTGTGTGTGTGTGTGTGTGTGTGTGTGTGTTCGCACATGTGCGTGTGCATGTGCATGTATGTGTGTATATGTGTGTGTATGTAACTATGCATATATGTGCAGGACGTCAGGAGTCTTCCGTTATCGTCCTCTGAGTTGTTTCCTTGAGACTGAGTCACTGGATCTAAAGCTTGCTGTTGTTTGGCTAGACTGGCTGTGTGAGCTCTCAGGATCCACCTCTCTGTCTCTGTCTCTCTCTGTGTGTGTCTCTCTGTCTCTCTCTCTCTCTCTCTCTCTCTCTCTCTCTCTCTCTCACTGTTGCGGTTACTTACTCGCACCAGAAGTCATGCCTGTTTGTTCATGGGTGCTGGAGACTCCAACTCAGGTCCTCCTCTTTGTGGGACAAGCGATCTCAACCACTAAGCTATCTCCCAGGCCCTGTTTCTGGGTCTCGTCCTCACTAAGAACCCACGCTACTCTTAAACCTATGATCCTCCCACCTCAGCCTTGCACAAAGCTCTAGTTCTAGGTTTTTCTGTAAGAATTTAATAAATCGAGGTCTTGCATCTGGCTGTTAGTTCTCTTTGAGCTAATATTGGAAAACAATATAAGGGTCCAATCTTATTTCTATGAGCATGGGCATCCCAATCTCCCAGGACCCATTTGTCAAAAGGAGTTTCCCTTGTGGGTAGGAAGCACAATGCTTTTAAAAAAAAAAGATTTATTTTCTTTTTCATTATTTGTGTTTGTGTGCATACACGTGCAAGTGCCCACAGAGGCCAGAGGGGGTCATGAGCTCCCCTAGATTTGGAGCTGCCTGATGTAGGTGTGAGTGTGGGTTGGGGGAGAGAGTCCTCCCCAAGCACAGCAAGCAGTCCTAACCACTGAGTCACCTCTTCAGCCCTGCTGGTTAAATATAGGGGCTATCAAGGTGTTGTGTGCTGATGCGATGGTGTAGGAGAAGGGAAGCTGGACATCTGGGAATGCAAAGAGGGTTTCAGGAGGAGCAGGCCTTTCAGGTAGCAGGATAGGCTTGGTGCAGAAGCCCAGTAGGTTTTCAAAACAGGGTGCTGCACCCAGTGGTGGAGGAAAGGAGAGAGTGAGGAAAAGAGGTTTCTATGATTGCTGCCTAAGAGACACCCTCCTCCCCATGCCCTTAAGCGGAAAAGAAGGAGGACCGGCCAGCTACTCAGGAAGTAAGAAGATAACGTGTTTCAGGGCCAGACAATAGCCTCTGTCTGTTGCTTTCCAGTGCTGCTGACTCCCCAGCCGCAGCCGCAGCCGCAGCCGCAGCTGCAGCAGCCTTCGTCCCTCTGCAAGCCGCTGACCACTGACGGACAACACGGTGGAGCTGCCCCACTCACCTCTGCAGCAGATTGTGGGACAGTTCCGGTCCCCAAACCTTGTCTCTGATCAGCTTTACCCGACCCTTGGACCAAGACTAACAACAGTGGGGCTGCCCGTGCCCTCCCTGAGAGGATTCCTTTGTTTCTTGTTACTTTATGGAGGGGGGGGGCAATCCCTTAAGGCCCTCCTTCCCTCGCTCCACCTACAAAGTCAGAAGTGAGAAGCAAGCGTGGAGGCGGGTTTGTGCCTTTTCCCGCTGGATTGTTGCTGGAGTGACAGGAAGGGTCATCCCTTAAGACTAGGCCGCAGCAGCTGGTGAAGAGATGGCCGGCTCTCTGGCACCTCTCTTGGTATTGAGATCTATCCAGGCTTAGCTATCCCCAGAGACTGAGCATCTAGGGTACCAGTGATCAGATGAGGATAGGAGTCAGATTTTCTCTCTTGCTCTTTCTGGGATGGAATGCCCTGGGCTGAACAAGGCCAGGTGTAGTAAACTAGAGGGGTACACCTCGGGGTGCCGGTGGCTGAGAGATCTTCTACCCACTCTCAGGTAGCTTGGGCTCATCGCGGCTCTGTCGAGGCTTGGTTCTAATGCTTTGTATTAATTCAACTCATAAAGCCCATGCTTCCAGAAACTGGGTGTCCCCTCCCCCAGTTGGCGTTGATTGGTGAATAAAGAATTGACAAATGGCCAATCACCGAGCAGGGAGACAGAGGCAGGACTTTTAGATTATGCTGGCAAGGGACCTGGAAGAAGGGGGAGGGAAGATAAGGAGAGATAGGACTGACCAAACGCGGGAAAAGGCAGGAGAGGAGCCCGCTAGGATATAAGTACAGGGGTAAGCAGCCCCAGGAGGGCTCCCAAAGAGTCCAGGGCACCAAAGGGTAAAATATTTAGTAAATGTTAACCCAGGAACCAGGAAGGGAAGGGTGCTAGCCAGGTGGACTTGGGGAGAGGCCAAGCTATTGAGTTAGACAGGCATATTAAAATTAGTGCCGTTGTGTATGTCTTTCATTCTGGGGCTCCAGAGAGACAGGGTGGAGCCGCCCCCGGCCCGGAAGTAGCGAGCGGATTTTAATTATTTACCACGACAGACTCAGCCTGGCGGCATGCTTTTTGTAAGGTCGTAGCATTAAGTTGAATTAAAAGATGAAGCTGCCTGTGCCAGATAACTCCTAACTGGCTGACTGGCTTTTGAGGATTTTATGTTGGGCTAACATATATTAAGGCCCATTCGGGGATAATTCATCTTATCCTAAGCTAAATTTCCTGGGATCCCCGTCCCAGCCCACACTGACACTCACCCCTCCTTCTGCCTCAGATTTAGGGTTAGGATGATTCGCCGCCGCCACTCGTGTCTAACTGCTCCCTGGATGTGGGTCACATGGTAGAGCTCTGTTGGTTTGATAGGGTTCGTGCTGTTAGTGATCATCACCCTGACACAAACTGGAGTCACCTAGAAGAGGGTGATTTCAAGTCAGGGACTGCCTCTATCTTACCTGCCTCAGCATTAGGGTTAGGGCTAGGGTTAAGGTTAGGGCTAGCATGATTGGCCACTCATGTTGAACTGTTGAACTGTTCCTTGGATGTGGGTCAATGTTGCAGAGCTCTCCTGGTTTTACAGGGTTGTGCTGGTTATTATTTATCAACCTGACACAAACTGGAGTCACCTAGAAGAGGGTGATTTCAAGTCAGGGACTGCCTCTATCTTACCTGCCTCAGCATTAGGGTTAGGGCTAGGGTTAAGGTTAGGGCTAGCAAGATTGGCCACTCATGTTGAACTGTTCCTTGGATGTGGGTTAATGTTTCAGAGCTCTTCTGGTTTTACAGGGTTATGCTGGTTAGTATTTATCAACTTGACACAAACTGGAGTCTCCTGGGACCAAGCGAATCTTCATTAAGGGCCTGAGTCCATCTGGCCTGCCTCTGGGTTGGGGTTGGGGTTTGAATGACTGTCCACTGACATCTAACTGCTCTCTGGATGTGAGTTAAGGTTGCAGAGCTCTTGGATGTGTGCTGGGTTAGGGTTTGTGTTAGAGTGTGTGTGCATTTGTGTGATTCTGTGTATGTGTGTTTTTGTAGGGGGGGAGTATGTTTTGTGCATGTATGTTTTTATGTATGTGTATATGTTTGTGCTTAAGTGTGTGTGATAATGTGTTTCTGTGTATGTGTACCTTCATGTGAGAGTGTGTATGATTGTGTGTATGTGTGCATGAGTAGGTCTGTGAGCGTGTGCATGAATGTGTGTGTTTTTATGTGTTTATGTATGTGATGGTGTATTTCTGTGTGAGTTTGTTTTTGTGTGTGTATGAGTGACTGCATGTGTTTCTCTTTGTGTGACTGTGTGCATCTGTGTGTGTCAGCATGTGTAATTTTTAAGTGTGTTTGTATGGGGATGTGTGAGAGTGTGTTTGTTTATGAGTGTGTTTGTGTGTGCTTGGCAGTGGCTGTGTGCATGTCTATATGTTATTGTATATCTGTGTGTATGAGCATTTGTGTGTGTATGATCCTATGCATGAGTGTACTTGTGTATTTGTGTGAGTGTTTATATGTGAATGTGAGAGTGTTTGAATTTGTGTTTATGTATGAGTGGACTGTGTGTGACTGTTTCTGTGTGTGTTTATATGTGTTTATATGTTTGTGTATTACATGAGTATATCTGTAAGTATATGTTTGTGTGCATGAATGTGTTTTTGTGAGTGAGGTTTGAATGTCTGTGTGCCTCTGTATTAGTATTGTGTAAGTGTATGTGTTTCTGTCATGAGTGTTAATGTGTTGTTTGTGAGTGTGTCTTGTAAGTGTATTTCTGTGAGAGTACTTATTTGTGTGTGTATGATTTTTATGTGTGTATGTTTATGTGGGTGCATGTTGATATGTATGTATTTGTGTGTGTGTTTGTGTGTATGAATATGCCTGCATGTGAGTGTTTCTGTGGGTATGTGTGTTTTGTATGGGTGTTTATGTGTGTGTAAGTGTATGTGTCTATGTGTGAGAGTGGGTGTTTGTGTGTGTTTGTATGTGTGTGAGTATGTGTGAGGGTGCGTATGAGAGTGTGTATGATTGTGTATGTTTTCCTATGTGTGTTTGTGTGTGTATGAGTGTGTGTGATTTTGATGTGTGTTTGTGTGAATGTTTGTCTATGTGTGTGAATGGGTATGTTCGAGTATGTGGTAGTGTGGGTTTCTGTGTGTGTGTGAACGTTTGTTTCTGTATTTGTGTTTGTGATTTTTATGTATATTTGTGTATGTGTGCAAGTGTTTATGTGGGTATATGTGGGAATGTGTATTTGTTTGTGTGTATTTGTATGCATTTGTGTGTGTACATGTGTGTGTTTGTGTGTGAGAGAGAGTATGTGTATGAATGTTTATGTGGGTATATAGGTGTGTGTGAGTATATGTGGTTTTGTATATGTGTTTATGTGTGCATAAGAGCACATGTTTGAGTGTGTGTGTGTGTGTGTGTGTGTGTGTGTATGTGTTTCATGTGGACTGTTCTTAACTCCAATTGGCCAGCCTTCAGGGCCATTCCTTTGTCCTCCACATTCTTCTCTTCCTTGTGGTTCTCCTCCGACCAGGTCACTCCAAACCCACAAACCTCTAATCCCTCAGTAATTGCCTGTAGCCAATTTTATTTAACCAATAGTTTTAAATCAAGGAACAAAGTTTGCACAACAAAAACTTGTAAACATGAGAAGTCACTGTTAGGCCTAGACCTTCGAGTATAGAATTTAACATTACAATACATAGCAACAGACCAAACCTGAACATATGTGTGCAAATTTGTGTTTGTGTATATGTGTTTCTATTTGTTTATGTGAGCATTTCTATGTTTATCTGTGTGTGATTGTGTATGTTTGAGTTGTGATTCTGGTAAGGATGCAGTTCTTGCTAGAGTGTTCACTTAGGATCATCACAGTTTTGCACAGGAATTTAATTTTAAGCATTAAAGTTTGATAGATGTCTCTCTTTGATTTCAAATATATGGAGGATGGAAAGTAAGAGTTCTCCATGAATCAGTTGCCTACAAATGAATATTTATTTACTCCAGAATAGTCTCCAGATTGGGCAAAGAATGATACTAATAAACAATGAGTCTGGAGTTGTAATAAAACACATTTGTCCTTATTCTTAGAAAAGCATTACAGTACTGATCCAATGCCTCTCTTCAGAAAGATGTCATAGATTTAACAATACATTAACATTAGGGAAATTCAAAGGTAAACAAACTAAATCTTGCAAGGTGTGCTCTGAGTTAGATACCCTTTTTTATATAGTTAATGCTTGCTGTGTCTTATAGTGCCCCCTACAGTATTATGGAATGTAATTTTAGGCTGAAGACTTGCACCTTTTAATTCATATAGACATGGGTTTTATGCTTGGCCATCATTTCCCAAGGGCTAACTCTCTGCTTTGAAAAACAAGCTTTCATGTGTTACAGTTATTGATGTCAAACTGACTCTCTTTACATATTCAAAACCTTTCTGAAGTCAATTTATGAACCTGACCTTTATTAGTATTTATCCTTTAAGGCATTTATCTTTTCTGAGAGCATACACAATTGGGGGTCAGTCATCCTGAGTTATCAGGCAGTATCACAGGCAGCCAACATTTTACTTCCCTTCTTTGACACCAACTTTACATGCAAAGGTCATTTCTTTTTCTTTTCTCAGATAATTTATTGGTTCAGATACTGGTTAGATAAAGAATTAAAAGTTGTATTTCAGGCTGGAGAGATTGCTCAGCTGTTAAGAGCACTGACTGCTCTTCCAAAGGTCCTAAGTTCAAATCCCAGCAACCACATGGTGGCTTACAACCATCTGTAACAAGATCTAACGCCCTCTTCTGGAGTGTCTGAAGACAGCTACAATGTACTTACATATAAGTAAATAAATAAATCTTTAAAAAGAAAAAAGTTGTATTTCAAGCCAGTTCTATCCTATCTATGGTTGATTAGTTCCATGATAGTGGGCACTTATCTTAACTTCTTTAATGGGGCTATGAATCAATAAAACACTTGTTACCCATTATTACATAGCTGATTTGCTCCAAGTCAAAAGATCCTAAAATCACCACCGCTGATGTCCACAGAGAAGATTCACAACTTTCCGGTAGCTACATTTCAAAGACACAACTTGCAAAAACCACGTGTTAAGTTCTACTTGGAATTCCGCGGTAAATAACAAAAATTACCCATTAGGTCTTATTTTTGTTTCTTCATGTTATTACCTTGTTAAGTCTTCACAGAAAGGCTTGTTTGGCATAGAAGTGGCCAAATAGTGGTTTTAGCATTCAGTCATGAATGGGCTACCAAAGGAGAGCTTGAACAAAGCCAACCTCTTGGGAGGTGTCATTTCAGTCAATGAAATACCAGTGAAGTATCATGGCAGAGAAGGCACTGTGGTGCTCTAGGGGCGGGGATGACAATGCAGTCAGAGTACAAACTGCACTGAGCATGTGAATATAAAACCATTAGTTACTGCAGCCATCAAAAGCTGTGAAAGAACTATTGTCTTTTCTCTCCCTCCCCACCCCTCTGTGTGTGTGTGTGTGTGTGTGTGTGTGTGTGTGTTGAGGTTTTTGTTTGTGGGCTAAATTCTTCCTTTTCTTCAACATGAGAAAGAATTGTAAGCAAAGAGTCACTCACTATAGTCAATTTCTTAAAGACCAAACCAACAGTAGTTTGTAAATTGATAATGCAACATATATTAAGAACTCAACAACAAATTCAAAGCATTTAGTAAACATTTTTCATGTGAATAGTAAATTTTTTTTAAATATGGTACGGTGAAGTAAGACCTCCAAGACAGATAAAACTGATACTTATAGAGCTGTCCAGATCCGTACAGGTAATATTAATAGTGAATACTCTACTGGTCTTACTCTAATTAAAAAGGAATGAGAAGTTTTGTTTCTGCAAAAAGGAACCAAGAAAGTCAAGTGTAAGTGCAGTTATATTCTTTCTTAATTTGCTTCCTAACAGTTTTATAATTCAGAACCAGTTAAATTATTTCTAAGAAATTTCAGATCTCAAATCGCAAAGCATATCTAAAACATGCTTGTCTATTTAAGCCAGCCACTGATGCATGTAATATTTTTGTATAAATAAGAAAAATATTTTAAAATACTACATAATATGCGTCCTCTGTAGTCACACCATAACAAGTTGGCTTTGTTACAAATTGGATTGTTTTCCCATTTTTATAATAAATGTGTTACATTTTATGCTATATACTATTATATACTTCAGTGTCACTAAAATGTGATTTTGTCAAAAATACAATTATTTATTACTTTCATTAATTTTTATGACTAAATGTAATTAGTATTATCTGGGCTTTTTCTTTTCTGTAATTTCATAATTTACATATATTATATAATTCACGTGTTATATTACTGTTATCTTTAAGCATTTGTCACTTAATATGAAAATTTTTGACATAATATATAATAAAGTCAGTGAATAACTTTTAAAAAATCAATGGATTTTGAGTTTTATAGGCAGCACTAGGGAATTAATATTGTCATTAAGAGCATTCCAGACAAGTGCTCTCCCTATTGGCCACACATTCCCAGTCTGTTGATGGGTGGGACAAATGCTCTACTCCAGCAATGGATAATGTCAGGGAGGTTACACTGGACTTTCACACACTGTAAATGAAGTGAACGAGAATTGTTTTGTTCCCATTTGGACTGCAGGCTGTTAGCATGCAGTGAAAGCTGACTCACTCAGTGGTGTATAGTGAAAACATAAAAGTGTTTCATGGGAGGTACTACTCCCTTGGACTTACTGTTCCATCACCATACTTCTTCCATAATTCCCTCACTGCAGATACAGTGCAGGGTAGGTAGCTACTACAGAGTGTCTTTCCGATAGTTCTTACCCAGAAAGGGCATGGAAGCTTATTCTGAGCTTCTTTGCATAACCAAGGGGCCAGAGCGAGAGCTAAGGGGTGTTGTAGCATCTTCCTCAGATGTGGACAAGGAAACTATGTACACTGACATTTTTGGAGCTTTGCCACACTGGTAGCTGGAAATTCTTTGCAAAGGTCTTTATCCCTGGTCTGTTTGTGTTTCCCATGTTCTGACGTGCTGGAAAGGATAGACACCAGAGATGGAGCTTCCTTTTGCCAGGAATTTTCATTCTTAGTGGAATAAGTTTAACTCAGTCCTTGGAGAAGCTCTTTGCACTCCTATACAAGATGACTGTATACTCACTGGCACTTCTCCAGCACCGGGAGTCCAAAACAGAAATGGCAACAGGGTGCTCTCTGCAGCACTTCAGTCTGGGATGCTGATTCTGGTTGAGCATGACACTTAGGGTCGTAGGTATTTGCACAACAACTTATTATGAATATTAACTTTTGGTAAATTTGTCTCTTTGCCTTCGATGTATACAGGGAAATGGAAATTAAAAGTTCTCTATATACTTATTGTGTATAAATCAATATCCATGTAAAAGACTATCCGTAATTGGTATTAAAGTATATGTGGTAACAAAAAATCCGCTTTGGCATTTAGTAATCATATTTTCTACAGTTGTTTATAACACATTTTTGCTTTCTCTTTAGTAGTGAATGGAAGAGCTAAATAGAGGACTTTACTCATGTAAGAGTGTGGGTTTGAAAAGTCACTCTGAGTATCTGGAGAATATAGTTTTGAAACTGACATTATTTTCCTCTGTGTAAGACAATTTCACCATCTTTATTTCTTCTTTAATCACAGCTGAATAATTATATGTAGGGCACACAATTTTGGAATTATAAAATATACCTTTGATCCAGTGTGAAATACTGTTAAGAATCCATGGCCAGAGAGATGGTTCAGTATGTAAAGTGCTCACCCTGCATGTGTGAGTGGGAATTTGGATTCCCAGAACACACATGAGGCCTAATGGTCTTGTCTGAATCTGTAACCTTGGGGAGCTTAGAATGAGATGGGAGACAGAGAATCCTCTGAAGCTTACTGGGGTTTCACACTGATAAACAAGACACCCAGGCACAAAGACAAGGTTGAAGATGAGGGCCCACCCCCAAGTCTGAACTCTAATTGCTACCTGCCCCCTGGCATGCATGTATATATCTGAAATCATAGATACATACAAATGTACTGTCCATAATATGTCAAGTATTTAAAATATTAGTTTTCAGGTGACTAATTCAGGTCACTAATATGTTTGGGGCAAGTTATCTGCTGGCAAGAGTGTAAGTATCAATGCAGGGTACAAAACTTCCAGGAGCAGGGTGGTGGTGGCGCATGCCTGTAATCCCAGCACTCTGGGAGGCAGAGGCAGGTGGATTTCTGAGTTCGAGGCCAGCCTGGTCTACAGAGTGAGTTCCAGGACAGCCAGGGCTACACAGAGAAACCCTGTCTTGAAAAAAACAAATCCAAAAAAACAAAAAAACAAAACAAAAAGAAAACCTCTTCCAGGATTTGCTGTTCACTCAATGGTCTCTGTGTCTATATATTTTTTTTTTTATACTCAGCCATTGTTTGCATAGTACCAGCTTTCTGGTTTGGCACGTGAGCCTTTCTGGGTTATCCACACACATTGGAGGTGAATAGCCTCTCCTTTCAGAACACTTAGTGGAGTTCATACATGAGCCTAGACCTTCATGGGAAGCTATCCTCAAAGGATAGCCTCAAAGGCCTTTCTTTGTTTTTTACTTTTGTTTTGTTTTGTTTTATTTTTGCCAGCATACATGAATTGGGATCATCGTAAGTTAATCCATGGCTGTCTTAGAGTTTTACTCCTATAAGCAGACACTGTGACCAAGGCAACTCTAATAAGTCAACATTTAATTGAGGCTAGCCTACAGGTTCAGAGGTTCAGTCCAGTATCATCAAGGTATGAACATGGCAGCATCCAGGCAGGCATGTGCAGGAGGAGCTGAGAGTTCTACATCTTCACCTAAAGGCTGCTAGGCTCTCACACAGTTAGGAGAAGGGTCTCATTGTCCACCCCAACAGTGACAAACTTCCTCCAACAAGGCCACACCTACTCCAACTAGGCCACACCTACTCTAACTAGGCCACACCTCCTAATAGTCCCACTCTCACTACCAAGCATTTTTTTTTGTGGTTTCAATTCTTTTTATTTTTTTTTTATTTTCTATATTATTTGTTTACATTCAAAATGCCTTCCCCTTTCCCAGTTCCCCAATCCCCATAAGTCCCATAAGCCCTCTTCCCTCTGCCCATTCCCCAATCACCCCCCTCCCATTTCTCTGTCCTGGTACTCCCCTACAATGCTGGATCAAGCCTTTCCAGGGCCAGGGCCCTCTCCTTCCCTCTTCTTGGGAATCATTTGATATGTTAATTGTGTCTTGAGTATTCAGAGCTTCTGGGCTAATTAATATCCACTTATCAGTGACTGCATTCCATGTGTATTCTTTTGTGATTGGGTTACTTCACTTAGGATGATATTTTCCAGTTCCATTCATTAGACTAAAAATTTCATGAATTCATTGTTTTTAGTTGCTGAGTAGTATTCCATTGTGTAAATATACCACATTTTCTGTATCCATTCCTCTGTGGAGGGACATCTGGGATCTTTCCAGCTTCTGGCCATTATAAATAAGGCTGCTATGAACATAGTGGAGCATGTGTCTTTATTGCATGCCAGGGAATCCTCTGGGTATATGCCCAGGAGTGGTATAGCAGGGTCCTCTGGAAGTGTCATGCCCAGTTTTCTGAGGAACCACCAGACTGATTTCCAGAGTGGTTGTACCAGCTTGCAATCCCACCAGCAGTGGAGGAGTGTTCCTCTTTCTCCACATCCTCACCAACACCTGTTGTCTCCTGAGTTTTTAATCTTAGCCATTCTGACTGGTGTGAGATGAAATCTCAGGGTTGTTTTGATTTCCATTTCCCTAATGATTAATGATGTTGAACATTTCTTAAGGTGCTTCTCAGCCATTCGAAAGTCTTCAGGTGAAAATTCTTTGTTTAGCTTTGTACCCCATTTTTTAATAGGGTTATTTGGCTCTCAGGAGTCTACCTTCTTGAGTTCTTTGTATATATTGAATATTAGCCCTCTGTCAGATGTAGGGTTGGTGAAGATCTTTTCCCAATTTGTTGGTTGCTGTTTTATCCTTTTGATGGTGTCCTTTGCCTTACAAAAACTTTGTAATTTTATGAGGTCCCATTTGTCAATTCTTGATCTTACAGAAGTTGGAAGGAGCCCAGATGTCCCTCAAAGGAAGAATGGATACAGAAAATGTGGTATATTTATACAATGGAATACTACTCAGCAATTAAAAATAATGAATTCATGCAATTTGTAGGCAAATGGTTGGATCTGGAAAATATCATCCTAAGTGAGTTAACCCAATCACAAAAGAATACACATGAAATGCAATCACTGATAAGTGGATATTAATGAGCCCAGAAGCTCTGAATATTCAAGGCACAATTAGCAAATCAAAAGATTCCCAAGAAGAAGGAAGTAGAGGACCCTGGTCCTGAAAGGACTGGATCCAGTTTTGTAGGAGAGTACCAGAATAGAGCAGAGAAATGGTGGGGTAGTGATTGGGGAATGGGGGGGTTGGTGGGGGGTGTGTGGAAGAGGACATATGGGACATATGATGAGGGGGGAATGGGGAAAGGGGAAAGCCTTTGGAATGTAAACAAAGAATATAGAAAATTTAAAAAAATTGTAAAAAAAAATTCTTGATCTTAGAGCATAAGCAATTGGTGTTCTGTTCAGGAACTTTTCCCCTGTACCCATGTCCTAAAGGGTCTTCCCCAGTATTTTTTCTATTAGTTTCAGTGTCTGGTATTATGTGGAGGTCCTTGATGCACTTGGAGTTGAGCTTAGTACAGGAGATAAGAATGGATCGATTTGCATTTTTCTGCATGCTGACCTTGAGTTGAACAAGCACCATTTGTTGAAAAGGCTATCTTTTTTTCCACTAGATGGTTTTAGCTCCTTTGTCAAAGATCAAGTGACCATAGGTGTGTGGGTTCATTTCTGGGTCTTCAATTCTATTCCATTGATCTACCTGCCTGCCACTGTACCAATACCATGCAGTTTTTAACACTATTGCTGTGTAGTACTGCTTGAGGTCCGGGATGCTGATTCCCCCAGTTCTTTTACTGTTGAAAATAGTTTTAGCTATCCTGGTTTTTTTGTTATTCCAGATGAATTTGAGAATTGCTCTTTCTAACTCTATAAAGAACTGAGTTGGGATTTTGAAGGGGATTGCATTGAATCTGTATATTGTTTTTGGCAAGATGGCCATTTTTACTATATTAATCCTGCCAATCCACGAGCATGGGAGATTTTTCCATTTTATGAGGTCTTCTTCAATTTCCTTCTTCAGAGACCTGAAGTTCTTGTCATAGAGATCTTTCACTTTTTTGGTTAGAGTCACACCAAGATACTTTATATTGTTTGTGGCTGTTGGGAAAGGTGTTATTTCTCTAATTTCTTTCTCAGCATGCTTCTCCTTTGAGTATAGGAAGGCTACTTATTTGCTTGAGTTGATTTTATAACCAGCCACTTTGCTGAACTTGTTTATCAGCTGTAGGAGTTCTCTGGTGGAGTTTTTTTGGGGTCACTTAAGTATATTCTCATATCATCTGCAAATAGTGATAGTTTGACTTCTTCCTTTCTAATTTGTATCCCTTTGACTTCCTTATGTTTCTAATTGCTCTAGCTAGAACATCAAGTACTATATTGAAAAGATATGGAGAGAGGGGGTGTACTGGTTGGTTTTGTGTGTCAACTTGACACAGGCTGTAGTTATCATAGGAAAAGGAGCTTCAGTTGGGGAAGTGCCTCCATGAGATCCAGCTGTGGGGCATTTTCTCAATTAGTGATCAAGTGGGGGAGGGCCCCTTGTGGGTGGTACCATCTCTGGGCTGGTATTCTTGGGTTCTATAAGAGAGCAGGCTGAGCAAGCCAGGGGAAGCAAGTCAGTAAGGAATATCCCTCCATGGCCTCTGCATCAGCTCCTGCTTCCTGACCTGCTTGAGTTCCAGTCCTGACTTCCTTTGGTAATGAACAGCTGTATGGAAGTGTAAGCTCAATAAACCCTTTCCTCCCCAACTTGCTTCTTGGTCATGATGTTTGTGCAGAAGTAGAAACCCTGACTAAGACAAGGGGCAACCTTGTCTAGTCCCTGATTTTAGTGGGATTGCTTCAAGCTTCTCTCCATTTAGTTTGATGTTGGCTACCGGTTAGCTGTATATTGCTTTTACTATGTTTAGGTATGGACCTTGAATTCCTGTTCTTTCCAATACTTAGCATGAAAGGATGTTGATTTTTGTCAAAAGCTTTTTCAGCATCTAATGAAATGACCATGTGGTTTTTTCTTTGAGTTTGTTTATGTAGTGGATTGCATTGATAGATTTCCATATATTGAACCATCCCTGCATCCCTGGGATGAAGCCTACTTGATCATGGTGAATGATCACTTGGATGTGTTCTTGGATTCCATTGGCAAGAATTTTGTTGAGTATTTTTGCATCAATATTCATTAGGGAAATTGGTCTGAAGTTCTCTTTCTTTGTTGGATCTTTGTGTGATTTTGGTATCAGAGTAATTGTGGCTTCATAGAATGAATTGGGTAGTGTTCCTTCTGTTTCTATTTTGTGGAATAGTTTGAAGAGTATTGGTGTTAGGTCTTCTTTGAAGGTCTGATAGAATTCTGCACTAAAACCATCTGGTCCAGTGCTTTTTTTGGTTGGAAGACTTTCAATGACCACTTCTATTTCTTTGGGGCTTATGGGACTGTTTAGATAATCTATTTGATCCTGATTTAATTTTGGTATTTGGTATCTGTCTAGGAAATTGTCCATTTCCTCCAGATTCTCCAGTTGTTTTGAGTATAGACCTTTGTAGTAGGATCTGATGATTTTTTTAATTTCCTCAGTTTCTGTTATTATATCTCCCTTTTCATTTCTAATTTTGTTAATTTGGATACTGTCTCTGTGCCCTCTGATTAGTGTGGATAAGGGTTTATCTATCTTGTTGATTTTCTCAAAGAACCAGCTCCTGGTTTTGTTGATTCTTTGTATGGTTCTCTTTGTTTCAACTTGATTGATTTCAGCCCTGAGTTTGATGATTTCCTGTCTTCTACTCCTCTTAGGTGAATTAACTTCTTTTTGTTCCAGGGCTTTAAGGTGTGCCATTAAGCTGCTGGTGTAAGCTCTCTCCAGTTTCTTTTGGGAGGCACTCAGGGCTATCAGTTTTCCTCTTAGCACTGCTTTCATTGGGTATGCTGTGCCTTCATTTTCATTAAATTCTAGAAAGTCTTTGATTTCTTTCTTTCTTTCTTCCTTGACTAAGGTATCATTGAGTAGAGTATTATTCAGCTTCCATGTATATGTGGGCTTTCTGTTGTTTTTGTTGCTATTGAAGACCACTCTTACCCCATAGTGATCTAATAAGAGGCATGGGATTAGTTCGATCTTCTTATATCTGTTGAGGTCTGTCTTGTGACCAATTACATGGTTGATTTTGGAGAAAGTACCATGAGGTGCTGAGAAAAATTCTTTTGCTTTAGGATGAAATGTTTTATATATATATATAAACATTTAAATAAAAATTGTTAAATCCAATTGTCCAAAGTTTCAATTAGTTTCACTGTATCCCTGTTTAGTTTCTGTTTTCCTGATTGGTCCATTGAGGATACTGGAGTTTTGAGGTCCCCCACAATTATTGTGTTAGGTGCAATGTGTGCTTTGAGCTTTAGTAAAATTTCTTTTGTGAATGAGGGTGCCCTTGCATTTGGAGCATAAATGTTCAGAATAGAGCGTTCTTCTTGGTGGATTTTTCCTTTGACCAGTAAGAAGTGTCCTTCTGTGTCCCTTTTGATGACTTTAGGTTGAAAGTCAATTTTATCTGATATTAGAATGGCTATTCCGGCTTGTTTCCTGAGACAATTTGCTTGTAATATTGTTTTCCAGCCTTTTACTCTGAGGTAGTGTTCGTCTTTGACACTGAGGTGTATTTCCTGTGACAGCAAAGTGCAGGGTCCTGTTTACATATCCAGTCTGTTAGTCTATGTCTTTTTATTGCGGAATTGAGGCCATTGATGTTAAGGGGTATTAAGGAGTAGTGATTATTACTTCCTGTTATTTTTTATGTTATTTTTATGTTGGAGTGTCTATCTTCTTTTGGGTTTGAAGAAAGAAGGTTACTATCTTGCTTTTTCCAGGGTGTAGTTTCCCTCCTTGTATTGGAGTTTTCCTCCTATTATTCTTTGTAGGGTTGGGTTTGTGGAAATATATTGTGTAAATTTGGTTTTATCATGGAATATCTTGGTTTCTCCATCTATGGTGACAGAGTTTTGCTGGGTATAGTAGTCTTCGCTGGCATTTGTGTTCTCTGACAGTCTGCATGAGATCTGCCCAGGATCTTCTAGGTTTCATGGTCTCTGGTGAGAAGTCTGGTGTAATTCTGATAGATCTTCCTTTATATGTTACTTGGCCTTTTTCTCTTACTTCCTTTAATATTCTTTCTTTGTTTAGTATATTTGGGGTTTTGATTATTATGTGAGGGGAGGTGTTTCTGTTCTGGTCCAGTCTGTTTGGAGTTCTGTAGGCTTCTTGTATGTTCATAGGCATCTCTCTCTTTAGGTTAGGGAAGTTTTCTTCCATAATTTTGTTGAAGATATTTGTTGGCCCTTTAATTTGTAAACCTTCTCATCTATACCTATAATCCTTAGGTTTGATCTTCTCATTGTGTCCTGGATTTCCTGGATGTTTTGGGTTACAAGCTTTTTGCATTTTGATTTATCTTTGACTGTTGATTCAATGGTTTCTATGGTATCTTCAGCATCTGAGATTCTTTCTTCTATCTCTTGTATTCTGTTGTTGTTATTGGCATCTATGACCCCTGATTTCTTCCAAAGGTTTTCTATCTCCAAAGTTGTCTCCCTTTGTGACTTCTTAGTTGTTTCTATTTCTGTTTTTAGATCCTGGATGGCTTTGCTCAGTTCCTTCACTTGTTTGTTTGTGTTTTCCTATAATTCTTTAAGAGATTTTTGTGTTTCCTCTTTCATGACTTCTGCCTGTTGACCCAAGTTCTCCTGTATTTCCTTAACTGATTTTTGCATTTCCTCTTTATTGACTTCTATCTGTTGACCCATATTTTCCTGAATTTCTTTAAATGCTTTTTGTGTTTCCCTTGTAAGGGCTTCTACCTTTTGTTCCATTTTCTCCTGTATTTACTTTAAGAGATTTATTTATGTTCTTCTTGTGTTCCTCTAACAGCATCATGACCAGTGATTTTAAATCCAAATCTTGTTTTTCTGGTGTGTTGGGTTATCCAGGACTTGCTGTTGTCGGAGAATTGGGTTCAGATGCTGCCATATTGCCTTGATTTCTGTTAGTAACATTCCTACCTTTGCCTTATGCCATCTGGTTATCTCTGGCGTTATTTGGTCCTGTTGTCACTGTCTGGTGCTTGAACTTCCTGTAAGCCTGTAAGGCTATTTCTGCTCCTCTGGATGACTGGATTTCCCCTGGCACAGATTACTGATGGGCTGCCCTACTCTTGGGTGCCTTTGGAGCCCTGGTGTACCTTGCCCCAAGCAATGTTATACTCAGGGTTGTCTCTGTGTACTTGGAGCTGCCTGTCCTGTCCGACTGGGAGCCGAAGATGGCGGCAGGGAGCTCCTCCCAAGTGCCGATTACTCTGCGGGGGGAAAAGGACCCATGGCAGGCTGGCACACAGACAAACCGCAGAGCTGCCCAGGTCTTGGGTGCAGGCAGAAGCCTGGCAGTCTATGTCCCAAGAGATGTTAAACTCGGCATATCTCAGTACCTGGAGCTGTCCTGTTCGACTGGGAGCAAAGACGGCAGCAGGGAGCCCCTCCAAGTGCCGATTCAGGACCAAGCATATTCAAACCACTATAGTAGCATAACAGAAAGACAAGAGAATTTGCTTTCTTCTTAGACACCAGATCTATATGAAAAGAGATTGTTTTATTTTGTGTAGCATGTTTTCTTAGGTCAGGAGAGATCCCATAACATCTTCCTAGATGGTGTCAACTTTCACCTGTCAAGTGATCTGTTTCACTGTTAATGAACTTTCTGAGTCGAAAGTAGATTCTATGAATTTAAGATAAACCAAACAATATCAGGACACTTTATTATCTATACCTAAAGGAGGATCTCTTTCACATCATTTGATAAAAGCATTGGAGTGAAGGTTTTTGCTATCAATAATGTGCTCCTTCAGACATTGATTAGATCAGGAATAAAAGTACTGTAAACCTGGTAATAAAAGTGTTGTAAATTAAATTTTAGTTGTATCTTATTGAATAGCTGATTTTATTTGTATTAAAAGATGTGATAAATGTATCAGTGGTGTGAGGATTTGTAATTTTCTGTTATCTAGAACATTTCAAGGTTCCATTCTGCATGAGCCACTGTTTTACCTTTACCTGTGATTCCAAATCTATGTTTTAGTAAAATAAAATTTTTCCTTTGCTTTTATTTTGTTTTGCTGGTGTTATTTTGTTAAGTCTTCATAACAACCTGATATCCTAAGTAGTAATATCTCCAAGCACTACTTGAGGATTTTTGCGGTAAGATGAATGTGTTAGTAAGAATACTGAGCTATGAAACCAAAACACCTAAGTGCAGATTACTCATTATAAGATTCTTATAGTTAATGTGTCTAACCCTGTTTCCCTCTACTTAGATAAACCTTTTACCTTTCATATTTCTTTTTCAATTACAAAGTCCATAAAAGTGGGAAGAGCCTACAATTTGGAAACATACAGGAAAACTTTCTTACTAATACTTCTGAAAGAGTGTGAAATCATGCTAAAAATTTAGGGTTATCATTTGGTTGAGTGATTAAAAAACTTATCACTTGTTTGTAAGGGTGGAAGTGGGGGTATCAAGAAGCAACATAAGGTCTGACATTCACTCTAGTCTGCATCTGTAATCTGAAAGAGCCTACTGGGAGACTGGAAATGGAGAGCATTAATCCCCAGAAGTTCACCATAGAGGTAGCCTGGGAGTCAGAAACAAGAGTGCCTGCCTCAGAATAAGTGGGAATTCTCATAAGCATTACACAAAACAGCACAAAAATAGTATGTGTGTGTACACGCATGTGTGTGCTCATGCACTCACACACATACACACATAATTAGAAGTCACTGAGTTCATAGTATTTGCATGGGTTAGTTGTTGACAAGACTGAGCCACAGAAAGACTAGGTTGAAGGCTCCCTTGGACTTTTCTTTGTAGTGGCCATTTGGATGTGGTAAAACATAAAGAAGAAGAAGGAAAATGTCTCAAAGCTTACTAACCACAACTCCTAGAACCTGTAGCTCCTAGCTAGAATCATGAAGGCACAGAACCAAGGGAAAGTATTACCCTCCTGTGGGCTTGGGCACAAGTTCTGAGTTATAAAGACTCAATGCTTGCTGAGCACAAAACCATCCAAGTAGTGGTTTCCGCATTTATTCATGAATGAATTATTTAAAAAGCAGCTTGAAAATCCACAAAATGTGGTGTCTTCTGAGAGCACCGGAGAGAGATGCTTAGAGGTAAGAATCAATTTCATGGTCTACCAAACTAATCTCTTGTGAAAGAATATCAGCCTCACTGAAATGCCAACGAACTGCCATGATAAAGACAAGTTTGTGGCTCTAGGGGCACGAGGAAGGGGTGAATGAAATGGGAATACTCACTCCATGAGGAGTAACTAGAAAACCATTGACTAATGGATTCAGCAGAATGAGGCATGTGGATGAAACACCCTTTCTCTTTTCTCTGTCTCTCTCTCTGTCTCTCTCTCTCTCTCTCTCTCTCTCTCTCTCTCTCTCTCTCTCTGTGTGTGTGTGTGTGTGTGTGTGTGTGTGTGTGTGTGTGTGTGTGTAAGGCTGTTCTTGTTTTAACCAGGGACTAAACTCTCCCATGTCTTTAACATGAGAAAAATCTGTAAGGAAAGCAGTCACCAATCATAATCAACTCTCAAAACACAAACGTATTGTCTTGAAAACTTCTAAATACAGTACATTAGGAAGTCATCATAAGAATTCAGAATATTTTAGTAAGTGATTTCTTGTGAATGTTAAGAAGATTCTCATATTTCATAGTGAATACCTGAAAAAGAGCCCACACTGACAGCTGAAGTGTCTGTCCTGGGCATTGCAGGCGAGCTGCGGGGTGGGTGTCTTCTGCAGGCGTCTTTCTTCTAATGACAAAAGAAGAGAGAGAAACAGTAATTAACAATGATCTTCTTTACTTGTTAACACACACACACACACACACACACACACACAAACTTCAAAACTGCATTCTGTTAGTTTCTGTACTAAAATGTAGAAAAACTGAACTACCCAAACATTGAAAAGTTTAAAATTCCTGATTTTTTTTAATTCCTGGTACCAGTACCACAGTTTACAGGGCAATATACCTGATGTAATGAAAAGAAAAAAGACAAAGCTACAACAGATAAAAGACCTCAGGAATGTACATCTAGTTGACACTACATTGCATTAATCAATATCTGCACTTTTTGCAAACTGGGGCTATGGTGGTCCTGAACAGGAAGGGTTTCCTGTTTAAGCCGCAGTGACTTTCCTGACTGTGGCCCGTCGTTCCTTCTGTGGCAGATTTTTACAGTTCCTCTCATGCATTTGGGACGACTGTCTCAGAGTAACCTGCAGCTTTCCTGACAACTCCTCACTCTCTCTCCTGCTAAGAACTGTAACTGTTTCTGTTTTATTTTAAACCTTCTGCTACCATATCCACCACGTCCACCTCCAGATCCACAGCCACCCCCATAGGGACTGCCTGAGCTTCTTCCACCAGCACTGCCCCTGTTCATGGGTCCATAATTTGATTGCTGCTGTCCACTATAATTTCCAAAGTCGTCATAGTTCTCACCACCACCATAGTCACCTCCACCAAAATTTCCTCCATCATTGTAACCATCATATCCTCCTCCTCTACCACCTTGGTTTTCATATCCCGGTCCACCACCTCCATAACTTCCTCCACTACTGTAGCCAGGACCACCACCATAGTCGCCACCATCACCGCAAAATCCATTATATCCACCATCACCACCTCCATAACTACCTCTGCCGCCACCACCAGAGCCTCCTCTTCCACCAAAGTTTCCACCATGACCAAGTTTCCTCCAGGACCCATAAAGTGGCCAGATCCATCTCCACAACCTCTCTGTCATCCAGCAGACTGCATCTCTTATTTAGAAAGGGCCTTTTCTCTTCACAGTTCTGTCCATTAAAAGTGTGGTATTTCTTTACAACAATTTTATCAACTGTATCATGATCATCAAAGAATGCAAAACCAAATCTCTTTTTCCCATTCTTCCTGTGTTTCCCTGACTTCTATGGTTGTCTTGCCATATTTTTCAAACCAGTTTCTTAGATTATATTCTTCTGTATCTTCTTTAATACCACCAACAAAAGTCTTCTTCACCATTCAATGGGCACCAGGCTTTACAGAACCCTCTCTAGAAACAGCTCCCTTTGGTTCCACCACACACCCATCAACCTTGTGTGGCTGAGCACACACTGCAGCATCCACCTCTTCAACACAAAAGCAGGTCACAAAACCAGAGCCCCTGAAACATTCTGTTTGGGGATCTCTCATTACCACACAGTCTGTAAGGGTGCCCCATTTCTCAAAATGTTCTCTTAAGCTATTGTCTGTGATTTCAAAGCTCATACCACCAAGAGACAGCATCCTCAGCTGCTCCGGTTCCTTTGGACCATGGCCCTCCATTTTGAAACTGGACTTGCCTCTTCCAACTAAACTTCGATATGATTACATATTCTTAAATACCTCATTTACTCCAAATTAAAGTTTCAAAACTAGGACAGGTAATATAACAAAGGCAAGGACTCATAAGTTCCTGGTCACTGCAACATTTCAAGGATATGCCTTACAAAAATGGTGAGTTACATTTAATTTTAATTCCTAAACAGTTCTACAGTTGAGAGAGAGAGAGAGAGAGAGAGAGAGAGAGAGAGAGAGAGAGAGGAGAGAGAGAATGCTAAGGTTTTCTTTTTCTTTACTTTTTTCTCAGTCATCCTATTATCTAGTTACGTCTTCATAACCTGTTAATCTAAGTAGCAAACAGCTCAATTCTTGGGATGTTTTGTGAGTCAGAGATAAGTGACTTAGCAAAAGAGCAAAGCTGTTGGGTTTGGAGCCAAGTCGTCTCAGCAGAAGACCTTAATGCACCAGACACTGTTTCCCTCTCCTTGAGACCATTTACCTTCTGTATTTCTTAATTTTAAGAATTACAGAGCTTGCCATTTTTAAGCACATTGTGAAATTTTGGGTTCACACAGCTGATATGTTGTGAAATAGAGTTAAGAATTCAGGGTTACAGATAGATGGCCCCAGATACAGGCAGAATAAGTGACTCATTTCTTTTTAAAGGTCATGAAGTTGATAGGAGATTGAAGGGTACATACTGGACCTGGGAGCAGTTAGAGGTAGGTATGGGAAGGGTGAGACTGATGAAGAAGCTTTTCATATTAATGTTAACAGGATTTCCTTTTTTAAATATTTCACAGTGAAGTAATACCAGAAGAAGAGCCAAAACCAACAGCTAAAGAATCCACACAGAACACTGTGGCTGAGAATCTTGATGGGCATCTCACTGCTGTAGTGAGAAAATAAAAAAATGATGCTCTACACTCAAGACAAGATACATGCCTCCCCCACCCCCAGACCACTCCTCAGCCTAACCTCTCTGGGTCTACACATTATAGCTTGATTATCATTTATTTAACAGCTAATGTCTAAATATACATAAATCTATACTATGTTTGCCTTTCTGGGATGGGTTACCTCACTCAGGATTTGGCTTTGTGTTTTTCTAGTCCCATCCATTTACTTGTGAATTTCATGTCAATTTTTTTTTTAGTAGATAAGCAATACTTCATTGTGTAAATGTGCCACAATTTCTTCATCATCATTTAGTTGACAGATCTCTAGATTGTTTCCAATTTCTGGTTATTACAAATAAAACTGTGATGGACACAATTGAGCAAGCATTCTAGGATGGGGTGTCCTTTGGTTATATGCCCAGGAGCGGTACAGCTCTCCTCACTGTCTTATTCTCTCCGCCCCTTCTCTCCCTGACCCCTTTCTCCCTCTCTCCCCTTCCACCCTCCACCTCCCCCCACCCCTGCTTTCTCCACCTGTTTCTGGCCAGCCTCTCTAGTCCCCCCATCCCCCCACCCCCCCATCCCGTCTACCCCCCCACCCCGTCTCTGTCTCTACAGTCTATAAGTATCAGCATTTAATTAGAGGATTTGTTTTGCTTGTTTGTTTTATTTCTTGTCTTTAAAGAGAAGGCCTCTAAATATCCTGGATGGCTTGTAACTTGTTTTGTATCCCAAGATGGCCTCAAAAACACAAGGATACACTTTGTTCTATCTTCTGAGTGCTGGGGTTAAAAGCCTGCAGTACTAACTCCTGCCTTTGAGGATATTTGTAATTGATTGCTTATTAATGTCCTAGTAGATTTCTGTTTCTAGAACTATACTACCTCTTGATTTATTAAGAAAAAGCTTCTTTTCTTTATTTTCTTATTTTATTTTCATTTTTGAGAACTAAATATCGATTTTCTTCTGTAAACAGATTAAAACCATCTAGAAATTCAAGATTTTTAAGCACTCAATGATGTAGCAAAATGCCTGTTCATACACTTTGTGTTTCATTTCCTGCCCAAAGGATTGTTCTGTTGGGGGCTCTGAAGTTCAAACACTGAAAGTAACTTACATTGAGATAGCAAGTGTGAGAAATGAGATTTGTTCTCTAGTGTTTTAGTATAAAGCTGGTAGTCAATCCATAGGTATGTGAGTAATGTCACGGGAGAGCACAGAGCCCATGGACAAGGGTCAATGTGGAGCTAGCAAGATAATCTGGTAAAGGAGACTGGGAGCGAGTTTGCAGTGGAACGTGGAGCTTGAAGAACATCATTTTGGGTAGCAGCAAGGATTTTAGAAAATTATGAAGATAATGAGGTGTTTGGCTGACTTGACAATAATAATAGTAAAGTTCAGATCTAAACATGCTAAAATTGTCACAAATGCACACCAAAACCATGAATTGAAGACAGTCCTGAAAATACTGTTGCTGTTTTAACTGCCAAATTGGAGGACCTGA
The DNA here is from genome assembly GCA_964023405.1 of Apodemus agrarius. Taxonomy (NCBI): domain Eukaryota; kingdom Metazoa; phylum Chordata; class Mammalia; order Rodentia; family Muridae; genus Apodemus; species Apodemus agrarius. The sequence goes on along the minus strand of OZ030011.1, from coordinate 93,088,711 downwards.
AAATGTCCAGGTATCTGTTAAAAGGTACCAGTTTGGGGCTGGAGAGATAACCCTGTTAATGAAGTGCATTTTAATAAGGTACTGAGTTTAATCTCAGCACACAAAGAAAAATCAAGGCATGATTGTACATGTTTATCCAACCATCATCAAGTAGGCAGAGATATGGCCGTCTCTATGGCTTGCTGAAAAAACAGCCTAGAAGAATTGATTTGTCCCCTGTTGCAGTGAGACACCCTTTCTACACACACACACACACACACACACACACACACACACACACACGAGAGAGAGAGAGAGAGAGAGAGAGAGAGAGAGAGAGAGAGAGATTAATAGCCAATGTATTGACTTTTGCCTACACAAATTGCTAATTTCCCCAAACAAGTTTATAAATTTTCCTACCTGAACTTAAATACATTCACCACCTAAAACAAGACAAAATTTTGTCTGTATCTTCTCCAATAGCTAACGATGTCTTATAACTTTATGTCCTGTTTATTGTCATTCTTCATCTGGGAAAGAATAAATGCTTATGTAAGTTGATAAAAGAATATCAGGTACCACAAGCATATCTGATGCAGAGAGACACCTTTAAGGGATTCAAATTACCTTTACATGTGTTAGTGTGGTTTTTACATATGCCTGTGTGCAAATCTGGAGGCAAGGAAGGATATGGGTACTTTGTTTTGTCACCCTCTACGTTATCCACTTGATGCAAGGTTTCTCACTGACTCTGGAGTTAGACTTGAAGCAACAACCCCCCATGATCCCCCTGTGTCTACTACCCACAGTATGGATATTACATGTGCATGCCCAGTTTTTTATGTGAATGTTGAGGATTGAAACTCAGATCATTGTGTGGGGACAGTAAGTACTCTTGTTTACACCTCACTGAGCCATCTTCTAAGCTTCTGACCAAAAACAAAAAAACAAAAAACAAAACAAAACAAAACTATGTGTGAGTCGTACTCTTGTATTTTTTTTCTTTTTAGAGATATGAAATATAACTATCTTGGTTATAAAATAAGTCAACAAAAAAATTCAACCACAAAAGGTATATATCAAAAGAGATCAGTTGCAAACGTTTATCAAGAATTAATGGGAGATATTAATTGGCTATGGCCTACCACTAGATTAACTACTCAAGAGTTAAGTAATTTGTTTCAAACATTATAAGAAAATTCAGACTTAAACAGTCCAAGATGGTTAACAGAGAGTTAACTCTGATAGAACTGAGACTGCAAGATACATATATCGTATAGATCCCAAACTTGATTGTATTTTGGTTATTTTGCCTTCAACTCATTCTCCTGCTGGGTTCATTATGCAAAGGGAAGATGGTATTATGGAATGGATTTTCTTAGTATGCAAACAAAGTAAAAAAAATAAAGACTTACATAGAAAAAGTTGCTTCTTTAATCATAAAAGGTAGAATAAGACTATGTCAACTGTCAGGAACAAACCTAGCAGAAATCATAGCACCTTATACTAATAACAGACTATGTCATTCTTGGTAATCAAAGAAGATTGGCAAAGAGCTTGTAGCAACTATTTGGGAGAAATTAACACCAAATATTTTAAAAGCAATCATCTTCAATAAAAAGTATAAAAAGAATTTATTGGATTCTCCCATGTTTTGTAAAGGGAATGCCAATTTCTGAAGCATCTGTACCCTGTAAGTGGAGAATGGCAGGCTACGCGTGAGTTCAGACATTCAAACTGAAATATCACTTACTGACTTCACGTGTGAAATTTGCCTCTGCAGAGACATGGCTCAGCAGTTAGGTGCACCAGGCCAGAGCAAATAGTTCACAGATTGGCAGGAATGTGCAGCCCTCTCAGCAATGCTCTGCTCCACCCCTCTCCCATCCCCCACACCCAGGGAGAGGAGGGAGGGAGAAGGTAGTGTGTGGGGAGGTGTTGAGAAGAAACTGGGGAAGACCCTTCAGGACACTGGCTCAGGGGGAAAGTTCCTGAACAGAACACCAATTGCTTATGCTCTAAGAGCAAGAATAGACAAATGGGACCTCATAAAATTACAAAGTTTCTGTAAGGCAAAAGACACTGTCAAAAGGACAAATCGGCAACCAACAAATTGGGAAAAGATCTTCACCAACCCCACATCTGACAGAGGACTAATATCCAATGTATACAAAGAACTCAAGAAGTTAGACCCCAGAAAACCAAATAACCCTATCCAAAAATGGTGTACAGAGCTAAACAGACTTTTCACCTGAAGAAATTTGGATGGCTGAGAAACACCTTAAAAAATGTTCAACATCATTAGTCATCAGAGAAATGCAAATCAAAACAACCCTGAGATTTCACCTCACACCAGTCAGAATGGCTAAGATTAAAAACTCAGGAGACATCAGGTGTTGGTGAGGATGTGGAGAAAGAGGAACACTCCTCCACTGCTGGTGGGACTGCAAGCTGGTACAACCACTCTGGAAATCAGTCTGGCGGTTCCTCACAAAACTGGACATGGGGGGAAGCCGGAGGGTCACCCAGCGTGCCAGGTGCTCAGAACCATCCGGCGGCGGCGGCAGAACCAGGTACCCGAGACAGCCCGAGCTTAAGACCTTCGGGGACTCAGGCCTGGAGTGGGAATTGGGCACAGAATAGCGGCTGCACTCTGCACTCGCGGGGCGGACCCCGAGCTCCCTGCAGGCAGCTGCCATATTGCCTGCAGCTTCCCGCCCAGCTGGTGGTGGGGAAGCCAGAGGGTCACCCAGCGTGCCAGGTGCTCAGAACCATCCGGCGGCGGCGGAACCAGGTACCCGAGACAGCCCGAGCTTAAGACCTTCGGGGACTCAGGCCTGGAGTGGGAATTGGGCACAGAATAGCGGCTGCACTCTGCACTCGCGGGGCGGACCCCGAGCTCCCTGCAGGCAGCTGCCATATTGCCTGCAGCTTCCCGCCCAGCTGGTGGTGGGGAAGCCAGAGGGTCACCCAGCGTGCCAGGTGCTCAGAACCATCCGGCGGCGGCGGCGGAACCAGGTACCTGAGACAGCCCGAGCTTAAGACCTTCGGGGACTCAGGCCTGGAGTGGGAGTTGGGCACAGAATAGCGGGTGCACTCTGCACTCGCGGGGTGGACCCCGAGCTCCCTGCAGGCAGCTGCCATATTGCCTGCAGCTTCCCGTCCAGCTGGTGGTGAGGAAGCCGGAGTCAGCCAGTGTGCCAGGTGCCCAGACCCAGCCGGAGGCCGAACCAGCCTCCCATCCAGCCAGTGGCAGGGAAGCTGGAAACCGGACCCAGCCAGCTTCCCAGCAGCTTGGGACCAGCAGGCGGAACCAGATAACTGAGATATCCCAACTTTAAGACCCCTGGGGAAACAGGATATCAGACAGCGAACCCTGAGCAGGAGCAGTGCAGAGCAGCCGCCCAACAGGCGGAACCAAATACCTGGGATATCCTGAGGTTAAGACCTCGGGGGACTCAGGCCACCTGTCAGCAATCTGTGAGCAAGACCCCCGCAGGACAGTGATTCAGGTATCCCAGTCGCTGGGAAATAGCCTTACAACCCCACAGGAGGGTCAAGCACCAGCTAGTATCTACAGGACCAACTAACACCAGAGTTAACCAGATGGCAAAAGGCAAACGTAAGATCGCTACTAACAAAAATCAAGGCAATATGGCGGCATCCGAACCCAGTTCCCCAACAGCAATAAATATTGGATACCCCGAAACACCAGAAAAACAAGACTCAGATCTAAAATCACTGGTCAGGATGCTGATAGAGGAACACTTAGATAAATCTCTTAAAGTAATACATGAGAAAATAGATCAAAAGCTAGAAGCCATTGCAAGACAAACACAATTAAATCCCAGATATCTCAACACACCAGAAAAACAAGACTCAGATCTAAAATCACTGGTAAAGATGCAGATTGAGGATCACTTAGATAAATTTCTTAAAGTAATAGAGGAGAAAATAGATCAAAAACTAGAAGCCCATACAAGGCAGACACAAAAATCACTTAAAGAAATCCAGGAGAATATAGAGCAAAAAATGAATCCCAATAAGGGGGAGAAACAAAAATCACCCAAAGAAATACAAGAGAACATGGGTCAACGAGTAGAAGTCATAAAGGAGGAAACACAAAAATCCCTTAAAGAATTACAGGAAAACACAAACAAGCAACTGAAAGATCTGAGCAAAACCATACAAAATCTAAAAACAGAAGTAGAAACAACTAAGCAATCGCAAAGGGAGACAATGTTGGAGATAGAAAACCTTGGGAAGAAATCAGGAGTCATAGATGCAAATATCAACAATAGAATACAAGAGATAGAAGACAGAATCTCAGATGCTGAAGATACCATAGGAACCATGGATTCAACAATTAAAGAAAATGCAAAATGCAAAAAGCTGGTAACCCAAAACATTCAGGAAATCCAGGACACAATGAGAAGACCAAACCTAAGGATTATAGGGATAGATGAGAATGAAGATCTACAACTTAAAGGGCCAGCAAATATCTTCTACAAAATTATGGAAGAAAATTTCCCCAACCTAAAGAGAGAGATGCCCATGAATATACAAGAAGCCTATAGAACCCCAAATAGACTGGACCAGAACAGAAATACTTCCCGTCACATAATAATCAAAACCCCAAATGTACTAAACAAAGAAAGAATATTAAAGGCAGTAAGAGAAAAAGGACAAGTAACATATAAAGGAAGACCTATCAGAATTACACCAGATTTCTCACCTGAGACCATGAAAGCTAGAAGATCCTGGGCAGACCTCATGCAGACCCTAAGAGAACACAAACTTCAGCCAAGACTACTATACCCAGCAAAACTCTCAATTGCCATAGATGGGGAAACCAAGATATTCCACGACAAAACCAAATTTGCAAGATACTTATCTACAAACCCAGCCCTACAAAGGATAATAGGGGAAAAATACCAACACAAGGGGGGAAACAACACCCCAGAAGAAACAAGATAGAAACCCCATCTCATCCAACCCAAAAGAAGAGAACCACTCAAATACAAATAATAATAACAATTCCCAAAATGTCAGGAAGTAATAATTACTATTCCTTAATATCTCTTAATATCAATGGACTCAATTCCCCAATCAAAAGACACAGACTAACAGACTGGATACGGAAACAGGACCCTACATTTTGCTGCATACAGGAAACACATCTCAGTGTCAAAGACAAACACCACCTTAGAGTAAAAGGCTGGAAGACAGTTCTACAAGCAAATGGTCCCAGGAAACAAGCTGGAGTAGCCATTCTAATATCAGATAAAATCGACTTTCAACCTAAAGTCATCAAAAGAGACACAGAAGGTCACTTCCTGCTTGTCAAAGGGAAAATCCACCAAGAAGAATTCTCAATACTGAACATCTATGCACCAAATGCAAGGGCACCCTCATTCGTAAAAGAAACTTTACTAAAGCTTAAAGCACACATTGCACCTAACACAATGATTGTAGGTGACTTCAACACTCCACTCTCCTCAATGGACCGATCAGGAAAGCAGAAACTAAACAGGGACACAGTGAAACTAATTGAAGCTTTGGACCAATTGGATTTAACAGATATATATAGAACATTCCATCCTAAAACAAAAGAGTATACCTTTTTCTCAGCACCGCATGGTACCTTCTCAAAAATTGATCATATAATTGGTCACAAGACAGACCTCAACAAATACAAGAAGACCGAACTAATCCCATGTCTCCTATCGGATCACTATGGAGTAAAAGTGGTCTTCAATAGCAAGAAGAACAACAGAAAGCCCACATACACATGGAAACTGAACAATACTCTACTCAATGACACCCTGGTCAAGGAAGAAATAAAGAAAGAAATCAAAGACTTTTTAGACTTCAATGAAAATGAAGGTACGTCCTACCCAAATCTCTGGGATACAATGAAAGCAGTGCTAAGAGGAAAACTCATAGCCCTGAGTGCCTCCAAAAAGAAACTGGAAAGAGCATACACTAGCAACTTAACAGCACACCTGAAGGCGCTGGAACAAAAAGAAGCTAACTCACCCAGGAGGAGTAGAAGAGAGGAAATCATCAAACTAAGGGCTGAAATCAATCAAGCAGAAACAAAGAGAACCATACAAAGAATCAACAAAACCAAGAGCTGGTTCTTCGAGAAAATCAACAAGATAGATAAACCCTTAGCTAGACTAACCAAAGGGCACAGAGATAGTATCCAAATTAACAAAATTAAAAATGAAAAGGGGGATATAACAACAGAAACAGAGGAAATTCAAAAGATCATCAGATCCTACTACAAAGGCCTATACTCAAAACAACTGGAGAATCTGGAGGAAATGGACAATTTCCTAGACAGATACCAAATACCAAAATTAAATCAGCATCAAGTAGACCAGCTAAACAGTCCCATAACCCCTAAAGAAATAGAAGGGGTTATAGAAAGCCTCCCAACCAAAAAAAGTATGGGACCAGATGGTTTTAGTGCAGAATTCTACCAGACCTTCAAAGAAGACTTAACACCAATACTCTTCAAACTATTCCACAAAATAGAGACAGAAGGGACACTCCCCAACTCATTCTTCGAAACCACAATTACGCTGATACCTAAACCACAAAAAGATCCAACAAAGAAAGAGAACTACAGGCCAATTTCTCTTATGAATATAGATGCAAAAATACTAAATAAAATTCTTGCCAACCGAATCCAAGAGCATATCAAAACGATCATTCACCATGATCAAGTAGGCTTCATTCCAGGAATGCAGGGATGGTTCAATATACGGAAATCCATCAATGTAATCCACTACATAAACAAACTAAAAGAAAAAAACCACATGGTCATCTCATTAGATGCTGAAAAAGCATTTGACAAAATTCAGCATCCTTTCATGCTAAAAGTCTTGGAAAGAGCAGGAATTCAAGGCCCATACCTAAACATAGTAAAAGCAATCTACAGCAAACCAGTAGCCAACATCAAAATAAATGGAGAGAAACTTGAAGCAATTCCACTAAAATCAGGGACTAGACAAGGCTGTCCTCTCTCTCCATATCTTTTCAATATAGTACTTGAAGTTCTAGCGAGAGCAATCAGACAACATAAGGAAGTCAAAGGGATACAAATTGGAAAGGAAGAAGTCAAAGTATCATTATTTGCAGATGATATGATAGTCTACTTAAGCGATCCAAAAAACTCCACCAGAGAACTTCTACAGCTGATAAACAACTTCAGCAACGTGGCTGGTTATAAAATTAACTCAAGCAAATCAGTAGCCTTCTTGTACTCAAAGGACAAGCAGGCTGAGAAAGAAGTTAGGGAAATAACACCCTTCACAATAGCCACAAACAACATAAAGTACCTTGGCGTAACTCTAACCAAACAAGTGAAAGATCTGTATGACAGGAACTTCAAGTCCCTGAAGAAAGAAATCGAAGAAGACCTCAGGAGATGGAAAAATATTTCTTGCTCCTGGATTGGCAGGATCAATATAGTAAAAATGGCCATCTTGCCAAAAGCAATCTACAGATTCAATGCAATCCCCATCAAAATCCCAAATCAATTCTTCATAGATCTAGAAAGAGCAATTCTCAAATTCATCTGGAGCAACAAAAAACCCAGGATAGCTAAAACTATTCTCAACAATAAAAGGACTTCTGGGGGAATCAATATCCCTGACCTCAAGCAGTACTACAGAGCAATTGTGTTAAAAACTGCATGGTATTGGTACAGCAACAGGCAGGTAGATCAATGGAATAGGATTGAAGACCCAGAAATTAACCCACAGACTTATGGTCACTTGATCTTTGATAAAGGAGCCACAACCATCCGGTGGAAAAAAGATAGCCTTTTCAACAAATGGTGCTGGTTCAACTGGAGGTCAACATGCAGAAGAATGCGAATTGACCCACTCTTATCTCCTTGTACTAAGATCAACTCCAAGTGGATCAAGGACCTCCACATAAAACCAGACACACTGAAACTATTAGAAAAGAAACTTGGGAAGACCCTGGAGGACATGGGCACAGGGGTAAAGTTCCTGAACAGAACACCAATAGCTTATGCTCTAAGATCAAGAATGGACAAATGGGACCTCATAAAATTACAAAGTTTCTGTAAGGCAAAGGACACTGTCAGAAAGACAAAACAGCAACCAACAACGTGGGAAATGATCTTCACCAACCCCACATCCGACAGAGGGCTAATATCCAATATATACAAAGAACTCAAGAAGTTAGACCCCAAAGAACCAAATAACCCTATCAAAAAATGGGGCACAGAGCTAAACAAAGAATTTTCACCAGAAGAAATTCGGATGGCCGAGAAACACCTTAAGAGATGTTCAACATCATTAGTCATCAGGGAAATGCAAATCAAAACAACCCTGAGATTCCACCTCACTCCAGTCAGAATGGCTAAGATTAAAAACTCGAGAGACAACAAGTGCTGGCGAGGATGTGGAGAAAGAGGAACACTCCTCCACTGTTGGTGGGATTGCAAAATGGTAAAACCACTCTGGAAATCAGTGTGGCGGTTCCTCAGAAAATTGGGCATGCCACTCCCAGAGGACCCTGGCATACCACTCCTGGGCATATACCCAGAGGATTCCCCTGCATACAACAAAGACACATGCTCCACTATGTTTATAGCAGCCTTGTTTATAATAGCCAGAAATTGGAAGGAGCCCAGATATCCCTCAAAGGAGGAATGGATACAGAAAATGTGGTATATTTATACAATGGAGTACTACTCAGCAATTAAAAATAATGAATTCATGCAATTTGTAGGTAAATGGTTAGATCTGGAAACTATCATCCTAAGTGAGCTAACCCAATCACAAAAGAATACACACGAAATGCAATCACTGATAAGTGGATATTAATGAGCCCAGAAGCCCTAAATACTCAAGGCACAATTAGCAAGTCAAATGACTCTCAAGAAGAAAAAAAGGAGAGGACCCTGGGCCTGTAAAGATTGGATCCAGTATTGTAGACCCAGAACAGAGAAATCGTGGGGGGGGGGGAAAGAGTGGGGAATAGCATGGGGGGGAGAGGAATTATGGGACATATGGTGGGGGTACCTGGGAAAGGGGAAAGCCTTTGGAATGTAAACAAAGAATATAGAAAATAAAAAAAAAAAAACTGGACATGATACTTCTGGAGGACCTAGCCATACCACTTCTGGGCATATACCCAGAAGATTCCCCAGCATGCAATAAGGATACATGCTCCACTATGTTCATAGCAGCCTCATTTATAATAGCCAGAAGCTGGAAGGAACCCAGATGTCCCTCAACTGAGGAATGGATACAAAAAATGTGGTATATATACACAATGGAGTACTATTCAACCATTAGAAACAATGAATTCATGAAATTCTTAGAGAAATGGATCGAGCTGGAGAACATCATACTAAGTAAGGTCTCAAAAGAATACCCATGGTATGCACTCACTGATAAGTGAATATTAGCCTAGAATCTTGGGACACCAAAGACAAAATCCACATACCAAATGATGTCCAACAAGAAGAATGGAGTGGACACTGGTGCTGAAAAGGATCAAAACATCAGTGTAGGGAAATACCAGAACAGGGAAATGGGAAGGGGTGGATGGGGGAACAGGGGGAGGGAAAAGGGCATGTGGGACCTTTGGGGGGTTGGGAACTAGAAAAAGGGAAATGAAATGTAAATATAGAATATATCCAATAAAAAAATTTTTAAAAAAGATAATTGGGGGGGCAAATAAATAAACTGGAGACTTCGTTCATTTATTTATTTTATTGAGTGTATGGTGAAAGAGAGAAAATGGGTCAAAAGAGAGGGAGAGAGGGAGGGCAGGCTGATCCAAGCCGTGGGAAGGAGGGCATTCAGTCCATCCAAATAGGCTAGTTAGTGTGCAGTCTCGGTGCTTTATGGAAATGACTGGTTCTGGTCTCTGTTCTGATTCCCCCAGGGCAGTCTAGGAATCCTGCAGAGATAGATAGATAGATAGATAGAAAAAGTGAAAGCACGGCAGGGAAGCCAGTGAGTGAGTGAGTGAGTGAGCAAGGGAGCAAGCTTGAAAATCAAAAGAAAGAAAGAAACAAACAAACAAACAAACAAAACCAAAAGAAATGTCTCTAAAGTTTGGCCCAACAAAACAAAGCAAAGCAAGCTCACATACATTCCTCAAGAGATGAAAGCCTGAGACTCCTCCCTGTCTGGAGGGAGAGTGATGTCCCTAACATTTTTGGAACACCTTAAAAAAAAAAAAAAAAAAGGAAAGAAAAGAGAATGGCAGGCTACAAGTATGACAAAATGAGCCAAGTAATTCGAAGCCCATAAACTACAGTTCAAAAATCAAAGCTGATGCAATTCTTATTGGTATTATTGGATTTTCCAAATCTCTTAATATAATTACTAATTCTTAATATGTATAGAAAGAGTTGTTCTGCATATAGAAACAGCTGGATTTATTTTTTAATTTTTTTTATTTTCTATATTCTATGTTTACATTCCAAAGGCTTTCCCCTTTCCCAGTCCCCCCCCCACCATATGTCCCACAATTCCTCTCCCCCCCCAGATTTTTTTAATTTTTTATTGGATATATTCTATATTTACATTTCATTTCCCTTTTCCTGGTTCCCCATCCCCCAAAGGTCCCACATGCCCTTTTCCCTCCCCCTGTACCCCCATCCACCCCTTCCCACTTACCTGTTCTGGTATTCCCCTACACTGATGTTTTGATCCTTTCCAGCACCAGTGTCCACTCCTTCCTTCTTGTCAGACATCATTTGATATGTGGATTGTGTCTTTGGTGTCCCAAGAGTCTAGGCTAATATTCACTTATCAGTGAGTGCATACCATGGGTATTCTTTTGAGACTGGGTTACCTCACTTAGTTCTCCAGCTCCATCCATTTCTCCAAGAATTTCATGAATTCATTGTTTCTAATGGCTGAACAGTACTCCATTGTGTATATATACCACATTTTTTTTTTGTATCCATTCCTCTGTTGAGGGACATCTGGGTTCCTTCCAGCAATGTATCCTTATTGCATGCTGGGGAATCTTCTGGGTATATGCCCAGCAGTGGTATGGCTAGGTCCTCCGGAAGTATCATGTCCAGTTTTCTGAGGAACCGCCAGACTGATCTCCAGAGTGGTTGTACCAGCTTGCAGTCCCACCAGCAGTGGAGGAGTGTTCCTCTTTCTCCACATCCTCACCAACACCTGATGTCTCCTGAGTTTTTAATCTTAGCCATTCTGACTGGTGTGAGGTGAAATCTCAGGGTTGTTTTGATTTGCATTTCTCTGATGACTAATGATGTTGAACATTTTTTAAGGTGTTTCTCAGCCATCCAAATTTCTTCAGGTGAAAAGTCTGTTTAGCTCTGTACACCATTTTTGGATAGGGTTATTTGGTTTTCTGGGGTCTAACTTCTTGAGTTCTTTGTATACATTGGATATTAGTCCTCTGTCAGATGTGGGGTTGGTGAAGATCTTTTCCCAATTTGTTGGTTGCCGATTTGTCCTTTTGACAGTGTCTTTTGCCTTACAGAAACTTTGTAATTTTATGAGGTCCCATTTGTCTATTCTTGCTCTTAGAGCATAAGCAATTGGTGTTCTGTTCAGGAATTTTCCCCCTGAGCCAATGTCCTCAAGGGTCTCCTCCAGTTTCTTTTCTATTCGTTTTAGTGTGTCTGGTTTTATGTGGAGGTCCTTGATCCACTTGGAGTTGAGCTTAGTGCAAGGAGATAAGAGTGGATCAATTCTCATTCTTCTGCATGTTGACCTCCAGTTGAACCAGTACCATTTGTTGAAAAGGCTACCTTTTTTCCACTGGATGTTTTCAGCTCCTTTGTTGAAGATCAATTGGCTATTGATGTTTAGGTTCAATTCTGGGTCTTCAATCCTATTCCATTGATCCACCTCCCTGTCACTGTACCAATACCATGCAGTTTTTAACACTACTGCTCTGTAATATTGCTTGAGGTCCAGGATATTGATTCCCCCAGAAGTTCTTTTACTGTTGATGATAGTTTTAGCTATTCTGGGTTTTTTGTTATTCCAGATGAATTTGAGAATTGCTCTTTCTAACTCTATGAAGAACTGAGTTGGGATTTTGATGAGGATTGCATTGAATCTGTATATTGCTTTTGGCAAGATTGCCATTTTAACTATATTAATCCTGCCAACCCACGAGCATGGAAGATTTTTTCCATATTCTGAGGTCTTCTTCAATTTCCTTCTTCAGAGACCTGAAGTTTTTGTCATATAAATCTTTCACTTGTTTGGTCAGAGTCACACCAAGATACTTTATATTGTTTGTGACTATTGTGAAGGGTGTCATTTCCCTAACTTCTTTCTCAGCCTGCTTCTCCTTTGAGTATGGGAAGGCTACTGATTTGCTTGAGTTGATTTTATAACCAGCCACTTTGCTGAAGTTGTTTATCAGCTATAGGAGTTCTCTGGTGGCGTTTTTGGGGTCACTTAAGTATACTATCATATCATCTTCAAATAGTGATAGTTTGACTTCTTCCTTTCCAATTTGTATCCCTTTGACTTCCTTATGTTGTCGAATTGCTCTAGCTAGTACCTCAAGTACTATATTGAAGAGATATGGTGAGAGGGGACAGCCTTGTCTAGTCCCTGATTTTAGTGGGATTGGAAACAGCTGGATTTAATCCAGATAATTCAGAATTAACTTTGGTGTTGATACAGCTGCAGCAGGTAGTCGGAAATAGAAACTATCCATTACATAATCACCTGTATTTGATCTCATACAGACTTGCCAGGCCTATTAGCACAAGAAAATGAAGAAACAGGCCAATTATTAATAGAAAATCTGATGGAAACCTCAAGATTTCATGGAAAAAAAGATCCCATGTTAACAGTAAGTATTTAAAGAATTTTTTTTTATCACCTGGCAACAGGCCAAAAAAATTATACGAACATCTCCTACTTGTTCTTTGTATAACCAGAATCCCTCGCCCACCAGAAGTAACCCTAGGGGCACCAAAAGAAATAAAATCTGGCATATGGATGTATTAGAATTTAGAAAACGAAAGTTTGTGCACCATACCATTGGTGCATATTCAGGGCTTCAATGGACACCCGCTTTGCATTCTGAGAAGGCTGATTCTGTAATTACACACTGACTGGAAGCACTGGTAAAAACCAGTATGAGGTAAGAGGATACCGGTACAGATTAAGGCTGACAATGCCCCCACATAGGTCTCCAGTATGATGAAGCAATGCTTTGTAGACTATAATAGAAAGCACATTACAGGTATACCACACACTCCTATGCAGTCTAATTGCACCTTAAAGGAAATGCTTATAAAACATAAAGGAAGCATAAAGACCCCAGGGACAGGCAAAATAGTGCTCTGTTAACTTTAAATTTTCTGAATGTTAATGAGAAAGGAATAATAGCAGCTGAGAGACACTGGGTTATAGAAAAGACTGTGGAGTTAAATCATCCTATACACTACACGGATATGTTAGCGTCGTAATGGAAGTCAGCAAGTTTCGCATTGAGAGTGTGGATTTGTTTATATTTCCTCAGGAAATGAACCTATGTGGATGCCATCAAAACTGATAAAGATTAGAACTGAGCAGGAGAGGTCTCCGGAAAAGCTTGGCCACTGACCCAAAAAGCACTTATTTCATTGAAAACGTCTCTGTTTCTAATTTCCCCTCTGCAACCCAGAACAATTTTAATGGATTGATACAGAAGCCGGGGGTGGGACGGAATGTAGTGACAATTATGGAATTTTAGTTTCTTGAAAAACAACAAATACTATAAGAATATGTTTTCACTTTAATCCCGGCTGTAGGACTATGGGGCCGCTTGAGGCTGACTGCAGCAGCTGACTGTGATTGGCCTCCTTCAGAGCAAAATACATAGCCAGCTGCAGATAGTTTCTGAGATTGTGTGACATTTGGAATTCTGGGACTTTTCAGAAGATACATAAATGCTATGGTCCTGAGGGGCAGGATTGGTGGTTGGTGGTCTTTGGGGGAGGGCAGGAAGGGGATATTTGTAGTTTGTTAGTAGTCATGCACAAAGAAGAAGCAAGAAGAAATTATTTTCACAGATCTTTGTCTCATAGATCTCTTTCCTTCTTTCTCTCCTATCTAGTGAGAGGGGCTGAAACTGGGGGGATCAAGGATGGGAAAAGAAAGAACCCACAAAGCAGCAAAAAACAGATATAGTTTCCCTTTGTAAAGCCAGGACAATTCGACACTGGCAACATGGTCTTACTTGCTTGTTTGGTGTTTTGTTTTTCTCCTATGCCAGGCATGTCCTTCCCACACGCCTGTCAAGCACTGTGTATGACCTGCAGGAGGCCGTTATTAACTGTTTAGCAAGTGACCCGCTCACGCACATTTTGATCATTTCTCTTACAAAAAAATTCACGCTGCCTGTCTTTGAAGCTGAGATTTTATGTTCATAACTGTATTCACAAAACATATTTTTAGAAGTACATTTTTGGAGCAAACCTGCATTTTGCCTCAGTGTATCTGAATGCAGATCTCTATCTTTCTGAGAGCAGACGTCACAATCACTGGAGGAAGAAGCCAGCAATCATAGTAGGGGAGGGCAGTTCCGTCAAATCGGATGGTTCAAGTGTGAGAGAAAACCACACCTTTTTTTTTTTTTTTTTTTTTTTTGTCTAAAGCTCCTGAGTTCACAGAAATTGTGACTTGAGGTGCATGGGGCTGACCTGGGCCCCCTGCACAGATGTTACGGTTGTGTAGCTTGGTCTTCAGGTGGGGCTCCTAACAGCAGGAACAGGGGCTGTTTCTGGCTATGGAGCTTTTCCTCCAACTGGGCTGCCTCTTCTAACCTTGACAGGAGAGGATGGCGCTAGTCTCACTGCAAATCAGTATGCCTGGGCTGGTTGAGATCCATGGGAGTCTCCCCTTTCCTAAGGTGAAACAGAGGAGGAGTGCATGGGGTGGTGGAGGGGAGTGGGGTGGGGGCTGAAAGAAGAGGAGGGAGAGAAAACTGAGATCAGATGTAAAACATTATTTTTAAATTAATTGTCAAAAAAACGTTGCTCCTCATTTTATCTTTTTCCTTGTGATAACAGTTCTAATGACAATGTTCATACACTATTGGCATAGAGATGTTGATGAATAATAATGCCTTCTTTAAGCTTGATTACATCACCAGTATGACTGCAGTAGCATTGTGATTAATTGTGTGAATAAAAGTTTCAGAAGTAATATTCTACAGACTGTACAGATTCACCTTCAGTAATAAACATGTCCATTTTTGAATTTCTAAATTATTAGTGCTCGCTGGAAGAATATGAGTGAGTGTATGAAATACCGTGCTAAATATGGATTCTGTTTTTCATTCCATTCCACATGGGTCTCTGGCTGGCTGTCTTTTAGATCATTCAATGTATTGTCAGGTTATTATATAACATATTGTCTCACATGTACACAGAGTGTTGGAAGAGGCAGTAAAATGTTGCAATACATTAATTTAGAAACATATGCAGTATAGAAAAAATAATAAACACTGAGGAAACGAAGCCCTCCTGCTCGACCACATGAACGGAGGCTGCGAGGTTGCTATGATTGTAAGGCTGAAAACACCCAGCTTCTAAGTGAGTCAAAACTGCAATTGAAACAGGTTTCAAGCTCATGAGAAGCTGAAACTCAGAATACTATCTATTAACTTCTGTGGTGAAATGGAACCTCTAACTCCACTCCGAGGAAAAGTGCTTCCTGTAGGGAACATTTGCTATACTGGGCCAACGCTGCGAACCAAGCTTATGCATCGTTTAAAGAGGAAAGATGGGTGAAAAGTTTAATTGCTAACTTGAGGTGAAGAAATGATGTCGAAGTGTCTCTTGAGCATTGTTCTCATTTAGCCTAGCTACCTCGGAATGCTGGGTAAAGGCTAGCAAGTCCTCCGAGATATGTGTATGTACCTGTCTCATTGGTAAATCTCATCTTCTGGGCAGAGAACAGTCAAAGCAACGGATACCGATGGGCTTGCCCTGCTCAAGTTTGCTCCCGGATCCCAGACCACATCTCTCACTGCATACAGACTGAGGAACATAAATAACATTAAATACAGGATACTAGATGCTCGGCTGTTTATCAAAGCACGAGTGAACAGTGTTTTAGAATACAGAACATTAATTAAGTTCTATATTCATAAATATAGGTATTTGCTCTGGTATTCCATATTAATTAAGTTCTATATTCATAAATATAGGTATTTGCTCTGGTATTCCATGTTTCTGGTGCGGCCTCGGGGTGTCTATTGTAGTGATAAAGCGACATGTCAATAGCACCTTGTGGTCCGAAGGGCCGATCTCCTCTTAGACTCTTCCACCTCACCATTTATCACCAAACTAAGGCAGTGGCGGTGGTGGTGGTTTACATTCGTTAGAAGCTTTGATGTAAGACCCAAAACCGCTTCTGCTGAATCCCTTACCATTGTATCATTTATTCACCTAAAGACGATTGTTGTCCCTTGAGAGCTCTTGGAGAAAAATGTTCCGACTTTCACACATGGTGTAGGGTCCTTAGGGGAATTCTGACAGGCGTCTGACTGCCTTTTCTGGTCCAGGACGACATGCTCTCCAGCAGGACCGTTCACTTGGAGGTTCTTCAGAACTTAATCAGGCTCTGTGTCCTTTATCACAAAAACACAGTTGCTCTCACACCGTCCGTGATGGTCCATTCCACCAGCCAGGACCTCCTCCCTGCTCAGCCACTGTCAATTTGTATTTCAACATGGCTGCCTGATGAGAGAGTTTGAACACTCGTACATATGACATGACAAATACATCATCCACTTCCTTCTCTATACGTTCATTCTTCTGTCTCCAAGATGCACGGCCGTGCAAACAGCCCAAACCTAGCAATTATTCACAGTCAATCACCTGCCCCTTAGTCACAGGCCCCTGATCCCAGCACTGCACCCAGGAGACCTGCCTTGCCCTCCCAGAGTTATTGAGATAACACGCTATGACAGCAAATCGGGGCTGTCATATAGAGTGGAGCATTCCTCCCACAGATGGCGTATCGGTTGCTCTCTCAGACCCTCCTTTCTCCATCCTCACTGTGGGCCAGATTAACAAACCTCAGCCTCACGCTACCTCATGGCAACAGGGACTGTGAAACCATAAGCATGACCTCAGAAAGATTTGGTAATCACAAACCAGTATGAACCATTTGTGGTTTCGTGGCTGTGAGGTGAGAGGAGTCCAGGAACTCAGGAATTCTCAAGCGCGGAATGGATTGCTCCCACTCTAGATGTTTCTACGCATGACCACCAGAGGGCGCGCGTGACTCATCTTGCGCAAAAGAAACCCGCTAGAGAAAGCAGCCTGTGGACACTGTCCAGATCAGTTTAGATAATCAAACTGACCTGGTGGTACAGAAAACGATCGCCTGCTGCAGCGAGGGAAATGGGATTACAGCTCTCCCTAGTGAGTTCTCAACTTCCAGAGAGAAGGGTGTGTCATAGCTGTTCTCTTGATTGGGCCTGAGTGCTCCAATGGCTTCAACCTGGGTGGGTTGTTACCCCAATCCACTGGCCATGTTTGTCAGGTGTGTGTGTGTGTGTGTGTGTGTGTGTGTGTGAGAGAGAGAGAGAGAGAGAGAGAGAGAGAGAGAGAGAGAGAGAGAGAGAGAGAGAGAGAGAATAAGGGAGGGTTCCTTAAAATGACTTCACCCCCTCGTTATTCAAAGACGATATTTTTGTCTGTTGGTCTGATGTTTGTTATTGAACAGAGCACCAGAAAGTAGTTTAAACACCACCCACAGCTCTTAGGGTTCCCTCAGAAGGGGAGGGAAGAGCAGAGAGTATTACTGCAGTATTTGCAGGAATCCTTCCCTCTCTCTGGGCTGTGAGGCCCTGTTACCATCCCTGTTTCCTGTGAGGCCTGTTTCCTTAGTGAGACAATGAAGAGGCAGATGGCTTCTAATATGTCTTTCTACTTTAATCCTGTGCGTCCTAGTAACAAAACCAAACCATCTGAGAACTTTCTAAAGCCAGAAAGAAACAAAGGCAAAACCAGGTGCGAGTCGTTCTCCGGTGGGGCCTGGAGTCCACTGTGTGAAGACAGGGACACTCAGATGGCCACCTAGAAGGGCTCTAAGAGGCATAGCAAACATGGCGTCAGCGGGTCGTGCCCTTCCCCCTTCCCTCCCCTTGCTAAACTGTTAGGTCCCCTTATTTGGGCACTTCCACATTCCTGAAGCTAGTCACCAAGGTCTTTCATTTGGCCACTTTCTTTATGCCTGACCCCTTCCTGAGGCTGGTCACCGAGGTCCAACTATCAAAGCGTCAAGATCAAGCCATCGAGATCCCCCCGTTGGCTACCTTACTTAGCATGTCCAGTCAGAACTTACCAACCCATCCCAGCTCATTCTAATGCAGACCTCCCCTATTTCCCACTCAAAACTGCTCCTGCAAAGCCATCTGCTGCTATTTCTGCCTGAGTCAGATTAAGCCACTTTGTCGCTTTGCCTTGCTTAATAAAGGATCTCTGCGTTGGACCTGCTCTGGGGTGCAGAGGGGAGCACTCCTAGTGCACATGTCCCTTCGTTTTTGGTGCTCTGACTCTGATTGGTCAGTAACCCACACACTCCCCCTTTTCCCATACCTTCAGGTCCTCCTGGTACCTGATCTCACCCAACAGTGACTAATGGATAAGCCCCGCCCCTAGCCATCCCAACAGTACCCAGGTCACCCCGTGACGATCTTTGAGCGTCCAGTGTTCATGCTCTGTCCTATGGGATTGGGACACCCTGCCAATACCTTCACTGTTCTTGGTGGACTCCCTCAGATCCCCAGTAGGCACATTCCGTTCAGTTCAAGTTGCTTGGCGGTTTTCCTTTCACTTTTGGTGCCTGTTCTGCCAGAATCCAGTGTCTGCTCCTAACCATCCAAAAAATCCTGTTGACAACTCTCCTTGGACCACTGTGCCCACTCCTGGTGATGGAGTTTGGACAATGCTCCCTCCCTCCCAGATGCCTCTCTCTCAGCCATTAGAGACTACCAGGGACGCTCTTGGCTCTTGACATTGGCTGGCACCAGTGATGGGATCTGCTCCCTCCCTCCCTCTCAACTGACATGCCTTTGGGATGTCTTCTCTAAAATCTCAAAAGGCTACAACTGCACCAGACCTTAGACCTCCTAGTCTCACTCATTTCAATACTCAAACTTGGCCTCAACACCCACTAGGTAGATAACCAGTCCACATGGCTGTCTATAGGTCTCCTGGGTCCTAGCATTACTCAAGATCTTTATCACTTTTGTGAGCATACAGAAAAAATGGAAAGAGGCCCGTTATGTCTCCGCACTCCCTGCTCTTCTCTAAGCCTTCATTATGCACTTCTTGTTTACCTTCCCATGTCTTCCTCCCCTTAAGTCTTCCACCCCACCTCCCGATTCTTCTGCTCCTAAAACTGAAAGGACAGCATCCCTAACCCTCCTTCAACAAAAACCTCATTCACTGCTTACATCAAATATGTCACCCAACTACTAAATCCCTTCAATCTTTTCTCCAAACCCGACTCTCACCCCAACAAATGAGAGCTTTCTACAGAGCCTAACTCAACCCTGCAGTGTCTGTCAGTGAACTAACCCACCCCCAAACCCCTTCTCCCACTCAGGCTTCTCCTATACACACTTACCAATATGCTTAGCAACTCCAGGTCAGGTCACATAAACTCTTCTCGGTGATCAATAAGGCTTTCTGTCCCACAGCTGGATGCAGGGTCCCCATCACGATTCCTGTGCAGCCCCACTCTAGTTGTACAATCCATAACAAAGCTCTCTTTGCCTCCTTCACTTGAGACCAATGCTTCCCAAAGTGCCATGCTCTCCCTGAACACAGGGAATGTCCCCACTGAGACTGCAAAGCTCTTCGTGTCACTAGCACCACAAGGGCAGAAGAAAGTGTACTAGGACTCAGACTCCTCTGAGCCACTAAGGCCAACGCCCTCCAAATATACATCCAAGACCCACTGGAAGAAAGATGAGCCACCAGGGCCCAGGGTGTATTTTATAATGAAAACCAACTTAGCTCCTTTAAACCTTGGACAACTGTGGCCACAATTGACTTCACTGCCACCTGGATCCCTAAACACATTGGCTGTCGAGTCATCCTCAGACATCATATCCTATACTCCCAATTACAAGACTTAACTAAACCCAAACCTCCCCAGCCCCTTTGATATACACATTCTCATGGCCAAACCCTCACTTGGGTTGATGTCATCCAACGAACTCTTCCCCTTCTCAATGGGATCCTTCCTTTAACGTCTCCCACTGCTTCCTCTGTGCCTATCTGCAACACCCTCCCGGAGCCACAGTCCCTTTTACCAGGAATGCCCCAGTTGTCAACCACCCACTACCAACTGTTTGTCCCCAGACATCCAAGCTCCCTTGGGAATCAAGGGTGGGCTCTCTCAACCTCTCCACACTGACCCCCAAAATTCATTACCCAGCATCCCTTTCACCACCTAACAAAGGCCTTCTTGATCACCCACATTCCCAAAGTGTCTCAATTTCAATCCTACCTGAGCACCCCACGAAAGACTATCCTGGAGTAACCGGAGTCTTTCTAATTGTATTTTCCTTGGGGGTTGTTTTGGTGGCAATCATCCCCCAATTGACCTTATATGGCCCAACTGAATTCTACTGCCTCTTCTCAAGAACTCGTTTCCCCGGGGCTGTCTTTTTGCCTGTCATGATAGGTATAAGTCTGCCTTAACCGGAACAGCTGTGGCCAGCAGAACTTTGGGTCATTCTTTGTCACAGGTCAAGATTTCAAACCCAAATTAAAACTTTGTACAGACTCCATGGCCCAGTGTCTGGCCTCCCTTTATTTCTCTGGTCCAAGTCTCCCTTCAAAGCAGCTAAGCTCTAAACTATTTTCTCTCTTGACAGTGGAGAAAATAGGAGCTTGTCTGTCCCTCAGAGGAGAATGTTGCTATTATGTCAGTGAATTGAGGGTGGTAGAGGAAAATGTTTTTAAGCCAGCCCACCTTCCTGAGGACTTGCTAAGTGGACTTTCCCTCTTTAATTCCAGTTCCACGTGATCATACGGGTCTCCCCTAATGAACTGGGACTGGCCTTCTACAGCCCCTCGATACCAGTGTTTCTCTATTACTTCTTGCCCTTCTATTCCTGTGTGCTGTAGACTGTGTTTTTCTTCTGCGCTAAGTGTGTGGCTCCTTATCTCAGCAGGTGACTCAACAACAAAACAGAATCTTTTCCACCAGACAGTATCAGCTGTCTCATTGAAATCACCTGCCAGTATTAAACACCCAATGCCTGCTCACCCCGCCCACCGAGTCTCTACTTTCATTATCTGAACTGTAGCCCGACCTTCAACAGGAAAGGTCCCAGATGATTTTAATGTGTAGCCAAATTGGAAATCAGTGTTGGCCAGCTTATCATGCACTGCTATCTAAGTAATCATGGAACAGTAATTTAAAGAGGTCACTCCACAGCCCAAGGGCGAATCTCAAATTCTCTTATATTCCCCACATAAAATGAATCTAGAGAGACTAGACAACACAGCCTCCTACATTGCTGATGGGAATATAAAATTATGCAGCCACTTTGGAAAGGAAGTTAGCACCTTCTTAAAATACTGAACATACATTTATTATGTGACCACAATTCAACTCAGAAGTCTAGACCCCAGAGAGATGAAATGCTACATCTAGTCACAGGCATCAACTAACGTGCTCAGAAGGTGTCAGTCATCACAGCTAGAATTCAAGCGGCTATGAGCAGACAGAGGAGCGGCTGAACAAAATGGGTAGATCGTATGCATAGACGCTATAGCTGCCCGGTAGATGGGACACTACTTGGCCAGTTATATAAAAGATTGGTGCGTACAACAGTGTGAGGGTCTCAGAAACATCAAACGTTAAAAGCCAATCACAAAGCCGGGCGGTGGTAGCGCACGCCTTTAATCCCAGCACTTAGGAGGCAGAGGCAGGCGGATTTCTGAGTTCGAGGCCAGCCTAGTCTACAGAGTGAGTTCCGGGACAGCCGGAACTACACAGAGAAACCCTGTCTTGAAAAAAACAAAAACAAAAAACAAAAACAAAAAAAAGTCAATCACAAATCTCACATATAGCACTATTCTAATTTACTTCAAATGTCCAAAAAGGCAAACAAGATGTAGTTTGGTGTCTGGGGCCGAGAGAGGCAGAAACAAGGATTACTCCAAATTGGTGTGAGGACTCTTCCTGAGGTACTAAAAATTCTTGAGGTTTATAGTTAAAACAAGTGAATTATGGTGTCACGTATCTCAGAAAAGTTTACATTTGTCTGAAAGGTGAGAAGTAATGTGTAAATGAGGTTTGGGATGAGCATTACCAGCCCCCCACCCCCCACCCCCCACCCCCCCACCCCGACACATCACCTCCTGTTTCCTCAAGGACGCTGCAAGGCCATCATCCCAGAACAGCAGCATTGCTTGTTAGAAACACATTCTAGGCCCGGCCTAGATCAGCTGATTTCAGGAAGTCTGTGGCTGTAGACCAGCTCCTGTCTTTCTAAAAATCCCCCTGATTCTGAAACACACTAGCTTGTTTGCAACATGCCGCTCAACCTGTTAGCTAGCCTCTTCCTTGTTCCATCGGGAGGTTGGGAATGACGTAGCCTTAAAATTAAGAGAACAAACCAAGTACTCTTCATAATGGGAGGGGGGACTTCAAATAGCTCACATGTCTGTAATACGTGAGTAGCTAAATACATTTTGAAATGTGTACCATGTTCAGACCATGAGTCAACAGTAAGTAGAAACCATGGGTACGGAGTGTCCCATGCCCCTGAGTGAAAGGGGGTTTTGTTCCTATGAAACCCTGGGGCAGGTACAAGGACCCTACATGGACAGAGAGCAGATGTGTGACTGGAAGTTTGCAGAGGGATCTCCCTCTGAAATGCAGAGAGAACGTGTACAGATGGTGGAAGATGTCCACATTTTGACTGTGGAGATAGTTATAGGGTACTTGTTCATCTGGACACAAAGCTCTATGCTTAAAGTAACTGTGCTTTGTTATATATTTTGTATCTTAATAAAGTTGATTTTGAAAGAAAAAAACTGGACACGAGTGTTAGTGTCTATTTTATAAATGTTTCAGTGTTCTCTTAGCTGACTAGCTCTCAAACAATTGAGACAGGACTATTTCATTTATTTGACAGCTTTAAGGCACAACAACTGAGCGATACTAATTGATTTTAATCCTCTAAGATGATAGAGGTACGCCCCCCGCCCCCCCCCCCGCCCCAGCCAAAATCCCCAAGATTCTTGCATTGTATGATTTTCTCTGCTCCGCCTGTTTTCTTATGATGTGTCCTGGACCCTCTCCCAGCGATGAACCTCCACTTCCTCTCTCTCTCCCTCCCCTTCCTCTGATTAGGAAGTCCAGCCCTATTCTCTTCCCTGCTCAGCCATTGGCTGATCGGCTCTTTATTGACCAATCAGGAAATAATTGGGAGCAATGTTTACACAACATTGAGACAGGAGATTCGAAGAACCATCTTCATTAATGGCAGAACCCCAGGACTTTCAGAGTTGTAAAATAAATCTGTGAGAGGTCGGCATAAATAGGAACTGTATGCTATAGGAAGGATGTCCAAAAACCTCCTTTCTACGTCCAAGATATTTTCACCATTTCTTTGGCAAAGTCCAGCCTGGTTGAAGGGAAGGGCCGGAGGAATGGTGTTGTTGTTGTTCTTGTTGCTGCTGCTGTTGCTGTTTTGT
The DNA here is from genome assembly GCA_964023405.1 of Apodemus agrarius. Classification (NCBI taxonomy): domain Eukaryota; kingdom Metazoa; phylum Chordata; class Mammalia; order Rodentia; family Muridae; genus Apodemus; species Apodemus agrarius. The sequence continues at coordinate 93,064,998 of OZ030011.1, read as the reverse complement.
TTTGTTTTTTAGTTGACGTTGTTGTTTTTCCTTGCTGGTGATGGCCCCAACCTCCTGGTCTTCTCTACCCTTCCCTGATTTCTTTCTGCACTCCCTCACTTCAGGGGAATTAATGTTCATATCCATTTATCATGGGTCAGTTATTCAGCTTCTTTGTGTCATAGTTTCTTATCTATAAAGTGAGAATAAGTTAGCACCTACCTCAGGATTAAGGTAAGGATTATTTGGTTTGCTAGCCCTAGTTCTCCTACCAAACTTTCAAATGTTCTAGATGTATTTATACCAAAATGGAAAAATTTTTTTAAAAAACATAATTAAAGAAACCTGACCATCCACCATGGGTCATAAGGGCTGGGAAGATGGAGGGTGAGTGTAGACTCGCCAGTCTGATCCTGCTCTGGGGGAAGGAATTTAGTTAGCGGAGTCCATCAGGCATGAGGCTCTGGGTTAGAACATCAGAAGCACATGAACTGGGCAAGATGGCGCAGCTGTGATCCCAGATGGGTTACGCTCAGTAGGTAGATCAAGGAAAAAGTCAAGATCATTCTCCCGTATAGCCGATTGAAAGCCAGCTTGAACTTTGCATTTATGTAGAATTAAAAAAAAAAAAAAGTGAGGCAGAAGAGAGGGCACAGGGGAGCAGTGGAAAAGGAAAGGAAAAAACAATAAAGAAATGACACAGCTTTGCCACGTATTGACAACATAAAACCTTAGAACATTTCAGCACTATTTTAGTACTAACGTTTAGCGGCGGGAGTACACGGAGGCGGATTCAGAGCTGAGTTGGCACCGGACCACCTCAGGGCCTGGGCTGCACGGAGCTTCTCATCTTCCTCTGCTACAGGGAAGAATCGGGAAAGTTGCTTTCTAGAGAAACCCAACAGTGAATCCATTCTGGCTCTCCCCAGCGGCTCTCTCTTGTCTTTGCCGCCAGAGATGGTCTTCCGGGTCCTCGCTGTGGGAGGGGTCTATGCAGGCAGGCTCCACTCATTGGTCTTTCCAGGGCTTCGGAGGCCAGGGAAAGCGCTATTGGGCATTGGGCCCAGCAAATCCTCTAAAAAGCCTGCCTAGCGGTCTCTTCCAAGTTGAGCAATCTTTCCACACAACCTGTCAGGATTGCCTCCTCATGCCCAAAGAAGTCTCCGTAAGAGCCCATGAAATCACCTTGAGTCTGGGCAAGTCCCCTTAGCTACCTTTCCCAAGGAAATTCAGACGGCCTCAGGTGGGAAAATATGAATTAGACCACAGCTGCTCTTGGACTGTTCTGAAACATAAGCGGTAAACCAAGAAATGTCTTGCACTTGTAAGGGAGAAGTGTGACATTAACATCTCTTACTGTCTCTTTAGTTCCACTGAAGGTCCTAAGGTGAATCTTTGCAACAACGTACATCTCATGTATTAAACTATGCCAAATGGAGTCTGCCATCCTCGAAGGTTCTGTGACAAAAAAGAAGCAGAGCTTGGATCGACAGAGCTGAGGTCAGATGCTTGCTTCTTCCACCAACCTGCTCTGTTTTTAAGAGGAGAGAGAACAAGCTGGAAGGAAAGAGTAAAAAGAAAGAGGGCTAGAGAGAGTCACCCAAGGGTCATCGGTATTTGCGTGTCTTCCGTGTCTCCTGTATGTCTTTGTCCTGGAAATTTAATAAAGCTGTTTTCTTTTTGGAAAGATGTTGGCTGACCCCATGACATACTGACCTTTTTCTTCAATGAACAAATTATTTGTCTTAAAAATATCTACCATCTGACTCCTTCCTCAACCTAATCCTAACAATTAAGTAGTTAGGGCAGAGGTTCTCAACCTTCCTAATGCTGCCACCCTTTAATACACTTCCTCATGTTTTTCTTTTCATTGCTACTTCATAACTGTGTTTTTGCTACTGCTATGAATCATAATGTAAATATTTGATATGCAGGATGTATTTTCATTCTTATAAATTGAACATAATTAAAGCCTCGTGATTAATCATAAATAACAATATGTAATTATATATTGAGAAATATTTACTTCTAATTACAAATAAATGAAATTTGGCCTTGAAGCATGGTGTAGCATGGGTTAACAGTCTTAATATAGCAACAGTAAACTACGTTGCTACATTTTGCAACAGTATGCCTAAAGAGGCAAAGTCAGCGGGGAAGGTTGGGATTGTTTCTTTCTCACCAGATCAGAAATTCTCCCAGCAGTCTTTGCAAAAGCACAATGAAGATCATCTTCCATGATGTCTACTTCCAAATATATCTACTTTCATATTTAGACTTGATAACCACAAGCTGGAAAACCCTGTTTCCCAAGGATATGTTGTTGAAAATGGGAGGAAAAAAGAGCAGTCTCAGACAGATATAACAGCAAACACTTGATCCAGAGTTGTATAACTAACATTGGAGAGAAATCAGTTCTCACTGCATAGATTTTACTAAATCAATGAACTCCTCTTGGGCTGTCTTGGGAACATCTTCAGCTTTGACTGTGAATGGGCTTCTAGGGCATCAGGTAGATTCTGAAAATAAATGATATTCTGTCTGCAAGCATGTGCAAGTGTTCTTTCACAGAAATTATCATCACAATTCTCTGTCTAGTTCAATGTCATGGTCCTCAAAAATAAAGATGAAAATAAACTTACATACATTGCCTACCAACTTTTATAACTTATTTATATAGTTATATTTTTTCTTTGCCAAAGTTTCATATGGAGTGACTGGATCTTTTCAAATTGAGGTGTGTTACATTTGGTCCTTGTAATGATAAACTTAACTAATTCAAGATGGCAAAGATATCAAGCGGTTTTTCTGCAATCCACTTTTATCCCTGAAAAAGCGCTCTGAGCTGTGCTCTTGCTTTCTGATTAAAAAGCAATTTTGAGTTTGTCACAAAGCTCAAAACACATTTTAAAACTTTTCATCTCCACAGCCGTCTCACCTCAGCAGCTGTGTTTGACAAATGGCTGCTGTTTTGTTTATGGTACCCGCCACCGGCGTCATCCGGCTTTCCCACGTCCATTGCCTTTGCTTCTAACTAGTTGGTATCCTCGCTGGTAAAGCTTGGACATTTGCTATAAATGGCGTTTTAGTTTGTTCAGCTTCATAGATTTGGCTAATAGGACTTCACAGCAAAAAATACACAACAGTTTCTCAGTTCCTGCTGTAATTATTGAAGTCAAACCATACTGCAAAAAAATTCTCACTATAGTTTCTTAATGTTCTCCTCTACACAATCGATGGTCATGGGATGGTTTTTTAATGAAAACAATATATGACAATAGCTTTAATAATACTAAACATAATACAAAGTATAGTCTAGTCCCTACAGTTCATTAAAGTGTCCTATGATTTACCATTCTCTGTGTTGTTTTTGTTGTTGTTGTTTGTTTATTTTTTTACATACCTGTTACTATCACAAGGTGGCAGTGTTCACATTAACCACAGCTGAGTACAAAATGATACATTGGCATCCAAATTAAGTTTCCATGGTACAGATTGTTTTTTTTTTGCAGCAGTTGATAATGTTACAGTACATAATATTACATTTCCCAGTCATATTACTCATGAAGCATCTTTTTACCTGCTCTCAACATAGTAGCTGCCCTCTACTATGTGACTGGTCTGCCTAAGTACATTATTGTGCCAACCCTGTCATATACACCTGTATTTGTTCGGTGTGTATGTGATGGGTTTGGTACGATGACGTCATCACGCCAGATAATCATAATTGGGCGTATCTTCATGTGGGCTGACCCACCTAGAGACAGAGAAATCATGTCTCCATTTCAAAGAGCATTGGAAATAAGTATTTTCCCTATGGTCTTAAGTGACTACTAAAGAAAGGTCATTTGACTCCACAAAAGGGCTCCAAACCACAGGTTGAGACCACTGACTTAGGTCCTTCTGTACAGATACCCTGAGACTAAGTGAAGATTTAAACATTTAATACTTCAAACATTTAGTACTTCAAATTTCAATATAAAGCTACAAGCTATACATGTCAAGATAGAATAAAAATCAGTGGGGAAAAAAAGCACCTTAGAAAAAACATATATTTGAAAAAAATAAAAAGTGTTTAACACATCATATATGCATCTGTTTGTGTGTGTTTCTGTGTGCAAGTACACATGTGTATTCAGGAATGTGTGTGTGTGTCTGTCTGTCTGTCTGTCTGTCTGTCTGGTTCATCTTCAGGAGCTCCTACCACCTTCTTTGAGACAGGGTTTCTTATTGACTTGGACCTCACCAAGTCTATTAGGCTAGACTATCTAGCAGATAACTCCAGAGATGTGCCCATCTCTGCCTTACCGTGTGGGGATTGCAACACACACACCACACTTGGAATTTTAATGGAGATCTGGTATCAAACTCAGTTCCCAAGCTCTCACAAAGAGAACTTCACCAACTTTACCCTGAGCAAATACCTTTTATGAAATTCAAATGTTTCAGATAAACCTAAAAGCTATGCAAAGATTTGTTTGGCACTCAACAAGGACTAAGCAGGGAAATGCAACCCTGTCATTTGCACAAACTGAAAAAGCTCTCGGTTTCATCCAGACTCCCTAATAGAGTCTCTACAGGAAACTAAATATTAGCCTTTGGCATCCTACTAGCTGATATACTGTGGGAATTGTGGGTTGTCCAAGTCACTGAATGAGGTAGTTCAGCAAGTACTTCCCATAAGCATATCTGTACTTAGTGTGTAATGTCAAAGATACCCTGCATCCTCCAAGAAGTGTGCTTTCTGATGTCAAGCGTAAACAGATAAACATCACTTGTGGGGAAGACTCAGCATTAACAGTGGCATCAATGTAAAACACAGCTGTTGCCCAGTCTCATCTCCAGCCCTGCAACAGATCACCAGCTGCATCCCCCTCCCACCCCTCCCCACATCACCTGTGGGTCCCACACATTAACGCCTCCTCACACTCAGAGCTATGTCCCAGCCTCCAACTCCAGCAGGCATCACCTGCTCAAGCACAGGCCAAGCCTGCCGGAAAGCCAGGTGGGCTGCCCGCACACCTCGTTCTCTATTCCCCCTTCCCTTAGTTTCCTCAGTGCTACAACAGCTGCAGCCTCCCTCCCCAGCTCCCCACATCTCCTGTGGATCCCACAGAGCAGCCTCCATCCTCCCTCCCCTGACTTTTCACTACATTCCAGCCTGAAACACCAGCAGGAATTCCCTATGAATGGCCTGCTAAGCAGGCCAGTAAAACATGCAAAGCACTCTCTGAAACTCCAGAGAAGAAACAGAAACTACGGAACAAAACAAACTCTTACACACACACACACACACACACACACACACACACACGATCATCTCATTAGACGTTGAAAAGCCTTTAACAAACTCTAACAGTCTTTCATGATAAATGTTTTGGATAGACCAAGGACACAAGGTGCATACCTAAATACAATAAAGATAATATACATAAAGTCAATAGCCAACAACAAATTAAATGGAGAGAAACTTAAGGCAATTCCACTAAAATCAGGAACAAGAGAAGGCTGTCCACTCTCTCTGTATCTATTCAGTATATACTTGAAGTTCTACTAGAGAAATAAGATAACTAAAGGAGATCAAGGAGACACATATTGAAGAGGAAGAAGTCAAAGTATCAATATCCGCAGAACTCCTAGAGCTTAATTACACCTTCAGCAAAGTAGCTGGATACAAAATTAACTTTAAAAAATCAATAGCCTCTCTTTATACAAATGATAAGTGGATTGAAAAAGAAATTAGGGAAACAACACCCTTCACAATAGCCACAAATAATGTAAAATATGATGGTATAACTGTAACCAAGCAAGTGAAAGACCTGTATGAAAAGAATTTCAAGTCTCTAAAGAAAGAAATTGAAGATGATATCAGAAGATGGAAAGGTTTTCCATGCTCCTGGATTGGTAGGCTTAACATAGTGAAAATGGCCATCTTCATGTGGAATCTCTAACAGCAGAAGCAGGGTCTGTCTGTGACCCTGCTGCCTGCCTTTGGATCCCTTTGCCCTAACTGGACTGCCTTGTCTAGCCCCACTAGAAGAAAATGCACCTAGTCTCAAGGTGGGATAATATCCATGAGAGGTCTTCCATTCTCTTAGGAGAAAAGGAGGGAAAATGGGGGAAGGGAGGAGAGAGGTAGAAATGGGAAAAGAGGAGGAAGGAGAAGCTGTGATTGGAATGTAAATCTAATCAACAAATTAATTAAAAAGAAGAACATGAAATTGGGAAGGTGGAGAGATGGGACAGATCTGAGAGGCGTTGGAGAAGGGAATTAATATGATAAAACACAATGTATGGAATCTGAGATAATTAATTTTTAAAAAGAGCTTTGTTCACTTTTGCAGTGCAGGAATCTGACCCAGGACCTTGCACTGTACAATTGAGCTATGTCCACAGCCCCTAAGATCTTTTAAAATACTGAGCTGGTCCCATGCTCCCTGACATTCTCGTTAAGTGGTATGGAATGTGGCTGTTTGAACAACAGAGTGTTTGAAAGCTCTATAGCTAATTCTAATGTGCAGCCAAGCCTGGAAAACGCTGACTTAGTCCCTCCCCTCAGGGTAAAACCCAGAAGATTAGCTAAGAGGAGCAAATTGACAAGGTTTGGGTTTTTGAGCCAAATCATCAACTAGCTACTTCTGAGACTTCTCTGGAGAGAACTTTAAACACTTGAAAACTCAAATCCCACCTCTCAAAGACTCAGATTTCATCAGAATGGGTTGGCCTGATCTTGGGTGGCTTAAAAAATCTCCCTGAAGACATACTTTTGAAAGGAAATTTTAACACATTTAGTGACAAAGCTGATCCTTGGGGACATCCAGTTAAGTGAAATGAGGCAGTCACAGGAGGGCAGACCTTACATGATACATTCACCTAAGATACGTAGTCACAGCTATATCCAGGAAATTCAGTAACAGTCGCTGGGGTAGGATGAGGACGTGCTCAGTGTAAAGTTTCAGTTTCACTAGTTGAAGAGTGTCTTGGAGATTGACTACACAACCTGAATGAACCCAACACTTAAAAGTGGCTAAGGTGGAACATTTTACATTATATGTATTTTTGCAGCAATTTTTGAAAATATTTCTCAAGCAATGGGAAGGGTCATCTCCTTCAGGTCTAACATAGTTCATGAGCTGAATGCTTCTGTCCTGTTTGTCACCTGGGGAGCCTGAAGAGCACTCTGCACAGGAATGGAGTTCACCCCCACTGCAGTTGGAAATGGTTTTCTAACTGCACCCACCTCTCTTTGGGATAGGTGGTTCATGTTGTAGAACTTTAGTGCCCAGAAATTCATTTCTTGGTACCTCTATAATAGCAGAGAAATACTGATCCCCAGAGTAAGAGAATTCTCACAAGTTCACTTTCATGACAGAAATATGACCAATGTTGATGGTGGTGAGGCCTTCTCCCCCAGACCTTCCCCACAGAAGGTGCTTGATGATGTATTCTTCACTCTGACCGAACGCTTCCACCGCCACCCCACTTCCCTCGCTGACTCCTTGAAACTTTGTATTCTGCCTTCCTTCCAGTCAGGACAGTTTGACCTATATTTGGCATGAAGCTTTCAGTCAGGATTTTGCCCTGTGAGTGGATTGCTCATGGAAGAGAGAACAGAAGGCCATGACATTATCCCGTGTGACATTTGACTGTTCTCCGCAATGCAGACCTGAGGTCATTTCAAACCCAGAGCATAAACCAAGCACACATCATAACCTGACAGAATTCATGCTCTGGCTAGAATGATGGTTTCAAATTGTGCTTCTTTGGCCATTTTATTAAAGAGAAATCACCATGCCAAACTTTCTGCATTTTGGACAGAATAAAGCACACAAGTAGGAGTCCGGGGTCCAGAATAGCATTGGGGTTGAGAATTTCACACTGTCCAATGTATAGCTAAACAATTGACTGGCATCTACATGACTGGACCCTAAGAAAAAGACAACATGAAAGAACCATCCAGAAAATGTGCTCGGGCTTAGCTTTCTGAAGGCTGCCCCTCTGGATTCTCTACTAGCCATGCCTAACCTTTGATAGCGTGGTCCGATGTTGTCACCTACAACACACGCAAGAATGAGTGATACAATCTAGTTATCAATATGAAACATACCACAATAAAATACTTAATGTTTTAAATGAGTTTATGGTTTCTCATTTAGATGTGTTCGTAGATATCCTAGAACTCATTTGCAGAGAGGGAGAGAGAGAGAGAGAGAGAGAGAGAGAGAGAGAGAGAGAGAGAGAGAGAGAGAGAGATCCTGCAGGGGCCTAGATCAGTAAGACCCAGTAAGTTATTCTCTTATGACCCTGGACATCTGCAATAAACCCAGGTTGTATAAGCAACTTAAATCTCAGAAATTTGCCTAATTTCAGGCACTTCAAAACACCCTACAAAGATTTCTCTGGCAGCTGACAATTGAATTTAGGGTGGTGACATCTAAGCCACAGCAAGTAGCATAGGAGAGTTCAGAAAGCAGGAAATGTCCTGTCTATCTGGAGTATAGAAAATGTGCATGAGCAGGACTGAGAATGTGAGAAGACTCAAACAAAGAATTCTCTCAGTAACTCCTTGAAGAGTAGAGTAGCAACACCGATGTCATCCGTAAGCATATGAAAAACACTTTTACACTCTGTCTTAGTTAGGGTTTCACTGCTGTGAAAAAAACATCATGACAACAGAAACTCTTATAAAGGAAAACCTTTAACTGGGTCTGGCTAAAATTTTCAGAAGCTTAGTCCATTATCACTATGGCAGTAAACATGGTGGCAGGCAGGCAAGTTCTAGACAAGTTAATGAGAGTTCTACATCTCGATGGGCAGGAGGGGAGAGAGACACTGGGCCTGGCTTGAAATTCCAAAGCTCACCGCAGTGACACACCTCCTCCAACCAGGTCACACCTCCTAATACCACTCTCAAAAGACCAAACATTCAAGTATAGGAGCCTATGTGGTCCACTCCTATTCAAATCATCACACACGCCACACTAGTCAGCTGAAAAATTAAATTAAGTATTAAAAGGTATTATGTTTTTCTCTTTAAGCTAACAAAAATTCTAAATTGGTAATCCTAGATTCTGACAAGAACTTAGGCTCATAGTTGATTCCATAGGCTGCTGGGAGAGTGGCAGTTTAACAGTAAGAGCAAAAGCTTTATACATGTAGGCGTACACACAAATGCGCACACATGCACTATACATGAAACATGTAAACTGGTATTTCTCTGTTCTAGTTTTCTTTCTGTTGCTGTGATAAGCACCATGAATAAAAGCAACCTGGAGAGGGAAAGGTTTAATTGGTTCCCAGCTTAGCATCCATCCTCAGGGAAACTGGGGCAGAAGCTCTACACAGATACCAGGACAGAGGAACTGAGCGGAGATTCTGGCGGAACAACTGCTTAGTGTCATACTATCTGGCACATGTTCAGTGGATTTTTCATTCAACCAAAGACTACCTGTCCAGAGGGTAGCACAGTCCACAGTGGCCTAGGCCTTCCTACATCAATTAGCAATCAAAAATTCACCACAGACATGACGTGTCTTCTGATGAAGACAGCTCCTCAACTCAAGTTCTCTCCTGCCTGGGTGACTCTAATTTGTATCAAGTTGGCAATAAATACCAATATGATCTGTGTATGAACATGTAAAGCTATATGTGTACTATGTCTGTACATTCACATGTAAAACGTGACGTGTACTATCTATGTCTGAATATTCACAGATAAAACTAGATGTGTACTATGTCTGTATATTCATACATCTAAAACTAGATGTGTACTATGTCTGTATATTCATACATCTAAAACTAGATGTGTACTATGTCTGTATATTTACATGTAAAACTAGATGTGTACTATCTATGTCTGTATATTCACAGACAAAATTAGGTGTCTACTATCTATGTCTATATATTTGCACATGCACTGACACACTTTGGTCCATTATTTCCACTCTATTTAACATACTCCAGAAGTGTATGTGCAGATAGCAATGGCTGCTCGTCATGCTTGGAATTGGTTGTCAACTAAGGGGGATCTCAGTGGGAATTTATGTGGCATCAAACAAGGTCCAGCTATTCACAATGGCAGCTGTTCATCACTATGAAGAGATGCATTAAGTGTATATGCATAGGTCCTTCATGGCTTTGGTATGTATGGAAAAGAGTGTGCTATAGAAGACCGGTTATCCAGAGATGAGTAAGAGTGTTCTTGAGCTCCTAGCGACCTAAGACAGAGCCATCTATCAGTACTATGTTGGTCTCCATGACCGGAAAGAAGGAGCAATATAGACACCAACCTAAAACAGACACGGTTGCCTGGCCACTCTATACCCTAGACGGGATTACAGGAAACAAGTATATCTTATGTCCCTGTCCAACAACTGACACAGCTCATCTTTAAAGAATAAAAAAGGAGGAATTGTAGCCTTCTCAGCTTTGAGGAGGTCTTTCACAGCCTTGAACAGACTGAGCGGTTTTCCAAGCCTTAAGAAGGCTGAACAGACCTTGAGTGCTTTCCACTAAGGACCTTATCAGCTTGGATAAGCCATCTGCTTTGGGTGTCCATGCTGGTTCCCATGGAAACTTGGATGACTGGGCTGCCATGCTGACCTTGCTTTGCAACATACTTCGACTGAAATAAAGGATGGGTCTGTGAGCTTTCCCTTTATAAACACAGTGCTGAACATTAAAAGTTTGGAGCCTTGATCAGAACACAGACTTGGCTTCATTTCTTTTCTTGACACCTTACCCTTTTCATTTCCAGCTCCCCTTTCAGGTAAACTCAGTTCTCTCGTGGCTGCTAGATGACTACAAACATACACAAAACATTAACTGCCTTTCTCTAGGCATTAGCACTATATACAGTGTTTTCTTCTTCCTGTCCTTTCAAATTTTCTATTCTCTCGACAATGACTATATACTTATTGTGCAATTTTTAGGGAAAAATTAATAAAAAAAATTTGCAAAAAGTAGGCTAAACTAGACATTATGTGGAGAGAATCTAACTTTGGGGTCTCTATCAAATCCTCCTCCTCAGAGCTCAGGGAATCCCACAGAAAAAAGAGCCTCAGAGTCAGAGGGAATAGAGAGCACCAAAGAACAAAGCTCTCTAAGAACTGAGCAAGACACATATGTGCTCACAGAGACCGGAGCGGCAAGCCCAGGGCCTACATGGTTTACACCAGGTCCTCTGCATATATGATAGCTTTTACCCTCGTGCTTTTATGGGCTCCTGACTATGGAACAAGTGGCTCTCTAGCTCTATTGCCTCCTGTTGGGTTGTCATGTCCAACTTTGATATGAAGGCTTTTACTTCATCTTATCATATTTTATTTTGCTGTGTTTGGCTATTGCCTGTTCTTTTCTAATGAGAGACTGAAAGGGAGTGGATCTAGAGGGGAGGACAGATGGGGGAACTGGGAGGAATAGACAGAGGGGAAATATTAATCAGGATAAAGTGTATGAGAAAAAAATCTATTTTTAATTTTTAAAAAGTAGGCTAATCTTACCTCTACAAAGAAAAATATATTTCATATTGTTTCCTACAAAATATTGAAATCAGTTATTTCAGAAATGGTAAACTTAATAGTAAACAAACATTTGTTTAATATTTTTAAAGGAACTGTTCACTGCAGACTTTTTTATAAAAGCACAAAGACACATTTGATAGCTTATAAGTCATGCATGATGAGGTCCCCTTTTATAGGGGCTTTAGACTCTTTTTAATCTATAATAACTGAATTTGATCCTTTACTAATGAAAGAATGCAATTTCAACTGACCCTTTTTCTGCACCTTGGAAAGTTTAAGCTGTCAGAATCCATTTTCTGGTTGGATTGAATTGTCCTAAAATATTTAGTAGAAATATATTTTAAGCATGCCCACTTGTTCTGCTGTGCTATAGCTATAGTTTCATAGCAATTCTGCTGCATAATTGTGTCAGACAACTAGAAAAGCATGCACATGGTTCCTTAATATCCACACATGACTATTTTAATCACCGCTTAATTGATTATTCTCATTAACATGTAAGTAAAATCAGGTGCCACAATAACAGCAAATAGTTTCAGGTTCTTGAAAACTATATTTTCATTAATTGTTTGAGATTTTCATAGAGTATATTTTGATCATATTCATCTCCTCTGCTCCAACTCCTCCCAGATCCACCTCACCTCCTACCTGCCCTACCACATGTCCTCCATAATTTTTATTTTTAAACCCATGGAGTTTAGTTTGTATGGCTCAGATACTCTTGGCTGTGGTTTATCTTCTAGAGGTCACACGATTAAAGAAAACCGATTCACCTAGCACCAGCAGGCATCAAATGCTACGAGCTCCACAGTTAGGGTGGGACTTTGTTCCCACCTCCTCCTCATGCTGAGATTTTGTCTAACTTGAGTTTACACAGGTCTTATGAGTGTTGTCACAACTGCCGAGAGTTCCTGTGTGAAACTGCCCCTCTATATCCAGAAATCATTGTATCCTTATAGTTATCCTAGCCTCTGGGTCTAAAAACCTTTCCACCCCCTCTTCCTTGAACATTGCTGAGCTTTGATGAGGGGAAGAGGTATTCAAGTGTCTTAATTTGCAAATAACATATATTTAATTTCTTAAGACACCTCTACTTTGTATGTGTCACTCACTGTTCCTAGTGGTGAGCCTTGTAAAGAATTCTCAAGCAAAATTCTCTCTTCTTAAAAAAAAAAAAAAAACAAGTCCAAACTAAAAAGGCCAAATTTTTGGTGCCTCTGCTGTATTTAATAAGCTGAGATAATAATAGAGACTTTTCCAACAATTATCCCCTTTGATCCTGACTTTTCTGCAAAACCCTGCCTTTGGAGAGTGTCCTAATAAAATTACTTCAAGCCTTCCCTGCAAAGTTTTGTGCTGAATTTCCTCAGGACAACAAACTTTGAGAATGCTGCCACTTAATTTCACCATTCCCAAACCCTGAGGTAATTTCCTCATTGCATGTGTAGTAACGAAGGACAGAAGAATGGCTCCAGATGCTGAGGGCTCATTTCTTCTCTGCTAGAAATTCCCCCTGCCTTGGAGAGTGAGCCACAGGCTGGTTGGAGCAGACACAAGCCATCTGCTATCCTCAGTTCAGTATACATCCCAGGACAGGGATGCTCAAATCTACCTTCAGATCAGAGAGAGAAAGAGACAGACAGACAGACAGAGACAGAAGCAGAGACAGAGAGGCAGAGAAGCTGAGATACAGAGAGAAGGAGGAAGAGGGAAGGAAAGAAGCAGGAGAGAGAGAGAGAGAGAGAGAGAGAGAGAGAGAGAGCATCTAATTCATCTATAGCAGCCTTGGATGTTCTCATTGGGAAATAATTCAGTATGCAAAATGAGAAGAGAGCAGTAAAGATATGCCACTTTCCCAGCCTCTAGCCCATACTCCAGAAAAAGTCCAGGCTAATCCGTGGTTACTGGGAGATCTCTAATCAAACAAGGAAGACCTCATTTTAAGAAGAAAATATACAAAAGTAAATTACACCAGTATAAAAGGTCAAACTGTAAGTCATGAATTCCTAATGCCAGCTTACCCTAATCAGAACATAATCCCCACTTGGCTTAAGGTTAAACTCAGGATGAAGATGACCAAGCCATCTTCAGTGTGGGCATTTCTAGCTGATAGTTTAATTGTGGGCATTTATATAAATACAGAAGGCTATCCAAACACTGTCAGGATTTTGACTGAAGAAGAGCAAGGGAAGGAGTCACTTAAGGTCCTGCACCTCCCCCATGTTTGGAAAATTATATGCAAAGTATAAACTTTGCTTTTCTTTTGTAACCCATGAGAGCTAAATGTGGTTCCCACTGTGCAATGTCACCCTCTCTGACTCTGAAAGGATTTCCAGAGTATCTGAAAGCATCCCATGTGGTCAGGAAAATTGTAACAATGTAAAACTACTGCCTAGAAAAGCTAGAAGGGAGCCATTGCTACAAAGTGGTCCTTAACTTTCAATAATTTAACTCAGGTTGTCTTCATTGTACTTTACTGTTCCATTTTCTGAATTCATTTTTAATAACATTCTGTCTTTATCTCCTCTGTCAGTTTTGAGGAATGCATTATTCAATAACATAAACATCTATACTCCCTGACTCAATTCTGGCCTGTTGCTAATGTGATAACCTGGAAACTGACAACCTGAGCCCAAAAGAGATTTCCCAGAGTCCACAGTCAGACCCGAAAGCTTTAGCTACTTATTTTTCTAGCCCCTTTCTATGAAGCACTGGTGGCCGGAAGTTCATGTTTGCACTTAGAATATCATAAGAATAATAATGGAATGGCCGAGTCCTGGGATCTTTTTCTAAGAAACAAACATCTGATCACAACAAATGTGGCCACACACTAAATCTCCACAGTGCCAGCAAAAGAATTCAGGATAGAACTTGTCCAAAAGAATAAATCCCTAGAAGGGAAATCTTAATGAATCTACACATGTCATCAAAAGGCCGTTACTGCTGACCTTGTTTTAAAAGTGTTTGTCTCCGGAGTCCAAACTCAGTTAGCTATTGATCCTAGGTGCCACATTCAGAAATCAAAGAACATAAAAACTTGAGCTTTCAGATAAATAAAAAGGAAAATTCGCAGGCCATCTGTGGTATCATTAAAAAAATCTTTTACAGCATTAAATTTCTTCACACAGCATCTCAAAGGAAGAAATTAGTGGGTTTTATTTATAATCATCTGTGAATGCTGTTGAGGATAGAAAATTCCTTATTTCAACTGCCATTCAGTTGTAGGCGGGAACATTATATCATATTGTTAGCTGTGGAATTCATGATCTGTCTGCATGTGTTCTGGGCCTCATAGCAATCACGAAATGATTAAATCCATAGAACAGCTCATGTAGAGAGTGTGTGCTTGAAAGAAACAACAAGGTTTTCAACAGCCTGTGATTCGAAAGGTCAGGATAAAGGAAATAAACCCATTCTGGGTGAGATGAGCCACAGAAATACTTTTTATTTTATAACGGAGAAATCTGAAGAGAGGCATTTGTCAGCATGGTAATTATTTTTCATCATAGGCCCATCCCTCTGACTCTTCTGAAATAAAACAACATAAACATTCCTGTCTCAAGGGGGAAACGCCTAAGAGAACAAGAAGATTGTATTATATTACAGTATCAGAATTACTTGTGTTTCTATTCAGAGGCTGATGGAATGAGTTTTCCCCCAGGAGATATGCTGGGGTAGGCAGGGATTTTCTACTTGTTATTTCAATATCATTCTAAGTTCATATGCAATAGTGGGAAACAGTGCAGGGAAATCCTGTACAGCCTTCGCCAGTTTTCCCCAAACTTTAGTACAATGTCATTGTCAGGAAATTGTGGCTGATGTAATCCACTACCTTATTTGGACTTTATTGGACTTTGTTGTGTTGTTTTTGTTTTTGTGTATCTGTGTGTAGTGGGTTGGTCTGAAGCTGCTATATATTCAAATGCTAAACTCTGAACCCCAAGATCTGGCTGCTCCAAGACCAGGAGATCCTCACATACACCGGCTTTTGTTGTATAAATCTTGCACCCCAATTTATCCCCGATTGGTTAATAAAGATGCCTACAGCCTGGGCTGGGCAGAAGACTGGGACGGGGTGAAGTTCCCAGCTTGGGGGGTCTCAGACAGGGACCACTAGGGAGAGAGGACAGGAAGAAAGAAGCCACCGTGGGGTAGGTAGATCATGAGGGCATGGCCATGAGGACCAGCCTTTTGGAGCAGAAGCAGTCCAGGCAGAAAATGGCAAGTGATATCTCGGGGTTATAGATATGGAAATAGAAAAAACTGACATAGAGGATTGATACCTGCCCAGCTCTAATGCTTATTATAAATATAACGGTTTTGTGTCTTTTATTTGGGAACTGAATGACCTAAGGTGGAGTAGAAACCCCCAAATAATATTTACCGCAACACCTGTGTGCAAGTGTGTCTCCTACAAATGAAGACTAGAAGCCAAGTCAAACGTCTTCCTAATTGCACTCCATCTTGTGTTGTTTTTAAGCAGGGTTTGTATGTGTAGAGGGGGGTGCACATGTATGTGTGCAGGTACACATATATGTTTATGCACTGAGGCCAGAGGAGCTTTCAGAGCCCTTCTCTATCACTGCCTTCCTTTTTCCTTTGAGACCCAGAAATCCTATCTATCCACACACATTGGGGAGGAGCATTGTGGATGAGGGAGCTCAAGCACTCGAGGGTTACAAGGACACACACAGCCACTCCTAGCTCTTTTCTACAGATGCTGAGAGCTGAGCTCAGGTCCTTGTGATTCCTCAGCAAGCACACTTATTCACCAAGTATCTCACAATGGTTTTTTAATGTTGAGTTGAATGAGCTCTTCTCATCCTAGGCCGAGGAGTTTTATTAAACATACAGTTTGAAGTCCTGCTCTCTCCATCTTTGCCTTCTACCTCTCCAGGGGGTTCTCAAAGCAAGAGTTACCATTTTGATCAGGTGTCACTCCCTACGTTTTGCTTTTGTGGATCACACTTTAGTTGTCAATTCCTGAGACTCAGAAGGTTCTCCTATGGTCCACAGTAGTTTCACAGTCTCAATTTAAGCCCCACGACATGTATTTGTAAAGTGTGGTGCTGGGTTTCAGTTCATGCTTTTGCTGGGGGATGTCTCACTGCTTGAAAAGGCCTCTGCCCCTAGCACGGGACATGTTAATCAGTGTCTATTCCTGGCTCTGCATTCTATTCCATGATCTAAGAGTACAATGCCTGTGGTTGTTTCAGCCATAAAGCAAGACATACTGTCAGAAAAAGTAAGTCCTTTCCCCTTTTTGTTTTCAGTCTTTGAGCTATTCAAGGTCCTTCTTCCATCCAGAGGCCATTTTATTTTTGTAAAATTATCACATATGTATTTTGATTGTAATCAAGAAAACACTGGGACCAGCCTAGAACTTCTCTCTGGGTTCTAGTCCTTGAACTGAAGTAGAAACAGTACCACATTGTTCTATTCAAATATATATTTGAAAAGAAAAATCATTTCTGTAAATAACTATCCGCAAAATAGTACACTGACTTGACTCTTGTCTTCACAGTCAACTTTATGTGCTAACTTTAGATCTTTACTCCAGTGTAATCCTGTTTCCTTTTTTTCAGACTTTTCAATTAGCCTATTAATGGCAAGAAATTCAGACTCCCAACTCCCACATGTAGAGATTTAACTAAGAATGACTCAAGTTCATCATTTGGTGTTGATCTTCCTTTGCTTCCTTCATCTACCTTGGGTCTCAAACATTGTTCGCATCTGTGTACAAAGCCACGTGTCCTGTGGTAGGTACATAATTGTATTGGTTTTGTCTGGCAAGATGTGAACAAGCATCAGCCTTTGGGCACCAGTGAGAGACCAAAGTAAGGATCCTACCCAAGTCCAGCTCGTTGAACAATGACGTATTGGGCGTATTTATAAGAGTGTGGGGGAGGGGCTATTTACAGAAGTAGGGTTGACTCCAAAAGAGTCAAAGTACAAAAGAGAAAGTTTGTCTTAGGTGTCATTTTTCCTCTTGTTAGGGGAAGGCAGGGGAAAGAAGGGATTCAAG
Source organism: Apodemus agrarius (assembly GCA_964023405.1). Taxonomy (NCBI): domain Eukaryota; kingdom Metazoa; phylum Chordata; class Mammalia; order Rodentia; family Muridae; genus Apodemus; species Apodemus agrarius. The sequence continues at coordinate 93,047,472 of OZ030011.1, read as the reverse complement.
GAAGGAAGAGAGAGAGAGAGAGAGAAAGTCAGACTGTCTTTGTCCCTGTGTGTCTATTCATAGAATAAGAATGCCCCCCCTGAGTTGTCAATGCCCCCACCCGACCCCACACACTAAAGTGATGGGGCCGGTGTAGTCAATGTCATCTCCATCACGGGTCATTCTGCTAATGCAGAGTTCAACTCACATTTTTAGAAGCCATTGCCTTTCATTCAAGTCTTTAATTTAGTTAAACTGGGACTTTTACACTATAATGCCTAATTCCACCCAGCAGACAAATTAGAAATAGCTTTCATATATCAATAAATGCAATGGTCTACTATACATTTGTCCAAGGCTGAGTAAATATTTAACTCTCTGTATCCATCAGTCATTGGCTGCAGGCTGCCGGGGCCAGGAAAAGGAATGTAGATGATAATGGTGAGGAATTCCCAGCAGCCTCGAGCACCATCAGCACCCACCACCAGGGCCTTGAAGACCCACATATCTATATTAAAAGTACAGTCACTGGGGACTGGAGAGATGGGTCAGTGGTTAAGAGCACACAACGCTTTTGCAGAGGACTGAAGTTTTGTTCCAAGCATTCGTATCATGCGATTCCTCACAGCTTTCTTTGACTCCAGCTTCAAAGGAATCCATTGTGCCTCTGGCCTCCATAGGCACCTGGATCCATATGCACAGGCCTGCAGACATACATAGGGGATCCCTCCAATACACAGTCACCAGCATAGATGCTATTGTGGATGTCAAAAAGTGCATGCTGACAGGAGCCTGAGAGGCTCTACCAGAGCTTGACAAATAAAATACAGAGGTAGATACTCACAGTCAACCACTGGACTAAGCACAGGGTCCCCAATGGAGGAGTTAGAGAAAGGACTGAAGGAGCTGAAGGGGTTTGCAACCCCATAGGAAGAACAATAATATCAACCAACCAGATCCCCCAGAGTTCCCAGAGACTAAACCACCAAGCAGAGTACACATGGAGGGACCCATGGTTCCAGAAGCCTATGTAGCAGGGGATGGCCTTGTTGGACATCAAAGGGAGGAGAGGCCCTTGGTTCTGTGAAGGCTCCAAGGTTCAGTGTGGGGGAATGAGAGGGTGGGGAGGCTGGAGTAGATGGGTGGTTGGGGGAGCAGCCTCATAGAAGCAGGGGGAGAGGGGATGGAATAGGGGATTTTCAGGGGAAACTGAGAAAGGGGATAATTTGAAATTAAAAACAAAGTCAGCGTAACAGGTTGGTTTTTGAAGCTATGGACGATCCTGGGGCTACCTACCTTCTCCATAGTGGTTTCTGAGGCATTCAAGACTTGCTCAGTTATTTGAGACCCCAAGATGAATGCAGCTGGGATCCCTGCCATCCTGTTCCTGGAAATTTCTTTGTGGGACACAGAACACAACTCACAGCACCTTTTACTTGTGTACTAAATGGAGCTCAGAAATGTTGCATCTTCAACTCTCTAGAGGTTGGTCGGCTTCTTGTTTACTTGGTGTGGTGTTACTGTACCAATCATATAAAAATGTTTTCTATATACCTGAGACTACTCTGTCCAAAGCAAAGGAGCAAGGACTGAGAAATCCTGACTACTCAGAATGTATGGACATCTGCCCAATTCCTATTTCATGTTACCTTTAGAATTAGACAGGAAAGTCATTTGGGCTCAGTCTTTGAAAGGAATTACCATTAAAACTACTGGTCTATTTGACTATCCTAATCACTATGAAACAATAAACACAACTGATTCCTTTGGTGAAGATAAGAGACCCCTCAATGCCTCAGTATGGTCTACTGTGACCCAGTCTCTCTGCCTTAGCACACAGGAAGGGACTTTGAACAGATTGTACACCAACCTATACCACTTAAAACCTCATTATGGGAAAAACCATCGATTCCCATTGTGAACCTATTTTTGTGTTCTTTCCCCCTTAAAGACCCATTTTAATAGCTTTTCAGTGGGCTTCCTCCCTATAGACCAGCTGCAGAACAAGCTCAAAGGTTATCTGAGTGTCATACCTACCAAAACCCTGGAGGCCATCACGTCCGCCCCTTAAAGGAAAGGATGTGCAGGAAGGAAGTTGGATGTAAGCCTGATGTTAGGGCCTGAGCTTTTCCATGTATTGTTTTTTTAAAGCACCTTGTTTGGGTCTCTGGGAAGTGCATTGTATTCTAACTGGTTCTAGTAAAAGATAATGCCTGGGTTCTTAGCTCTGTTCTAAGTTTGGGAAGTACTTTTAAAAGAAAATGAATTTTCTACAGACCCAAAGAAGTTACATGGAAGAAATTTTGCTTAACTATAGGCCATGTGGGATGGGTGACTTTAAACTTTTAACTAAGTCTCTAGACAGAAAAGCAGTTCTCCACACTATTGTTAGAAACTACTTAACACTATAGCCTCACCACCTCTTCAGCCTCCGGCCATGTTAATGTTCTCATTGTCTGGCAATAATGAAATATTCGTTAGGAAACTAAAAGTAAGAGCTTGGTTTTTTGACTGGAAATTTTCAGAAATTTTAGGACGGTTAGAGCTAGGAGCAAGGGAACCCTCAACATATTTCAGACTGACAAGTGTGATAAATTGAACTACAGCTACTAGTATAAATAACCATTTGTATGACTTACACAGTGGCATCCTACCTCATCCCACGATGAGACCCCACTCTGGGAGCCACTGGCCATGACAAGAGGCTAAGCTTCTTTGAAGATGTGCTGTCTTTTGTTTGGATCAGAAGGCTCCTGCTACTGTGCTTATTCTTAGCTTAGCTACTATGGAGGTAAAATCCTTTGGTGATGTGAGGGACATTGAAGTACAGCCTTACTACAATGAACTCCAATGTCTAAAAATTGTTCTTATTTTGGGTTGATGCCACAGTAAGAGCCAAGATTTTAAGCTCTACTAAAAACAACACAAACAAACAAACAAACAAAAAGACTTTATCTTCTTGTGTTCATTTAATGACATATCCATCATTTTTATGATTGGTATAAAAATATATATTGTGTTTAATATAATAAAAAATTAAAATAAAAATAAAAATAGTCAATGCAATGATTCGATTGAAGGACTGCTATTAGCATTGTCATATTATTGGGGAAAATAAAGCACATGAAGATTTAATGAGAGCCAGTATTAAAGCCCAGTCCAGATCAAGAGCCCAGATTTTAAGCCCTTAGTATGTGCTATGTTTAACATCCTTTGATATTTAAAGAGCTTAATGAAATTAAAAGTGTGTTATAAAAGTCCATTTCCCTCATTAAAAAAAAAAGAAGAAGAAGGCTTCTCCTGCTCTTCTTAAGCAGATCTGGGACAAGTTTATATGTGGAATTGATTTAACATCCACTAGGCTGTAGCGCTAAAAAAGTTTTTTTTTAAACTTCTTCAATACTAAGACATTGAAGCAAATAAGCTGATTATATGGACTTCTTAAAGGATTGGTTTACTTTGGAAGACTCTATCTGAAATATTCATTAAAACCATCACTGATTTCAATTATCAGATTTATTGAGCAACCACAATAGTAAAGACAAAATGAAGTAATGGAGACATAGCCACTAAGTAAAGTCCTTGTTAAGCTTAAATTCTAACTTTGGAGATGGTAGTTGAACTCCTGTATAACATGGTCTCGAAGAACTGATAAAGGTTTAGGAAACAGAGCTGAGGTTGAAGCTAAGGTGCTGGCTTAGCATGGACAAGAAAGACTCTGGGTAAGTGTCAGTGCAACACACACACACACGCAGGACTTAGAGAGTGCATATAAGAAGATAATGTATGGGATATGGCAGAAGGCCATGGAGTAGGGAGGTGTTGGCATTTGAGACAGTCTCTTTGAGGGGTTTCCATTTAAATGGGAATGTGAAAGATGGATAAGCAAGAGAAAGATTGAGGTGGAATCAGCTTGTACCAAGACTCTATGGCAGAAAGACTCTGTGTACTGGAAGAGGAACAAGAATGAAATGTAGCAAGAGCCCAGAGAACAAAGTGACACAGGCAAGAATAAAGGTAAAGTGATCCTGTGTGGGGAACAGAAGACCCTAGGGCCCATCTACATTTAAACAAGGGGTGTGTGTGTGTGTGTGTGTGTGTGTGTGTGTGTACCTGTGAATATCTGCTATGAGTCAGCAAAAACATGGCTGACAAGGGCATGGGCAGGGTGTGATGGGATGGGGAAATCTATGAGTCAGCACAAAAGGCCTGAAACCTGATATCTGGAGAACCCCAAAGTAAACAGTTATATAGTCGGTTACAGAACTCTTTATGGTAGAGTGTGACTTTTGTGTGATCCTACATGAATACAGTCTTGCTATCAGAAGCCAGGGCCTTGGCTGCCTATGTGTGTTTGTCTGTAGGCCTGTAGGCCCGCCACTGTGGGTCACTGTGGCCATGTGGGTCGCTGGTCCTGTGCAGCCCAAATGAACTGGCATGTGTCTGGGTGCTTGCCAGTGGCTGCCTACCTAGCAGCAGCCTTTATCAGGAATGCATAACGTCTCCATGAAGTCTCTTGACCTTCTAACCTCCTTTCCTGGCATCTGAGCATGCACGTCACACCCCAGGCCTGATGGGGCCCGGGCCTGGAAACCCTAGTAAGGAAATACAATTAAACAACGTCCACTGAGGATCTGCCCAAGACCAATGCTATTGTACATGTTTTCTGGTGCAGAGGACAGGGGGAGCACAACAAACAGCCACTTCCTGGAGGCTTACGGAAATCTGAGTCTTTCCAGAGATAGTCAAGATCAACTGAGCAGACTATCAATGGTGCTTTGAAGGTCTTAAGGAGCTGTTGGGTATTTAAGAAGAGCCACATTCATTAAACAAGCCTAAAGGACAGGCTTGGCTGTGAGCACCCTTGATTCTCCAGGTGGAGCAATATTCCTTCCAGCTGACTAATGAGACCTCTGTAGTCTGCAGGACATGAGACTGAGCCTCGCTGTTGTGAGATGAGTAAACGTGCCTTTCTTAAGTTTACAGGAGTGGTATGAAGACGTTTGTCAGGGAATCCTTTCTACCAAAAGAAACTATAACATCTGAGAGAAAAAAATGAGAGGCAGAGAAGCCAGGACCCATGGAGTTCCTTGATTTCTTGCCAAACATCCCTTTCATTGTCTGGGGGAAATGACTTGAACCCCAAAAGAACACTCCAAAGTATTCTCCTCTTAAATAAAATAAAATTAGTTCAATGTGAATTTGAGGATTTTTTTTCCAAATATATACATTAATGAGATTTCTAATTCACATTTTACTTTGCTATTATATTTTTAAAACCTGTTGATGGAAACAGTGATGTTCTGTTATTTCCTCTGCTCTTTTATTTTTAGCCAGATTGAAAGAGTAAACATAATAGGGACAGCTTGCTTTCGATTCAAATCAGCTCTGAATCTTTATTTTTAATTTTAATGATGTTTTCCAGGAAAAACAGAAATGCCTGGTTGGCGGCTCCCAAGCCCCACCCGACAGCCACACCACTGAGAACTTAATTACAAGTTTCAGACCAGGAAGAGAAAAGAATTGGTGACAGCAGAAAACAGTGTTCCTTTCTGATTCTTCTCTTCTTCATGTTTTAATAAGATTCCTTTCTCCTTGTGTGGCGTCAGTGATGTCACAGTAAGAAGTTATCCACCCAAACTGGAGAGCGTCCTCTAGGAACAAATTGCATTTTCACATTTAAAAAGATCATTTCCCTTCAGAGAAATCAGAGTGTATTTCAGGCATATTACTCAGAACTCTTCACTCTTTCCATGCAGAGGAAGAAAACAACCCTGTATCCTTTGTTCTTTGTTAAAATACAAAACAACAGCAAAAGAACATCTATGATGTATTGGTAATTGAGCCTAATATGGAACATACTGGTATATGCTAAAGGCCAGGGAAGGGCTGGGAATGAGCACAGGCTTCTTCCTGGTCCACACGTGAGAAGACAGACAGACAGAACCGTGTGCGTCTATCTGCAAGCCAAAGATTAAAACAAATTTTGAGTTGGAAGGGAAATTGGCTGCAGACTGAAGCTCTGAACTTCCTGGATTCTTGCCCTTCTGATGCAGAGCCCACACTGGCCCTGACCTTCTGTGTTTGTTAGTCTCAGTGTGTCAACCCAGCAAGCCAGCCAAGGACCTGGTGGGCCTACACAGAAGCTTCCTCACTCCTCTCAGTCTCTGTTCGACATTGGTTCATTTCCCCCTGACTACCATATACCACATCTGGATGGCACTCTGGGGCCCAGCGTCTCTGTTCTCTTCAGGATTGTAACATGCTTGCTTTAGAACACCCCAATTAGAGCGATCAGAGCCAATCATACCATGTGAGGTGTGTAGAGAGCCCTATTGAGGTGCCATGCCACCTGGCAGGAACTTGACATCGATCAAAGTGAAGTTCCTCTCCCAGCCTTTGAGTGGGAACTCCTGTGTCAGCCATAATCCCCTCCACCTAGGGTGGAGTGCTCAGACAAAGGTGAAGCCTATTGTCCTTCAAGGACCTGCAGTTTCCGGGAAAACACTAGCCACCTGTGGAGCAACTGAACTGATTCTGCTGAGAAGCTTCCAGCCTTTTCCCCCTGCCTATATATATTGGGAGTTCTTCATTAAACTTTGAGACCTTGAATAGCAGGTGTTGTCTTGGTCTCCGTCTTTTTTGCCACCTTCCCATACATCCCCAGCTTCCCTTCCAGGTGACCATTCGATGTAACGGCGGGCAGTTACAGAGACGGTTTGGGGTACGCATACCATGAATCTTCTCTCCGCATCATCCTCTTAACAAGTGCATGAATGGTGTGTGTTGGATGCCATCTCCTTTAGCAGGTCCTCCTGCGTCCAGCTCTTACCTCGTTGGTCCTGTCACCTCCACTGACCCATGGTGTCAACTTCTGCCTAATACGGAATCTGTTCCATGTGTCGGGCAATCATTCATGTTTCAGAACAGGAAAGCCTCTCAGATAGCTCTGATCATGCAGAAGACAGTGATGTCCTCCACAACACACTTTAGAGAAGGAAGCAGATGTCCTAGTGTGGAGGTGAAGTGAAGCTCTCCCAAACTACCCACTCAGAGCACTCACCACCCTCCATTCACAGCAGACTAGCCACTGTTTCCAGAGCTCCACTGACTGCCCAGTGGAGCAGTGACCCCAAGTTGTCACTGAGCATTAAGATATGGCTGATGCATAAAGAAGGAGCTAAATAGTGAAGTATTAATAATTTTTAATTGAAATAATATTTTATATGGCTTGACATATTATTAAAAGTCAATCAACCATGCTTCTTCTTAAATGCAGCTGCTAGACATCCTTACATTATCCACCTGACTCATCGTCTGCTTCCTTTGGAACACTGATGTTCTAGTGAGCTCTACATGGGGCCAGAACAGGGCCGGTGCTTCATGTCTGTGCTAGAGCTAACTAGCTAACTACCAAGTCCTAGCAGGATCTTGTCACCTCCTCAGTCACAGAGAGGGCCGCATACTTCCATTCCAATGTGGATCAATCCAATTCGTATTTCCTGTCAGGTGACAAAAGTGTAGCTCCAATGAGTGCTAGGACCTGGTGACGAAAGGCTGGGTTGTTTTCAATGTACTCCGGCTTGCTTGCTACTCCTAGTCATGTGCACTCTAGGTATTTGTGCAAGAAAATGAACTCCCTGTGTGGGGGGAGTCCTGGGTGGAAAAGGGGATGGGGGGCAGAGGGAGGAACATGATTGGGTATTGGGTGGGGAAAAAGGACTGAAATCCCTGAGGGTCCCCAGAAAGAAAGGAAACATGTAACCTCGGGAGGTAGGAGGTTGGGGGGCCCTCCAGAATGTACCAGAGACCTGGGAGGTGAGAGACTCTCAGGACTCAAAGAGAGGGACCTTAGATGAAATGCCCTACAGTGGGGAGAGGGAACTAGTAGAAACTACCTCCAGCCGAAAGACAGGGCATCAAGTAAGGGATGGGGTTGCTATCCCGCAGTCAAAACTCTGACCCATAATTGAACTGCAGGGGTGGAAACGGAGAGGAGCTTGAGGAAAATAAGGTCCAGCGACAGGCCCAAAGTGGGATCCAGCTCAAGGGGAGGCCCCGAGACCTGACACTATTACTGAGGCTATGGTGCACTCATAAAAAGGGACTTACCATGGCTGCCATCCGAAAGACCCAACAAGCAGCTGAAAGAGTCAGATGCAGATATTTGCACCCAAGCAATGGACAGAAGCTGCTGACTCCTGTGGTTGAATTAGGGAAAAGCTGAAAGAAGCTGAGGAGGAGGGTGACCCTGTAGGAGAACCAGAAGTCTCAATTTATCTGGACCCCTGAGATCTCTCAGATACTGGAACACAACCATACCAGCATACACCAGCACATATACAGCAGAGGACTATCGGGCCTGGGTTCAGTCAGAGAGGATGCACCTAACCCTCAAGAGACTGAAGGCTCCAGGGAGTTTAGAGGTCTGGTGGGGTGGGGATGGGGGGGATGGGGATATCCACATGGACACAGAGGGTGGGGAGGAGGTATGAGATGTGGAACAGTTGGAGGGTGGACTGGGAGTGGAATAAAATCTGGAGTTTGTAATAAATAAACAAACTCCCTTGACACCTGCTGAAAGTGGCCAAGAACTCCTTGGGGAGTGTGTGGCACTGCCACACAGTGACCCACCTAACTGTGCACGTGGACAGTCAGGGTGGAACCTTTACTGCCCCCAAGTGGATTTCCTGTGACTCCAGGTACAGATGGGAGAGCCTGGAGACTCCAGCTGTGTGAACGCCCAGGGCTTTGATGGCAGAGAGGCCGCTGGCAGGGATGAACGGGAGACACAGGTCTCTCGCTGTCACTAATAATCATCTTGCTGGGTTTTTCCTTAGGTCTTGATCATGCCAGCATGAGGCTGGACCCAGAGGCTGTTCCACTTCGGCCACTGCATTCTGACCTTTCAGGTACAGGCGACAGGCATGCCACCCCCTTCAGATCCAAAGATGGACCATAGTGACCCAAAATTTGACTTCCTGGTTTCCTTGTGGAAAAAAAAAAACGAAACAAACAAACAAAACAAAAACAAAATAAGCCCACTCAAGTTTCATCATCTAGGCTCTGTTCTTAGATTAGTTGAAATAGAAAGCATTGTTTGTTTTTCAGTGACTGTATAGTTAATAGAAACTTATAGAGGACAGAGACAAGAAGTGTCAAGCACTGGGGTAACAGCAGCAAGAACCAGATGGGAACAGTCACTAGGGGAAAGGGGTGGAAGTTGGAAACATCTAGAAAGAAGACTGGCCCAGAGGGTGAATATTTAGTGTCTTCTAAGATCATTGAAGATCCAGTCACTATACTATAATCTCTCTCTCTCTCTCTCTCTCTCTCTCTCTCTCTCTCTCTCTCTCTCTGTGTGTGTGTGTGTGTGTGTGTGTGTGTGTGCACCTGCATTCTGCACCTGCATGTGGAGACCTGAGGATTCATCTGACATCCTGACATCATTCATGTCTCGTTTGGTTTGGTTTGGTTTGGTTTGGTTTGGTTTGGTTTGGTTTGGTTTGGTTTGGTTTGGTTTGGTTTGGTTTTGGTTTTGAAATAGGGATGCTCACTAACCCGGGTACTCACTAAGTAGGCTAGGTAAAAAGGCTCTAGTAAGTCTGAGTGTGGCGAACATGGCTCTGGTAGGTCTCACCCTCCTCCCATTCGGCTTCCTGGTTTCCTTGCTAAACCGTTAGATTACAGTCCTAAAGCTAGCACGCTGGGTCTATTCCCTCATTCGGCTACTTCCTCTCCCTGCGGCTGATCGCCGAGGTCCAGCTACCAAAGTATTCAAGTCCAGCAATCAAAAGCCTCCTTTTGGCTATCCTAATTAACATTCCCAATCAAAACAAACCAAATCTTTCTAACGCAGGGGTTTCCTCTCTTCCCCTTTATAAACTGCCATTTTGCCTGTGGGCCACAGCTGTCTCCTCTCCATCCAGGGGCAGCTGTTTGTCCCTCTGGAGCGAATCTCCCTTCCCCCTCTCCCTTGTTCTTTTTCCCTTCTCCCCCATGCTCTATCTCCTGTCTTTGTCTCTTATTTCCTGCCCTTTGACCCTCTGGGACAAATTAATGTCCTTTGTGCTGAGAACTTTGTGTTGGGGTGTCGGGTGCCCACGCTGGTGAGCCAGTGATCCCCAGGGATCCACGCATGTCCAGTTCCCCAGTGCTGAGACACGAGCGAGGGCCACTCGGCTGCACTTTAAAACGCTGGTCTGAAAAGTAAACTCCAAGGCGAGCGCTTTGCCAGTGAAGATGCCTCCCAACACACACACACACACACACACACACACACACACACAGAGAGACAGAGAGAGAGAGAGAGAGAGAGAGAGAGAGAGAGAGAGAGAGAGAGAGTCGCTTTGAATCGCTCACTGAGAATCTAATTCTAGGTCGGACTTCGGATCAGTTTACCCGGCGGTAAAAGAAAAAAAGAATATGAGGTAAAAATGAACAGATGTAGGGGGAAAAAATCCTGAGTGTTTACCCGCAAAGAACTTAACCATCTCATCACGGATGCAACAGATAAATGGGGATTAGAACACAATGTGCAGAAATGGGGGTAGAATTGGAGTACCGAGGAGCTTCACGAACAGCTTTCAATCTGCCCCAAGCAATCGGCATAAACTCGGTGGATGGGTTTTTATGTATGCATAAGAGTAAACCTGAGGAAAAAAATATCCAAAGGAGGGAGATCTGTAACAAAATGCTGTGAAACATTGACAGGAGCTTTTCCATACCTATGTCATTTTTCTCTCATTAACTATTCACACGGCCGCAGTATTTTCCATGTGTCATTAGGTTCCGAGGAAATGTGCATAGATCAATGCATATCTACTTCCTGGAGTGAGATTTAGGTCTAATGATTGTAATTGTACAGTAGGCTTTGAAGGATATGCATAATATGAACTTAAAATAAGAAAATGTTCAGGATAGATAATCTGATCTGCTTTTGTGGACTGTTACAAGCTATATGAGCTTTTTCACAGACTTAGGATGCACCTGGAAAGGTTCAAGTGCTTTCAGAAGACTGCACAGCTTGTAGCTTCCTCCACCAAAGTGGGCCCAGGAAGTGAGAGACCTGGTTTGTGAATCCGGATTTCTCAGATACTGAACCCTCAACTGGTGTGGAGGAACCACTTCCTTCTCTGGGTTTAGTTCATTATAAATTATACATCTTAATGTAATTAACGTAAATTTGAAATAGTATTGGCTGAAATGTGATCTGAGACGCTGGTCTAAGTTGACGAGAACTGAATAGAAAATAACAAGCGCATTATCAGAAGTTGTCCTGCCCCAGAGTGCTCAGCTGAGGAAGCACAGGCCTAAAATTTTACTGAGCACCACGGCCTGGGGTACCCAGACAAACAAAGCAGCCATTCGGCTAGTAGCAACCGGGGCTGGACGCTCCCGATGTCAGCTGGAGCCCAGCTGCGAACCTCAGCCCTGCTGTGTCCTCCGTTCACTTCCGGCACCTGTGCAGCTAGAGCCGGAAGTACCGATGAATCACGCAGTCATCTCCACGGCTACTTCCGCTCATAAAGATCCAAAATGATAACTTAAAGCCAACACCAGCTGAGAGGCAAAGGCCTTTGGACAAGATCAAGACCTCTGCTCTTAAGAGTGCGGATTGTTTTATCTTTCATTTCTTCACGTTTCGAGTCGTCAGGAGCGTTCTTTGTCATTGCGTTTCTATGGCGGGCTGGGAGGAAAGTCACAGAAAGCACCTTGAACCCATGAAACCCAATCGCACAGTGACTTGTTTTATTTTCCTTTCTCGACCTTCTGACATTAACGAACTTGAGGAAAAACTTTATCAAGCTCCACACCCTTGGGGATACTTCATCGGGAAGGAGGGAAAATGGTTCTCTTAGTAAGAACCGCTATTCCTCTTTACAAGGTGATTGTTCGGGGAAACTTAAAGCAAGAAGTTGTTTTTCTTGAGGGGTTGCTATACCCTTTTTATTACTAAATAACTATTGGGAGTTTCTACCCCACTATTGGTTGTATAGATCCTGAGTAAACGACACGGATACGCGTCACACAAACACAACAATTTATTAATGAGCTGTAGGCACTATTCTGGGCAGGTTTTGAGCTATTCTAATGTCCCCACCTGTTAAAACCCGTACAGATGGCAGTCCCTTGCCAATCTGGTATCTCCCAGGCCGATTCTGCTCCATCAGCCCGTCCTCAGGGTGTGCTTCTCTTGGCCACATGTTTGTGATCCATCCCTTTGATGGCAACCTCCTCTTCTCTCTGTCTTCTCTCTCTCCCTCGAGGTCTGTCTTGAGACCCCTCACTGAAGTCCTGCCTTCCTATCATTTCTTCCCAGTCATAAGCCCCAGCCTTTTACTGACCAGTCAGGAATTAATGGGGAGCATTCTTTATAGCACACTGGTTACCCAACACGCAAGAGGAACCCCCACAGAAGCTGCTCTTGCAATGGCCATGCCAGTGAATGCTGCCTGCCCTCTGCAGAAGGCGCAGAGATGTTTTCAGGAGTGGTGAGTTGTTAAACCGAGAGAGTGGCTGGTTCTCCCTCTGACTTTCACTCCTCTGGTACCAAATGCAGACCACAATGTGACCATTACCAAATCCTAATACCAGGTGTGTATGAAAGCAGGTGTCATTGAATGAAGCCACCTGGGGCCTTTCAGTTCCTCTAAACCAACGGTTCTCAACCTGTGGCTCTCGGCCCCTTTGAGTGTCAATGGCCCTTTCACAGGGGCTGCACACCAGATATTTGCATTACAATTCATAGCAGTAGCAAAATTACAGCTATGAGGTAGCAATGAAAACAATCTTGTGGTTGGGGTCGCCACAACCTTAAAGAGTCACGGCATTAGGCAGGTTGAGAGCTACCTGCCCTAGACAAAGGTGCCTAGATTGTGGCACCTGTGGGAATCTCTTAAAGCTCGGGTACAGAACTTAAACTCTGTGATTTCAAGTTAGCACGGTTGCGTTTTGATCTCTCTCCCACTTTATTTCTCATTCTTTCAGGATAAAGAGAGCTTCTTGGAATGAGCCAGAGTTCTTCAGTTACGCTCTCACGAAAATACATTAAAGATCTGTTAAAGGACAGGTCTATACAGCTAAAGTGGGTTTGATAATTATCTGGTGTTATAAAACTGGGCGACCTATGTGATATTTTTGAGCTCCAAGTTACCCAACACTGCGGATTGCTCTCCTTTTTGAGACTAGTCTTCCAACGTTGAAGTAATGGAATGATTGCTTTTGTGTGTTGTTTTTGTGGTGCTGGAGAGGGAGGCCAGTGCCCACAACAACCCAAGTAAGGGCCTACCACTGAGCTATATTCTCCTGCCCAAGAACTGGATTTTTGTGCAGTCATGTGTCTACTAAGCAATTTGAACTCTGTATGTGTGTGTTTCTGTATATGTATGTGTGTGTGTTTGTGTATATGTGTGATTGTGTGTTTATGTGTGTGTGGTTTGTGTGTATGTGTATATATATGTATGTGTATTTGAATGTGTGTATTTATATATATGTATGTGTGTATGTGCATACGTCTGTGTGTAGTTGTGTATATTTGTGTATGTTTGTGTGTATATGTGTGCTTGTATATGTATGCATGTGTTTGTTATATGTGTGATTGTATATGTTGTGTATGTGTGTGTGGTTTGTGTTTGTGTAATGTATGTATGTTTGTATGTATGTTTTTGTGTAGATGTGACTTTGCATGTGTGTCTTTGCATGTGTGCGTATATGTGTGTGTTTGTAAAAAAACTTTGTGCATTTTGTGTATATGTGTGATTATGTGTATATTTGTGTGTATATGTCTATGTGCTTCTGTGTATGTATGTGTATCTGTTTGACTGTGTGTTTGTGTGTGTGTGTGTGTGTGTGTGAGTGAGTGCTTGTTTATGGTGACAGGATCCCCTATTTCTGGCCTCAAGCTCCATATGTAGCTGAAACAGGCCTTGAACCCCAGCTCCTCTCACCTACAAGCTCCTTAGGTCTGGGAGTCTGGGCATGCACAACCACACAGTCACAGTCCCCTCGGGCCTGGCGAGATGGCTGCAGCGCCTTCGACTCAGCCCGCTCTCTGTTTCTCTGGGAATAACTCCTCCCTGACTGTAAAGCATTTTATGAAAATCCAAACGAATCTCATTTTCCTCTAGCTTCCATTCTTAACTCCCTATTTTCCTTTAGGTTCCTTACTCCACTATGCCCAGTTGTAGAGCTAATCTCTGTGCACTATGTAAAAGCATTCACCTGTCAATAAAATGCTGTGGCCAATGAGCTGAGGCAGGATTAGAAAGTGGGACGTCCGGCAAAGAGAGAGGAATTCTAGGATTGAGTCAGGGCGGGAGAGATTCGCCCGGACACAGGAAGTCAATCCACAGACCCGAGGATTAGGTAACCAGCCACGTGGCATGACTTAGACTACTTTAAATGGGATAATTGAGTTATGAGCTAGTGGAAATGAATCAAAACGATTGATTTCGTATACATTTATTCATATATAAGAAGACTCATAGTAGTTATTTCGGAGAACTTATGCAAGTGTGGGAACGCCCTCAGTTACACCGAATACCATGTACCCCCCACCCCATCCTTTGCCTCATCAGCTGCAATTTGTTTCCCCAAACTAGAATTCTGTAAGTATTCACTCAACTTCTGAAATTTAAGTAATAGACATAGTCCAGGTCAGTATCATCACCAAGGCACAGCAAACTTAACTACCGCCAGTTTCCTTCTGAAGAGCCTCTTCATCCTCAGAGAGTTTAATACTGTTTGCTGCACAATTCAGGTTCATGGCCACTGTCTGTCAGCACAGTACAGAGGGTCCAAGTGGTTGAAGCTAGGGCTTTTTCCAAGATTCCTGAAGGCCACTTAGTGAGGCCACAGGCAGCCAAGCGCAGGAGGCGGCGGCTCCCAGCTGCAGATGTGAGGTCCTGATTGCTTCAGTTATCTCCCTCGGGAGAACCAACAGCTTCTCCAGCTGTCACTTCTCAAATTAACTGCTAATGTGCATATTATGTGACCAAGCTTCAGAGTGGGGCAGAATGTGACAGTGACAACCTAACCAGGGACGACCCAAGTCCAAGCATTTGGTGGACAGTGGCTTTAGTGCACACTGGGTTTGGTGCGGGGATCTCCACACGTTCTGTAATCCTTCATCCCATGACCTGGACCTTGAACCAAAGGAAGAGAGGAGGTCCAGGGCTTAGTTGCTGGGCTGTTTTACTTTAAACAAAATATGTAAGTTAACTAAGTGTTGTTTTAGTAACATGCTGCTGTCTCTGAATTTTGATGAACTTCCAAACCACGTTATTCTACTTTTTCCCCCAGATTTAGAAAGAAAAAAAAAAAGGCATGAGGTAATGAAAGGCCCTTAGTACAGTGCTGCTTATAAAAGAAAAGCAAGAGGGGAAGGAGGAAGGAAGGAAGGAAGGAAGGAAGGAAGGAAGGAAGGAAGGAAGGAAGGAAGGGGGGGGAGGGAGGGAGGGAGGAGGAGGAGGAGGAGGAGGAGGAGAAGAAGAAGAAGAAGAAGAAGAAGAAGAAGAAGAAGAAGAAGAAGAAGAAGAAGAGGTGGTGGTGAAGGAAGAGAGAGAGGAGGAAGGGGAGGAAGAAGAAGAAAGAAGAAGCCAAAGCTAAGTCACAGTATTCAAGGCAGAGTCCGCACAGCCTGTTTACAGAGAGAAAAACTGAGGCAGGCAGCATAGAGGCCCAGACATTACCACAAAAGCAAACATGCCCTGCCCCCACCACAGCCCCTAACCACAACAGACCTCGGGCTGTCTCATCCTCAAGCTGAGGCTCAGCTGAGGTAAAATGGCCTGCCATCACCCTCCTGCCCGTCCAACCAGACCCCACGTGGAAGCTAAACAGGCTCAGCTCCAGCACCTTACAGAATATTTCAGGAGAGAGAGAGAGAGAGAGAGAGAGAGAGAGAGAGAGAGAGAGGAGAGAGAGAGAGAGAAGGAAGAGATGGAAAGGAAGGAAGAGAGACAGAGAAAGGAAAGAAAGAGGAAGGAAGAAAGGCAGGAAAGAAGAAAGAACAAAGAAAGAAAATCAAGGTCACAAGGCACAATTTAACAAAGGCAGTTTGACTGACCCCAGCACACTTACTGCCTCTGTGGCTTCCAGATGACCAGGACTTTGTTTGTATGATGACTGCATACTAGACATTCAGAGAACATTTTCTAGAAAGACTGTGAGCAGAATCAGTATTAGAGGCCTTGGAAAGCAACTGTTTAGGGCCTGGTACTCTTGGTTTAACCATGCGTCGAAGAGACCAGGGTGGAAAAGCGCCCAGGGACACAACAGCCCAAGACTACAAGACTGAAGCACTCTGGCTCCTTCCTCTCCTTTCTTGGCAAGCAGGGGCTTCAGCCGGATGTGTGTGAGCCCTGCCCGCACCACCCAGAGGGCCGGCACTGTGACGGACAAACTGTGTAGACAAACTCTCCAGCATCACACATCCTCCCCCGTGTCCTTGTGAGCTCTCGCCTTGCCTTGCCATTTCCATTTGGCTGAGTAAATTCTCGCCTGGCCTTGCTGCAGCTGCTTCCCCGCGCATGCTCAATGGGGTCAGTAAAACACCTTGTGGGGGATGGTGTGCAAAACCACTTCTTTAAGAATGTTTCTCTCGCCAAACAAATGGAACCAAATAACCTTGGACGTGCCTAAGAGTCCTGCAGCAAGGCAGGGTGTAGATTTTGGACCTTCCCAGAGGAACTGATAGCTTAAGATTTTCCATGAGAGTCATCTTAGGGAAATAGCAAACTGGCCAAAGCATTTGACTGATCATAGACAACTCGATTTCGCTGTTAAAATGAGTTAGACAGGACATTGCCTTGATGCTTTAAAAATAAAATGTTATACAGTCTTTGGGGGCAGACAGGGAGGCTGGAGAGGGAACAGGCAGCTCACATGCCAGGCAAGTGCTCTAACCTTTGGGGTCTTCCTCTTAAACGTTTTTTTTTTTTTTTTCCACTTTTGAGACAGATCTTGCTAAACTTTCCAAATCAGTCTTGAAGTCACTCAGCAGGCCAGGCGGGTCTTGCAGTTGTGACCAGGCCCAGGTGAAATTGTCTATTTTTAATTACAACCTTTAAAAATACACTTGTTCTAGTGTTTACAAAATGATAGCCTACATCTATCTATACTCTGATTCATCAAATTCAAGTAACTTATCCCGATGCCCTTAGGAATGCTATGTATACCACAGTAGGTGCTGTGCATGCCCAGATGCCTATCTGCCACACAGTGGGTGCTGTGCATGTCCCAGGTGCTTGTCTGCCCCATAGTAGGTGCTGTGCATGCCCCAGGTGCCTGCCTGCCCCACAGTGGGCCCTGTACATACCCCAGGTGCCTGTCTGCCCCACAGTAGATGCTGTTCATGCCCCAGATGCCTTTCAAAATTGGCATAAAGAAAGAAATTTCCAAAACAAAATGTATTTCAAGAAAATTCACCTAAGTATCCTGAAATAAGTATCTTAAAATTTGCATGTATCCCTTCATGCTAGAAGGCCAGAGGAGGCTGGCAGAGCCCTTCTCCATCACTGCCTGGCTTATTCCCCTGAGACAGGGCAGCCTGCAAGCCATAGCAACTCCCATCTACACACACACACACACACACGCACGCACGCACACACACACACACACACACACACACGCACACGCACACGCACACGCACACGCGCACACACACACACACACACACACACACACACATGGATAGACACACACACTCAGATACACCACACACACATACCATACACACAACACATACCACCTACACACACCACATACAACACACACATACCCCACACACACAAATCACACACATATACATGTATATACATGTATACACTCAAATGCACCACATACACACCATACACATAACACATACTACCTACATACACCACACATACCACCTACATACACCATACATACCACACACACTACACATAGCACACGCACACCACCACCACCACATGCACATGCATATATACTACACACACACATATATACCACACACACACCAAACACACACAAACTAGTTACATACATCACACACACATACACACACACACACACACACACACACACACACATTTTTGTGCCCCACTCATTCCTGGTCTTAATCGTTTAAAAGCTATTTGCCTATAAAAGGAGACACCAGCCGTCTTGCGTAGAATCTGGGAAATACAAATATTTTGAAACAGATAGTTTAGTAATCTAGAGATTTGTAAATAGTAAACTGAATGTTTAAAATAGTTGAACTAAGTTTATTCCTTCGTGAGTAGATAATATTAGCTTGATAATACATTGAGGAGAATAAAGAAAGAAGTCTAATACCCCAAAAATGAAAGAAGTCTAATTCCCCCATTCTTTACAAACAAGTTTCCTGATGAGAATATTGTAAGCAGCCTCCACCACGAGACTCCCCAATCCTCAACATGTTTACCTCAACATGTTTGTCGCATGTACACAGACAGTGTGTACTCATTGAGTGGGTGGATTAGCTTTCTTGCATAACATGCTTTACAGTTGTCCACATTTGAGCCTAAATATTTATAGAAACCAATTTCAGCCATAAGCATTAGATAGTTTTAATTCTCCTGCAATTAAGACACTGATACAAAGATTTGGCAACTTTGCTAGAATTAAATCGTGTGGCATTGAGACTTTTGGGGCGGGGGGCTTCTGAAGACTGAGAAACTAGGTTATTTCAAAAAAGTCATCACTCACTCACGCCACCCGAAAGGCTGCTCTTGTGCATTTTAGGCCACGCCCTACAACTCCATACTGACCCTCTGGGTAGGTTCCAAATAAAGACCAGCTTCCCCCACTGGCTACTTTTTAACTGGATACAGTTTTATTCTTTCCTTTCTGGAAGCAACTGGTTTTGATTAGGAAAAAAATGTTTCCTCTTAAATTCCTTCCAAATTAAACAGAACTCAATGTTGTCCACCCATAAGATTTTTATCACTAGTCACAATCCAGTAATAGACAATAGAAACTTGAAAGATTCTGACAGACAACCCCGCACTTGTTTTAATGGAACCAATGACTGGCCTGACTAGAGTACTCCACCCCCATCCCACCCTGAATTCCCTAAACGACTTGGTGTTGTATAGACAGAGCTTTATAGATAGACTGGAGGGTTTTATTCTGCTTAGTCCAAAGGAAACTCTATACGTGTTACAGCATCTCATGGGGAAACTTGTTTGCAAAGAATGATTTTTTTTTTTAAATTTCAATTTGGAGGCTACTATTAAACCTGAAAATTGCGAGGAGAAAGACCAAATCCACAACTGTCCAACTAAAGCAAGCTTTATTTAATTCTGGAGACAGGTCCATGCCCGGGGCTCCCAGAAAATGGTGCCCAACTATGTTCATCGAGGTGCTCAGAAAGGCAGAACCACAGGGATGTGGCACTTTCCTCTCTGGTCCAGTGGGGGCAAGCACACATCCTGAGGTACTTCCTGTCTCTGTACCTCCCCCTACCTGTGAACAAGCACATCCTGTGCAGTTGGGGCAACCAACCTTGTTTATAGGAGTGAAAAAATGTGACTCGTTGTCTTACACGAACAATGGCCTATAGCATTCCAGGAAGTTATCTGTCCTTGGGCCAGTGGGGCTTACAGGTTAACATTAGTCCTTACAGGGACTAGATTTCTTTCTTTGTCCCTCCCCCAATGCATTATCGAGTTAATATTGTCTAGTCATTATGGAATAAACTTTGTTCAAGTACTTTAAATGTTTAGTTTACGATTTCTGAGAAGATGTTTTTTTTTAAATGTTACTGCATTCCTTAAAAGCAGAACCCTTCAGAAGCACAGAGGAGGTCTTGGTGGTGACCTGATGCCTAGTAACACAGTGGCCCTTCATCCCAAAGCCACAAGGGCTGCTTGCCCTACCCACCTGGCAGCCCACCACTGAGGGGGCCACACCACATCGCAGCCCAGCCTGACAGGGTGTCTTCCCACCAGGCAGTCAAGCTCACCCTCGCTCAGCGTCTCTGGGCCTGTTAGTACAGTTGGCGCTCTCAGTGTCGTGGTCCATGTGCCTCCTCTCCCTTGACTTACTCGCGGTTTTAGTTGATACTTTTGCTGATGTATCCTATTTTTCCAGAATCTCGTTATGTACACTCTGGCCTCATCAGCAGAATTCTATCAAAAGAAAACAAGGATTTGGCTGTCTACTGTTTTCTTTCAGTCTCTCTTGTAGATGTTTCAAGAAAAATAAAAGGGAACATTAGCCTCTCCTTTGATGTGCTGTTTCTATGGCATGAAGGATGGACGTCTTTTTTTTTTTTTTACACTGTGTCCCAGAGCTTGGGCACATCCTCCCTTCCTTCCTCATGTCCCTGTTGGGAGAAAACAAGTTATCACCACAGTCCACTCCAGATTACCGGTCTTATTTTCATCTTTGGCATTTTCTTTCTTTTTATCTCTTTTATGGAAAATAGATTTTTTTCATACACTATATTCTGATTATGGTTTCCTTCTTCCTCCTCCTCCTCCTCCTCCTAGTTCCTCTCCACCTCCCCTTCTAATCATATCCACACCCTTTCTGTCTCTCTTTGAAAGACAAACAGGCTTCTAAGGGAATATAATATAATATAACATAACATAACATAACATAACATAACATAACATAACATAACATAACATAAACAAAAGGAGAAAAGCCCAAGACAAGGCATAAAAAAACATATCCAGAAACAGATCCACTTGCTCACACATTCAGGAATCCCATAAAAACTTAAGATCTAAAGCCATAATATACCAGCAAAGGACCTATAGGGCAAAATTAAGTAATTAATTAATTAGTTAATTAATTAAAAATCATACAAATAAAAATTTAAAAAATCTAAAAGCTCTGACAGGAAATATATTGAGACAGGGAACCTCCAAAGAGCTATTGACATTATTTTTGGCTGGCCGTCTGCAACTGGGCATGTGGTCTACACTTAAGAGTAGTTTACCTCCCTAGAGAGACTCTCTGGGAGAAAAGTAAATTTTTGCTTGAATGTGCTTATCAGGTGGAGATAGCTTTCGGGTCAGAGATGGGAATGCATGTCTGCTTCTTTTGAATCTGGGACCCCAGCTGGTGCAGACCTGGGCAGACTGTGCATGCTCTTCAGACTCTGGGAACTGATCGCTGCGTTAGTTCTGCTGTGTTTAGAGGACCTTGTTCCTTGGTGTCCTCCACCCCCTCTGGCTCTTCCACTCTCTCCACCTCCTCTTCCACAGGCTTCTCTGAGCCCTGCAGTGATTCGATGGAGACATCTCATTTAGGGCTGAGTGTTCCGAGCTCTCTTACTCCCCACATATTGTCTGGCTGTGGGTCTCTGTATTTGTTCCCATTCACAGCAGGAGGAAGAGCTCTGAGGATGCCTGAGCAAGGTTCTGATCTATCGATATAGAAGAATGGCATTGGGAGTCATTTTATGGTTACAAACCTTTAGAAGATCAGTAGCATTTGATTTTCCCCTAGGTCCCTGGGCTATCTAGTCTCCAGTTCTTGGTCACCCAAGCCGTATGGGATATGGGCTCTTACCTCATGGATTGGACCTTAAGTCAAATCAAATATTGGTTAGTTACTCCGACAAGCTTTGTGCCACCACTACACTAGCACATCTTCCAGGCGGGGCATCGCTGTAGACTGAAGAGTTTATAGCTGGGTGGGTGTTTACATGTCTCATTTGGTAGCATTCAAAGTACCTTCTGGTTCCATGAACACTAGCCCAAAGGGCGATGACTCTAGGTAGGCACCAGCTCGACTTCTCCATGTTTAACGAGTTGTGTGGATGTTGTCTTCATCAGTGGGGCCTTGCCATCAGTTTGTAGAGAGCAACCTTTAGCCTTGGCAACAGCCTGGGTTATTTAGGGGTTCCCATGGAACCCTTTAGCCAATAACTTAATTAGATATAACCCATTCTCAGTGCTTGAAGCTGCACTTGGTGGTCAGAAATGTCCACATGGGGCTGGCTCAGTTTCCCCCTTTATTTGGCAATTTCATTTAGGCACCTTTCATACATGGATATATTTTAGGAAGCTTCTACTATATTAGGTTTCCATTCCGTCAAATGGCCCTTGATTTTAGCTATCTGTCCCTCCCTCATTTCCCTCTTCCCTCCCCCTTCTGGCTTGATCCTCCAGTTCCAGTCCCCACCCTGTCCATATAACTATGCATTCTAGATCACCTTTCTAGGGAGATCTACTTCTCCCCCATGGTCCTTTACTCTATATCTAACTTCTGTGGGTCTGTAAATTATATCATTGACTTAACAGCTAATATCCAGATATAAGCAAATGCATACCATATTTATCTTTCTGGGTGTGAATTATCTCACTCAGGATTTTTTTTTTGGTAGCTCCATTCATTTCCTGCAAATTTCATGATTTCATTTTTAACACCTAAGTAATACTCTTGCATAAATCTATTATATTATATATATCCATTCATTTCTTGAGGGACATCTAGGTTGTATCTTATTTCTAGCTATTATGAGAGAAGTCATGAATATGACTGAGCAAGTGTGTCTGTATGGTAGGGTGAAATGTCCTTTGGATATATGCCCAAAAGTGATCTAGCTAGACAATGGCGTACATTGATTCTGATCTTCCTGAAGAACTGCCATGCTGATTTCCACAGTAGTACCCATACAAGCTTGCACTCCCTCCAGCAATCAATAAGTGTTTTCCTTACTCCATACCTCACCAGCATGAGCTGTTATTTGTTGTATTGATCCTGGGCATTCTAATGGGTGTAAGATAGAATCTCAAAGTAGTTTGCATTTCCTTGATGACTAAGGAAGTTGAACATCTATCTGTTAAGTGTTTCTCAGCCATTTGAGTATTCTCTTTTGAGAATTAGTTTAGATCTGTTTCGACCCTATTTTTAAACTGGGTTCCTTTTGTTTTCTTCATATCCAGGTTTTTGTTTTGTTGTTGTTATTGAGTTCTTTACATATTTTGGATATTAACCCTCAATTGGATGTGTAATTGGAGGAAAATTATTCTTTTCCCATTCTGTAGGCTGATGCTTTGTCCAAGTGGCAGTGTCCTTTGCTTTGCAAAAACTTCATTTTCATGAGGCCCCATGTATTAATGGTTGGGCTTAGTACCTGTGCTAAAGGTATTCTGCTTGGATAGTCTTTTCCTGTTCCAATGAGTTCAAGGCTATTCCTCTCTTTTTATTCTATCAGATTCAGTTTATCAGTATATTTATTTTGAGTTCTTTGATCCATTTGAAGTTAAGTTTTGTGTGGGGTCATAAACATTCTTTACATGCAGACATCCAGTTTGACAGCACCATTTGTTGAAGATGCTGTCCTTTTTTCCAGTGTGTATTTCTGACTTCTTTATTAAAAATCAGGTCTCCATAGGTGAGAAGATTAATGTCCAGGTTTTTAATTTTATCCCACTAGTCAATGTGTCTGTGTGTGTACCAATACCATGCTGTTTTTATTGTTATAGCTCTGAAGTATACTTTGAGGTCAGGGATATTAATACCTCTAGAAGTTCTTTTATTATTCAGGGTTGTTTTAGCTATCCTGTTTTTCTGTGTTTCCATATGAAGCTGAAAATTGTCCTGTCAATGTCTGTGAAGACTTGTGTTGAAATTTTAATGGGGATTGCATTGAATCTGTAAATTGCTTTTGGTAGAATGGCCATTTTTACTATGTTAATTCTACCAATCCATGAGCATGGGAGATCTTTCTTTTGATATCTTCTCTACTTTCTTTCTTCAATGTCTTAAAATTTTTATCATACACATCTTTATTTGTTCAGTTACTTTATAATATTTTGAAGCTGTTGTAAGGGATATTGTTTCCCAGATTTCTTTCTCAGTCTGTTAATTTTATATAGAAAAGCTACTAATTTTTCGAGCTAATCTTGTATCCATCCACTTTTGCTGAAAGTGTTTATCAGTGTAAGAGTTTCTTGGTATAATTTCTTGGTACGCCTAATATCATCTGAAGATAAAGATACCAACTCTGATTGCTTTCTTCCTTTTCATTGTGTATCCATTTGATCTCCTTCAGGTCTTTTATTGCTCTAACTACTTAAGATACTATATTGAATAGGTATGGAGAGAATAGACATCCTTACCTTGTTCCTCAATTGCTTTGAGTTTCTCTCCATTTAGGTTGACGTTGGGTATGGACTTGCCATAAACTGTCTTTATTATGTTGAGGTATGTCTCTGTATCCCTAATCTCTCTAGGACTTTTATCATGAAGGGGTGTTGGATTTTAGTCAAAGGCCTTTTCTGCATCAAATGAGGTTATCATGTGTGTTTTGTCTTTCAGTTTGCTTATGTAGTGGATTACATTGATCAATTTCTATGATAAATGCTATATATGGTTATATTGAACCATTCCTGCATCTCTGGGATGAAGTATACCTGATCATGGAATATAATGTTTTTGATAAGTTCTTGGATTTGTAAGTACTTTATTGAGAATTTTTGCATCTATGTTCATAAAGGAAACTGGTCATAATTCACTTTTTGGTAGGGTCTTTATATTGTTTAGGTATCATAGTAACTGTGGGCTCACAAAATAAATTGGACAATGTGCCTTTTGTTTCTACTTTGTGGAATAATTTGAGGAGTATGTTCATTAACTCTTCCTTGAAAGTCTAGTAGAATTCTGCACAAAAACCATCCATCCCTGGCCTTGTTTTAGGTGGAGGGAGAAAGACTTTTAATGACTTTTTCTATTTCTCTAAGAGATATAGATCTATTTAATTATCTGATATTGATTTAACTTGATTCATGGTATGTATTAAGAAAATTACCCATTTCTATTAGATTTTCCAGTTTGGTTGAGCACAGTTTTTAAAGTCTGTCCTTCTGATTCTCTGGACTGCCTTGGTGTCTGTGTTGTGTCTCCCTTTTCTATCTAATTTGGCTAGTTTTGTATCCTCTCTCATTCTCTCTGCATTTTAGTTAATTTGACTAAATGTTTGTCAATCTTATTGATTTTTCTCAAAGAATTAACTTTTTGTTTCAATGATTCTTTATATTGGTTTTTATTGTTTTGTTTCTATCTTATTGATTTCAGCACTGATTTTGAAACCCTTCAATTTCTGATTCAGTAATGAATTATTCCATCACCACAAATTTGTAAACTTCTTATTGTTTCTATTGTTGATATCCAGCTGTGATGGTTTGTATACACTTGGGCCAGGAAGTGGCACTATTAGGAGGTATGGCCATGTTAGAGTAGGTGTGTCATTGTGGTTGTGGACTTTAATACCCTAGTGCTAGCTGCCTGGAAGTGAGTATTCTTCTAGCAGCCTTCAGATGACGATGTAGAACTCCCGGCTCCTTCTGCACCATGCCTGCCTAGATGCTGCCATGCTCCCCACCTTGATGATATAGGACTAAACCTCTAAACCTGTAAGCCAGCCCCAATTAAATGTTGTCCTGTATAAGACTTGCCTTGGTCATGGTGTCTGTTCACAGCAGTAAAACCCTAACTAAGACACCAGCTTTAATCCATTGTGGTCAGGTGAGATGCAACGTGTTATTTCAGTTTTCTTGAACCTATTGAGACTTGCTTTGTATTCCAGGACACAGTCGATTTCAGAGAAAGTTCTAGGAGCTGCTGAGAAGAAGATATAGTCTTTTGTGTTTGAGTAAAATGTTCTGTAAATATCTGTTGGAGCCATTTGGTTTATGACCTCAGCTAGCATTTCTGTTTAGTTTTTATTTGAATGACCTGTTTGACAAGAGTAAAGCACCTGTGCAAAGAGAATGTGCAAGGAGCCAACTATGACCAGTATGATCACAACCACTTTGAACTGAGTAGCTTTGACCCTCTTGGTTACCAGGGTGAGTCCTGGGAAGTAGACTGGGGTACAAGTTAAAATTGAATCTTGCTTGCTGTCTCACCCTCAGAGTCCCTTATTAAAAACTGGAAAGAGGCCTGTCAGCTCTGAGTCCCACAAACTAGGAAGTCAGCGGACAGCTTCTCTCTGAGGCTTACTGAAATTATCATAAAAGACCAGCAGAGGGTGCTGATATTTCCCCCACGTGAGCAAACCAGAGAAATACCAAAAGATTTCATGGCAACTTGTGAAACCCATGGAACCATAACTTCTGTTCATGTAACAGAGTACAGTGGAGCCTCCTTGGTTCTTACAGAGCAAAGAGACGCAACCAGAAGGCAAACGAACGGAGGAGGATTTGTGTCTATCACAGATATGGAGAATGCCACAGTTATTCCAAAAGTAAAGTATGGAATCTGGAGAAGCTATATATCTTCATGAAGGAAAACACTTGGGCGGGGGAGGGGGCACATTCCTGAGGGAGCTCAGTTTCAAGTATACATCGCCGAGCATGCTCTGTTTAAGTTTCTAGCTCAAGGACGAAGGCAAATGCATTCTGGCCGCAGTTAGCTCAAGGCCATGCAGCCCATGTCTGAAAGGTTACTGACAGAAACACTTCTGAGTATGCTCAGTTTCTTTTTCTCAAGAATTTTTTAGCTGAAACAAAGGAAAAGGACACTTGGAAGGTGTGTTCATGTAGAATGCCGGTGGAGACGCCTGCCTTGTTAAGCAGTTAATACTAGAATTTACAAGCTTATTTTATTACTTTATGCACGATGATAGGCTCTGAGGTGATTTTCAATAAAATAAAGATATTTTTACTGCATTTATTTACACGTGTGTGCACATGCAGACATGTGTGCACACGAGTGTGCATGAGAGGACAGTGTGGGGGAGTCAGATCTCCCCTTTCACTGTGTGAGTCTGAGAGATCAGACTCAAGCCAGCAGGCTTGGGTAACAGGCCGGCGCCCTTGACCACTGAGGCATCTCGCCAGAGCCCTCTTTTTATTATCTATATCTATCTATCTATCTATCTATCTATCTATTATTTATCTTCTCAATTCCTTTCTGTCACTGATTCAGAATCAGTTCAAGAAAGCAGAACCAAGGGAGGAGTGAAAGGGAGCGAGGGCGTCAGCATTTTTCCAGGACCAAATGGGCGTATGCTTGGCTTTGGGACTGTGAACCTTTGAGCTCCCCAAGGCCTCATAGAGCTAGAGAAGCCTTGGCAATCGTGGTAAGTGGTTTCCTCTGCATCACAGCATCATGCTCTATCTTTTTGTCCAGTGAATGAGCATGGGTAGCTGCTTTAGCAAGCACGGGCTGAGTCTTTGTGGTAGATGCGTTTTACAGGCTTAAAGAAAACACGAAGAATCATGAAAATCAGGTACAATGATGCAGTCAAGGCAGGTTCCACACACTCTTCAGCACGCCAGGTTCCTCCCTGTTCACTGAGTAACATGATCTCCTAGAGAGCAGGTTGGACATCGGCATTGTTTTAGGTGTGTGTACACACACACACATCTCCATGTGTGTCCATGTATGTGTTTACATGTGAGCCTATGTGAAGGCTTGTGTATGTGTACGTGCATGTTTGTGTGTGCATGTGTATGTGTATGCATGCATGCATGTATCTGTGTAGGTGCATGTTTGTATTGTCTGTAATAGCTTTGTTGACACAATTTACATACTGACAGGTAGTATAAATCAACAGTTTGGGTTCTATCAAAAGCTGTGTGAATATATCAACACAATTAAGTTCAGCATATTTTCTTCACCTCAAAAACCCCCCACTTCTGGATATGCACCTAAAAAGAATTAAAAGCAGAGTTTTTGAAAGAAAGTCTGTACATGTTACTTGAGGCAGGACCCTTAGAAATAACCAGGTACTGGAGGTAACCCAAGTGTCCAACCAAAGATAAGTGGATAAGCAAAATATTGGATATCACAACATGCATAAGTCTTAAGGCTATTATAAGAGGTGAAACGAATCAAACAAACAAGACCAAAATTAGGAGCTTGCACTTACATGAGGCACCATAACTCATGGAGACAGAAGGGAGAATGATGGTGATCAGAGCTGAGGGGAAAGTACACAGAATGTTACTGGTTATCAGATACAGAGTTTTCAGTTTTGCAAGAAAGAAAGAAGGTTCCGGAGGTTTGTTGCACAATTGAATGAATTATTTGATGCACTGAACTATGGTTAAGATGATAAGTTTTGTAATATGTGTATTGCCAAAGAGAATAGAGAAAGGGTAAAAGGCTATCCTCCTTTTAATCGGCACAGGTGCCCACCCTCCCAGACACCTACTCTCCCCCACACACACACACACTCCCACATACACCCTCCCACATACCCACCTTGATCTAAGCACTAACCTCCTTTCTATCACTGTGGATTCACTCATTAAAGAATCATGTGTTCAGTCTTGTCTCTTTTTTTTCTAATATTTTCAAGGTTCACCCCACTGTATCCTCAGTACTTTTCTTTATTACTGAGAAGCATTGCACTGTATAACTAAAGCACATTTAATTTGCCCATACTTTCTCTGTTGGGCATTTTAGTTGTTTCCTTGAACATGAGGTTTTCCTGCAGTGAGAGGGTACACTTTGCTTTTCTGTGGCGACTTTAAAGCATTTCCAACACAAGCAGGTCTAAGAAATGTCTGTGGGGAGAGGAGAATGAGAAGGTGGAGAAAAAGGATGAAAATTAACAGAGAGACAGAGAGGGATGAGAGAAGCATCTGCCAGAGAGGGAGCTGTTGGTGATACCCTGCGCTGGCAATGGCCTGCCTGAGTCACGGGTCTGGTCTAAGCCCAGAGGAGCCAAGCCTGTCCACACTGCAGCTTACACACTATTGGCTTGGCCCCGCCTCACTGCCATTGAGTAGAACCACATGGGGATTGGGAAGCATCTGGCATGAGATTTTCCCTGTGAGGCTGAATGTGGTAGATAATCACACATGCAAACACGCAGTGGGCTGTGCAGGGTGAGCTGCCTTGTTCTTAAACTGTGCATTTTGCTCAGCGTGAGCGATGAACAACATTTATGAGAGCAGGGGATTAAAAGTGACTTTAACTGTCTATGCTATGCTTTCAGACTTCAACTGTCACCCTCTCAGAGCCTGCCACTGCAGTCCACCTGTGACGTGGAAACTGGTCAGTGTTCTTGCCACGCCCATGCCGTCAGCCCATGCCTCAAAGTGTGTATTGGGCGTATTTGCCAGGAACCCCCTTTCATGGCGAGAGGTGGCTCTCCATGGCCATTGCCTAAGAGAGACTTGGAATGGTGTTCTTGCTTGATTGTTCAATGCCCTGTAGCACGAGTCCTCACAGCACAAAAACTGGCAAACTCCAGCCTGAGAGATGACCCTCGCTAAAGGACCTGTTCCCAAGCTTGACTACTGGAGACTGATCCCCAGAGCCCACACGGTAGAAAAAGAACCTACTCCGGAAAATTGTCCTCTGACTTCTGTGTGTACTGCCCCTCCTTACACATACACACTCACATTCACACACATACATATATACACTCACAAACACATACTTACACACACATATAACTACACACACATGCATTTATACACTCACATACACATACTTACACACATAATACACTTACACACATACATACACATATTCACATACACACATACTCATGCACACACACATACATACATATACATACTCATATATACATACTTACACACACACAAATACACACTCATACACACACACATCCATACACAAGAAAGGAGAGAGAGAGTGGGAAGGAGAGAGAGAGATTAGCAAGCACAGAACATCAACCTCCACCCTCCAACTCCCCTCCCCTCCCCACCAAGAACTTCTGGTTTAATTTACCAGCACACCACCAAATTAGACTGAACACACCCAGCTGACGTTTCAATGAGATTAATTTACTGCAGTCTTTAGAGTAGAAGGAAGTAGAACAAAAGAATGTTTATTCCCACCTTACAGACAGACAGACAGACACACACACACACACACACACACACACACACCTTTTTTGTCTCACAGACTATGCACAGCCTTTCTTTTATCTCATGTATATAATCCACACCAGCTCCCCTACCTCTCTCTGACTAAAAATATTCTAAATGACCTCTTAATACAAACAGTTAACAACTTGGATTTAGATATATTTTAGATTCCTGTGGGAAATGAACTCTTGAATTTTTCACAAACACTACTAAATATATAAGCATGTATATTCTAAAATTAGTTAAATTAAACATTCTTACTCTATAAGAACTGTACGGTGCAATTGGGAAGTTTAAACCCAATTCGTTTCTTTGTTCTCAACTCTTGGCAGCCCACCATGATATTTTAGACAGAGAAAAACAAAAAGTTAACCTAATAAAAGAACAGTGACCTTGATGTGTCTAAAGAAATGTAGCTGGTAAATAAGAAACATATGCCTCCAAGGAAACAGTTTAGGACTAAAATTTTAAGTCACTTTACGAGAAGCGCATAGGGGGAGGAGATAAGGAAATAAATTGGAAGGACGGCTCAGTCAGGAATGTCATGTCATGTGTTCTAGAAGTTTTACACAGAAAGGGAATGTATGTGAGCAAAGTAAAAAAAAAAAAAAAAAAAAAAAGGCACACCCTATGTGACCACATTACTGAAAACCCCAAATCAGATCACTGTGGGAAAGCCTCAGACCCAGGATGATGTGATGCTGTGATGGTAGACCAGATGGCTTGCATGGGACACAGAATCAAGAGGAAGATAACAGAGAAGAGGCTGCTCTGGGGGGAATTATTGGTCACAGATAAACCCAAGCCCCATAAGATAACCCTCACTCACATATAGACGACAATATCCTGAACCGTCCTGGAGGAGCAGCCTGAAAATGAACCCTAGCCCACCGGACTTTCCCCAGACACATCCGAAGGGAAGCCATTCAGTGCACTTTTCCTTTCCCTTAAGCAGACATTCAGTTTGAGAAAAATACCAAAAAGCTTTAGTTGGGTTTTTTTTTTCTTCTGAACATTATGTCAATGTTTAATGTTTGAATTAGGCATAAAATTTACTGAGGCGACAAAAACACAGACCATTGCAAGCATTCCAATCAAGAGTCTCAGGTCTTAAATCTGCACTTTATCAGAGCATGTTACACTGAGATTTGAGAAGTACTTTTCTGAGCATTTTATACTATCAGACTTTTTCTTTTCTAGCCTCACCAGCTGTTTATGTTTTCTAAAGGTCAAGATGTTGCAATGACAAAGTCTTGGAACACAGAGTTGACTCTCACACGGTTCACATTGTACCAGAACTGCCGGCTGATACACAATGGTTCCTCCTGAACGGGTGCAACATAGAATACCACAAATAATCCACAGAATACCTTCAAATCAGCTCAGCCGGTTAGCTACCTAACCCCCATTACGTCAGTGTAATATAGATCCTTAGAGGTTATTATGGTAGGAAATGTATAGGTTTTATTAAAATTGTTGCAGGTAGACTGGTAGAACTTCTCAGGGACATCCTAAAGGACTAAGCTTAAGCAAACTCTGGGGCTGCAAGAGGAAATAATTGATTTTTTTTTTGTTTCATTCCTTCCAGCCTCATTACTCAAATGCTGAATGTGGGAAAGAGGTGTCCATTGTACAAGGGCAGGGAAGGCCACGGGGAGGCTGGCCAGGGTGGTGGGCTGCTTGCCATGTGGTGATAGCACTGTCGTGATCTCCATATTGTACCTTGGAGCAGTGCAGATCTTCACAGCTGGACATCTGAGCCTATCCATCTGGGTTGGACACTAGGACCTGGGATATCACGTCCATGGACGCTCTCCCTGGGACTGATGCTGGAGGTGCTTGCTCTAATGTGTTAGCAGGACACTCCCGTTCTGATCTGGTCATTCTCAGTTGGTTTGCATTTCTGCCTCAATGCTGGGGTGACAGAATGCAAGTGATGCGCTGCTCAGGGGAGGTGAAACACGGGCGCTACAGGCTATATGTCTGCAGTGCCTCTCTGGGGACTGGAGCGCTGCTGAGGGGCCCAGTCCACGTTCTTCCAGGAGAGAAACAGCGAGATCTGGGATGGGTGCTGTGATTCCCAAACTTCTGTGTACAGCACTGGGGAGGCAAGGAGTTGAGAACAAGTCTGCAGGCCTGCACAGGGCCTGGGATGGCGCAGACTCCATCTTGGTTCCAAGTGAGTGCTACAGTATGGAGGGGCTGGAAAAGTGATCTTCTACAGGTGATCTAGTCATGGGTTCTCACGACAAAGGCTCCCTCCCCCGTCCTTGGTGAAGAAGACAGTCCTTGCTTGTCCAAACCATTTTATTCATGGTGGATAAGGATGCATACATCTTACTCAAGGTGAACCAGAGATTAAATACCTTTTGCAGGAAGGGATGCCCAGGAAGGGAGGATCATTGGCTAAACACTAGATACCTCACCAGCATGGAGAACTCTCGGTTTTTATGTGTTTGTGATAGGTCGTCATGTTCCTCTTGGGGGTGGATGGTCACATGCTCCAGGACAGAACCTGCCATCCTCAGTTATGAGATTTACCAGGGTTCTGAGCTTGCTCCAGCCTTACCAGTTTTTCTGTCTGGTGGTGCAGTCCACGCCTCACAATTCTCCAAGGGAAGATTTTATTCCACAGTAGGAAAGGATGTTGAAAGCAGTGACCTTTTTGCAACAGCCTACTTGATTTCTTTTGCCCCAGATGTTTCTAAGAGTCCTGCCTGCATGCCTACCTCACCCCACAGTATAGTCAGTGGATGCCTGAAAATCTGTGCATTCTAGTCAAGAGATATATTCTAGCATCCCTCTTTTTCTGGTTTTTAGAGTAGAATCAGAGAGTCTTGAAGGGAAGAAGAGGCTGAGTTCCCCGGGTGTGAATTCACTTTTCAGGACAAGTCAGATTAGGCCTGTGGCCTCTCAGTATTCCCCACAGGAATAACGAATCATTATCAACTCTGGAGAGTCTGGTCCAACGCTCCCTCATGCCCCACTTCACCCTCAATCCCTCACACGCCCTCACATTAGATTCTCTCCTTCTGGTGCTCGCCTAAGGATAGACAGTGGGAATGACACCCACAGGTCACCAGTCATACCTGCACAGAACCTGCCCCCAAATACTTCTCTGTCCCTTTGAATGTCCATCTCTATGGAGCAGAGGAAGCGTTGCCACCCCAAGGACTTGCATCTTTGGTTCATATCTTGTCGATGTTCTGAGTTACACAGGACAATCAGAGGAAGACACTGCGGGATGTATTGTGGCTTTTGCTAGTTGGGGTGGGAGTAGTGGGGGGATGTCGCTCTGATGAACTGAACCTCGAACAGCCTTATTGATTATTACATAAAAATTGTTGTTTGGGTAAACAAGTTCCTCCTACCAAAGCCTCTAATCTAATCTATGTTTCACAAATGAAAACATCAAGCCGGGCGGTGGTGGCGCATGCCTTTAATCCCAGCACTTGGGAGGCAGAGGCAGGCAGATTTCTGAGTTCGAGGCCAGCCTGGTCTACAAAGTGAGTTCCAGGACAGCCCAAACTACACAGAGAAACCCTGTCTCCAAAAAAACACAAAAAAACAAACAAACAAACAAACAAACAAAAACAAAAACCAAAAAAAAAAACATCACCTCTCTGCAACATTAGTCCTTATTGTGCCCGGTGGGCACAGAGCTGAGCTTATTTTATCATGCGGCCATGGGTTATCTGCTTTCTGAGATCTGAGTCTGTGTTTTATGTTTGTACTGGTTATAGCACAGCACTTGGCAGATGCAAATCAGAGCAAATTGTGGCAAAAACTGACTACTTTGCTCTTGCAGTCACATGCAACGAGTCCCGTGAAAGTCTGGGTCTCTGTCTCCACCAGGACAGTACAAAGTACAAAGCAGTGTCTATCACATTCACCAAACCTGCATCGGTGCCTCGCATGGAACCAGACACATAGTAAGGCTCATGGAGTGCTGCTAATAGATGAATAAACATGTAAGATCCTCAAGTGCGTGACTCCCAACCAGGGAAGAAAAGGCTGATTCAGGGTGAAAACCTTCAAGGAGAAAAAACATTTGAAAACCAGTTCTGGGGTGGTATTAGATAAGGAAAGCAGGTGTCATTGTCCCACAATCTCTTAAAATATGTCCTTTATCCAGGAAAAGGATTACAGGGTCCCTCAGGAGGCTTGAGATCTGCTATTTTGATGAGAAGAACCAAGACAGAAGACTTGCGCTGTCCCTGGAATAAAACTAAGGTAGGCAGGATCCACACACAACTACTACATCTGCATTCTTCTTCCGAGAATATCTTTAATACTGCCTGTTTGTCACGGGGACTGGTAGCTTTTTAGAAAGGGATGTTGGTGTTATGTTTAGACAATAAGTATGAAGAAACTAGTTCCCATCTTTTAGGTAAGAAAACACAAGACAGACATTATCTAAATCACGTGCACCGTTTATCTACTTATCAATAGTTATTTGCCATGTGGTGGGTGCCAAAAAATGATAAAATGAGTTAATATCATAAATATTATGGATCTCAAGCAAGGGTTGTGAGTTGAAGGCCAAAAGAATGCTTGTTGTGGCAGCGAGGAAAGCTGTCACTCACAGAAAAATGCAGAATGAGGCTGACATCAAGCATGTAAAGCACAGCAGTGTGATCGTTTTCCTCCCGCACTGTGGGTGAGATTTTTAATTGTAATGGGAAAAAATTAATTGGGTACCACTCAATTATTTGCCCGTTCATTTGGCACATCTTTATGATGTGTTTGCTGCACAGATATAACTCTAATAACACTTCCATTTATTTAAAGCTCTACGCTCCCTATATATTATCACATTTAATCCTCACCCTGAGTGTTAACATGCAGATGAAGGAAACAGTCAGAGGCAGTGGGCAGCAGGGCTGGACTGATATCCAGGTGCATCTGGCACCAACGATCTGGATCTTAAACCATAGAAATGCTTCTCAACATTGTGCATGGTGGGGAGCCCCAGGACAGTATAGAAAGGGGTTAGTTAGGGTACCTGGCCCCAAGAGCTCTGTTCCAGCTAGTATCTTTACATAGCTAGCTCAAGATAGAGCAAAATGAGAACAGGACCACAAAACAGGGCAGACAATATGTATGTTGGACCTCTGAGTCCTATGGATCTCTGGTTGCAAATGGACCACAAACCAAAGTAGGACAATTGGGCCAGAGACTTGAAAACCAAGATATGTGATTGTGAAATAAAGATAGCTACTCTAGTTCCCTTCTGTTGCTGAAATGAGACATTCTGATGAAAGGCAACTTAGCAGAGGAAAGGATTTTTTTAACTTATGCTCCAGGTCACAATCATTAAGAGAAGATAGGGCAGAAATTCCCACAAGAGCTCAAAACAAGCCATGCAGGAACATCACTTACTGACTCACGCTTAGCTAGGTCTCTTCCCACATAAGAATGGCACCACCTACAGTGAGATGCCTTTCCCCACAGGCAATTCCTCAGTGAATGAATTCCTTTCACTTGACTACCTGTGGGAAGTTGACCATCACTGTCAACTAGGACAACAGATTAGCCAGAGAAAGTTACAAATAACGTTTTAGAGGAGAAAATTCAGAGTGCTGGTAGATTCACAAGTAGAAGATGGAGTTAAGGAGGGAAGAAGGAATGGAAAATCCAATCACAGTCTCCTGCCACGCCTCAAGGCTAGAGTTTAGTCTTTGGGCTGTGAGTCCATTGACACTGTCTGAGCAGGAAGATGAGGTGCTGAAGATTGTCTGCAGTGTTCCTCCAAACACTCTAGCAGGAGAGAGAAAAGGAGCCTACAGGCATGCTGATGGAAGTAAGAGTCTTAAGTTCAGGGGTAGCCACGAACAACCAGCGATGGAAAGACAAATGGACATAAGCAAAGACAACAGCGAGGGAGTCGTTTCAGTATTCTAACTGGAGAGCTAAGAATTACAAGCAGTTTTCTTGGTAGCTCTATGAAAGACTATATCTATATTTTATATATGGGAGTAATATAATGCATTATAAATTATACATTACATATTGCACTTATATTTATATACTCATGTATTTATATATTATATATGTATATTTATATCTTTATATAGTTAGTAATTTTATGTATAAGATATGAGATATATTATATATACATATTTTATATATATTATAGAAGATAGATAGATAGATAGATAGATGATAGATAGATAGATAGATAGATAGATAGATAGGAATAAGACTTTTACTCCCATCTGCATGACTGCAGACTCCTTTTCTCTGTCCTGCTTGAGTGTTTGGAGGAACACTGCAGACAATCTTCAGCACAGCATTTTTCTGCTTAGAAAATGTCAATGGACTCATGGAACAAAAACTAAACTCTAGCCTTGAGGTGTGGCAGGAAACTGAAACACACATACACACACACACACACACACACACACACACATGCCCCTGTGGCTCAGAATACAGAATGTGTGTGTGTACTCATAACACAGACATCCCCCAAGAGCTCATTAGAAGCTCAGCCCCATCTAAGATACACTGTCAGGTCTACATTTTAACAGTTGTCTGCAGAAGATGCCTGTGCATTATAAAAAGGTCCATTTGGAAATGACTTAGAAGAATGGAGAATGAGCCACCAACCTTTATGTGGAGAAAATACAGCCTAAAGTGGCAGAAAGCTGATAGTGCTTACATTGGACAAAATATAAAATTTAATACAGTATAGAGCTAATGTTAATTCCATAATATAGGTTTCTCTGTAAAATGCTAGAAAAATGGTCAATTTTATGTTACAAGATTAACATAATTAATGAAGAAAAATTATAAAGAAATCCCAGTGTGGCTTGTCCTAAAAGCCCTCATCACAAAGGTCGGGGGCTGGTCGGAGAACATGGCTAAGGGTCACAACGGTGCTCTGCTTGAGTAAACACGGCATCAGGAGCAGATCACATCTGACTCCAGGGCCACACACTCCTGTTGAATAAGGGAGATGCCTGTGAAACAAAAGCCTTGTGACTTCGACAATGAGACATGGATCAAGTGAACACTGAACACAGGGCAGAACAAAGCTTTGGAAACAGGGCAATCGGAAAGTTTTAGCTAGGTTGGCAGACGCATAACCAAAACATGGCATAAAAAATAACCATGGTGAAGCGGGAGTGCGTGGGCAGGCGGGGGAGCACCCTCATCGAAGTAGGAGGAGGGGGGATGGGATAGGGGGTTTTGGAGGGGAAACTGGGAAAGGGGATAACATTTGAAATGTAAATAAATAAAATATCAATAAAAAATAAGCATGGTATCTGTAGTTTTAGGGAAATTGGAGTTACATAAACATCATTCCTCCAATGAAGTTTGACTGGTAAAAATTTCAACTGTGGCATTGCAACTGTGGCTTAGCCTCTTTTGAGAACTTTTTATAAAAGATTTATTTATTTTATTTATAATAAATATTATAAATATTATATTGAAGACACTGTCGCTGTCTTCAGACACACCAGAAGAGAGCATCAGATCCCATTACAGATGATTGTCAGCCACCATGTGGTTGCTGGGAATTGAACTCAGGACCTCTGAAAGAGCTGTCAGTGCTCTTAACCGCTGAGCCATCTCTCCAGCCCCTAGTGAGAAGTTTGTAAGAACAGAATCAACAAGTCATAATAACAAATAGCAACTGATCTGAAGACCATCCAAAGTTGTAATATGTAAGAATCCATTGAATCTGTATACCCTGAATAGTTCATGTTTTCTCCACCTTTGTCAAAGCACTGAAGTAGCACAGTGTTGGTGCCCATTTTAAATACCAAAAATCAGGGGCAGGGATGAACGAGCTTGGTTAGTGGGCAAGGGTGCCTGCTTCCAAACCTGATGATTTTCTTAAAAGATTTATTTTATGTGAGTACACTGTAGCTGTCTTCAGACAAAAGAAGCATCAGATCCCATGACAGATGATTGTGAGTGACCACGTGGGTGCCGGGATTTGAACATAGGACCTTCGGAAGAGCAGTCAGTGTTCTTACCTGCTAAGCCATCTCTCCAGTTACCAAACCTAATGATTTAAGTTTAGCCCCTGGGACCCACATGGTAGAAGGAGATTCATTCCCTCAAGTTGACCTCTGACCTCCACAGGTATTCTGTGACATGTATACACACACACTAAATAAATACATTATATATGTGTATGTGTTACATTATTTTATATTATATATAATATAAAATGCCACAGTACACAAGAATTGAATATTTTGTCAGTTTAGGCTATTGCTAATAGCACAAGACAATAAAAGAAGCAAAAACTTCTCAGTTTTACAGAGGAAATAGTATAAAGATAGAGAGTACAGAGATAGATAGAGATAAAGAGATAGAGGTAGAGACAGAGAAACAGGGGCCTCCTGCATGACTCCTTGAGGCTACTGAGTAAAATCGTACTTCCCTGAGAGATGATAGCACAGCTGAAACTCTTGAAGTAAGGGATGTCTAGAGCAGTTGGTTAGCTAAACTGGTATCTATATTCTTTTTAAGATTTTAGCAACAGCTTTGCCAATGCGTGATGCTTATTTCCGGCAACAAGGAAATTATTTCTGGACTGACAGAGGAAATATAACACTGAAGCCAAGCCCTTGGGCTGATGAGAGCAGGTTAAGCCACGTTCTTGACGGCGCTCATCCTGCACCACAAATGAAAAGCAGGTTCATGCCTTCAGAGCTCTGCACGGCCCTGAAGATGCTGACCATGGAAGCTCAGAGCTACCTTCTAAATGGAGACAGAGGGAAGGAAGAACTGCGTGGAGAGTACTTACAGTCTTGGAGAAACAGTAGCTTTAATTCTCTTCAAAGCTAAAGTTCTAAAGCTCGGTTCTGGAGTTGTAAGGCATCCAGCCTGTGGACCCACCACTCTTTGTCAGGTTTTCAAGAGGGAGAGGGTTGTAATGAGAGACTTTCTTCCAAGCTGAGAAAAAAAGAGGGTACTATGTGCCCTAGGGTAGTGCTATAGACCCCAAGATGACTGTTGGTCAGTGCTGGTGTGATACCCAGACCTCCTTGGAGCCTGAACTCAAGGACTTAAAAGGTCCACATTATACTTGGCCATCTAAACATAATTCTCTCAGAGTAACAGCCTCTGTTGGCCTGCCTGCTCATTTGTTTCTTCATTACACAGGTATATTTGAGCATCTCTGTGTGCGTATGCATAAGTGGACACACTGCAGAAGCACATGGAAGCAGTCAGTGCTACCCTGCTAATAAACTAAGCCTGTGAAACAGTTTCATATACACCGTCCAAGATTTTTGCTGTTAGATAATCTCACTGTGTAGCCCAGGGTGGCCTAGAACTTGCCACCCTCCCGCCTCGGTGCTGTAACACTACATGAAAAGTATGAGACCTCCATGCATGACTGAAATGGCTGAACAGGTGAAACAGAACGCTTGGACACGAGCCCCGTCCGGAAGATTTCTGTGGCGGGATGAACCGTGTGCACGAGCAGGTGGGCTGCAGACAGCGTGGGGTTTCCGAGGAAGGAAGAAGATGCTGCCTAAGAGTGCGAGAGACGCTTGGGAATTCCTGTTCTGTCCACCAGATCTGTGAGCACCAGTGTGGGGGTTCTGCTTTCCGCTGCTTGCCTCTGTGTTCACACGACACCCACCAATGAACCATTCTGACCCTGGGCTGAAAGTCTCTCTCTTCAATCTGGAGTTACCCGGGAGGGAAGAGGAAGAAACTACTCTCCTCCCTGTGTCCCTGGGACACAGGTCAGTGGTCCTCTTCTTGTATTGTGTTTGCTCATGGAGGGAGTGTATTTAAAGTTGCCCCACAGATGCCGCATCAGGAAATCAGGGACCAGCCAAGAAGTCTGCATGTTGACCAGGTACCCCCAAATGGTTCGGGTCCAGATGGCCCATGACAACAGTCTGAGAGACCCGTTCTGATTAACTGTCTTTTGTCTCTTGATAGAAATGGCCATCTCTATGTAGCTGACATAGAAAACTCCCTTTATATTCAATTCAGAAATGTCTTTCTCTGGTATTCTGAAAATATAATTAATTGTTTCCATCTTAGGCATACCATAAGGCACTCATCAAACAGAAGAAGGTATCTATTAGTAAGTAAATCATAGAGTCAATTGTGTGGGTTGAGTACAACCAACGAATACACAATAAGGTCTTATTTTTGTATGAGCTTTGATTCAGTTTTGCAGAGGTAGGAGTGTGAGTGTGTGTGTGTGTGTATGTGTGTGTGTGTGTGTGTGTGTGTGTCTGTGTGTGTGTGTGTGTGTGTCTGTGTGTTTGTGTGTGTGATAGTAAATATACATACTATCAGTGTCACACTGAATCCACTAGATTTTCATGGGGATTCAAATACATATTTTGTACTAGAGAATCATTCATCAAAAATCTTTAAGGGAATGCTGGAAGTAGATTGATGAGGAGAAAGTTCGGGAAAAGTGGGATCTTTGGCTAAGTTTAGCCTTAGCCTGATCTCTCAGGGAAGTGGAAGCGTAAGACACATGGCAGAGTTGTCCTCTATAAGGCCTGAGGCTCTCTGAGGCAGGGGAGCTGGCCTGCTGAACTCTCACATCTAGGTGTTGGCTGTGAGTAGAATCTTCCAGAAGAGGTGCCTACCACAAGCCAACAGAAACTCTTAAGATAAGGAGGCACTTGTGGTATTGGCACACAAAAGGGGAACTGGCATCACACCCTCAGCCTCTGCTCAAACCCACTCCTGTGTCCTCTTACCATGATAAGGGCTTAGTACAAAATAAGAATGTCTGGGCCTTTGGACACAGTTCCGACTGGGCATTAAAATACGACCACTGGAATAGAAAGCTTCAATGTCCATGATGTGGGTTTTCTTTTTTGAGGGGGCGGGGCTTCAACTAAAGGCATAGAAAATTTAAATGAGGAACATGAGTTTTGTCATTCATCTTTGTATCATGTGACTGCTAATCTCAACTAGAAACATAAGAACCTTTTACTCATATGCGGAATCACCAGAATTACAAAGTTTGTGTTTATATCTACATTGGCAGCTGGTAGTCATAGATATATGTATATTCCACACAGATACATGTTTGGTCAATAGGCTCACTTCAGTATCTCTCAGTTTAAGGGGTCAGTGTGATAGTTTGTAGAATGTCAGGATTGTTCAGACCCTTTAGACTTATATCATGACAGAAAGGGGGGGAAAAGCACCCTAACACGAGCGCAGTTCAAGTCCTCAGAGGGGATCAGGAACATCTTTAGACAGGCATCCTGCTTCCTGAGACATCAGGCCAGCCCTTTTAAACCACCCTCTTTATCTGTTGATCAGTGGCTCCGGACCTCTCCAGGGTCTGTAGGGAATTTAGAGGGAGAT
The DNA here is from genome assembly GCA_964023405.1 of Apodemus agrarius. NCBI lineage: Eukaryota > Metazoa > Chordata > Mammalia > Rodentia > Muridae > Apodemus > Apodemus agrarius. The sequence continues at coordinate 93,006,361 of OZ030011.1, read as the reverse complement.
GGAAGTGTAGCTTTCTATATGGGGACCACAAGGAACAAGTAGGTGCAAGTGGGACCTGAGTGCACCCATCAGGCAGAAAGGATGGGGGCTGGGAGGCGCTCTCCTCTACTGCCTGCTACGATTCCTCAAATGTTTGGAAAACACTGCACAGGACTGACTTTAAATATAGTTCTGAGCTCTCGGAGCCTGATCCAGTATGGCCACTTCTGATGTTTCTGTCTCCCATACAGGACTCTGCTGGACTCTGGCAAGGCCCTGGCCTGCTCTCTGTGTGCCCTGTTCAGAGATTGCATACCCTGTTCAGAGGCTGATACATAAGTGTTACCAAACAAGCATTCTCCGGAGAGAGAGCAGCTCCGTGCAGATCACGGAGCAACCTGAACTCCAGTCTAAATACTTGGAGTATTATTCTGTTGGCAGAGAGGATGTGTTTGAAAGGCGTTGTTGGCAGCGGCGTGGAATACAGACCGGGCCAAGGACGGAAAGAAGAGAACACCCAGGAGCTCTCGCAGGAACACAGGCAGAGTTACACGAGGCAGAATTTGAGCAGAGGCTGAGTGTCCGGGGTGGGGAGGACACAAAGATAATTAATGTGTGTTATTATCTCCAGGGTCCAGATGGCCCCGGGCTCACATCCAGTGTAGAGATTGTCAGGAGTTGGAGTCTGGCAAGAGTGTTAGGAGTTCTGTGCTTATATGGCCAGAGGCAGATGGAAGAGGGGTGCCCTTTCTCGTGCTTGGACAGAATAGATACAGGGGTGGGGGTGGGGAACAAGTGAATGTCTGTTCTTTCATTGTAACGCGCAGATAGAATCCCGAAGGTACACACAGGAGTATTCATTCCCCTCCATATTTTGGACAGAGTGTTACAATTGTGAGAAAACCAAGACTGTCTATATGTAATATGCTCTGTTCCCAGTACATGAGTCACTTAAAGTCAGCAGTGTCTGCTTTCAATTTCATCCTTGAAAGTAACACAGGTTCCAAGGCTGAGGCTTGAGCACATTACTCTCAGCGGGCCTCTGGACCGAATCCAGGCTAGAATAATTTGTCTATGACTCAGATAGATCATATACACACCAGGAAATCCTTTTCTTTTTCTTTCTGAGCTTTTCCACGCCTTGACTTTCCAGGTAAGCAATTTCCATTCTTCCCTGTGACTTTCAGCCAGTGCTGCTGTCACTGCTTTGTAAGACCCAGCTACCTGGCATCCCAGTTATGTGGACCGGACCTGGATTTGCCAGGGTTCTCCCTGGGGCTGGCCTGAGGTTTATCATCAATAACACCCCTTTTCCCGGGGACTTCACCACAACTGTTCACTATGAAGCCCAGGTACCCATTAACTCCTCCCTCCCAGGGAGAGAAAGCAGAGAGGAACATATTCCTGAACTGTTTCCATATCAGCTTTGCTAGAAGAAGGGCATCAGAAACCGATTTGCAAGAAGTACATCTGGGAAGCATTACAAACCAAAGGCTGGAGCTGCAGGCGGCGTGCGTGCATGCATGCACTTTAACCAGGGGGAGAAGCTCGAAGCTGGAGTGATAGGTTTGAGGGACTAGGCTGAAGGAAGGAGCCACTGGATGTCTGTGTAACAATAATAAACAGCAAAAATAACATAAACTCTTCCCTCCTGGGGCTTTTTCTCCAAAAGCAATTAATTACTCACATGTGTGTAGAGATTTTCAACCAGAGGTTTGTCAATAGAGACTTTTGTTTGTATTCAGATCTTACCCTACAGCCGGAGACTCAATCTTAAGCAGATGGTCCCTCTCACCCCCTCCTACCAACCCCACCCTCCCCACCCCAGCTCCTGAAGGAGAGCTGAGAAAGAATAGATGCCAATTACAAAAGAAGCTTCCTAACACTTCTGTGTTGATCCCACATCCAACCCTCTCCCTGCGGCTGTGTTTCCTGTGGGCGTGGCCTTAGAGGCCTCCAGGCTCCTCCAGAGACCTCATTCTGGAAGTAGCCATAGCACGTCACATGACCAGAGCTGATGACCCATTTTGAGACTCTTGACAGGTCATAGTTCTCTCTCTTCTAAATGAAAGACAAAGGATCATAAGATCCACTTGAAAAGAGCAAATACATGTATTTGTTCATAAAGTTTCTCCTTGACATCTCGAAATAAAAACAACAACAGCAGCAAAACCTTTTCCAAATAGTAAGATTTACAAATGAAGCCAATTATTCTGTATGTCGTCCCCTACCCCGGTGCATGCATAACATCTTCTGAGGGATTCCAACTTGTTATCCTTAGCTCTGCGGTCCAGAGCTGACGATGGCCATAATGAACTGATCCTATCTTTTAGAGATGTGTTGATGATTATTAGATCTGACAAGAAGGTTAGGGGTTTTCCCAGGCCTGTGAACTACAGACAGGAGAAAAATGTTCTTCTCAACTAGATCACAATCTACACATGTGGGAGAGAATCACTCTGACAGTTTTCAATTCCAACACCATTCAAAGTGAGCTAAAGTGTGTAAACTCAACTCCGTGCACTATCTTATAATTGTGGTATATGAGGACATATAGTATATGAGGACAAGGGAAACTGCTTCCTGTACCCTTGCTCTGACATCCTATAATTCCTTCCTGTCTAGTTCACAGCTGACTGAACTATCCAGGTCATAGTCAATACCCCCAAAGGAAACAAGCACTGTACACGTAAGAACTCACAAGGAGCACCTCTGGCTTTTGCCAGGTACGCATGGGACCCAATCTTATATGTGGAAGGTCTCTGAAGATCTGGACCACATATCAGCTTTGCAACCAAGGATATGTAAGTGGGGAAATAGAAATATCAAAGGAGATACCCCATTTTTGTGCCCTTACTACGTGCTACACTACTCTTTGTATTCAGTATCACATTTTAATGTTCCTAACAGCTCAGTGACACTGACTGTGTCTTTGTCAGATGAAGAGAGAATTGAGGAGAATTGCCATCATTCAGCAGGACTAGGATTGCAGCCCAGAGATAGCCTAATTCTAGCTTCTCTTTCTGCTTCTCTGATGGCACTGAAATGTAACAAATGCTACAAACCTGGAAACAGTCAATTGACTCTCTGTAGTTTAGAGTCAAGGTGGGGAAAGTTACTGAGGTAAGGCCACTCATTCTGCCTCACTGGAGATGACAGCAAAATGGAAAGGCGACACTGTCGGTATAAGCATGTTAACTAGGATAGAAAGTATCTGTCCCATATTGCCTCCAAGGAAGTCATTCAGCACAATCATGGTAGAGCTCCATAAGGGTTATTAATATACCATGAGAACACCCGCCAACCCCAGCTAGTATAGACTTCAGCCTCTCTTGACCTCCACTGGGAAGCCGTTCACAGCCCAGATGGGATGCCGCCAGGTACTGTGGCCACCTGGGCAACATCACTGTACCTTTATCCCTGGACTTTAGTACTATGTCTTTAAACACAGAACTGTGCTGCTTCCCACATTAGTGTGTTTAGAACAAGGTGTGCCATATTGTAAGACCTCTATTTTTCTCAGCCTTCAGAAGGGGGTCCTGTGCTCATTCTCACATGCTGGCTGATTCTGTAAGTATCTCAACAGAATTCTATTACAATGCTGCTTTCAAACTCTAGCGGGGTGTTTCTTGAATAATAGAAATGTATCTGTTTAATTATTCCAACTGCCAAATACCTAATGTTGATTGGATATTGTACCATGCCCCAGTAATGGCCTAGAGTAAGTTTTGTTTGTACATAAAGTCAAATCACTTGTTTGAAATTGCATTTTGGAATGTTTGCAGGAATATTCTAATTTCATGATTTAATTATCACGCTCGCCCTAGAGAGTTTTGTCAGAATTTGGGCCCAGTTGTTTATATATTACCTTATTTGCTTCTTGACTGCATGCAGAGTTAAAGGTTTTCACAGAGACTTTACAGCCTCAAGGCCAAATACACTCACTATCTGTCCATACCCGGGCAGTGAGTGAACCCCTGAGTTAATGAGTTACATACTTAAGTTTTATAAATTATGCCTTGAAAGTTCAATTTTAATGATCAAACACTTAAATCCTTGAACTCAGTTGTATTTCTACTTACACATTAACCCAGGCATACATATCTTGGATGCCATTTCAGCAAGTTTCAGTCATCATAACCTCAAGGCATGTTTGGGGACCATTTAACCATCATAGAGTGACAAGATTATTATTATTTTTTTTTGGTTTTGGTTTTTTGATACAGGGTTTCTCTGTGTAGTCCTGGCTGTCCTGGAACTCACTCTGTAGACCAGGCTAGCCTCTGAACTCAGAAATCTGCCTGCCTCTGCCTCCCAGGTGCTGGGATTAAATGCGTGTGCCACCACCCGCCGACAAAATCTTTTAAGATGAAGGAGGGAGGGAGGGAAGAAGGAAAGGAGAAAAGAAGGAAAGGAGGAAGGGAGGAAGAAAGGGAGGGAGGAAAAGAGGGAAGGAGGGAGGCAGAAGTTGTACCCGGTTAAACTTTAATTTCAAGAATAACAAATTTTAGTCTATGTCTCAGATGTTACATTAGATATAATTATATGAAAAAACATTCCGTTTCCATGACATTTATTTTACCTGGGTGATCTGTATTTTGTCTGGCCACCTTAATCAAACTGGTTCAGGCTTGCAGACAGAGGGCCACTTGATAGCTGACATGAGGTTCTACTGAACTGTGGTAGAAACTAATTCTCAAGTTAGAGATTCAAACCATAATGCTTTTCTTGTCCATAAAACCTGTCTTTTCCCTTGAGGAGTGTTACCTAGGACTGTGCCTATAAACAAGTTCATGAGTTACAAAAATGAAAAAAGTTCACTCTAAAAGGTTGGATCCGGGTTGGAGAGATGGCTCAGTAAGGAAGATTGTTTACTGCTGAATCACAGGACCAGAGTTCAGATTCCAGCACCCAACCCGGCTGTTCACAACGCCTGTGACTTCAGCTCCAAGGGATCAACTCTGTCTTTCAACTTCCATGAACAAACAAGCACCCACATGGGGACATAAATGAAATAAATATTAAAAATAAAATTTAGAAATAATAACCCCTCTAAGGAAGAGAGAGGAGAGAGAGAGAGAGAGAGAGAGAGAGAGAGAGAGAGAGAGAATGATAGAAAACTAACAGAGTTTTAAGCCAGGCGGTGGTGGCCCATGCCTTTAATCCCAGCACTTGGGAGGCAGAGGCAGGCAGATTTCTGGGTTCGAAGCCAGGTCTACAGAGTGAGTTCCAGGACAGCAAGGACTACACAGAGAAACCCTGTCTCAAAAAAAAAAAAAAAAGACAAACAAACAAAAACAAAAACAAAAAAACGAAAGCTAACAGAGTTTTAAACCTCTAAAAGATATCATTGACAATCATGACACTCAAAGTTATTCAAATCCAGATCCTGAATATCTCTAATTATTTACATTCCAAGTGCTATAGCATAGTATCATGATAAGTGGTTTATAATCTTGTGTATGGTCCCAGCACTGTATTGTTCCTGTAAAATACAGTTCTTACTCTCAAAGAGTCATCAGTTCAAGACTATATATATATATGTCACTATTAAAAAGATGTTTGATAGATGCAGCGAATAGATAATTTGAAATGGTTTTATAATATATTCATTTGATTCATTTTAAAGCAATCATTTTCTTACATGTAGCTATGGAAAACCCTGGCCTATGAATCAAAATAAGAGAGCAGCTTGTCTTGGCCAGCTCTGAAAAAACATCAAAAGAAGCTCTAGATTCGTGTTTTAGGCTGAGACAGAGATTCAAGAGCATGTGATTTATTATGACTCCAGAAAAAAAAGAGGGTAAAGGAGATGAGAGATCAAAGCAAGGTGCCAAGACTCAGCCTCGAGCGCAGTAAAACGTCCATCTTGTCCCACTGGGCACCAGAGCTAAATGTACCTGGAGGCGAGGAAACAGCTCTACACTCGCCATGTCAACCTCTATCTCTGCCTCTCTACCTGCCACCGCGTGCATAAGTCCCCCGTCCATGAGGCTGACTGCATTTTGTAATGAAAACAGCTATGAGTCTTTAGGAGTGGATCCCACAGCAGCTGCAGGGCAGAAACAACAGCCTAACAAAAAGAGGACCCGGGCTCAGCACCACGTGTCCACTGTAGTCCCTGACACAGGATGTCTAGAGGAGGGAAGTCCCTGCACATTTTATCATTGCTAGTGAACTCAATATCATACCACCAACTTCACTGCTCTAGAAATAAAGAACTGACTGTCTGAGACCTGGCTGTCCCAACGTCTGTGTGGGCTCCTCCTCGGTCACATGATCATTGGCACCTGTCTTAGTTTGCTTCTATTGCTGTGATAAAAATGACTTGGAGAGGACACAGTTTACTCAGCTTTGACGTCCTGATCAGAGTCTATCAGGAAGTGAAGTCAGGGCAGAGACTCAAGGCAGGAACCGAAGCAAGGCTGTGGGGGCATGCTGCTTACTGGCTGCTCCCCGTGCCTTATTCCAGTTCCTTTGTACAACCCAAGACCACCTGGCCAAGGAGGCACCACTCAATGGCCTGGGCCTTCCCATACCATTCACTGATGTAAATGTCCACGGGCCAATCTGATGGAAACATTTTCTCAATTAAGGTTTCTCTTCCCAGATGTCCCCAGTTTATGCTGGGTTGACAAACAAACAAACAAACAAACAAACAAAAACCCTAATCAGCAACGCATCTAAGAGCAGGGCCCATGAAAAGACCCAATGGCCTTCTTTCCAGGCTTGGTGCTGCTCTGCACAAAAGCTGTTTATTTGTCCAGCATAGTGAGGCTGTTAAGATTTCATTTCAGTCACCTAGAGTATATGGAAGGTATTTCCATCAACTGCATTAAAATCAGAAATATGCCAGGCATTCTGTAAGATCAAACTGCCATTCTTCTTTTATAAACCTAGAACGGATTAGACTTGGTAAATGTAAATCTTCAGATGTTTCTGCAAGAAGCGAGTCATGCACTGCAGAATTCTAAACGGGGGGTGGGGGTGGGGTGGGGGGTGGGAGGGGTGGGGGACTAGGGAGACTATTGCCATTTGGTCCACGTGCTTGTTTCCAGGAGTGGCCAACTGGGAACTGGCTCATACTCAGAACTGTCAGCTCACCTCTGGTTGTCTCACTTGACCACCCGTCCTGAAGCATCTACCTGCTTCCTGTGTCTCTTCCCACCTGGTTTCTGTTTGGAGAATGCAGCCATTTTAGATTAAATGTAAAGCTACAATGGTAGAAATAAATACACTTTATAGAATAGTGTTTTATGAAGCACTCACTGTAAGTTCGTTAGTAGTGCACACACCTGTGAGGCTTACTCTCTGACAATGAGACAGGCAAACAACAGTGTGGAATATGTCTTAGTTACTTTCCCTGTTGCTGTGATGAGATACCTTGACAGACGCTATGTAAGGAGGGAAGGATTTGTTATGTCTCACAGTTCAAGCATTCAGTGCATCACAGTGGAGGAGGTCTGGTGGTAAGAACTTGTGTCTTATTGTGTCTGCAGTCGGGGAGCAGAGAGCAAGGAATGCCTGTGTTTAACTCCATTTTTCCCGTCTACAGTCCAGAATCCTAGCCCAGGGAATGATACCATCCACAGTGGGTAGATCGACCCACATCAATCAACCTAATCAAGATAATCCCCTACAAGTATGCCAGGGATCCATCTCTCTGGTGGTTCCAGATGTCACCCAAGTGACAGCTGAGATTAACCATCACAGGATAAAAATCCTGGGAGCTACAGCAGTACACTAGTACAAAATCCTCAGTGTAAATTACATTGTGGTTCGTGACCTTATCTGATCCAACATCCCAATGTGAGACACCCTTCTGTTATTTTAACAAAATGCATTAAAAAGGTCAACTTACAGAGAGGAAGGTTTATTTGGCCACATTGTTTGATAGGGTTAAGTCTGTGTTTAGTTGGCCCTAATGTTTGGGGGAGAGCAGTAATGAAGCAATTGTGGCGAGGAGCTGTGATGTAACAATGCTACTCACCTCTAGTAGGAGGGATGGGAAAGAGAAGAAGAAATGACTGGGGGCCCAACTGTCCTCTCTGAGGGCATATTCCCAAGATCAAAACACACTCCACACATCTCTTGAAGTCTCCACTAGCTCTCAATAGAACTACTCCAGAGAATAAGACTTCAATATATAGACCTTTGGGAAAGGAACACTTAAGACCCAAGCCTCTCATTTTTACAACACATTTTCTAATATTCTTTGAGGTGAAATGTACAGTCAGCATAGTCCATCTGCACACATAACTTCCAAGCGAAGTAATATAATGTGCCGATGTTAATAAAGAAACATAGTTGACTCACAGAGAATATACAGAAAAATGAAAATTCCAGAAGCTATAATGAAGTAAAACTATGCTTATGTGTACACATGCTAAGCATGAGTCAGCCATAGAGGCAGGTGTGTTATGAACATGTTAGTGTATTTAAAGCCATGGACTTAATCTCTCGAGTTACACAGTACTGTCAAAGCACGTTTTTTTTTCCCTTTATGCTTGTTTAATGGAACATTTACAACGTGTAGGAGACATGAGATCATTTTCCATTTTATGAGGGTGTCTAGTATTTCTGATTCCCATCCACTAACGCGTAACTCACTACCCTAGCACTGTGCTGACCAAAACCACTCTGGTGAACCTCTAAAATGTTTCCAGATGGAGGTGCCTCCCATACCAAGAAGCTCTGTGCTTAAAGGATGGAGATTCAGAGCCAGAACGGAAAGAGAAGTGTAGGTTTTATCCAAGTACAGTAGATGATCTGAACAAAGTACCTTGGATAGGAGGACCCTTTATGATGGTGACATAGAGAACCAGCAGATGGGGAAACAGATGTTAGAATGTCTGTGGGTACCACTCTGGAAAATTAGCAAGAGGGTGAAGAGTTAGTTACACTCGAGACGGATTTAAGATGAATAACTGAGTGGAACTGGGGCTGACATGGGGAGCATCACTGACCAACAGGGCCAAGGATAGCCAACTCTTTCTCCATTCAGAGCTCTGTAGATGAGGACATTACTCAGCAACACCACAGGCCGGGGACGCCGCAGATCTAATGCAGCCTTCCTGGAAGGAGATGCTACTCCTGCTATGCACAGAAAGGAAAGCAAGTTCGGGTGTGCATGGATGCTGGTACTTATAGGACAACCAATAAGGAATCGGGTCCATGTAGGTCTGCAGCTATCCACAGACATATGGATACATATGTCTATGTATCCATAAAGAGACATAAGCTAAAGAATGCCAAGGAACGAGTGTGGAAGAAAAGGCGGGCCAATGTGAACCCTGAGTGACACAGGTGAAAGACAGATGTTTCGTTGGCTTGGAAAGTAAAAATCTAATAAAAAAAAAAAAAAAAGGCCAATAAGAATTTCTTACTTTCTTTGCCACGATGGGTCAGTAACTGTAAACACCTAAAGATTGCATAAGTAACCGAAGATCATAATATTACAAAAGTCCCAGACAATTTGAAAGACTGGGCTGAGTGTCTCTTTGAGCCACGGCTCTGAGGTCAGTTGTTTATGCAGCGAGACTCTTAGACAGCAGAGTTTGAACATGCATCTTCTTTTCCCATTATCTCAAAAGCTTGGCCTCTTTCCCACCAACTCACTGGAGGGTTTCTGCGGCGAGCAGGATGTAGCTGAGTAGGAGCAGCAGAACTGTGTTGAAACGGCCTCAGGGGGTGGGACCTCAAGTGCTCCCAGCTGTGTGTGAAAGGCTCTTGGTCAGCAGTTCGCACAGCTGCACAGTGGGGCCCCGGGTGAGTGTCCTAAATGGCTCTGCTGAGGAACTGTGAGCCCTGCAGATCCTTTTGGAATGTGGGCTAATAGATCAGTTTTAGCATCTGCCCCAAACAACAACATTCCCATCAGCCAATAATTAGATGCCCACGGCTGTCCGCTGACACAGTAGAATCTGGTAAATATACAATGAGGACCTTCACTTCGAGACTTGGAGTGAGTCTACTGGGGCACTGGTCCAAAACATGGATTTGGAATCCTGAAATCTGGGGGCTAGGATGAACCTAACCAAAGTATTTCATAACAGATATCGGTGTGAAGGCCCAAAATGAGTATATAATCTGCCATTCACCTAGCTATAGTTCTGCCGAGATTTGGAACTGGATAGTGCTTTGCGTGGAGGGAAGGGAGTTCGCCTTGTGGCATCCAAACATGTATCCTGACTTTGTCAAATGTCTCCTTAAGAGTGAACTCAGCCTGAAATGGAGAAGTATCCACCGACAGCTATTTCGAGGGTTAGTTCTCTGTCATGAAACGCACGGAAGAGAGGGAATAAAAAGCTGCTCGCTTCGTGTGTTAGTGTTTATCACTGTAAGGAATTCCAGAAAGAAAAAACTTGAAAATCAGAAGGGATGTATTTTGGCATATGGTCTCAGTCTACAGTCGGCTGGTTCCGTTTTTTCTGGGCCTCGGATGACACAGACTAAAATGGTGTGAGGGTGACATGGGGAAACACTGCTTGCTCCAAGGTGACTAGGAAGCAGAGAGTCGAGAAAGGGCCCAGGGCAAAGTGATTTCCCTCTAAGGCACACCCCTAGTACTTATTTCCCCCAGCCAAACCCCACCTCCTAATTTTTACCTCCTCTCATAACTGTCATCAAATTACACATCCAATGGAGTAACCCACTGGTGAAGGCAGAGTCTCCCGATCCCAGCAGGTCTCCAAATCCCTACTTTTTAGTAATGCTGCAATGGGAGCCTAGACTTGAACATGGAAGCCTAGTCCAGATACTTCAAATCTATACCGTGAATGTATGCTTCTGCCCCAAGCACATCAGCAACCGAAGGTATAATGACTCCAAGAGTAACATTCAAGAAGTCAGTTAGTTAGAGCAACTTATTAAGCCTTTGATTAGGTCGCTCAGTAATGTCTACTGAGCACTTACCCCATGCCAAACACTGTTCTAAGTACTACACAGGTAATGTTGCCTTTGACCGGTACTGCAGCTCCACATTCCCATGTGTAAAACCCGAGCAAATAGTTGAGACAGATTCGAGGGATATCAAGTTCATGTTATGAGGGAGACATGAACTAAGCCACTAAGGATCAAGGTATTCCTCTTCTCCTCCCTTACCAATATCTCCTTTCCTCTGTCCCCGGCAGCCTGCCAGTGTCACCCTCATGGTCCAGTTGGGTCCAGCCTATTTGGAGGCCAGTGTCAATGTAAACTGTGGCTGTCATGAATATCATCCAAAAGAAAAAAAAAAACTAGAGAAAAATGATGGTTTACAGTGTTGGTGGTTTAAAGGCAGACAAGGAGATTTGGGAGGTTTTAAAAGGAGGCTATTGGGAATTTGACTATTGTTTTACTATTACTCAGGCTCTGTGTATATAATATCCTGAACTGTTTCCTACCATGCTTCACTCTTCCACTGATGAGGCAGAATTAACTTTGCAGAGCTCTGTTCAGAACTTATAAAGGAGGTGCGAAAGTGACCCGTGCTCCTGGGAGTTTGCAGTGTAAAGTAATTGGGAAAGGGTTCCAGGGAAAATGGAAACACTAAGAAGTGAGTGTTCCAGCTTTCCATCCTAACCTGCAGAGTCCGTGTCTAGACTCACCCAACCACTAGATTGGGAGATCAAGAAAGGGGCAATACGGTCACCACAAATAAGATCTCCAGCACTGGGGTATTACCCTGTCTGATGTCAGGGTCACAAACAGCCTTGCAACTCATTTGATAAGGTATCCATTAACAAGGGCTTATGTGGAGCCCTGTCATTGATAATTCAGTTCCCGAGGTTGCCACAGTCTACGTAGTCACCTCTCTGTCCACAACGCAGACATAAGTAATAACATTGCTCCTCACGGATACCTGACTGAGGAGCTATGAAGCCCAGAGGTCAGCCAGTTCTTTCTGGTAGAGACAGAGGTGTCTTCTTCCCAGCCAGTGAGTGGGTCTGGATGCCTACTGAGAAAACAGTACCTGACTAGGTCATTACTGCTTCTATCCCCCTTCTTCTTCTTCCTCTTCTGTGTTACAAAGATACACAAAGGATACACAAAGCGATGGACTTAGAGGAACAGCTACACCCCTATCAAATAATTATCACATCTTTGTACAGGCAAGATGAGCTCAGGGAATTGAACAATACAACAGAGGAAGACTATCTCTTCTGCCTCAGCTAGGACAAAGGAGAACCTGGACACCCTGAGAAGGTTCCCAACGTGTTTCCCATCTCCAAGTTACATTTTCACCCACCATATACGGAAGCTTAAGTCTTTAAAAAATGTATTGTTTGTTCAGCTTCTTTGTTCAAACTATCATAAAGCCCAGTTGACCATAACTTGATATTTTTATTGAACGAATCGATGAGCCATGTATTACCAAACATTAGCCTGGCACTCATTAATGCCAGACTTTGTTCTAAGCACATATCAAACCCACTTCACTGACTTGAGCTAGGGCCGGGACTCAGAGCTAGAGTTGTTTCATCAGGACACCTGCCCCGCCCCAGTATAAATTCTCTTTGCTTTACCCAGCATACCACTGTCATCAGGACAACATAAGCGACCAAATAACTGGTCCGTGCTCCTGCCAGGGGGAGACGACTGGCCTCCATTGTGATCAGTGGGTAGTGGGCTACTCTGGGTTTCCCAGATGCTGCCCTTGCCCTTGTGATGGGTTTGCTGAACTTTGTGGTTCAAACATGGAGTTCAATCATGCTTTGATTGAGGAGGTTTTACAACTGGAAAAAACTGTGAAGGGTACTGGATTCATGTTGCAAGATATTTCCTACCCATTCACATTGAGGCAGTGAGAGGCCAATGATTGGAGGGGAGAGAGGAGGAGGAGCTAAGAGAAGTGAGGGGAGGAGAGGAGAGGCTGGGGGGGTGGGGGTCGGAGAACACATGAGTGAGCAGAGACAGAAAGGGAGACACGGATATCCAGATGGCTTCAGACGTATTTCTGGTGTTTTGGAGAGGTTAGAGATACTGGGATAAGACGTTATCATTGTAAATAGGCATTATGAAATTGGGAGTTTCTTATACATAAAGATATTTGGTTAACTATTCAAGTTTAAGAGTCATGCTTCACCAGATACTTGGAAGGAGCGGGTGCTGGGCCGAAGCGTGGGACTACCTTTTAACATGACAGATTCGCGGGCATTATCATATTGAGGTCTTTATGTTGTTGCTCTTATTTCACAATGGAAGACCCATGAGGGAAGGCACAGCAGTATTTAAGCGTAGAATGACCTCTGTGAATGGGGAGGTTACTGTTCCGCCATCCTTCAAAAGGATCCTGTGAGTCAGAGACTGTCGATTAAATCAGTTGGAACTCATGCCTGCCCGTTGTATCTATATCCCAGATCTGACATGTGTATCACACAGGGCTATTATACTGAACTTTAAGGGCATATCTTAGAGACTGTCAACATACTTTAAAAAGTCCTTACAGATCAATTGAGCATCTAAAATACTCAGTTTTGAGATGCGCTGTCCCAAAGCATCCAAATGCACACTAACATACAAGTTTTCCTGGGAACATTTCAGTTTAAAAAAAAAAAAAACCAAAAAGCCTTGACAAGTGGGTTGGGAGTCACTATGAAAATCCTTCTTCAGGACAACCCGGTCGCCCTTGCCTTGTCTAGATGTTCTCCCAAACAATCAGTATTTTCTTCATGTTTCCAGAATTCTTGGAGCTCACATGTAACCTGCTGTATTCAAGGCTGTACAGGTGTGACGCCCTGTTTTCTTACATCTCAAACTACAATCTGAAAATAATCAGGTGAGCAGAGCAGAGCCAAGGTGGCTGGTTACCAGGCACAGACACCTTGGCTGCTGCTTACTTAACAAAAGCTTTGAATCAAAAAAAAAAAAAAAACAAAACAAAACAAAACAAAACAAAAAAAACAAAAAAACCTAACTAGTGACTGTTACAAACCCATTCTGCTGAATTAGAATTGTCTTCAAGTTTTACAAGACTAACTAACCAGGAGAGATTGAGTCAAATTCAGTCATTCAAAAATATAATCATCACATGGTAAATAAGATGTATGAATAAGTAACATGTTATAGACTTGTTAATTATATAAAGAATTAAAAGTTTAATCAGGGGCTGGAGAGATGGCTCAGCGGGTAAGAGCACCGACTGCTCTTCTGAAGGTCCTGAGTTCAAATCCCAGCAACCACATAGTGACTCACAACCATCTGTAATGGGATCCAACACCCTCTTCTGGTGCATCCTGAAGACAGCTACAGTGTACTTACTTTATCTAACAATAAAATCTTTAAAAAAAAAAAAAGTTTAATCAGCCAGGTGGTGCCAGGTGATTTTCTTTGCATAATTCTAAAGACTTTAACTGACATTTCACAGATAACTCTTTAGTTATTAAAACATTGATTTGGGCACTGCAGTGTAGATACTGCAAATGTCTCAATATAAAATTTGTATCTGTTGCTCAATCTTTTTGTTTTGGCTTGGTTTGGTTTTGGTTTTGAGACAGGGTTTGTCTATGGAGCCCTGGTTGTCCTGACACTCACTCTCTAGACCAGTCTAGCCTACCCGACCTACCTGCCTCTGCCTCTCTAGTGCTGGGATTAAAGGCATGTGCCACCACCACTTGGCTTCAAATTTTTATTTAAAAAAGCCTAAGGATGACTAATGTGGTCTGACCTCCGCCCCCAGCACACCTGTAGCCATTTTGTTCCACACCTGCCAGCTATTTCATATTGTTGCTGAAATATCCCTGCTGGTCATCTACGCAGAGAAATAACTTGACTCGGAGCAAGGCGATGCTGACAAATATCCGGTTATGTTCTGTGTATTCTGTCTGAGGTTTGTTAATATTATAAGAAATCCAGCAAAACTTTATGTAGGAGCCATCAAGTTAAAGGTCAATAGGAATTGCTATGTCTAAAATGGCTTGAGTCAGAGCTGACCAAAGGCCAGCACTTCCTGCACCTGCCTATGAGCTCGCCGTGGGTTTTTTTTTCTTTTTTTCTCTATCTCTCTCTCCTTTTTAAACCGGCCCTGAGAAATGTTTGTTGTCACAGCTTAGATAATTTTGAGCTACATTTCTAATCTGGTCAGTATTAGGGTATGCATCCAATAAACCATCATTGTCTGACTGATATCACTGTCCCTGCTGTTTGTGAAGCAACTTTCAGACCCCAACAACCATGAGTATAGAATGTAAACAATTCAGAAAGCTTTTAGGGCCGGGCGTTGGTGGCGCACGCCTTTAATCCCAGCACTTGGGAGGCAGAGGCAGGTGGATTTCTGAGTTCGAGGCCAGCCTGGTCTACAGAGTGAGTTCCAGGACAGCCAGGGCTACACAGAGAAACCCTGTCTCGAAAAAAAACAAAAACAACAACAACAACAACAACAACAAAAAACCCAGAAAGCTTTTAGGGTCTGCTTGATTTTTCTCACACTAAGAAAATATGGCGAACTGCACACTACATTGTTTCCTTTGATAATAACTACCATTGTAATCATAAATCCCTGACTGATTCTTTTGGTTGTTACATCTGAGGTTACAATGTAGCTTTAGTTAATTCTTTGTTCTCTTTTCTCTAAGCACAGTTTGGCTTGGTTGGTCAGTTTCAAAGAGTAAGAATTTTTTTTTAATTTTTTATTTTCCATTCTTTGTTTACATTCCAAATGATTTCCCCTTTCCCGGTTCCCCCCTCCCCATAAGTCCCATAAGCCCTCTCCCCTCCACCCCATTCCCCAATCAACCCCCTCCCACTTCTCTGTCCTGGCAATCCCCTAATCCCCTAGGACCAGGGCCCTCTCCTTCCTTCCTTCTTGGGAATGATTTGATATGTGAATTGTGTCTTGGGTATTCAGAGCTTCTGGACTAATATCCACTTATCAGTGACTGCATTCTATGTGTGTTCTTTTGTGATTGGGTTACCTCAGTTAGGATGATATTTTCCAGTTCCAACCATTTGCCTAAAAATTTCATGAATTCATTGTTTTTAATTGCTGAGTAGTATTCTATTGTGTGAATATACCATATTTTCTGTATCCATTCCTCCACTGAGGGACATCTGGGTTCTTTCCAGCTTCTGGCTATTATAAATAAGGCTGCTATGAACATGGTGGAGCATGTGTCCTTATTGCATGCCGGGGAATCCTCTGGATATATGCCCAGGACTGGTATAGCAGGGTCCTCCAGAAGTGTCATGCCCAGTTTTCTGAGAAACTGCCAGACTGATTTCCAGAGTGGTTGTACCATCTTGCAATCCCACCAGCAGTGGAGGAGTGTTCCTCTTTCTCCACATCCTCGCCAACACCTGCTGTCTCCTGAGTTTTTAATCTTAGCCATTCTGACTGGTGTGAGGTGAAAAAATTACAAAGGACACTGCCAATCGGACAAAACGGCAACCAACAAATTGGGAAAAGATCTTCACCAACCCTACATCTGACAGAGGGCTAAAATCCAATATATACAAAGAACTCAAGAAGTTAGACTCCAGAGAGCCAAATAACCCTATTAAAAAATGGTGTACAGAGCTAAACAAAGAATTTTTGCCTGAAGACTTTCGAATGGCTGAGAAGCACCTTAGGAAATGTTCAGCATCATTAGTCATTAGGGAAATGCAAATCAAAACAACCCTGAAATTTCACCTCACACCAGTCAGAAGAGTATTTCCAGTAGATGGATGGAAAGTGGGCAGAAACATCATCTGGGCTCCAGACAACTGCAGCTGCCTTGGGGGTAGGAAGCAAACAGTGCTGGGGAGAACAGTGGTGTTTTGATGCAGGGCTCGGCAGAAATACTGCAGGGCTTGCACTCCGAAATCCACTAGCATCCATTTGTAGTGTGTAAGTTTTGTTACCCTGCTTTAAGCTCCCGGTGGACTGCAATCTCACCCAGGTTCCCTCAGATCCACGGATGAAAGACACACACACACACACACACACACACACACACACACACATTACCTTATTTCTCAACCAGCCTTATTTGCTCAATTGCTGGGCTCTTCTAAGCCTTCCTTGGCTATCTCATACCCTCCTTTTCACTCCCAGCTTACTATCCTAAATCTGCTCTCAATTTTAGTTGCTCAGTTACCTTCTCCTTGTTCAACCCTCTAAATTTGCCCTCAGCTAAATCATATTTGAAATATCCCGCCTGCCACCCCAGGCCCAGTCAGGGAAGTGACCAATGGCCACTCCACCCTGGATCTCGCATGACTCGTGGCATTTTCTCCCTCCATAGCATGGCAAATCCTTTTCTCCTCCTCCTGTCTCTCTTGGCCTGCATGTGGGGACCCAGAAGTCCCATCTCTTTCCTTCCACCTAGCAATCGACCCCTGGCATCTTTATTGATCGACCAAGAATCAGCTGGGGAACAGGACCACCCCCTACATCCATTCAGGCATCTCTTCAAGCTGCTTGGCACTGTCCCCAATGGCTTCATTTGCACCATAGTTCATCTGTAGGGTGGACAGAAACCAAGATTCCCCAGCGAGAATGGGGGCTCAGGTCAGCTCTTGATCCTCAGACCCAGAAGATTAACTCCAGTTACATAAAGACCTAGAAATCATTTGCCCCAGCTCCATAGTTTTTAAAGACAGAGTAGAATGCATTCTTGACCAAAGGCTTTTTAGATCAAAAAAATCTTTTGTCTTAGTTAGGGTTGCTACTGCGGTGATAAAAACACCATGACCAAAAGCAACTTAGGGTTCAACATCACAGTCCGTTATTAAAGAAAGCTAGAGCAAGAACAGGGCAGGAGCCACAGAGGAGCGCCGCTTGCTGTCCGGTTCCTCATGGCGTGTACAGCCTGCTTTCTTACAGCACACAGGACAATCAGTTCAGGGGCGGTGCTGCCTGTAGCGAGCCTTCTTACATAAATTATCCATGAAGAAAATGTACCACACGCATGCCCACAGGCTAATCTGATGAGAGCATTTTCTTTTTCTTTCTTTTTTCTATGACTGACACTTTATTCATTCATTTTCTTTACGACTGAAACTCTGGGCATTCAGAATTCATGTCCTTGCCCTGGAGCTTCTTTTTTTTGTTGTTTTTTTTTTTTGTTGTTGTTGTTGTTGTTTTGTTTTTTTGTTTTTTTGTTTTTTTGAGACAGGGTTTCTCTTTGTAGTCCTGGCTGTCCTGGAACTCACTCTGTAGACCAGACTGGCCTCGAACTCAGAAATCCGCCTGCCTCTGCCTCCCAAGTGCTCGGACTACAGGCGTGCACCACCACGCCCGGCTCGCCCTTGAGCTTCTTATGCATACCAAAAAAAAAAAAAAAAAAAAAAAAGTTCCAACCTTTTTCTCCACGTTGTTCCGCTGTGCTTTGTCTAAATGACCCTTTATGAGCCGGCTGCCATCCTGTTTCACACGGATCCTCTTACCAACAATTTCACTTGGGAAGACCAAGCCTGTAAGGATGTGAACTGCTGTCAGGGCACTGCTTCTGAGTGGTTTTTTCTTGTTTTTCACACAGATTGTCTGGGTTGCCATGGGCAGGATCCTCCTCTAAGCCATGAGGACTACGTGCTTCCCAATTCACTGACTAGCTGGACTTGGATTTTTCTGGAACAATTTCAGCTGAAGAACTGGCACAAAACTTATCATGGCTTCCTGACCACCACCAACTCCAATTTTCTTGGCCACGGCGATGTTGAGTTCCCTCAGCTGCGCCTAGAGATCTGAGTTCATCTCCAGCTCAGGCAGCGCCTATGAATACAGAGAACATGGGAGCCACACCGCTGGACAGTGGACCCAGAGCCAAGAGATCAGGGGGACCAGGGAGACAAGCTCACCTGAGCGATGCCAGACTCAAACTGATCTGGCTTCCCACCGCTGGGCTTCATGGTTTTGGCGCTGGAGCTGAGCATGGCCTTGTCCTTACAGAGACTGGTTTAGAAGAAGACCCAGCTCTGGCAAATCAAGACCGTTTTCTTAGTTGAGGTTCCTTCTTCCAAAACGACATTAACTTGTGTCAAGTTGACATAAAACTATTCAGCACACCTTTTTGTATTCTCAATGAATGATAGATAAAAATGAATACTTTTTAAATTTTGAACTCCTACTTTTCTCTGACACTGTCCCCAGAAAAGACCAATTACCCTCTTTTAAAGCCTCAGACTACACCCCAACACCCACTCCTCCACACCCCAACACTCACCCTCCCTCCATTTTCTTTTCTTCTCTTTTCTTCCAGGTGTTCAATGTAAAGAATGTGACCTTGGATTCTATGGCAATCTAAGGAGCACCCTGCTGGCTCTGTGCCTGCAACAACCTAGGTCTAACAGACCCAGAATCCTGGAGCCAGTCATGGGAATGTCTCAAGTGTCTGCATAAAACTCAGAGCCCAAGCTGCCAGTCCTGGAAACCAGGTCACTTTGGATCTGCCCTCAATCAGACCTGCAAAAGTAAGGTCTCAAAGCTCCCAAGGGGAATACATGGTTGCTCAGGTGGCAGTGTGTAAATGTGATGTTAGCTTTCCCAGACTTCTTTCATTTGGGAGGATCCTTGCTAGTAAAAACAACACCCACTAAGAGAGAGGGTTGTTGCAATGAAAATTGTTAGCAGAAATGGGTGTAGCACCCACTCTCAGGTGTTGGTGGGCAGTGCTCGCTGGGTATAGTGCCTGGTCTCAAGTGCTGGGCAGTGCTTACCAGCCTTACATTGTGTGACTGTTTCTTTGACCACTACAGTCATTGTTAACATGAAGATTCCTGGGTTGTGCTCTGTGCACACTGAATCAGCATCCCAGGCATCTGTAAGACACTCATCAAGAGACTTTAATATGTGACTATGAGGATTCGTGCTGTGAAAGGCAAAGCTCTGATTAGCAAGGATAGAGAGGAGTGCTACGTTCCAGGGAAATATTTCTAATACTTCAGTTTACCAAAGCTAATTTAGAAAGACATATTTTTCAAGTTACTTAAATAATTTTAATTTTGGAAAAGAGCTGTCCTCACCGCCAAAAGCTCCAGAAGCATAGGCTGACTCAAGTGAAACTGATGTTTGGAAATATCAAAACTGGTTGGAGGTTAGCACCTGCTAGGATGCGTCAACAAAGCCTGTGGTGCCCAGCGAGCTTCCTCGCTGGGTTCTTCAAACTCATATAAGAGATATCTCCAAAGCCTTTTCCATGATTTGTTAAATGCCACTGTAACTGAGTCTACCTCTAGGCACGGTTTTACTACTCCAGATGTTCCAGCTGTGCTGGAGTGAGTTTCACTGCACAGGCTCTGGGTGGGGAAGTCTGCCTTTGTGACCCTGTCACGGGAGCATGCCCTTGTCTGCCACGTGTCACAGACTTTGTCTGTGACCATTGCACTGATGGATACTGGAATCTGATCCCTGGCAGAGTGCACCAGTGATGTGACTGTGACCTGCCCTCTCAAGGTAGCCTCCGTGACTAGGCAAGGTACTTAGAAACTCTCTAGTGTCCTGGGAATAAGAATGGAGAGTGAAGCATGTTTTCCAAGTCTGCGGACAGTGTTTTATCTATATGTCAGTGAGGATTAGTGGTTCTATACTTGACTCCCCTTAAACAAGACACAGTTGGTATTTATTTTCTCAAGAATCAAAGGCCCGGGCGGTGGTGCCGCATGCCTTTAATCCCAGCACTTGGGAGGCAGAGGCAGGCGGATTTCTGAGTTCGAGGCCAACCTGGTCTACAGAGTGAGTTCCTGGACAGCCAGGGCTACACAGAGAAACCCTGTCTCGGGGGGGGGGGGGAGAATCAAAGGCCCAAAAATAGAGACTCCAGGGCTAAGGTTTGCCTCCCTCACTTTTCTCTAGGCCTCTCTGAGGCTGAGAAGTCAGGCTTCACACACGGTGAAAGCCAGATGCAAGCCACCCCCTCACTATCTTGCACACATAGTACCAGGCAAGACCCAAGAAACACTTACTAATCAGAAGCGATAATAAATAGGTGACTCCAGATGCACAATACCATTTTTAGTGATGGTATCACCTGTGGCAATAATTAGGCTGCCTTCTCCAGACCAGCACAGATGGCTCCTAAAGACGGAGCACACCTTCACTGTCCGATGCACACTCCGTATTACCCGCAGCCCCTGTAATAGTCCACCAGACAAGAGACACAGAAAAAATTTTAAAGACTGTAAAATTAAGTTTGTGGAAAAGCTGTTTAGTAGTTTTGTTTGCTTTGTTTCCCCTTCATAACTGTATTTTCTCCAATACTTTTCATATGGAAAGGGGTGATGGAGAGAAGACCAAGACAACAATATGAAATTTTACAAAAAGTAAACTTAGTGATGTAGGAGTGCAGGTTTATTGAAATCAAAACCCTAATTTAGGAAACTGGAGTCTTAAGCCAGGTTTGGGGTTGCGTGCGTGGAATCCCAGGAAAGTGAGGCAGGAAGAATTAGAAGATAGCCTGGGCTATAAAAATGAGGCCTAGACTCGAAAACAAATAAATACATACATACAATTCCTAGAGCTGTTTCAATTAGTAAGCATGAGAGTCATGTCTAACTTCAACTCCATAGTTGGACTTATTATCCAAGAAAAAAATCTTAAATTTCCTAAGATAGGATTTCCCTATGTAGTCCAAGCTGACCTGGAACTTGCAGTCTTCCTGCCTTGGGCTCCTGAATGCCAGGGTTGCAGGGATACACCACCATGCTTGGCTAAAGATGACTCATCTCTACAGAATGCGTTTGCCCTTCCCTTGCTTCTGCTCCAACCCTCTCTAACCAACTCGTGCAAAAACACCATACCGTGCCCTTTGCAAAAGCAAAGACTCTTTAAATAATAAAACATGATTATAAAGATAGTACAAAAATGTGCACCACACCCACCTGCCCCTCTTATTCGCATCTTATATTGGTTGCTTTATTTGTCACAATAAGAACCAATATTGATATAGCATCATTAATTAGATTTCACAATTTGCTTGGAATGCTCTGGCTTTTACCCAGACCTTTTTACAACAGGTTATCGTGTCTCTTTAGCCTCCTCCTGCCTTTCCTCGTTCTTCACATCGGTCACAGGTTTTAGAATGTCTATCGAACAGGCTCCACCCCAAGTATTCTCATTAGCCTGGGGTTCTGGGATGTGAGACCAGGGACCCACCTGATCACATAAGACTAACATGACTAATCACTGACTGTGAATCACGGTCACTTTACAGAAGTGTCTGTCAGATTTCTATGCTATACAGTCACTCTGTTCCTCCCTCATACTGCACTTTTAGAGAGAGGCATCACCATGCACATCCCACACTTAGAAAATAAGGAGTCTTTATCAACCTCCTTGAAGGAGGTTGATATCTTCACATTGTCCCCATTTATTCAAAAGTATATAAATATATGTGTGTGTATGTGTGTATATGTATATATATATACTTTTAAATAATAAATTTGAATATATATTCAAATATATATTTGAATAAATGAAGACAACAGACACATAGTGATATATATCACGATGAATTCATGGATATTTGTACTATCCTACTCAGAATGGTCCAACACTATTTTATTGTTGAAATGATTCAGGCTTTGGCCATAGGAAGTTCTTTAAGTTAGAATCTATGCATCTTTCATACTCAGATATTATAGAGTTCTTCAAAGTATCTTCTCCATTTGTAGTAAGAGCAAACTGTTTTCTGCTCCACTTTTAGACACAGCTCTAACAAATGTTGGTTCCTGGGCCAGAGAGATGGCTCAGCAGTTAAGAGCACTGACTGCTCTTCCAGAGGTCCTGAGTTCAATTCCCAGCAACCACATGGTGGCTCACAATCATCTGTTTTGGGATCTGATGCTCTCTTCTGGGGTGTCTGAAGACAGCTACAGTGTATTATATAAATAAAATAAATAGATTTGGGGGGGGAGGTTCGAGACAAGAGTTTCTCTGTGTAGCCCTGGCTGTCCTGGAACTCACTCTGTAGACCAGGCTGGCCTTGAACTCAGAAATCCACCTGCCTCTGCCTCCCAAGTGCTGGGATTACAGGCGTGCGCCACCACCGCCCAGCTTAATAAATAGATCTTTTAAAAAAAAAAATGTTGGTTCCTTTATTGGAGAAAGGTGCTAAAAACCAAGATGCGTGTGCAAGGTTATCACACCCGCCTGGCACGTTCCCCAAAGTCTCTCTATACTTACACCCACCAACCACAGAGGAGACAGATTGGCCTCCACACAAATGTTTGGCTTCTTAACTCATGTAGAACTTTTACTGTCCATGATATCACTGTCTGGCATGCTTCTTAGACCTCTGGGAAAGCATATTTGTAGTAGCATGCAACATACAGTTCAACCATGGAGGCCAAGAGCCGTTTATGCCCTTGGAGTTCAGATAGCATTAATTTAATGAAAATCCCCTTCAACCACAGGCTACTTCGAGTTGTTTGGTCCATGAGGGAATCCCTTGAGGAAGGTTACTTTCTACAATCGGGAAACACTTTCATTCGAGTCCAGAGAAGACCTATGGCTAACTGGATTCCCAGCTGTTTAAATAACTTCAGATAAATATTTCCATGTCAGCCAGGAGGTAGTCTCCAGTGCATTCCCACAGAGAGAGCCAACTGGGCCGTCCAATATTTTTGTCAACGGTTGAGATGGAGCTGGAGAAACAAGTCTCTCACATTCTCAGACTCTGCAAAACTGTAAGCTAATGTGTTAGAGATGGAAAGAGAGGCCAGGTAGCCTAACAGGCTCTCACGTAGGTGGGAAGCAAGAAGAAATGTTAACAGGGTCAAAGTAAAGTTGCATAACTAGGCACTGAGAATCATTTGCATACAGGGGAGAATAATCGCTTGGCGCCAACCCATGTGAGAATAGCTGGAGATTTGCCCTGCCTAAAGCGGCACAGGAGCCAGCAGTGCCCAGGGCTGCCAGAGAAGTGAGCCTGCCCAGGCTGGAGCAGAGGGCACGCTGTGCTCGGCTCCCGTACAGTCACCAGCCCCAACGCTGGCTTCACCCGCCGTGCAACTCCAGGATCCGTAGTGTCATCTCTGAGCAGCAGAGCATTTTTACAGGCTTTTAAAGTTTCGACGAAGCTTTCATCTGCATGGTTATGGGGTATAGCTTGATATTCTGGTGCATATTTAATGATCGAAATCAGGGTAATTAGCATACCTATACATCAGTCTTTTGTGTTAAAAGCATTCAAAAGCCTCTCTTGAAGCTGTTTTAAAATGTCTAATAGAATACCTTTACCTATGGTCATCCTCCTGTTTTATATTTTACTGTTACATATTTTATAGCATTATAAAATATGCTAGAACATCCTCCTCCTATCTTGCTGTAATTTTGTATTCCATCCTTCCCTCCCTCTCCCTTGCCCGGCAGACAGTATTATTCTCTGCATTTGACACTTAAGTTCTACATGTAAATGAGAACATGGAAAACTTCCTTTCTTCTAAATACAACATTGTTAACATAAACCTTCTAAAGTATGTGTCTAAAAGAAGACAACTTGAATACTGAATAGAACTATGCAATCGCATAATAAGGGCCTAAATCAGTGGTTCTCAACCTTCCTGACGCTGTGACACTTTAATACAGTTCCTCACGTTGTGGTGACCCACCCAACAACATTATTTCATTGCTACTTCATAGCTGTAATTTTGCTACTATTACAAATCATAATGTAAATATCTGATATGCAGGGTATCTGATACGCAGGGTATCTGATATGCTACCCCTAAGGGGGCATCGACCCACCGGTTAAGAACCATGGGCCTAAAGTAAGTAGGATGGATGGTCCCAAAGCGTGGAAGTGAAGGCAACCAAAAGTGATTACATGTGGTTGGGGACAAGGCGGCTGCCTAGTTTGTGCAACTCCACAAGAAAGGAGTCAGAGCGATGGGAACCAGTTCCGAGGAAGCAGATTGAACTCAAGAACAGGAGGGCACTGCTCAGTAATCAGGAGCACCCGTCACTACCACACACCTCAGGGGTGACAACTTCCCATCATCCCCTCTCCTTGTGCAGTCTCTAGTGGGACCTCCGAGGATGCACAGCTATCCTTGGTAAATGCTGGCAAATGGAGTCATTTTATGAATGTAGCTACCTGTGCGCTGGGAGTATACTTACAGAACTGGTGTGTAAACGGACTTAGATGTAATTTAAGATTCCAGCAAGCAGCTTATGTTTGTCTTTTCTCTCGTTTTCTCCAACCTTTTCAGTTTTCAGAAGAAGTGACTCGAGGACACAAATGGGAAAGTACAAGAACACTCAACCTTCTGTCAAAAGACAAATGGGGCAAAGGGATTAACTATAAAATGAAAAAAAGAATGCCATTTTGTAGAACAGAACTCTAGTCCAGTTGGTGAAGTCACACCGTGTACAGACGCAAGAGCACCTCTTCCAGCTGTGCCCCTCGGTCACTTACCCGGGAACTCCCATCACTGTGGAGTTAAAGAATGCGGCCAGTTTCCCAGTGTGTGTTTTGTTTCCATTTACATCTGTGTATGTTTCCTAGTCTGGGGCCACCTGCCCCTGAACAGCTGGAAGCAGGCGGTATGGTTGACTAACCAAGCCAAAACACTATGGAGCACCAAGCCAAAACACATTAATTTGTGATTCCAATACTTCCAGAGGAGGCTGCTGACCGTGGGAATCATCCTCCTTCAACTTCTGCACAACTCTGTGTTCTAACTCACTAGAGAAAAACTGTGGCCTGTGAAAATGCATCATTGGGTTTTGTTTCGTTTCATTTTGTTTTGTTTTGTTTTGTTAACCATAAAGCTTGTCAATTCATCATTCACCACCCACAACTGTTCTCACAGCTAGCAAGTCGGGTCACGGCAGGACACTACAGTGAAGAAAACTATTACAGCAATCCATCTGGAAGATGCATTTGTAAGTAACTGAATGCTAAAAACACAGGTGCAGTCATTCAGATCTACCATGGGTGTCACACACACACACACACACACACACACACACACTCACACCGCAAGGTTCATATTCTTTTATTTGATTCTTTTTTGAAAGCAATGTGCACTTAGAAAGTGCACATGACTTAATTCTAATTATGAAAACAATATTTTTATAACCATATAAAGAGACCTTTTTTCCTTACATGAAAACTATTAGCCTGTGTTAAATAAAATATTAGCCTTTATTAAAATTTCTTTAAATTAGATCAGACATCTAGGGTGGTCATGATTGATTATAGCCAACTATCTGCTATTTGGAAGTCTGTGGAGGAAAATCGATCCCGCTGAACAGAAGCAGAACCTCATGGCTCTGGGTTTGTGCCATAGTTACTTATTTATTGAACGGATATTCACTGCCTTCTTGCTGTGCCTCTGTCTTCTTGGATTTGAGATCCATGCCTTCCAGCCATGTGGGAGCTCCATCTATAGGACTCAAAGCAGCCCTGCTCAGTTCATCACTCTGCAGTAAGGAAAGCGTTCAACATCTATGTTACCCAACCAAAAGTCACTAGTTACAGGTAACCATCAAGCACTTAAAAGTATAAGTATCACAAATGAGAGGGTAGAGATTTTAATCTTAGTCATTCAGATGGGTGTAAGATGGAATCTCAGGGTTGTTTTGACTTGCATTTCCCCGATGACTAAGGACTTTGAACATTTAGAGATTCCCTTGTCGAGAGTTCTGTGTTTAGCTCTGTAACCATTTTTTTTTTTTTTTTTTTTTTTTTTTTTTTTTTTTGGTTTTTCAAGACAGGGTTTCTCTTTATATCCCTGGCTGTCCTGGAACTCACTCTGTAGACCAGGCTGGCCTCGAACTCAGAAATCCGCCTGCCTCTGCCTCCCAAGGGCTGGGATTAAAGGCGTGCGCCACCGCCGCCCGGCTCTGTAACCATTTTTTAATTGGGTTTTTCAGTGGGTTGGCGTGTAATTTCTTGAGTTCTTTATATATTTTGGATATCAGCCCTCTGTATAATGTAGAAGTGGTAAAGATCTTTTCCCATTCTATAGGCTGTTGCTTTGACTGACTGAGGATGTCTTTTGCCTTATAGAAGCGTTTCAGTTTCATGGGGTCCAGTTTATTAATTGTTGATCTTAATGTCTGAACTGTGGGTGCTCTGTTCAGGCAGTTGTTTCCTGTGCCAGTGTGTTTAAGGTTATTCCCTACTTTGGCTTCTGTCAGATTTAGTGCATCCTGTTTTATGTTTAGGTCTTCGATCTACTTGGACTTGAGTTTTATGCAGGGTGATAAATATGGATCCTTTTGCATTCTTTGACAGGAAGACATCCAGTTTGACCAGCACCATTGGTTGAAGATGCTTTCTTTTTTCCATTGTATAGTCTTGGCTTCTTTGTCAAAAATTAAGTGTCCGTCCATATGTGTGTGGGGTTATTTCTGGGAACAGGACTGCCTTGTCTAGGCTCAATAGAGGAAGATCTTATCACAAATTGTTATGTAGACTGATATCCATGGGAGGCCTCCATTTCTCTGAAGAGAAAAGGAGAGGATGATGGAGGGTGAGGAGGTAAGAGGGAGGGAGGGAAGTTGTGATCAGGAAGTAAAGTAAAAGAATTGATTAATTAAAAAAATTAATGAGGGGTGGGATTGTGCATTTCTGAATTTTACTCATTTAGCCTTGAATAGACACATGGGGGGGAGGGGCACTGAGATGGCTCAATGAGTAACAGTACCTCAGTAGATAGAGCCTGGTGGCCTGACTTTGATGCCCAGTCACATAGTAGGAGATAATTGACTCAGACATGTCGTTTCCTGACCTCCACATACGTACCATACAACATGTGTACACACAAATATTATGAAAAAAATGCAATATGGTTAGTGAGAACCATAGGAGACAGCACAAGTCTGGTGACTGCATTGGTTCTAGAAGACATCATCCTTACATATCAATTTAAATTATGCTTCCAAAGAAAGTCAATGTAAAGAAGTATCAAATATGATGGGACTCCCATCAGGGTGGCTCCTACATTGTCTCCTATCCAAATGTGTGCTTCTGGCTAAAACCTGTCCTTGCCCTATTCCACTGCGTATCCTGAAGTGTTTTCTCAAGGTCACACTTAACTTGGTTTTCTATATATAACTGGCTATTTTAAAACTGGGAAGGGAAAGAAAGTGGGACATCCCAGTGAGCGAAGATGCTTGCTGCCAAGCTTGACAACCCGCGTTCAGTCCTCGGAATGCACGTGGTGGCGGACGAGAGATCTGTGACTCCCACAAGTTGTCTTCTGACTTCCACATGAGCACTGTGAGGTACACACACATACACTCCCACTAAAAATGTAATAAGATTATTAGCAACCAGGTAGAAGGGATAGGAGTGATATAGTTCTTGTCTAGCACGCAGGGGGAGGGGAGAACAAATAATGTTAGCTCTTATAAATCAAAGTCTGTTAGCCCCTTTAGTCTTGTGTCCCTCTGACATTTTAATAATCATACTTCATGCAAATGCTTCATCTGTGAGTGAAGCCAGGGGAGACTTTGCAAATGCTCGCCTTGGACTACAGAGCCCGCTGGGTTCCTGGGTGGGAGCAGCTTGTGGGCAGAGCTTGACTTGCATCTGTATTGTGGTGTAACACTGTTCCAAAGTGTCCCGTGGAGACCCCTGGGCCAGCCTGCACCTTCCACGACATCCAGTGGAGCCTAGAGGGTTAACCAGATTTTATTGCAAGTGCCATTATTGACCATAATCTTAGAGATCATTCCTGCCACTCATAATTGGCATTATTTGTATGCAAGCTATGCCATGCCTTTTAAATCACACGCATGTTTATTGCAGTGACTCTAAAAGCATAAGCTAGTAATTTCTAACCTTTTAGAATTAAAACAACATCAATAGCTTTATCTTGACCAGAAACCTGCTCAAATGAAGTGCTGTGTGACATCAGACATTCTCTTGTATTAGGTCAAAGACAAAGCTCCTTCTCCCATCTCCTAAAGAACAAAGTAATCGTGTATAATGAAAAACAGCAAGAGTTAGAACCCCCAGGCAGGATTTTCAGTGTGGCCATTGGGACTTCTTAGTCCTGCTGTGATGGCCACTATTAAATCCACATGCCTCATTCAAGCAGATAAAGACCCCACGTGCACACTCACAATACAAACCGCATTTAGGGTTTCCATTAGAAACCACTGAGTTGACTTTGGGATAGAATAGAGAGGGGCAGGCCGTATTTTAACGACCTCACACGGGTCTCTGAAAACATATTGTTTTTAAATTGTTGCCTTGGAAACATGAGTTGGGGAGGATCCCAGGGGAGGAGGGAAGGGTTGATTGTTAAGCTAGGAACAAACAGATTGGGCAACATTCTCTGCTCTCTCCACTCTTCCCTTTGGAGCATGTGACAACAACAAAGAAGGAGCCCAGAGGACTGTGAGTGACCCAGACCTGGCATGTGCTGCTGCAGGGAGGGTGTCAGCAGCCATAGATGTGATCACAGCACCCGGGTCGTGACCAGGAATTCCCTGCCTGTCTTTAAGGTCAACTGTGCTTTGATCGCTGCGACCATACCTCCTCTTCCCTCTCCAAGATAGTGCAAGGGTTAATGGGTTGGCTGCTAACAAGAAAGATAAAGGAGAGACCCAGCCTGACTGTGAGGTGGACTTCAAAGACCTCAGAGAGAACATGTCTACCATGGAGAAGATTTTGAAACAGCCTGTTTTCTTATTTGGTGAATTGTTGAAAGTCAGAAAAATTTAAGAGTCTATGAGGTAAGATTGGTACTCAAGGAAAAGATAAGCCAACTGCTGGTTGACCTCTGACTCCTGCTGAACTTTTTTTTTTTTTTTTTTGGACTTGGGTTTTTCGAGGCAGGGTTTCTCTGTATAGCCCTAGCTGTCCTGGAACTCACTCTGTAGACCAGGCTGGCCTCGAACTCAGAAATCCGCCTGCCTCTGCCTCCCAGAGTGCTGGGATTACAGGTGTGCGCCACCACTGCCTGGCTCCCTGCTGAACTTTTACATCCCTCGCCTTCAACTTAGAAATATACTTAGGATGGCTGTGAGAATTGATCATTGTTCAGCTAATAAGCAGGTTGATTTTTTTTTTCTTTTGTGTCTGTGTATGCAGTATGGTACAGTTTACAGATATGTGTGCATGTTCATGTGAGAGACAGATATTGACACAAGTGTACGGGTATGCAAGCATAGGTGTGCATGTGTGTGGAAGACAGAGATTGATTCATGTGTATGGGTATGCAATTGCATGTGTGCATGTAGAAGGCAAAGATTGACTTGAGATAGTTTTTGCTTTCGCTCTCCACTTCAGTTATGGAAGCAAGGTTTCTTGCTAAAGCCAAGGCTTGCCCATTTGAGAAGTCTAGCTTGTCCCAGGGAGCTCCTGATTTTAGAAGTAAGTAAACTGCCACAGCCATTTAGCTTCTGAATTGATAACTGGAGGGCCAAATCCCACTCTTGAGTGTAAATGACAAGCACTTTCTCTCCTGAGCCATCTCCGTGGATCCATAAGTGGGCTTTTAATTGCATTTGTTGTTTCTTCTTACCCAGTTAAGACTACATCTGATTTTTTTCCAGATGCTATTAAATTTTATAAAAGGTAGAAGGTAAATGATAGGGACTGGCGATATAGCTGTGATATTGTGCTTCTGAGCATGTCTTAAGCCTCGGCACTCTAAAGACAATAAAAAAAATTAAAAATAGAAGGTTTACTGAGAATCCCAAACCCCGCAGGGCTGAAAGCCATGCCACTGATTTCACAGCCATTATACTTCGAAAACACACACACCATTTATTTCACCTACGACACAAGGAAACTAGACGTATAGTACTTTCCAATACAGATGGTATATTTTCAATAATGCATACAAGGAAAATGTGCCAAAATTTCCCCAGATTCTCCATTTATTTAGAAGCCACACATTATTTGTTGTGCTATACCAAGGGTGGCCGTTCCTTCAGAACACAATATCCTTTCTATGAGATAGTATCAAATTCTTTTCTCGTTCACGAGTCATCTCTCAAAATTATGTGGACGCTCTGAGCCAGGGGCTCAGTAAACAGGCCAAATCCAGCACAGCACATGTTCTTGTGAAGGTCTAGTGAGGCACAACCGTGCTATAGTGACAGCCCCTCCCCCCTCTCTGCAGTAGCTGAGTTGTCGAAAAGTGACAGACACTAGGAACCCTGCGGCAAACTTTGTCTTTGCCAACCTGCTCCAAGCTAAAACTAGGATGACTTGTGTATATTTTCTCATTCATGGAGGCAGAGTCTACCAAGACTGCTCCCCCCCCCAGTATCTCCCCTTTTCAGAAAAAGAAAAAGAAAGAAGTTCCTAAATTTAAAAACTTAACACAGTTGTAAACATAAGCCAAACATTATCAATAGGAAAATAGCCCAGAAATATATGGTACCTGCTTAAAAATTATACAAGGAAAAAGAAACAGCCTTCCTGTATAGCTCAGACCCAAGACATGGTAAAGCCAGCAACAGGGCCTGGGGAGATCACATGGCTATCTAAAGAGAATAGGTATCCTCTACACCCTCTAACTATTCTCCTGCCTGAGTGGGGCCCTGCATAACCAGATTGCCCTTCTTCTCAAGAGATAGGGGTCGTTCACATTTTCATGAAAATAGCCCCCCTTGACAAGTACAGGAGCTACTCAGTATCGCTTGTAAATCACGGCGTGGCCCAAGGAAAACACACCTGAGAGTGAGCTTTACGCTGCTCTGTAGTTACAGCTATTAGGAAGATGTCAAAGTAGCACCAAGAATGCAGAATGAGCTTCAGGAACGTTGCGAACAGACTATAGGATTCTGAGCAGAGCCAAGAGGACGGCGAGAGGACGGCCATGAGCCAGACAGAGGTGATAAGAAAGTGGTAGCTGCCGAGTCCCTCCAACCACAGACCAAGATGCCTGCCCCCGGGTCCGACAGCATGCAGAAGGCCCGGTGCGGCTTGCCGGCCCCCAAACAACATCTCCCATTCACAGCCTTTCCTTGTCTCCCTAGAGAACAGACTCCTGTCTTCATCACCACCATTCGCCAAGGCCTCAACAGGGCTCAGAACTTTCTCCCCACTCACATGATTGTTTCCCAGGTCAGCTGTAGCTAGGAACCGTTTGCTAGATGAACTGACAAAGGCGATTTGAGGACAGGGACGTGAGGGCACGCTGAGCTTAAATGTAGAGGTCAAGGCACCGTGGTGCACATCCACCCACTACCCGTGTGGCTTCAGACAAACGATTTCTCCGGCTTTAGTTTCTTCATCAGGAAGAAGACAGTCTCTGCTTCACGGGATTCTTGCTCAAGACAAGCCACTTAGCATGGCTCCTGGTACACAGAGCGTGCTCAGGAGTGTAAGTGGCTACAACAATAGGTGTAGCTGCTTTTATGTTTAGTATTGTTAGCCTGAAGAAGTACAGACTTGAAAGCTGGAGAATGAAGAGTCTATAGAAGAGAAGAAAAATCCAGGATGCATTGTTTGGTGTTCAGATTGCCCCAGCTGCATCTGCTAAGGTGCCCATGTAGTGTCCCTGTCAGAAAAAGAGTGTCCATTATCCACTTGAGCTGAAGATACATGCTGAATCCAGTCAGGAGAAGGGGGTGCGGGGGTCTTAGTCAGGTTTTCTATTCCTGCACAAAGCATCACAGCCAAGAAGCAAGTTGGGGAGAAAAGGGTTTATTCAGCTTACACTTCCACATTGCTATTCATCACCAAAGGAAGTCAGAACTGGAACTCAAACAGGTCAGGAAGCAGGAGCTGATGCAGAGGCCATGGAGGGATGTCCCTTACTGGCTTGCTTCCCCTGCCTTGCTCAGCTTGCTTTCTTATAGAACCCAGGACTACCAGCCTAGGGATGGCACCACCCACAAGGGGCCCTCCCCCCTTGATCACTAATTGAGAAAATGCCTTACAGCTGGATCTCATGGAGGCATTTCCTCAAGGGAGGCTCCTTTCTCTGTGATAACTCCAGTTTGAGTCAAGTTGACACACAAAACCAGCCAGTACAGGGGGGGAAAGAACTAGTGTCTGCTCACCAGTTAGGAGACTTCCTTGTCACACATGGAAATTAAAAGCCTGCACAGCAGTAGCACGAAGGACACTGAAGGCAGGCTGCCGTTGTTACCCGGGCTTCCCCCAAGACAGCAAAGCCCATGGGCCAGTACAAAAAGCAGAGCTAAAGCACTCCAGAGATGGTTACAGAGAACAGCATTTGCTCATTGCATGTGAACGGCTACTTGTATACCGGAAGCCTATCGCCCCTGATGGCTTAGCACATTCTCTCAGACTGGATGGGGGGCCAGGCAGAGGCAGGTCAATGGAGGCATGGAGAGTGCAGACTGCAGGCCAGCCACCAGCGGCTCACACTGCATCAGAATCCAGCTTTCTGACTTCTGGGGCACAGTGCGCCATGCTTCTTATTTAGAAGCGCGGTGTGCCAAGTAGGCTGGCAGCCAGGTCATGCCTGCACTTTCTCTGACGGCAGATGTCTTCTGGATGAAGATCAGCTTTGACCCAAGGCGGAATCCAGTATTCTGTCTTAGCAGGCATTGAAAACCAAATAGAGAAATCTTTTAGATTGGTTTAGATGAACTGTGTCTAAATACATACCTTATGTTTATTTCTGCGAGGATGTATATTCTTGCCGTAGCTTAAATATGTGATGAAATACTCCAGGCAGCCAAAGCGAGAGAAAAGAGATGGGTCATTAACAGAATCATAAACACAAGTGAAGAATTATGCGGAGAGGACTCCTCCTAATTGAGGAAACCTAATAGTGAGAATCATTTTATGGCATTTGTTTTTATTGATACACCAAACGTAATGACATTTACCCTCATTTTTTTCCCATTGGAAAACAAATCATGCTGCTAAGTGAGTAACTAAAAACAGTACATGAATTTCAATATCTGAAAGAAACTTGGCAAGAGTGAGGAGCGAAATGAACTTCTTGCTTGAAAACCTTCAGGAGGAAACTGATGTTCAACCCAGCATCTTTAATGCACGCATCAGGGGTAAGAGCAAAAAAGCTTTCAGCTCCTTATGATCTAAGGGCGTCATCCTCTTTCCACTCCTGTTCGTAAGACTTCATGGGTACAGCTTCTGACATTTCTAAGAGAAACTATCTTACCATGAGCTCCTTGTTCCTCTACAAGCTTTCTGTCCCCTCTTCCAAAATGATCCCTGAGTCTTAAGTGCAAGAGCTGTGTGTTTAGGTTACTGCTTGGGACTGGCACCCACAACACTGCATTTCGATCGGTTGTGGTTTTCTACAATGGTCTCCATCTGTTGCAAAGAGAAATGTCCCTGATGACGAGTGAGGGTTATACTCATAACTGACGATCCGGAGCTAAGAGCCCCGATTGAGCAAGAACACGTGACCTTTGTCTTTCAGGGTCTGAGTTGTCTCACTGATGTGATCTTCTCCAGCTGCATCCAGCTGCCTGCATGGTTAAGGATTTCATTTTTCTTAACAGCTGAACAGCATTCCATAGTGTGTGTTACCACTTTTTCATTGTCCTCTCATCAACGGAAGGACAATGACATTGTTTCCACTTCTCAGCCTATTGCCACCAGAGCAGCAATGACGTGGCCGGGTGAAGATCCGTGGAGTAGATTGTTGAGTCCCATCGGCAGATGCCAAAGCCCGGCGTAACAGGTCCTATGGGAGATTTCCTTTTAGAATTTTACGATTCTCCACACTGATTTGCAGAAAGGCTGGACAGTTGGCAGTCCCAGGAGCAGTGGATGGGATCTCCCTCCAGCACTTGGTGCCCCATGTTGGCTGAGTGCTGCCATTCTGACTGGGGTAAAATAAAGCCTTAAAGTTATTTTGATTTTCATTTCCTTAATCACCAGGAACAATGAACATTTTTTTTTTAGATATTTCTTACATGGTTTTTTTCTGCTTTCTTACAATTCTCTGCTCAGGTCCCAGGCTCCTTTTTGGAATAGATCACTGATGGTTTTGACTCTGATTTTTGAGTTCCTTATATCTCCTGGATATTAATTTTTACTTAGACATGTAGCTGAGAGATTCTCTCACACTCTGTGGCTTCCTCTCCACTTGGTTGCTTCCTTAGCTGTGCAGAGGCTATTTAGTTTTATGAAGTTCTAGCTATCAATTCTTGAACTTAATTCTTCAAATGCAGTCCTTTTGAAAAGTTCTTCCTATACCTATATCTGCCACATTCCACTCCCTGGTCCCCATAGAGTTTGTTCAAACACATGAATCTATGAAGTCTATGGGGGTCATACCTCAGCATAATGCAAAATACATTTTCTTTTCTTTTTTCCTTTTTTTTTTTTTTTTTTTTGGTTGAGTCAAGGTTTCTCTACTGCCCTGGAACTCACTCTGTAGACACGGCTGGCGAACTCAGATATCCACCTGCCTCTGCCTCCCAAGTGCTGGGATTAAAGGCTTGGCCACCACTGCCCGGTTGCAAAATACATTTTATCCAACTTCAAAAATCTCCATAGTCTATCACAGTCTCATCAATGTTTAAAACTCAGTAGGTATGTCTCTTCTGAGACTTATGCAATCTCTTAACTGTAATCTCTATAAAATCAAAAAAACAGATCATATACTTCCAACGTATCAGGACACAGGATATACATTCCAAAATGCCATACTGGACCAAAGCAAGACCAAAAACAAGCTGGGAAAACTCCAAACTCTGCATCTCCATGTCTGATGTCCAGTTTCGATGACTACAATGCACTTTTTTTTTTTTTTCCGAGACAGGGTTCTAGCTGTCCTGGAACTCATCCTGTAGACCAGGCTGGCCTCGAACTCAGAAATCTGCCTGCCTCTGCCTCCCAAGTGCTGGGATTAAAGCCGTGCGCCACCTCTGCCCGGCTACAACGCACTTCTCTTGGGCTGATTCCACTCCCTGTTAGCGGCTTTCCTCCACAGGTATCCTTTGGCTCTGGCATCTCTAACATCTTCGGGTCTCCAAGGCAACATCAACTTTAAAGGTTCTTGTTCCAGTGTCTGGGCTCCTCTGAAGGGCTGGTGTCACTTGGAGCTCTGCCCTCTGTAGCACTCTAAGCTCTGGTTGACTCCACTCCACCGTTGCTGCTGTTCTTAGAGTTACCCATGGTACTGGCATCTCCAATTCGATGAAGTCTTCTATTATAAGTAGGCCTCTCCTAGGCTCCCTTTATGGTGCCAAGCCTCAACTTCTTTACATGACCCTTTCAGTCCTGGGCCTTCAACTGCAACTCAGGCTGCACCTTCACTAATGGCCTGCTTTGGGCTCTCACAATGTCAAGCCTCAGCTGCTCTCTATGACCCCTTCATGCCTTCAAAACAAGAACCACATGGGTGATTATTACACATTAACAAGTTCAGCTGCAACATAAGATAGTCTTGGCTATCTCTGGAACACAGCTTCTTTGTGCTCTCAGAAAACACTTCCCAGAAGATTTTACCTCAGTGATGCTGGTCTGTTCTTAATCACTGCTAATTTCTTAGCTCCAGCTAACCGCATCAATTATCCCAATAGTCCCTTCTATCCCTGACTTTAAAGCTAGAGCCATGTGGCTGAAGCTGCTGAGCTCTGCTGCATGCTGGAGCTGGAATATGCCTCCCTTGTTCTATTACATCAGCAGCAGCTTTCTGTTTTCCAACTCCTTCCCTGACTAAGCTTAGCTGTTCTGGAATTTGCTCTGTAGATTGACCTTGAACTCAGATATCTGCATGTCTCTGTCTCCTGAATTCTGGGATTAAAGGTGTGGACCACTAGGCCTGGACCTAAGCTTTTCATTATATCTCTTAATCAAGTTGAAAACAGAATAGCCACCACAATCCATCACTTGTCAATTTGATACATAATCTTATCTCCTCATATCCAAGTGAAAACAATAACCTTGTCAAGATAACACTTAACAAGATATAATTCTCCCTCGTACAGCTGCAAATGCATACTATAGCTGGGTGGGATCTTGCCCCAAGGTCACCACTCCCTTGGGTTTATCACCTTGAACTTAGGATTAAGCTTGATTCTGCTTCCTGGTGTCTCTTAATTCTTTCGTATTTTTCCCCAAAGCTGGCTACATTTGCTTAAAATGTTCTTCATGAGAGCAAACCGCAGCACAGAGTCTGAACTAGGCTGTTATGAGACCTCTTATCATCAAGGTGGGAAGGAAACATGGCAGCATCCAGGCAGGCCTGGTGCTGGAGGAGCTGAGAGGTCTACATCTTGTTCCAAAGGCAGCCAGGAGAAGGCATCCTCAAGGAGCTAGGAGGAAGCTGTCTTCTGCAATGGGTAGAGCCTGAGCACCGGAGACCTCCAAAGCCCACTCCCACAGTGTCACACTTCCTCCAACAAGGCCACACCTCCGAACAGTAGCACTCTCTATGGACCAAGCATATTCAAACCACCACCCTTCCTGAAGTCATTCTTCACAGAAATAGAAAAAAAAAACTATAATAAAATTTATATGGAACAATCCTCAGCAAATGAACAATGATGGAGGGATTCCTATCTCAGATCTTAAGATCTATTATAAAAACATGGTATTATAAACAACATGATACTGGAACCAAAACAGATGTGTACACCAATGGAAAAAAAACCTGAAAGCCCCAAACATGAGTGCACACAGTTTCAGACACTTGATACGTGTGACAAAGATGCCAAGAACATAAGCTAGAGAAAAGAGAGACGCTTCAACAAATGGTGCTGAGAAAACTGGATGTCCACATGCAGAAGAATGAAAAATTTCAACTTCTTAAACAATGGGGGGCCTAGATAACATTTGCCCCAAATAACAAAAAAAAAGTAACAATGTCTGGTACTAAGCAAATAGTAACACCCAAACTAATCTAATGCTAAATCCTGCAAGGAGTGATCAGTAACAGGAATTCTAGTTGACTGGACAGGAAGCCAACTCTGTCACAAAGAGCTTGGCTAGTATATGCAAGGTTCTGGGTTCAATTCCCAGCACTGGAGAAAATAATTTAGAGAGACTCTAATGTGGCCACAAGCAATGAAAAGGCTGCATTTCTCTGCTTTCTGGGTAGAAGCTGCCCCGTTTCCAGAAACCACTTCCAGAAACCACAAATGCAAAGCCAAAAAGGAGCTAAACACCATTTCCCATAAGAACTTTTGATGCAACTGGAGTCACACAGCATTCTGGAAATCATTAATGCATAGTGTATAGTCCTCAAAACTGAATTTGAGTCACATGAAAGCCAAGGCCAAGTTGGAGGAGAAATGGAAGTCTGGAGAAATTCTCGATTAGCTCGTCTGTTTAAGGTGACCTCAGTGGAGCAGATGGAGTTTGCTTATGCATACTCTGCTGAGCTGGGTA
This sequence comes from Apodemus agrarius, assembly GCA_964023405.1. Lineage (NCBI taxonomy): Eukaryota > Metazoa > Chordata > Mammalia > Rodentia > Muridae > Apodemus > Apodemus agrarius. The sequence goes on along the minus strand of OZ030011.1, from coordinate 92,968,226 downwards.
AAGGAAAAAAGACACAAATCCATGTAGAGACATCATTGTGGGCTGCTCGGCCTTCCTACTATACATTTCTCTTTCAAAGAGAGAGAAAAAAAAAAAAACACTTTAAATAGGAATACCCAAACGGATAAAATAAAATCTTCCAGTGGCCTATTGCCATGATCAGTAAATAACAGAAACTGATTCCAACTTGTTGATTCCTGATGTGACATTCACTGAAAGAACTCAAGATCCATCTGAGGTTAACCAAACCAAACAGAGTAAAGCAATGCTGCCCCATACTAGTTCTAACCAATCTGCAGTCCATCAGCAGTTCCTAAGATTTTTAAGCTGCCTAACGCTGGGCGGTAGAAATGGGGTAAAGAACAGCGAAGTGAGTGCCTGTTCTTCAACTATTCCTAACACGGGAGAGTCGGGAGTCGGAACACCACACACAGGGTTAACTTCTTCTTTGGAAGCACAGAAGTAAGCCAAGCACTCTGGCTCTGTTAGGAAAGACTGCAGGGAAGAGGTCCATAGACAAGGGACAAATGGAAGGGAGACAAATTTGCAAACAAAATCAGAAACTAATCTCAAGCAATAGGATCATGTTTTTGTCTGTCTGTTCCCCTGGTCCACGAAAAACATGACGTGCTTTAAACATGACAGCGTGTGAGCCAGGATACACAGAAACATAGAATGTGGGTGCGTCTCTCATGAATTATGGTTCTACAGAAAATAAAGCTCAGGACCCTGGGCTCCTAGCTCCTAAGCTATGGAGTTAGAGTTTAAAAGATTCTAGGGAACCTCTTAATATTTAGATATAGAAATATCTAAGTATATAGAATTTTAGATATGGAAAAACAAAAGTCCAAATTCATTGAAGAATCAGACAAATACTGTCTATTCTTACCTGATATGCAAAGATGTTAACAGTAAAAATCCTCAGCAAATGAACAATTATGGCAGGATTACTATCTCAGATCTAAAGATCTATTATAAAAACTTGGTATTAAAAACATGATACTGTCACCAAAACAGATATGTACAGATAAGGAATTGTTAGAAAAACGTGTATGACTTATTTTGATTTTATGTGTATGAGTGTTTACCTCTGTGTGTATGTGTGTTTGTGTGTGTACCGTGTGTGTGTGTGTGTGTGTGTGTGTGTGTGTACCATGTGCATGCATGGTACTCACAAAGATCGGGAGATAGTGTCACATCCCCTGGAACTGGTCTAACAAGATGGCTGTGAGCTGCTATGTGGGTGCTGGAGACAGAACCTCTGGGAAAACAAAACAAAACACAAAAAGCAAAACAACAAACAGGTTGTCTGCCAAAGCAGTAGACTTAACCACTGAACCACTGAGCTCTCCAGCCTCTGGAATTGTGCTAAAACACCATCCAACTTGGAACTGAGAAAGCGTGTGTCCTGACAACTAAAAAAATGTGGTATTCTGAAGATTAAAATACAGATATCAACCGGGCGGTGGTGGCGCACGCCTTTAATCCCAGCACTTGGGAGGCAGAGGCAGGCGGATTTCTGAGTTCGAGGCCAGCCTGGTCTACAGAGTGAGTTCCAGGACAGCCAGGGCTACACAGAGAAACCCTGTCTCGAAAAACCAAAAAAAAAAAAAAAAAAACAAATATCAATGTGGATTTTAAAAGCAGATGTGCATGTTGGGCAGATGCACGGGTACACACACATCTAAAGAGAAAGAAAAGAACTCAGCAGGACATAGCTCAAGACTTGTGTGGGCGTGCTTTGTTTCTAAGAGCACATACCTCAGAAAAATGTCAAGACGTGGCCTTGATGGTTTGAAAACTATATAGCCCTCTCAAAGCAAAGAATAACTTTATGAATCCATACTTATATTTTAAATCCTACTAAATGTGTAGATTCTAGTATAAGAAATTTACAGTAAAATGCTTCAGTTTTTCAGTCTTATGTGTTTTGTGCTCTTTTCTGTGATGACAGATGTGATAACATGTTGTTTCTTTGTGTGGGCACTCGCATGTGCGCAAGTGTGCACACACACACATATACACACACATACCTGTGTGGCATGTGCATGAGTTCACATGTGTGTGTTACATATGTGTGAGTGTGTATGGAGGCCGAAATCCAATCTTGCTGCTATTCCTCAAAACAGCATTCATCTTGCTTTTTAAAAAGAACCTCTCCGCCGGGCGGTGGTGGCGCACACCTGTAATCCCAGCACTTGGGAGGCAGAGGCAGGCGGATTTCTGAGTTCGAGGCCAGCCTGGTCTACAGAGTGAGTTCCAGGACAGCCAGGGCTACACAGAGAAACCCTATCTCGGAAAAACCAAAAAAAAAAAAAAAAAAAAAAAAAAGAACCTCTCAGTGTATGTAGCTCGCCAAACAAGCTAGACAAGCTAATCAGAGGGTCCCAAGGATCTACCTGTCTCCAGCTCCCCTGCACAGCGATGAGACCTGCATGTAACTCCACCCAACTATCATGTGGGTTCTGGGAATCAAACTCAGGTCATGGTGCTTGTGTGGCAAGCACTTTATAGAGGGAGCTAGCTCCCCAGACTAACATAATTATGTTGGTGATGATGGTGGTGGTGATGGTAGTGGTGGGGTGTTGTTGGTAATGTGACACACCTACTGTGTGTCAGCCATAGATCTAGAACTTGGGCCCCTACTGTGTGTCAGATCTAGTTGGCAATATAGCAGCAATCCTAGCAGAGCAAAGCTATCTTAGACCTCAGTGGTTAAGAGTCCTCAATTTCAGCCGGGCGTGGTGGCGCACGCCTTTAATCCCAGCACTTGGGAGGCAGAGGCAGGCGGATTTCTGAGTTCGAGGCCAGCCTGGTCTACAGAGTGAGTTCCAGGACAGCCAGGGCTATACAGAGAAACCCTGTCTCGAAAAACCAAAAAAAAAAAAAAAAAAAAAAGAGTCCTCAATTTCTTGATGTATTTAAATGATTCTTCTTTTTCTCAAAAAAATAAGACTCCTCACAGCATTGAAACAAACCCTGGTTGCTGCTAGGTTCTTGTGAGTAAGTTGATCATGATGTAAGCTGTCAGTGTTCAGAGATAATGTCACAGTAACAGAACGGGTTTAATCAGCACATTTAAGTAGAAAGCTGGGAAAGAATGAGGACAAGATTGCCCTGTAGACAGAATGTTAGCTATTGTTTTCCTGATTAGAAGGCAGAGCGCTGCCAGCAGGGACTGCGAGGATTCTCCAGAGTCTGAAGTGGCAGAGGATGGAGTGCAGGAATGTTTGCAAAGGGAAGCAATTCAGTTTATTCCCCCATCGCTCTTCCCCCCCCCCGTCTCTTCCCCCTCCCATGGTGTGTGTGTGTGTCTGTGTGTGTGTGTGTGTGTGTCTGTGTGTGTGTCTCACTCTCTCTCAGTCTCTGATTCTCTGTCTCTCTGCGTACCTGTCTCTCCATCTGTACCTCTTTCTCTGTCTGTTTCTCTCTGTCTCCTCTCTCCTCTCTGTGTCTCTGTCTCTCTATGTCTCTCCTCTCTCTGTCTCTCTCTATGTCTATCTGTCTCTGTGTATCTCTCCTCTCTGTCTCTCTCTGTCTCTCTGTCTCTCTCCTCTCTCTGTCTTTCTATCTGTCTCTCTATCTGTCTCTCTGTCTCTGTCTGTCTCTCTTGCCCATCCCAACCTCTCCATTTACACATATGACACACATTACACACAGTCTGACTCTGGCATCGCCCTCTGGGCTCTGAGCCCTCCCGTGTATCACCTGTGGACCCCTGTATGGGCTCTTCCTTTGACTGCTCTCTAATCTTAACTGCTTTAGAGACTTCAGACCAACTCTCCAGAAAGTTAAGACAGACGATTTCATCATATAAAGACTTCTTTTTGTTGTTTTATCACTTGCTAATGACTACAGCTTAAATCTTTTTTTTTTTTTCCACAAAAGCCGTGTGGTTCAAATTCAGCGGGTCACTTTTGTGGGGAAACAAAAGGGATAGCCCCCATTCTGTTTGCTCCTAACTAGCCCTTCTTCTGTCACAATTAATTTACTCGACAAGACTCGACTTAGCAGTGCTGTCCTGTGGGTCCTCTCTCCCACCGCCTCGAATTTGTTGGGACCTCAAGAAAGGAAACCCTGACCTTTTCCTAATCACACAACTAAGAATGTGCACTCCTAGTCCACTGGAGGATCTGCAGCTCAGCCCCTCCCCCAAGGGCGAGGTGGGGTGAAGGGGTGCTGTCCTCAGCCTGCTCTCTGCACTAGCTCATTTGTGAAAGGAGAAATATTTTGTTGTTAGCTTCCAAAGAACGTGCACAGCTTAATTTGAGGAATGTCTAGAGTAACTATTTAACCAGTACAGAAGAAGTTAGTTTCAACCTGCTAAAAATGGCCACCTACATAGCTACATAGCTAGATCCAGGACAGCCAGGGAGTGAGGACTTGTCTAAAAAAAAAACAAAAGAAGCCGGGCGTGGTGGCGCACGCCTGTAATCCCAGCACTTGGGAGGCAGAGGCAGGCGGATTTCTGAGTTCGAGGCCAGCCTGGTCTACAGAGTGAGTTCCAGGACAGCCAGGGCTACACAGAGAAACCCTGTCTCAAAAAAAACAAAAACAAAAAAAAAAAAAAAAAAAACAAAAAAAAAAAAAAAAAAAAAAAAAAAAAAAAAAAAAAAAAAAAAAGCAAAAGCAAAAAAACAAAAAAACAAAAACAGAAAAAAGCACTCAAAATTCATAATCATTCCAAATTATAATAATTAGAAATTATATACCTAACTCATAAAACAAAAATTAAGCCATCTTATCTTAAAGTAAGCAGTGTCTAGTCATTAAGTCTGTGTTTTAGATTTATATTAGAAAATTCAGGCATGCTATTAGGTCAAGTAATGATTTTTATCAGTAACTATCTTTCAAATCATAAACTAGCATTATTATGAAAACATGATAATGAAAAATTAGCACTCATCACAGTGAAAGAGTCCTTCCAAATGAATCTATGGCTTGCTTATGCAGACTTGTATCTAGTTTTTAGTGATGGTTTTATTTGTCCCAATCAAGCAAATAATTCTCATGGAACTTCCTTAATTTCTGTATATGTTTCTTCCTGCTTTTTTTCTTATTCCAGATCAGAAATAGAAGTAAATTGGTAGAAGTCTCCAGAAACAATTCTGTACAGCTAAGTGAGAAAGGGAAAAATGGGAAAAACCAAAGTGAATCTGAGGAAGAACAAATGAATCTTGTAATCAAAAAAGTGAAAAGCTTTTTATTAGGTTTCTTTTTAAATGAAGATAAGTTTTGTCATTTTTTTTAAAGGCAAAATGTACTCAGAGCAAATGTGATACAAACCTTTGGTCCCAGTTCTTGGGAGGCAAAGGCCAGCCTGGTCTACATAGCTAGATCCTGGCCAGCCAGGGAGTGAGAATGTGTCTAAAAAACAAAAACAAGCCGGGCGGTGGTGGCACAGGCCTTTAATCCCAGCACTTGAGAGGCAGAGGCAGGCAGATTTCTGAGTTCGAGGCCAGTCTGGTCTAGAGAGTGAGTTCCAGGACAGCCAGGGCTACACAGAAAAACCCTGTCTCGAAAAACCAAAAAAAAAAAAACAAAAACAAAAACAAAAACAAAAACAAAAACAAAAAAACCAAAGCAGGAAAAAGTACTCAAAATTCACAACCATTCCAAATTATAATAACTAGAAATTATATACCTAACTCAGAAAACAAAAATTAAACCATTTTATCTTAAAAGTCTTTAAGGAGAGTATTCTCAAAGTGTTTTCAATTCAATATTTGGTAGTAGTAAATCCTAAAATTCAGTTAAAATTCAAAACAAATGAACTTAATTACTGTTACTTTAAGAAATGTTCAACACATTAATGTCAAGATTCATTAATCTTCTTTGGTGAGAAAGATGACATAAGAGCAAAACTCGCCAAATTTTGGTCAGTATCAAATACTGTCATGAGATGGTCTTAAAATTTTGATTTTTTTTATTATTATTGAGTATTTCTTTCTTTCTTCTTTTTTTTTGTTTTCCCCGAGACAGGGTTTCTCTGTATAGCCCTGGCTGTCCTGGAACTCACGCTGTAGACCAGGCTGGCCTTGAACTCAGAAATCTGCCTGCCTCTGCCTCCCAAGTGCTGGGATTAAAGGCACGCGCCGCCACCGCCCGGCTATTATTGAGTATTTCAAGTTGCTGATTAGCTGTCTGTGACTGGAAAAGAAACTTTGAATCAGTATTCATTGTAAGGCATTTTAGAAGAGACTTGCTTTGAACACCAGAGAACTATTAGTTAAAGGTAAATAACACCAGCAGCGCAGGCAGGTTCAGTACCTCAGGAGATGAGGTAAACCTTCATTCCCACAGTCGTTTCCACAGTCAATGCTTAGTAGTCTCTGTGTGGACTCCTGGACAAGGGAGGCAACCATTACAGCTTGCGGTCAGTCAGTTCAGTAACCTGTGGAGCTCTTATGCTTTAAGAGACCCTCCAGGGCCCAAGTTCTTTTTCCAATGTCAATGTTTCTAGAAATCATATTAGCATGTTATAGTTCAAGTTTTCACAGTAAGAAGAAATCAGAGGCTGGGGGGATGGCTCAGTGGGTAAAGAGCTGTTTATACAAGCATGAAGACCCAAGTTCAGGTCCCCAGTACTCATCTATCAATAATGATGATGATGATGATATGATGATGATGATGATGATGATGATGATGATGATGATGATACTACACTGAATACCAATAACCCTAGCCCTGGGGATACATAGGCAGGCAGAGGGCTGAGGCTCACTGTACAGCCAGCCAGTGAAAGACTCTGCTTCAAAATATGAGTTTGAGAGCAGCTGAGGAGGATGCTTGGCATTTGGCATTATCCTCTGGCCTCCACATGTAAACACGCATGCATGCATGCACACACATTTGTACACATGAGCACGCAGAGAAGAAACCAGGCAGAAGTGAGCTTTGAGGAAGAACCAGCTGAGACGAATGCCCCGGGAGCGCTGACTTCCTTTTGATCTGTTCGTGAGTTAGTCTGAAGGACTTGGCTAAACCAGGCTCCTAGGACTGTTTGGATGGAGAAGTGTTTTGGGAATCTCTGTAGATGCAAGCCTATTCTGCAGATGCAAGCCTATTCTGCAGATGCAAGCCTATTCTGCAGACGCAAGCCTATTCTGCAGATGCAAGCCTATTCTGCAGATGCAAGCCTATTCTGCAGATGCAAGCCTATTCGAACACTGAAACACATGGTCAAAACTGTCAGACTCATTGCAGGAACTGGTAGCACGTGGTCCGGGGAGAAGATGGACAGTCTGCTTCCCTTCTAACTTACTAGTTTCTGGGTCTGCTCCTATTGTCCCCGAATAAGAAGGCCAATGGATTGATCCAGAAGAACTGAAAAAAAGTCTATGACCAGATTGTTTTAATTCAAGGCACAGATAACAGTTATTAAAACTAGGCATAGAGGAAACAATTTTCATACAAGAAACTCTCCCATGCTCAAAGTCCCAAGACACCTGGCGTCCAGGCCCCTCCCACGTCCTGCTGTCCCTTTAGTGCCCAGTGGTTCTCCTCTCTGCCTAGCTCTAATTAGCCCAAATGAAATGATCACTGGATTGGCCATTATGAGTCTGCCTTTGCTCTCTGAATCCTACAAACAAAGTCACATGTCACTTGTCCCTGAAAGTTCTATGTTCAAACATTTAAATCTCTAACTTCATAGTGAATGCAAAACATGCCTGATGGAAGTGTGATTCAGGGGGCTGGAGAGATGGCTCAGCAGTTAGACACTGGCTGCTCTTCCAAAGGTCCTGAGTTCAAATCCCAGCAACCACATGGTGGCTCACAACCATCTGTAATGAGATCTGATGCCCTTTTCTGGGGTGTCTGAAGACAGCTACAGTGTACTTACATATAATAAATAAATTAATCTTAAAAAAAGAAAAAAGAGAGCTGGGCGTGGTGGCGCACGCCTGTAATCCCAGCACTTGGGAGGCAGAGGCAGGCGGATTTCTGAGTTTGAGGCCAGCCTGGTCTACAGAGTGAGTTCCAGGACAGCCAGGGCTACACAGAGAAACCCTGTCTCGAAAAACCAAAAAGAAAAAGAAAAAAAAAAGAAAAAAGAAAAAAAGAAAAAAGAAAGTGTGACTCAATTAAGTACACTTTTCCCCAAAATTCATTTCAATTGGAAAAAGTTACTATTTCTTTAAAGTAATAACTGTTTGAAATGTGGTTTTAATTTATTCACAAAAATGTTAATGCCTGTTTCAAAAACATTAAAGAATAAAATATTTCTTTTATGTTAAGTAAAATAACTAATAACAATGACTTCATAAAGGGTCTGTAGTATATTCAGATTATATCACACAAATGCCAAACCCGCAGCATGGGAGGGGTGAGGCTAAGGCAGAAGGATTGTGAGTTCAAAGCTAATGTTAGCTATACAGAGAGACTTCCACCTCAAAACACAGAAACAAATAGGTTGAGCACGATAGTGTAGGCCTTTAATCCCAGCACTTAGTAGGTATAGCCAGTCCCAGGCCAGCCAGAGCTACAAGTGTGACCTTATTTCAAAAACAAATATAAAAAGAAGGAAGGAAAGAAGGGAGGGAGGGAGGGATGCAGGGGGGGAGGGAGAGAGGGAGGGATTTCCTGTCCTCCACTTCAGTTCTCAAACAGGGCCAGTTTGACTTTTCTGAAAAGCCAGGTATGTGGGTTCCCAAACCAGATGAGGGACCGCAGAGTGCTGCCCAAAGCCCGGACAAGCTCTCAGAAAGGAGGGCAGGAGCGGGGCCACTCCCTACCCAAAGCAGACTTGGGTCTACTAAACCGCAGAGAGACAAAGGCCAGGCCAAGATAGACCCAGTAAGGCTTCTCATTCCCTGTCAGGGAACTGGCTTCTCAGAAATCATGTGACAGGCAGTCTGCTAATCTGCTTTGATATGCTTCGAAAGTCCCTGCCTCCACCGCTAAACTTTAGAATTTGAATTGGTACAGCATTGCCTTCCATCAGGTCCGCGTATGTAAATTAAGTGCATCTTCTCCCTTGTCCTTTTTCCTCCCCTCACTGCTGACTCGAACCATATAAACTAAGGCGGCCATTTCAATAAGCGGCCAGTTCCTCCGACACAGTCTCCCGGGTCATTTATACCTGCCACCCTCACTGCCGCCCGGAGAGACCATGCTCCCTCCCCCCACGTGCTCCTCCACACCCTGAGGCTGCAAGTGCACATTGAACGGGACCTGTGATGGGGGAAGGGTTGACAAGAACAAGGGTATACCTGGATTTGAAACTGTCTTTACGTCATTCTTAGTGGTCACGTTGCTTTCTTAGAATAGGCCTTTGGAGAGCAGCATCAGGAATTGTTACCCGGTTTAGTAGATAAACAAAGGTCCTTGTTGAAGACGGAGCGTCTGGTTTGTATGTGTCTGCACATGCCGAGGCCAGGCTGGCCGGCTCGCCAGTTTCTATATGTAATACGGAGACAGAAGAGGAGATGGTCTGCAAAAGAAGGGAACCAAGGGTACAAGGGAGGCCCAGCAGTGGGGAAGAGAACAGATGTGAACAGAGGAATATAACAGAACAGCACATGTGTATGAAAACTTCGTAATGAAACCCAGTCCTGTGTAGCTGACTTTAAACAAAAAGCAGAGGCGCCTTAGTGTTCTGGTGCGTTGGATTCTGTGGGTCAGAGTCCTCTCGCTGTATCGACGGCGCTCACAGCGACATCCGTTGACATTTTGGGTGTCTTCTTTATTTATCTTACCACTTATTTTTGCTTGTCTTGTGACAGGGTCTCACTATGTAGCCCTGGCAGGTCAGAATTCACTTTGTAAAACAAGATGACTTTGAGTTCAGAGATCCTCTGCCCTCCAGTGTCTGTCACCGTGCCCAGCCACCCACCATTTTTGGAAGTTCAGCAGAGTTGAGACAGGACACACACACACACACACACACACACACACACACACACAGAGCCTCCTCAGCAGCTGCACAAATGTGATGTGGGTGTGCCAGATTAAAAGCCCCTCAGAGTCCCACCCCTTCCAGACTTAGTCGTTATGGTGAAGCAGGTTCCCTACAGTGAAATGACACAGCTACTTACTAGCAGTGGGCTGCTCAGAGATTTCTGTTTCATATGTAGAGATGCAGATAGTGAATGGTAATTTAGAAGTCGGTCTCAGATTTTACCTGGAAGAGAGCTTAATCATGAAAAGAATATGATGTTAAGTCAAAAGGCCAAAAGATCAGAAGGTGCTAAGATGATAACTGGTAAATTTTTTACCATATTTACACTTTGGGGGTACTTAACATTTTGTTATGATAATCAGCACATTGAAAATCTAAGGAATTTATATGTGTAATCAACCCCTGTCTCTCATTCTTTTTGTCTGTCTCTGTGTGTGTATGTGTCTGTCTCTGTCATCCTCTCTCCTCCCCCCCCACCTCGTGTGTGTGTGTGTGTGTGTGTGTGTGTGTGTGTGTGTGTAAAATGTTAGTACACTGAAAATGTTCCTGAAAAGTGAGAAGATGGATTACATTGTGAAGTAAGGTTTCTGAAGTTTAGAAAGGAAGAAAGATGGACACTGGAGTAAAGGGTTGCTTGTGGCTAGAGGTATGTTAGATCTAGCCAAGTCTACACTTCTATTTTGCAAATTCTTCCACTTCGCAGATGTCTGCCTCAGGCTCCGCTTGCTCAGTATGGGCTGCCCAGGTTTATTTTGAACTCCCAGATCTAAGTATCTGGTGAACATTGAGGTGAGCTCGTTCTGAAAGTGGTCTGTAAAACTTGGAATGCTTGTGATGTTAACCTCTGACTGGGGCCCCTGAGCTGCCGGAATGCCTGTAAGGATCCAGAACCCTGAAGGAACAGCCAGAGACCCAGCCCTCTGGTCCCTCAGCCCTCCCTCACCCCTCACCTCATGAGGCCTCTCCACCTCCCGCCCCCACTCCAATATTACCTAGAGAATGCTGCATGCCTTTGAGAAGTCAGAGTGCAGAAACTGACTTTTTTGTGCCAAGTGTCCTGTATCTGGTGAAATCTGTACGTCCAGGGTACGTATGTGCACTGCTAAAGGCGTTTACATAGAAATCCTATTTCTGAAAATGAACACTTCAGCACTTTGCTTTGCTTGAGAGGAATTTAAATTGACTATAAATAATTCAGTAAAGGTTTTGGTTGGCTCTCTGGCATTCTCGAGGAGAAGTAAATGAATAATGGCATATTTATCTAATCTGGTATGTTAATATCTTACCTTAGAAAAGATGGTCTGTTAAGACTTGGGGGAATGCTGAACAGGTTTCAGCAAGCTCTAATCCCGGAAGGCCAGGCAGCTCTCAATTCACACAGCTGACTGCTGAGATAACAAACGCAAAGAAGAATGTCCATCAGGTATGTTATCTTCTCTGACCTAACCAGAAATCAATTCTGAAGCTGGAAACACAATTGGTTTTGCATACAAGAGTATCACTCTTACCCAGCCCGACTGATAGAATTGTAATGAAACCTTGAGATGTTGGTGCGACTGTGCACTTATTTAATATTCTCCATCCACGCTGATAATTTTGTTACTGATGGAATTATGCATGGGATGATTGTAATACAGAACCCTTCTAAGCAGGACCTGGGACAGGGTTGGGGGGTGGGGTGGGGTGGGGAACGCATGTAGCAGGTGCTACCGTCTGCTTAGGACATTAAGATTAAGGGAAGTCGCCGGGCGTGGTGGCACACACCTTTAATCCCAGCACTTGGGAGGCAAAGGCAGGCGGATTTCTGAGTTCGAGGCCAGTCTGGTCTACAAAGTGAGTTCCAGGACAGCCAGGGCTACACAGAGAAACCCTGTCTTGAAAAACAAAAAAAAAAAAAGATTCAGGGAAGTCATATGACTCTCTCGGGTCACACAGCTACTGAACAGTAGACTTGTGGACAGAGCTTGTGAGTTCTGATTGAGAATAAACCCGAAAGATCACAAACTGCATTACTAAATAGGGCTCCTGGTTGCAAGGTTGCTGCGGCTTATCCTGAATAAAGCTGAAAGGATTTCTCAGGCTGATAGAAGCAAGCCCTGTTTCAACCGTGAGGATGACACAGGAGGAGGAAGGCTTAACCCCCAGGGTTCAATGGATCCTCCACCTCTGTTATACGTCCCTCCTTACAGAGGTCAGAATGCCTGGGTCCCCGGGTCTCGGCTGTATTTATAGATCCAGCATCCCGAGAAGAAAAACAGGAGGGAAGAGAACTGGAGGCAGGGGACCATGAAAGAAGATGATCAAGTAGGAAGAAGCTGCAGGAGAGAGAGGCCCATTTTCCTTTTCCAGATACGCACACACTCTAGAACAGGGAAGTGGCACCCAGGACCACGTCCCCAGAGTCAAAGAATAACAGCAGGGACTCTCAAAGGACCACAAAGTACAAAACATTTAACATCTCTAGTTTTACAGACACAGTACTCAGTCTTTGCCTGTAGAAGAATTCCCGCATACACCTCAGGGCATGGATTTTCATATCAGAAGATGGTAGACCAACACCTTAAAGAAGGTTCCTAGCAGAAAAGAACTAAAAATGTTACACGGGATGTTAGTAAGAAATAAGAGGCCAGAATGACAGACAAGCATAAATCCAGAGAGCTAAGAGTGCACTCACTCACAAGGGTAGAAATCACCTGCCTAACTCAATCTCTCTCTTCCCCCCTTTTCTCTCTAGCCAATAAACTTGCCTCAGGGTAGGGTGGTAATCAGTCTCCTACTGGAATTGTTATCCACAGTTGCCTCTTAGGCTAGCTAGATTTTTTTGTTTGTTTGGTTGGTTGGTTTTTTTTTGGGGGGGGGGGATGTTTTTTTGTTTTGTTTTGTTTTTTGTTTTTTGTTTTTTTGAGACAGGGTTTCTCTGTGTAGCCTGGGCTGTCCTGGAACTCACTTTGTAGACCAGGCTGGCCTCGAACCCAGAAATCCGCCTGCCTCTGCCTCCCAAGTGCTGGAATTAAAGGCGTGCGCCACCACCGCCTGGCGCTAGCTAGGTTTTAAAGTCATCTTGAGTGGAGGGAACCTCAATTGAGAAAAATGCCTCCCTAAGATCTAGCTATAGACCAGCCTGTAGGGCATTTTCTTAATTAACAGTTGATGAGGGAGGGCCCAGCCCATTGTGGGTAGTGCTGCTGGGGTAGTGGCCCTGGGTACTGTAAGAAAGCAGACTGAGCAAGCATGAACAAGCCAGTGAGCGGCACTCCTCCGTGGCCTCTGCATCAGCTCCTGCCTCCAGGTTCCTGCCCTGTTTGAGTTCCTGCCTTGTCTTCCCTCAGTGGATTATGATTCAGGATATGTAAGCTAAATAGTCTTTCCTCAAGTTGCTTTTGGTCCTGGTGTTTCCTCGCAGCGGTAGAGAGTACCTAAGGCAGCTCTCATATGGGTTAAGGCTCACAATCCCAAAGTAGCCCCCAAACCTAAATTAAAAATTTTCCCAGAAACGGTCCTCCTGGTTAGTTAGCGTCCTCAGAGGCCTGACAGTGGCAAGCAGAAATGTCCTCTGAAGGCCCTTGAGCCAGGCCTCTGAGAATCAATGAAGGTATGGAATATGGCCGCTCAACAAAACACAGGATACAGGACAGCCAGCCTGATAAAATGCAACCGTATCTCAAAAACAAAACAAGCAAGCAAAAAAGAAAAGGAATACTTCTAAATACAAAAGATGGTTAGGAATACTGCCCAGGGTGCAGTATAAAGCCACAGGAGAACCGAAGAATGACAAGAATGTTAATTCAGCCTAGGGGCTGGCAGCCTTGGGGTGGGGGAAGCAGGAGATAAGGCAGGAGCAGCTCTCCTGGGGTTTGTCTCTCTGTCAGAGCTCTAATCCTAGCCTGGCTGGGAGGGACAGATTTTTGTTCTGGGTTTTGTTTTTCTTTTTATTGTTGTTGTTTATTTGTTTGTTTGGGAGTTTTTTGTTTTGTTTTTAATGCTTTGGTATAAAATGGTTTGGTTTGGTTGCTTTGGTTCCTAAAGAGATTTCATTTTCTTTCTGGTCTTTGATGAAACAACTGGTTGAAACTCAAGCCGTGAAAATGAAGATTCAGCTGGAGTTAGTAAAGGCTAAAAAAAAAACAAAAAACAAAAAAAACAAAAACAAAAACCAACCAGCCAGCCAACCAAACCACCACCATTCCCACCAGCAGCAACCACAAAATGAGCAGAGAGCTGAAGAACGGAGACTCGCGGCTGTGCACCACGTGATTCGGGAAGCAAGAGCAAGCCAGCCGGGGCCAGCCAGCCGGGTGAAGGTTCAGGCTGAATCTGCTGCTTGTCACTGCTGGCACTAAAAAGTTCATTTTCTTACCAGCGTCACCAGGACCCACACTGCCCCTTTGCTGTCCAATCTTTTAACTCCAGGTGCTTGGACCATTACCCCAAATTTCCTTTATTGCCGATTCATGCTCATAGGTTCCTAGTGTAGGGAAGCTCTTGTGCCCTGGAAGACAACAGCCTCTGACCCGAGCCTGTCGGGGTGCTCCCTTCCCACCCCTGTCCCAGTATGCGCTTAATGCTGCTCTAATCACATAGCCCATCTGGCGCACTTTTCCTGAACGTGCCTGCTTTAGTACTCTGTGTTATTAATCTACATTGTGTGCATCTGCCCTTCGACTCTATCCCACAGCATTTAATAAGAAGACAGTAGAGGAAAGTCACCCACCGAAGAGTAGATCCAGTTACAAGCATTAGAGCGAGTTAATTAGCTGCCTGCGGAAAGTGTCCACTCATTTAGGTTGCTGAAAGAACCTATCAACTCGCCTTCTTAGTAGGAAATCTTTGGTTGGCTGTGTGAAAAGGGTAACCTGCAGAAAAGGAAAATGTTGGGGGGAGGGGGGAGCTTACAACTGGTCGGTTCACTTGCTTAGGATTCCTAACACGCAGGATAAACTTTCCATTGCCTGAGGAGCTGGGAACATTTGCTACATTGTTACAGAAGAGGCTGCGTGAAAGGGGCTTCAGCTCACCTGCTTCCCAGCTCCATCCCCTGCACCCGACTCAGCCTTTGTTATCTTCCTGCCTCTGGGTTATCAGCCAGGCAGGGTTATGTCAAAGATGGCTTGAACTGCAGCAGGACTTCGTGCCGGCCGCTCCCTCCTTTCCTTCCGGGTCTCCCACCTTCCCACAGCTCTCTTTGACCCTTCGTCAACCAAATAGTATATCCCGCTGCTTCTAAACCTTCATTGTTCCGTCCTCAACCTGGAGGTTCAACTGTTTACAGAACTGAACCATTGTCTGACCGAGCGTAGATTAGGTAGGGCCTTCTGTGTTCTGTCTCCCACTATAAAATACTGAAGGACAGAAATGGAGCCCCACTGAGGGCTCTCAATATGCAATAAGAATAATATGTTATGACTAAAACATTTAATTAAAGCGAATAAAAGGACTCTTAGAAAACACAAGGGACCAGAAACCATCTGTGTTCTGGACTAGTGTCTCCTCTGTGCTATTTCTAGAAGTGGCAGGAGATTCTTCACGCATAGGAGCAGCTTTATCTGTACTTTCTGATGATGGGGTGTGGCTCTCTTACAGGAGGTTGCTGAGCTGAAAAATCAGTATGTTCTTCTTCAACGTAAGACAGGCTCTGTGGGGCTGACAAAGGAAACCTTATGAAGAACGAGACAGCGTAAAGACGCTTCAGAGAAGATGGCTGGAGTTTCAGAGGACAAGATGCGGAGGATTACAGGTACCCAGCCTTTCACCCACACTCCAATCTGTAAGTAACGTCGCGACCCCCAATTTATCATTAACATGACTTAAATAAGTCCGCTGAGGAGTAAAGTGTACATTCAGCTTGTGTTTTAAAGGCTGTAAAGTCTCCCTGTCCCGCCGCCATCGGAGAACAGCAGCCATGGCCCTGTGCTACCCCATGGCGGTGGCCCTCAGCAAGGGCCACAAGGTGACCAAGAATGTCAGCAAGCCGAGACACAGCTGGCGCCGAGGGCGCCTCACCAAGCACACCAAGTTCGTGTGGGACATGATTCGAGAGGTGTGCGGCTTTGCGCCCCACGAGCGGCCAC
The DNA here is from genome assembly GCA_964023405.1 of Apodemus agrarius. Classification (NCBI taxonomy): domain Eukaryota; kingdom Metazoa; phylum Chordata; class Mammalia; order Rodentia; family Muridae; genus Apodemus; species Apodemus agrarius. Next base: position 92,952,257 of record OZ030011.1, on the reverse strand, counting down.
CAGGACAAGTGCGCACTCAAGTTCATCAAGAAGTGGGTGGGCGCGCACATCCGCGCCAAGAGAAAGCCGGAGGAGCTGAGCAACGTGCTGGCAGCCAGGAGGAGGGCGGCGGCCAAGAAGGATTAATGCACCCTCCCCCAATAAACGATCCTTCCCTACAACAAGGAAAAGAAAAAAGAAAAAAGAAAAAAAAAGAAAGAAAGGTTGTAAAGTAATGAGCCTCTTGCACTGGGTTTATGTAGAAAGGCTCAAATGAGAGACTGCCTTGATTGGTCAGAACCGCAACTCACTTGGGTCTCCTTAAAATGTCCTTTCTTCAACTTAGTATTCCCGGCTAGAGTTGAGGGATCTCAAGATATGTTCGCCTGTGAGGTCAGTGATATGGCTGAACATGTTACAAAGCGCAGGACAGGGCCAGGACTGGAAATGCAGCTCAGTTGGTAGACTGCTGGCTAAGCCTGCGAGAGGCCCTGGTCCAATGTCCAGCACTGACTGCATAAAGCAGCTGAGCTGAGTAGGGTAGAAGCCGGAGGATCAGAGGTGCAAGGTCATCCTTGGCTACATGGCAAATGTGAGGCCAGGCTGGCATTCAAACAAACAAACAAACAAACAAACACAGGAAACTCCTCAAAGCAGACAGTGATGCTGGTGGTGTCCATAGCAGTGAGGCTGAGACACCCTGTGGTCTCCCCTATTAGGATTATTTTCTTTCTTATGGAAAAATAGAGGGAGAGTCTCTTTTGCTTTTCAAATGATCTAGATTCTTAGGCTTGAACCACTTAACGTAGGACTCTGCTGGATATCCAGAAGGAATTATACTTTTCTGGGAAAAAAAAAGGTTTTGATCAAAATGGAAACCTTAATGTATGTAGAAAGCATACACTGGGCGATCGGAAGAGAGCTGGGCTGTGGGGATGGATGGTTCAGACGAGTCTCTTACCTAACCATGGGGATGTGAGCTCAGATCCTGAACATCCACACAAAAGCCAGGCACAGACAGCTGCCTGCAACCCGAGTGGGGGGGTGGGCAGCCCAGACAGTCTCACGCTCCAGGCTCAGTAAGTGAACCTGCTGAACAAAACAATACAGTAAGCAACAAAAGAAAGACCTGATGGCGACATCTCTCCTTCACACTTATGTGTACACCAACACACACACACACACACACACCACACCACACACACACCCACACACCACATACACACACAGACACCACACACACCACACACATACATACACACACCACACACATACATACACACCACACACACACACACACACACACACATACACACACACACACACACCACAGATGCCTATGCAAAGGAAGGAGACAGAATCTTCTCTTCCATACTGATAGCCGTGATTTTTCCTGGTAGTCCTTGAATACTTGAACTAAAAATAGAAATCAATTGAGTACAGTGTACTATTTGTATTCGTGGTCATGTTTATTGTTTCCCCCAAACTTTAAAACTAGACAGTTTTGCAGGACGAGCAACTCTCAAAATATTAAATTAAACAGGACTCCTTTATTATGAATGCACGTTTATTAGGGAATGAGGATTATAGAACCACTTATATCATTGCTGCGACTCAGATAAAATTAAAATGCACCCTCAGGGTGGGGCAAAATTAGGGGAAAATTAAGAAATACTAAGCTATTACCATTAATTATTCTAGGTGATGTGGAAACTGAAGATTACATTTATAGAGTTGTCTGAAATGCAGTGTTTCTGTTTTTTGTTTCGTTTTATTTTGTTTTTTAACCATTTTCAGCAGTTTCCTAAAATGTTTTCAAAGCAAATGGTAGGAAAGGCTCAAGAAGGCAGGAGGGGTCGGGGGAAGGAGACATTGAACCTTCATTGTGTAGTCAATGCCATGAAAGTCAATTCAGATGTCCTCAGCCCTTAGTCCTTACTACGGAGGCAAAAACCACCGGAAGCATACTTCTGTCTGTGCTTCGCGTCCAAATCGCCTCCTTTCATCTGCACTGACAGACACTTGCAGTTCAGGAAATTAGGCTGGAAGAGAAACTTAAGTGTCTAAGGGTCTCAGACTTCTCAGGGACCCGAGATAACACATCCCATGTCCTTTTCTTTTTTTTCCTTTAAGGCAGCTTATACAGCTCAACAAAATAGGAAAATAGAGCAGAGATTTGCCCACGAGTCTATTAGAAGCAGATGCCCATAGGACTGCAGCCAGCGTCCCAGCAAGAGACCGAAAGCGTGCTCCTCGCCATCATCTTAGGTGAGATACTTAAAACTGAGTCATCAAGCCGGGCATGGTGGCGCACGCCTGTAATTCCAGCACTTGGGAGGCAGAGGCAGGCGGATTTCTGAGTTCGAGGCCAGCCTGGTCTACAGAGTGAGTTCCAGGACAGCCAGGACTACACAGAGAAACCCTGTCTCAAAACAAACAAACAAACAAACAAACAAAACTGAGTCATCACTGTTAACTACTCTGCATAGCAACAGCCCAAGGTTGCCAGCTTGAAACGGCAGCGTTGTCTGATTGGCCAGTGGGTTGTTCCGCTCGAGCCATCTGGAAAACATGATCAGCCGATGGATCAGAGGCCCAGTTACGCCAGGGGCTGACCCACAATCCAAGCTGGTTCATGACCCCGTGAGTGTGAGCACAGAAGAGCCCCCAGGCCCAGTGACACCACTCTCCCAGCCTCCCCTGGTCAAGACAACTCCTAAAGCCAACCCAGGTTTTAAAGAGTATAAGAGTGGGAAAGAAAAATCGATTCTACATCTTTTCAAAAATTCTACTTTTGTTGCTTGTGGTTACGTGTTTGCGCATGCGTGTGGGGAGGCAGGAGCGGTTCGCGCGCCACAGGATGCTTGTGGAGGTCAGAGGACAACTTTCGGGCATCTATTCTCTCCCACCTTGTGCTGGCAAGTGCTTCTGTGGGCTGAGTCGTCTTGCTGGTTGTGAGTTGGAGCTACAAAGGTTGTGAAAGAACCCGGGATGATGGAGCCCTGTAAACCCTGGCATTTCAGCAAGAGCTAGAGCTGAGAGAGAAAAGAGCTGCTGCGGGAGGGAGGGTGGGGGTGAAGGAGGGGGGAGGGGGGCTGGATGGCGGGTGGAGTCTGCGCGCTGGTCTCAGTAGGACCCCCTACTGAGACCACATTCCTGCACATTCCTGCAGCACATTCCTGCAGCTGGATGAGCATGTAAACAGAGGTAGAGGAAGCCCGGTGGTGTCATCATGGAGGTTGGCTTTCCCAGGACACTGAAGAAGATGGAGACTGGATCTGATAGGCGGGTAAACTGCAGCCCGCTCAATCGTGTCGATGTACCCGGTGGAAACTCAGGGGTGTCTTTTCAAACATAGTTTGAGAGGGTCAAGTCCCCTTTTAATTCCAAAGGACCTACTCTGGAAAGTGTCTAGCGGCAGAGCACTCACTGCTTGTAGACCGGTCTTTGGTCTTGAGTAGCAGTGACTGCTACATCATTCTTCTTTTTTATATTCAGACAGAAATCTTCCTTCAGTAAACGTCCACCTGCTGCTCTTCATATTATTACTTCAGGACGAGGCAGGTCATATTCACTGGTTCCTAAGCTGTCTTTTCAAGTCGTTGCAAGAGCTACGTCCCGGGCTAGGGATCTTTTTTCTCTCCACAGGAAACATCATGACAGCATTTGTTCGGGAGAACAGTTTCCAATGCTGGTCCCACATGCTAGTCTGACAATCACTCCAAACTAGCCTAGTCTTAGGTGTTCTCTGAATGAAGTGAGGCACATTTAAAGTCTTGGTTTTGAAGTTCTACATCTACCTGGGGTTGTCTCCCACAGCTGTCTGTACTCCCTGCATCCCTTACTCTGTAGGGTCTTCATTAAGGTTTATTAGAATTCCCAAGTGATTGTTGAGTAAGTGAATTCATAAATAGATGGATCAATTTATCAATGAATATGACTACAGTAAAAAAAAAAAAAAGAAAGTCAGGGTTCCAGGACTTCCACATCAGTAGGATATTTCTGAAAATTTGCAAATTTCTAAAGAGCACATGTTCGCTATCAAGTTAAAGTAGTGAAAACATAATACGTTGGAAAATGAGCAACAAGTGCACGCAAAGCAAGGGCCTTTACTTTCTAATCTGTAGAATGGGTATTGGGGGCCAGCTGTGGTTCTGTGAGTACTCCCGTTTCCTCCCTCAGGGTGTCCAGGTGACACCTCACACCTGATTGGAAGGATGAAACAGATTTCAGAATGGGTGGGGTCTGCAGGATCCTGGTCCAGCTGGGAAAGAGGGTGTGCTGGAGGGGGAAGGGTGTGTCTCGGGCACTGGCTTCTCTGAGGAATTTAGTGTTACAGCTCTAGCTCTTTTAGACAATTCTCAGAGGAACTGCTCTCCTAGACAACCTTCAGTGAAACAGCTGGTGCGCATGCTGTTGGTTTGGGATGGCCAAGGGCTCTCTATGAACCTAGGAGGGTCGGAAGCAGCTTTCAGGGTGAATGTAAAACCACTGGCTAGAGTTTAAAGTACTGCGAATGCCTCATGTGCATGGAGAGATATTTCAGGAATTCCAGATACTTGTTGGACCAGTTCTTGGGGGTGCAGGGGGAGTTGAACCTGTAGGTTTTGTCAAGGACTATAAGACATTCCTCAGGGAGAAGATGGGGTGTCCGGCTCCCCAGATCAGGCAGAGAAGAGGAAGACCCTCAAAGAAAAGGGAGTCCTCCATTTTGTGCTAAGCTCAGAGGAGCTATCTGGATGGACACGATAGACCAAGATCTCAACACTAATCAACTCTAGCTACGAATGGCATCTTTAAATGCCTTTTGATACAACGTTTTTGGACTGAGATGTCAGTTTTCTCTGATTTATGGTATGAAATTTTTGAGAAGTCTGCTGTAAAAAGATTTTATTCTGCCCACTGAACCAAAACACATCCCAAAGAGACACACAAATCTGTCTTTATAACGATAAAACCCAGGAAGGACCTATGAAGCAGGCATCCATCATTCTTTTCATCTTCTTTCAGAGTTAGAAAAGAAGATAGAAATGTGAGGTCTGAGCAGACAAAAGACTGACCTACCAGGACAACTGGAAAATCACATTGTCACCATCAGAAATGACACTGCTGAGAAAGGAACTATGTCACCTGCTATAATTAGGCAGCGTCCAGGTGCAAGAGCTTATGACTGTGCTTCTGGAGTCCCAAGCGCAAACCTAAGAGCTGTGGTGACTTGGTGGAGCGCTGACTGAGGTCACCCTCCTCGCTGTCCCACTGGGACTGTTCAGGGTGACTGGAGCCAAAGACTGTCAGAGCAAAGCCACGTCAATGTCATGTCATGACAGAAGGAGACAAAGAGTGAGGCCGTCTCTGGCTTCAAAACCCTTCCCTCTCTGCCTTCTTTTCTTTTCCGTAACTTAAAACAGCTGGCTTTTCTGCCAAGTAAAAATCTAAGTAAATTCTCTATTTAACAACAACCATTGCCATTAAGCGAATATAGCATTAAGTGAAGATGTCTAATGCTAGGAAGACACACGTGCAATGGCATGCAATGGCTTGTCTAGTCTTCTGTTTACTCGGATTTGCTTTTTACTGCTAAAACTTTAATCTAAATAAAACGCATGAGATTTAAAATCTACCTCGAATCACACTTCCCGATTCACTAATCCTCTCAACAAGCGAATTCCATTTTCTACAAAAAAGGCACTGGAGCAATATTTTAAGACCATAACTAGTGAACTACTTTTCATAATTTTCTGTAGCTGTATATAAAAATCGCTGCTTTAACATGAAGAGTAGCAATCATGTTCTTATTGGTTAGGATAAAAGATTGGCCTGGAGGAGGTGAGTGGGACACAGACTCGCCTGATGCTGCTGCATCTCAGGAGGCACATGGCGGGCATGGTGGGCATGGAAGTGGATGTCCTGGGTCTGCTACTAGTACCTGCTGCTGGTCACTGCACTCTACATGCTGGAGCCCTGGGTGCGAACCTGTTCAATTCAATGCTGGTTTCTGTTGTGGGGATGGCCCTGTGGCTCTTTCCCTGTGGGGATGGCTATGCCTTTTTCCACTGCCCGACAAGACATTAAGCAGTGGCTGGGATTTGAACCAGGGTCCTTAGACTCCGCAGTCTGCTCTCACCGGCTGAGCCACCACTCCAGCACCCAGCTACGCCTTCATGGCTCAGTACATCGTGGCAATACTGCATTACTTTGAAATTGTACAGTGACAAAGATGTGACCAGGATCCAGAGGTTCCTGGGGCCGAAGATCCACCTTGTGAAGTTGGAATGAGACCTTATCAGATGTAAGATGCTCTACAGATGTCAACATAACCTACCTCCTAAGTACAAAGACTAAACTTCATGAGTAGAACAGGAAAAAACTCACCCTGGCTCACGTGTTGCCTTCTTTCTTTTTTATTTTAAAGGAGGCTCTTATATAGTAGCTTTCATCTATTTTAACATTGTAGTCATTTGTACTTTGACATCAGTATTTTCTTCACCTTTGTGACTGTTTCAAAATTAACTAGTGAAAGCTTTTCTTAATGTAACTTTGAGTACATCTTAATTGCCTTCTATTTTTAAAACCTAAGGTCAATAGTTGGGTTTTACTGTTCTTCCTATCACACGGCATATACATCTGCCTGGATACATTTCTACTCTTGACCAAAGTTTTACAAGAAGCAATACAGAATTTGGAGATGGGAGGGAGGGTACTGTGAGAACTCCTTACAAAAGATTTATCTGCAAGCTTCAACTCAGGAGTGCAGTTTTAGTTCCAACAGCTTTTGCACTAAAACTATTAAAATGTTTCTTAGTAATGAAAAAGTAAAGATCTTGAACATTAGTACCAGGAACATTTCATCTTTTAGATATTAAATTCTTATGTGGATTTATTTCCAACCAACTTTGAGGATTCCTGTGAGGAGGGGTGATTGGTGGCGGTCTTGTGGGATGCTGAGGTTCACTTTGGAGCTTTTCCTAGAAGGCGTATCGGCTTCCTCTGAGGCAACATTGACAGTGTATATGCTTATGAGTTAATTTGATGATTGTAACGGCTGCTCTGAAATGCAATTGCACATTGTGATATGATACCATGAGATGAATTGTTCAGAACCATCGCCAAAAGAAATGTAAACTAGCTTTAAAATCTTTTCACTCTTTGTAGTTTTTGTTTTGTTTTGTTTTGGTTTGTTTTGGTTTGGTTTTGGTTTTGGTTTGTTTGTTGTTTTTGTTGTTGTTGTTGTTGTTGTTGTTGTTTTGGTGTTTTCGAGACAGGGTTTCTCTGTGTAGCCCTGGCTGTCCTGGAACTCACTTTGTAGACCAGGCTGGCCTCAAACTCAGAAATCCGCCTGCCTCTGCCTCCCAAGTGCTGGGATTACAGGCGTGCGCCACCCCGCCCGGCTTCTTTGTAGTTTTTAAAAGGGTTTTTATTCCTTAGATGTAAAATGGCTACTTTTTTTTTTTCATGTAAACTCATTAAATTCAAAGAAAAATGTAAAAAAAAAAAAAAGATAAGATTGTCTCATGTCACAGTGAGTCAATGGTTTTACATTCATGACTTTTTTTGCATGTCGGATCTGTAACAAAGCACAGCAGTTCTGCTTGGGAATGCAGTCCTTCCAGAGGGATTCTCAAAGGCACTTTACTCTCACATTAACATACGCCAACATTGGCATACGTAGGAAGGCAGCTGGAGCCGTTTCTACTAAGGACTGACTTATAAAAATGGGACTTAAAAACTTAACAAGGGGCTTTGAGAATACTAATAGCTATGGAAATTGTTGGAATGTAGGCGAGGCAATTAAGGAAAACTGCATAATGTGTTTTCCCGTGGATCCTAAAGAACAGATGGAAAGTTCTCTAGAGAAAGGACTTCCCAGAAACTTCTCTTCAAGTCTACAGTTGCAGAGCCTCCTTGTCCAACACTGGGACCAAAAGCTCCACGGAGAGAGAGTGCAAACCTGGCCCAGAGAGTCAAAGAGTGTGACTGCCACGAAGTCTGATGTTATCTTCTCCCTTCCCGCCCCTCTCCCTCTCTCTCTTCTCCCTCTCTTTTTTTCTAAGTTAGGATTTCTATTGCTGTGATGAAACACTATGATCCATCATCAAAAGAAGTCAGGACCGGAACTCAAACCAGGCAGGAACCTGGAGGCAGAAGCTGATGCAGAGCCACGGAGGGGTGCTGCTTACTGGCTTGCTCTACATGGCTTGCTCAGCCTACCTTTTTATAGAATCCAGGACCACCAGCCCAGTGTGACACAACCCACAATGGGTTGGGCCCTCCCCCATCAAAAACTAATTAAGAAAATGCCCCTTGCCCCAAAAAGGAAAGAAAATGTCCTACAGCCACATCTTATGGAGGCATTTTCTCAACTGAGGATCCTTCCCCACTGATGATGCTAGCTTTTGCCAAGTTGACAGAATCCTAGCCAGCACGGTGTGGACTGGAGTGTGGGATCGTGTGCTGCCATGACGCGTGTAGAGGTCAGAGGCAACCTCAGATGCTGATCCTCACCTCTAGGCTAGCTGGCCTGTGAGTCTCGTGGATTCTCCTGTTTCTGTCTCCCCTCTCACCACAGGAGCACTGGGATTGCAGGCCCACATCCTACTGTGTCTGGATTTACATGGTTCTAGGGGTCCAGACTGGTCCTCACTCTTACACAGCAAGGGCTCAACCCATTAAACCACCACCCCAGATCTAAGTTGGTTTTTGTATCGGCTGGTTTTGTGCGTTAACTTGACACAAGTTGGAGTTATCACAGAGAAAAGAGCTTCAGGTGTGAAAGTACATCTTTGAGATCCAGCTTTAAGGCATTTTCTCAATTAGTGATCAAAGCGGCGAGGGCCCCTTGTGGGTGATGCCATCTCTGGGCTGGTAATGTTGAGTTCTATAAGAAAGCAAGCTGAGCAAGCCAGGGGAAGCAAGCCAGTAACATCCCTCCATGGCCTCTGCATCAGCTCCTGCTTCCTGACCTGCTTGAGTTCCAGTCCTGACTTCCTTTGGTGATGAACAGCTGTGTGGAAGTGTAAGCTGAATAAACCCTTTCCTCCCCAACTTGCTTCTTGGTCATGATGTTTGTCCAGGAATAGAAACCTTGACTGAGACAGTTTTGGTTTAGGTTTTATGCTTGGGTGTTGTTTGTTTGAAGGTAGGGTCACTTGCAGTCTAGCTAGCCTTTAGTATGTAGCCAAAGATGACTTTGAACTTATGATCTTCCTGCCTCCACTTCCGGAGTTCTGGAATTACAAGTCTGTGCTACCACAACCAGTCTCACATGGCTTGGGGATACAACACAGAGCTTTGTGCAAACTATCATATCAGCTAGATCCTCAGCCTTCAAAAAAAAAAAATCTATATTCTACTCTGGCAGTAAGGATGGAATCCACTCCAGCTTTCTCATTAGGACATCTACTTTTACATTGGTATCCCATTAGAGACAATGTGATAAGCATCTTTCTTTCTTTCTTTCTTTCTTTCTTTCTTTCTTTCTTTTGAGATTTTTTTTATTCAATATATTCTTTATTTACATTTCAGATGATTTCCCCTTTCCTGGCTCCCCACTCCCCAAAAGTTCTATATTCCCTTTCCCCTCCCCCTGTTCCCCCATCCACCCCTTCCCACTTCCCTGTTCTGGTATTCCCCTACAGTGATGCATTGAGCCTTTCCAGAACCAGGGGCCACTCCTTCCTTCTTCTTGGACATCATTTGGTATGTGGATTGTGTCTTGAGTATTCCAAGATTCTAGGCTAATATCCACTTATCAGTGAGTGCATACCATGGGTATTCTTTTGAGACTGGGTTACCTCACTTAGGATGATGTTCTCCAGCTCCATCCATATTTCTAGGAATTTCATGAATTCATTGTTTCTAATGGCTGAATAATATATATATATATATATATATATATATATATATATATATGTCACATTTTTTGTATCCATTCCTCTGTTGAGAAACATATGGGTTCTTTCCAGCTTCTGGCTATTATAAATAGGGCTGCTATGAACATAGTGGAACATGTATCCTTATTACATGCTTTTTAAAACCAGTTTGTTTGCAATGGCACTATTCAACTATCCTTGTTGTACAGGGATCAAAGTCTACATGAGAATAGGTCACAGAGTATGGGGAGAGTTAAAGAGTCTCCGTTTGCTAGATGACAAAACTAAATAGCCATGGAGTTCTGCAAAGTGAGTACCAGCCTGTGATTGACACCAGAGGCTGACCTCTGACTTCCCCGCCCACTCATACACTTGCACATACCTACGCATGCATGCACCTGTGCATACATATACACGCCCACAAATGGTCTTAAAGAGGAGGATAAACCAGAACAAAGAGTAGTGATGCATGTGTTAGGAAATGCCACAGTAAAACCCATTGCTTGATATGTTGTTACCTTGAGTAAAAACAATCTTAAATACAGGGGGTGATAGTTTTGTAGATAATCCACTACAATATCCTTTATATTAAAAATGCGGGGGGAAAAAAGCCAATTCAATATTTGGATGCTGCCTATTGGGTTCTTGGCTGTGAGAAGGAATCAAAGGAAAGGGTTTAATTGCACACAAAGCCGAAGAAATGGCTAAAAAAAAGTGCAGCCAGGGAAAACTGTGCACCTGGGAATACGGCCAAGGTTACACCAGGCCATCAAAGATGGCGTCCTGGCTTCTCTCTGTCTTCTCAGTGACTTACAGCTGCTTGGACTGCTCTGGTTTCTGAGTGCACGTTCTGGAGTATCCAGTTGGCTGAGCCTCGCTCTGTGCCCCGGTGGCTCTTCTGGCTTTCATGGCAAGAAGGAACATTGCTTCCACCGGTCTTTGAAAGAAAGATTTGATGCATGCCAGACACCAAAAATTTACAAATATCATTGGGGCATGATGGTATCACCTTTAATCCCAAGCACTAGGAAGGCAGGGGGGCAGTGCAGGCAGCTGTCTGTGAATTCAAGGCCAGCCTGATCTATAAGAAAAGTTTCAGGCTAGCCAGGGCTACATAGTGAGATTCTGGATCAGGGGAAGAAGAAAAAACCCCATATATATATATATATATTTCCTTTAAAGTCCATCTGTTTGACTTCCAAATAAATTCTTATGCCATTTTCACATTTAAAATAAATAAATGGTTCCATATTCTTCCCACCAGACCAGATGTATCCCTGACACCCACCTTCAAGGAAAACCAACCCACAGTCTCATCACTCATGGTACCTTCCTCAGACAGGGGTCTGTGCTCCACTCATGATTCTATAACAGTTGTTTGTCTATAGTGCACCTTATTATCAACACTGCACAGCTATCCACCAACAAACAGCAGGACTTATAGAACAATCTGGAAAGAAGGAAAACAAAATAAAACTAAGACTACTTTATATATAAAAAGCAAAACTATAAATACCATGCTGATAAGGTTGTAGCTGTGTTTCTGTACCTTCTTGGCTCCTGCTTAGATTAATGGTCTTCTGTGACTGTTTATTCATGTTCCTTCATCTATAGCAAGCATCTCTTCAGCAGGTCAGGTGACCCAAACCTTTCTTGAGGATTCCGAGCTTATGCATGTAGAGGCTGCCATAGGTCAACCTCGGGTGCTTTTTCTCACGAGCTGTCCATCTTGATCTTTTAAACAGGTTCTCTCTCTAGGACCTTGGACCTGTGATTAGCCAAGGCTGGCTGACCAGTGGCCTTCAGGGATCCATCTTCTTCCCCTAGCCCTGTAGTTACAAAGTTGCCACTTCACCCAGTTTTTGTATGTGGGTCCTAGGGGGTCAAGCTCTGGTCCTCCTGCTGGTGTCACAAGCACTTAACTGACTGAACTATTGCTCCAGCCCAAACCCTGACCTTCTGCATGTCCTGTGGACACACAGATGACACGCTCTGACAATACAAGGATGCTCCAGGTTACTTCCATACTCCTCCTGCTGCCCCAAATATCTGAGCACTAGATATGACAGGGCCAAGCATCAATTTTATCATCTTCCTTTCCTTCTGTTCGTACAACATTTAACACAAGGAGCCCCAAATGGCTGAGTATGCACATATAAGTATGTATTCAGATTCAATGGAAGAAGTACAACGTCGTTAGTAAAAATATATTTCCTTAGAGACCAGAGTACAAAGTCACAGCACAGAAAGAAACGCTTGGCTCACAGCCATGTGGATGTAGCTGTGGACGATGTCACCTCTTTTTCTGCTCTTGGATTCAGATCCATGTGTTTTTGCCTACAGCAGCATTCACCACACAGAGTGTGATGTGATTCTCCCCCTCGTCGAGGAAAGAGAATTTGATGTAAGTAGCCAATAACCCAACAATTCTTCAGCTGGGTGAATACTCAAAGAGCCTCAGCACAGTGTGGACCTGGGCTCTCCTGGGTTCTAGCTTGCTGAAATAAATGTCATGACCAAACGCGACTTGGGGAGGAAGGCAGTTGTTTGGTTGACACTTCCGGGTGACAACCCATCACTGAGGGAAGTCATGGCAAGGACTCAAGCGGGAGCAGAGGCAGAAATAGTGGAGTGCTGCTTACTGGCTTGCTCAGCTATCTTTCTTAAATTCCCAGGCTCTCCCACATCTATCAAGATAGTTCCCCACAGGCCAATATAATGGAGGCAATTCTTCAGTTGAGGTCCCTTTCCCCCAAGGAAACCAGCTTGTGTCTAGTGGACAGTAATGACTTACCAGCACATCATCCTCTGAGGGCACTTGAGTCAAATCTTGGTCCCCAGCTGTGGCAATGTTAGGAGTTGGTGAAACCCTTATGAGGTGGGTCACAGTTGGAAAAGGTAAAGTCTGGGAGGGGAAATTGGTCGAGTCCTTGGAGGACATACTCAAAGCGAGACCTTCCTTGTCTCTTTCTTTGCTTCCGGCTTCCCTGAGGTCAACAGGCCTGAGCCATGCATTCGGGCATGATGCACCAAGCACCTTCCCAAAGCAAGAGGGCAAAGCAGCTATGTGAGCAAAAGGGCTTCCATCCCTTTTTAGTTTATTATTTCTAGCATTTCATCAGAGTAGCAGAAAACTGACTAACATACACCTATGTACTTACTATAAGTTATTAACTGGCAATATGATTAACATATATTTTAATCCTTCTACAAAATAAGTTACTTCCATTGATGTGCATACATTGTCTCTGACTCTACTGTGAGTATTCTAATCGTCTAATTTTGACAGAATTTTTTTTTCTACACTGGAGGTCTGATGGGATTAACACAGAGACATCTAGACAGATTCTGAGCTTGTCAGACCAGGAATGAGTGAGATGCAGGAGCAGGGTAGCCAAGGACAAGTAGTAGCCAGATTCAAGGTCATTGAGACTGACATCCTAATGGGCAATGGGATCATGGCGCTGGACATGGAAGGTATAGGAGAATGTTCTGTGAACTTGTAAGCGCACAAGCTATGGATGGACTGGTAAGTATGCGGGGACCCTGTGACAGAGGCCAGGTAAAAGTGTGCAACCCAGCGAGTCACATCAGAAACTCCACATGAAGGTCAGGAAACAAGCTCCCCAAGAGACAGCCAAGCCCCCTCAGGATGATTCTGCCGATTACAGGTTAGAAACCCACCCAGGCTAAGAGTAGCGAAGGGCCAGGAGATGAGAACAGCCAGGCAAAGTTACTAAGGTGACACAATGACATAGAGAGAGACCGGGACACATGGGGTGGGCAGGGGTGATGATGGCGTGGAACCTAAGATTCTGCCCACCCCCACCCACCCACCCCTCCAGCAGAAAAGAGAGGAGACAGCTAGGATCTTTATATATACAGCAAGTCACAAAGTTACAAAGGTGTGAGCAGCTGGTGGGAAGCATCCTGGAGCCAGCACCAGGCAGGGAGCATCAGAGAGAAGGGCTTGGACTACAAAAGTTTTAGACTGACTATATGGAGGAAAGCCACTTATCAGGAGATGGGAGTCTTTGGTCAGTGGATGCAGCTAGCTGTGATGATTCAGCGGGAGTTCTTGGTACACAAACACACAGGGGTTGGGACGCTCTCTCTGCTGAGTCTCTTTCAGATGGATCCTTCCATGCAGCTCAGCCTTCCTAGGCAGAGAGCAGGGCTGCGGAGAAAAGAGACTCATGACACATGGGCTAAATCTCCCTTGGACACTGCAGGCTTGTGTGTGAGAGGAAAACATGCTTCCTATTCAAGTTGCATGATTTGTTCTCTTTAAAAACCAGAACAGCATCTTCATGAGAACTTTTTGGGATGTTAGGGGCCTCAGATCCTCTTCAGTCTTCCCTGCGTCGGGGGAGGGAGGGGATGGTGGATCTAGGGCCAGGTAATCTGTACAAATCCTGCCACTGACCTTAGGTGAAGCAGAGGCCCCAGTATCTGAATTTCCTTCAACTGAAAAAAATGCTATCTAGTTGCCTTCCCAGGGTGACTGAGCTAATTTGTGTGATAGGCTTTGGAGAGAATGAGAACTTCTGAGGTCCTCAGTCATCATGATTGTTACACTGTGTCACTCACATCCAGAGCAGCAGTCTGCCTGATGCTATTGTTCATGTAGTCCCAGATTCTATCTCTCTAGTCTAACAAACCTGCCCCCACAGAAAAAGCCCTGGAAAAACCCAGCCTCTGCATTCAACTAGCGTTAACGAAAGCCCCTAACCCTCTCCATTGTCCTGGCTGGTGTGCCTAAGCAGATAGTAAGCTCCAGGAAAACCCAGGGCATGGGTTCAGTCACGTTTTTTTTTGGTCCTCCATAGAAGTTAGGCCAGCACAGAGCACTCTAAAGCAATGGTAATCACTTAGAGAAATTGATCACAAATTGATGCAAGCCAGGCTGGCCTCAGACTGTCAATGAACAAAAGTACATTTAATTGTCACATGAAACTGGTCACATGAGTTGGTCCCTCTAAAAGTGTACACTGAGGACTATTAAGACCATTCTTTCAGCATTCAGAGACAGTGTGTCAAATGTGCATAAATATAGGTGTAATACAAAATATTTCCTCATCTCAATAACTAGAATTTCTTTTTTTTGGGGGGGGGTGTTCGAGACAGGGTTTCTCTGTGTAGTCCTGGCTGTCCTGGAACTCACTCTGTAGACCAAGCTGGCCTCGAACTCAGAAATCTGCCTGCCTCTGCCTCTGCCTCTGCCTCCCAAGTGCTGGGATTACAGGCGTGCACCACCACGCCCGGCTATAACTAGAATTTCTTATAACAACATTTTAAAACTTTTTGCATCCCTTTGTGTCCAAGAAATTTTTACACAACCCTAGGAACATAGGTCTATAAGTTGGTTACAAAAACATTTGCTGATAATAAATCTTAAAGAAATTAATATTAAAATATTTCTTTTGTATACATATAATTTTACCATTTATTAGAAATAAAGGCAAATTTATATGCAAGATAATATTCCCTTTTGCATAAAGAACTAAATGGGAGCTCAAGGGATGATGGCTCAGTGATTCAAACACTTGACACTCAAGCGTGACAGACTGAGTTTGGGTCTACAGAACCCATGGAGAAATCTCACCGCAGTAATACAGACATGAGCAGTCCCAGCGGACAACAAGGGTAGGGTGGCTGGAGGCTCAGCAGCCTGGTGTACACGCCAATGAGCAGGAGAGAGCCTGTGTGACACAAGGTAGAGGACAGGCTGTCCGGCCCTGCACACGCACACCGACGCACACATGCGCAAGCACTCACACCCACCCACAAGGAAAACGTTGGATGCCGGCTGAGCATTTGCCACCACAGGGCAGAGGGCATCATCGACATTTTTCAGAGTTGATCGATACTTTTATTTTTAATCATCAATGCCAAGACTGTCACTGTCACATTTGGAGTATCCAGTGGCAAGTGCATCGTTAGACACTTACCACGTCTTTTTCCAAAATTTCAAAAATTTATTGAGGATCCTGTTCCAATTCTCAAGTCAAAAAAAAAATCCATTTAAAGATATCCTGTGACATTCAAGGGTGCAAATCAAACAACAATCTTTAAAACCAAACATTCCAGCAGATACAATCTGCATACAAACAAATCAATACTCACATGCTGAAGAATGGGGAAGGAACACTGTGAAGGTGGATTTTTATAATTAAACACTTGTTTCCTCAAGGGCAGAAGACCTGGGATGGGGCTAAGGAGGTGGCTGAGCCTATGAAGATGTCAAGCCTGAATTCCTGGCTTGGATCCCTGGGTCCCACATGGTAGCGAAAGAGAACTAAATGCTCTCTGACCTGCATGCAAACTTGTACACACATGATACATACATGAATAAATTTTAAGAAAACCTATATGCATGGAGGGACCCATGGCTCCAGTCGCATATGTAGCAGAGAATGGTTTTGTTGGACATCAAAGGGAGGAGAGGTCCTTGGTCCTGAGAAGGCTTGATGCTCCAGTGTAGGGGAATGCCAGGAGAGGAAAGCGGGAGTGGGTTGATTGGGGGAGAGGGGGAGCAGGATAGGGGGTTTTCAGAGGGGAAACCAGGAAAGGGGACAACATTTGAAATGTAAATTTTAAAAAAATATCTGAGAAAAAGAAAAGAAAACCTGTATGTATAGCAAAAACAAACAAACCATTTGAGATGTATGTCAGTCTCTAATCTGAGCCAGGTGCTCCAGGGAGCACTCCTGGACCTTGCAGAGTGCTGCCCAAGTAGAGTGTAGACTGCACATGGCACACACTCAGAATCAAGCCTGCAGTGGCGCTCGCTGCACGATGGAACATGGACAGGCATTGCCAGAAGCACCTCGATTGTCTCTGTGTTTGATCAGGAATTCAGTTTCCATCCCTGAGCATTCAGACACCCTTTACTGTTGCCATTTTTTTTTTTTTTTTAAGTTTTATTTTTTGGTGAGTGACAGTCAATTCCATGACCCTATACGGGGTTGGAACCCACAGTTTAAACAGTTATGGCTTAGCCAGGCAGTGGTGGCACATGCCTTTAATCCCAGAACTTGGGAGACAGAGGCAGGCAGATTTCTGAATTTCAGGTCAGCCTGGTCTACAGAGTGAGTTCTAGGACAGCCGGGGCTACACAGAGAAACCCTATCTTGACAACCCCGCCCCCCAAATGGCTTCCAGGAGCCATTTAAAACTCTTCTCTTCTAGGGTTGGAATATAGCTCATTGTTAGAACACTTCCCCAGCACCAGTCTTAGGTTCAGCTCCCAGCACTGAAGAACTAGATAGGTAGGTCCATAGATAGGTAGGTAGATAGGTAGATAAGTAGATAGATAGATAGATAGATAGATAGATAGATAGATAGATAGATAAATGAATGGGTAGATGATAGATTAGATAGGAAGGTAAATAGATGATAGGTGGATGGTATATAGGTAAATAGGTAGATAGATAAGTAAATAGATAAATAGGTAAGCAGATTGATTGATAAATAGATGATAGACTGCTGAATAGATAGATGGAATTTGAAAATGTCCTTTATCCTGGGCAGGGGATGCGAGTCAGTGTACTTGCCCAGAATGTGCAGATCCTGGGCTCAATTTCAACTACTATGCACCTGCAAAATGATGATAATGATGATGATGATGATGATGATGGTGATGGTGATGGTGATGATGATGATGATGATGATGATGGTGGTGGTGGTGGTGGTGGTGGTGGTGATGGTGATGCTATCACAACAATACTGTCTTTCTTGTAACTCTAGCTCCCACCCCAGCCCTCCCAAGTCCTCATCTTGCTCCTTTTCCTTTTGCTTCCCAGATCGAGCCTCTTCCCACAGCTCCGGGGTCATCCTCCACTGCTCTGTATGTTAAGCTAAACACGCCGTTGCTGTTTTCCAGTCCACTTGACCATAAATTAGGGAGAGCTGCTCCCTGGGGAAGGTCGTGGCCTCAGACAGGCTCCAGCTGTTACTTCCTGGGCTGAGTTTATTGAGCCAAAAGGATGGGATAACTTTTCCTTTCCATTCCAGAAGGCTCCATCCTGGAAACTGACTAGCCTGCACAGCAAAGAACAAGAAAATTAAAGGACGCATCTAAAAACATTTATAAACATAAGGGCTTATATTTACATATAATTATAAGATCTAATGTAAAATTTACATATACATAGATACAAGATGCAGGCCTCTCAGCAAATGCAAGAGTTTGGTCAAGCCTCTGTGTGCATCCCCTGGGAGCACTCACTCCTTTTTGGACTTTTTCATTCTACCAAAAACAAACAAACAAACAAACAAAAACACCAATAAGGAGCTTTCTCATTCCTACTCACTGGACAGCCAATAAGACCTGTTTGTCACAATTCTGCCGCTTTGTGGGCGTGAAGAACTTGAGAAGCCTGGCAACCAAAGACCTCACAGGCATGGCCTGACACAGCTCTGAACTGCAGGTTCACACTCCCCAGGAGGCCTTGGCTAAAGAAATCGATCCCACCCCACAACTTCTGCAGTGGAGAGGAGAGCAGGGCGGGCCTGGCCGTCAGCACGGGCCTGGCCATCAGCACGGGCCTGGCCATCAGCACAGGCATCTCTCTGCGGGAGAAAGCCTGAACCTACATCTCCTCTCTTGCTTTACTCACAGAATGGTAAAGGGACCCCTGGAGAGACTGCTTCTCTGAGAACCTGTCCCGGCTTACCCTGCCACTCCCAGCGACACAGAGGACTCTACCCAACTTATTTAGTTGGACTGCAGAGCTTCTGACCAGAGATACCAAGCGCTTGCCCTGTGATTGCGTACATTCTGGGATCACTGTGACAGTCAAGTCTTAAGGCTCCACCTCACAAATGCAAAAGGCTAGCTGAAGGAAGGGCTGCACTTTATCCTCCCTCAGTAGGTGACCACCGACTAAGGAAGCAGAGTAGACACACATTGCATTCCAAAGCTCTCTCCAGACCTCCTGCCATGGCACCAACAGTGTGGGGGAAAAAAAAACCTAAGCTTTAAGTACAGTTAAAGTGTTTACCTTCTTTGTGGTGCTGGGAATAAAACAGTATTCATGCAGGCTATTCAGCCTCTGCTTCCTACAGGGAACACCAAGATTTTTTTTTTTTTTTTTAAGCTCACAAAACATTCACAGTATGGGGGAAAGAATCCTTAAAAATCTAGCAGCAGGGGGGGCGGGTGGCGCTGGAGAGATGGCTCAGGGAGAGCATGGCTGCTCCGGTAAAGGACTCAGGTTTGGTTCCCAGCATCCACTCAGCCACCCACAACTATCTGTGGTTCTGGTTCAAGGAAATCCTGTGCCCTCTTCTGACCTCCTCAGTCATCGGGCATGTATGTGGTGCACACACATACCGTGGTGGTTTGAATGAAAATGCCACACACACACACCACACACACACACCCAAGGGATGTGTGGCTTGGTTGGAGTGGGTGTGGTCTTGATGGAGAAAGTGTGTCACTGGGGGTGGCTTTGGGTTTCAAAAGCTCAAGCCAGGTCCAGTGGCTCGCTTGCGGCTCTCTCTCTGTCTCTCTCTCTCTCTCTCTCTCTCTCTCTCTCTCTCTCTCTCTCTCTCTCTCTCTCTCTCTCTTCTTCTTCTTCTTCTTCTTCTTCTTCTTCTTCTTCTTCTTCTTCTTCTTCTCAAGGTCCTCCTCCAGCACCATGTCTGCCCGCATGCTGCCACGCTTCCCTGCACGACCCCATGGACTAACCCTCTGAATGGTGAGCCAGCTCCCATGACATGCCTTCCTTTATAAGAGCGATCATGCTTTGCAGCGTAGCATATCATGTTTTATGGTCTCAGCCACAGACATTGGCTAAGACATGTAGGTTGAGGCAAAATGTCCATACGCATAAAAACAAAATTTAATTTAAAAAATCTACCAGCAAAAGTTACTTTTGATGGGGAAAAGTGTACAATGGCTCACAGTACTACATGGGGCTGGGCAGACGTAGAGGAGCCAGGGGAGGGGGCCTCCTGCTCCCCATGATCTAGTTCGCCACCTAAAGCTACTTTACCTTCACAAAGGGAGCAAGTGATTTGAGACATTTCCTATTTCTGTGCTGCCGTTTTCTGAAGAAGGGCGTGTTCTTAGCTGGGGTTCCACACACAGCTGGGCGGTGGTACTGAGGGCCTTGTAGCGGGATAGACTGTTACTCTGTTTAAAGTTACTTTGAGTCCCTGTTCCTATAACCACTCCATTGCTTTTCTTTCCTTCCTTCCTCTATTTATTATTATTATTATGATGATGATGATGATTATTATTATTATCATTAATTTTTTTTGTTGTTGTTTTTTGGATTTGGTTTTTTTCAAGACAGGTTTCTCTGTATAGCCCTGGCTATCCTGGAACTCACTCTGTAGACCAGGCTCGCCTCGAACTCAGAAATCCGCTTGCCTCTGCCTCCCAGAGTGCTGGGATTACAGGCGTGTGCCACCACCGCCCGGCCCTTTCTTTTTTATTATTATTACTACTTCATGTGTGTCCACTCTGGATTTTTTTGGGTTTTTTTTGTTTGTTTTGTTTTGTTTGTTTGTTTGTATTTTCGAGACAGGGTTTCTCTGTGTAGCCCTGGCTGTCCTGGAACTCACTCTGTAGACCAGGCAGGCCTCGGAACTCAGAAATCTGCTTGCCTCTGCCTCCCGAGTGCTGGGATTACAGGCATGGTCCACTCCAGATGTGTGTGTGTGTGTGTGTGTGTGTGTGTGTGTGCACCTCTGAGAGAGGACAGTCCTTCCTTCTACCTTATGTGGGCTGTGGGAGGTGAGTTGAGGTCACCAGGTTTACAAGATGAATGCTTTTATCTGCAGAGGCATCTCGGAGGTCTCCCACTGGAGTCTTCTTTCTTCTTTCAAGTCAGCCTGCGCTTTTAACTGGCCTTGGGCTGTAGTAAATGGACCCACAGACATGCAGCAGATTGTTTTCTTTTTGTAACTGACCGATGTTGTAATTTAAATAATATGTGATAAATTTCACAGAAAGTAATTCTATTTTAATTTAAATGTGTATATCTGCGTGGGCGCTTGTGTGTGTGTGTGTGTGTGTGTGTGTGTGTGTGTGTGTGATGCCCAAGGAGGACAGAAGAAGGTACCAGATCCCCTGGAGCCAGAATTACTGAGACACCAGACATGGGCTTAGGAACCAAACTCAGGTCCTCTGAAGATCAACAAGCACTCTTTACCACTGAGCCATCTCAAGAAAAGAGAAAGGGGAGCACTAGCTAACCAAACAGAAATACTTGGTCTTTGAAATGAAATTGAATAAAAGTGTAGAGTCTTTTGAGAACAGGCAACTGAGCAAACATGCATACCCTTTTAGCTAGTAAACACATTTGACAAAATTATTTTAAAATTTAAAAATATTTAAAATTTAAAAGCAGCATCCCATGTTGCCTTTAAGAATAGGATTCTACTTATAACTAACAAAGAGGGAAAAATTTTAAGTATCAAGTTTTATGCTTTCTTGTATTTATTCAATAAAATCTATTTGATTATGCAGGAAAATCACACACACACACACACACACACACACACACACACACACTTCACACACAATTACTAAGAAAAGTACTTGGTTAAGAACAGCAGCTCTGGCTGCCCATGGTGGCACACGCCTTTAATCCCAAGACTGAGGAGGCAGAGGCAGGTGGATTTCTGTGAGTTTGAGGCCATCCTCACCTACAAAGTGAGTTCCAGGACAGCCGGAGCTACACAGAGAAACCCTGTCTCCAAAAGCAAGCACCAAAACAAGAAAGGACAGCAGCTCCGTATCGTGTACACAAATCTCTAGGACTTTCTAAAACCCAAACAGGAATCCAGATTATGACTCTGTGAAAGAATTAAACTCTTGAGTCTCAGTTTATTGAGCCAATTAAAGGTATCCCTTTCCTTTGAACTCTCTGGAAAGAACTAGAGACAGACGTTAACGGGAGCCTGTAAATCTGACAACCGAGCCAGTGTTTGGGAATTCCAGAGACTTGTGCCATGGAAAGAAACTCAAAGCTTGGGAAAGCTGTGCAAACATTCCGTATCTAGAGATAAACACTAGGGATCCTTAGGACGACGAGGCTCAGCTCTGGGCTGGCCTTGCTGCGTTGTGACTCATTTAAAGAAGGCAAATTGTGAATGGGACAGACGGAGTCGTCAGAAATGAAGGGTACAGCTGCTTTCACTGGAAACAGGAAGTTAACACTTCTTATAAGTCAATATTAAAATTAATCTCTTTACACGTGATTGACCTAGGTATTGTGGTAAATATTATTTAAGGGTTTCTACCCCACCTTAGATCATTCGGTTCCCAAATAAAAGGCATAAAACCTTTATATTTATAAAAAGTCTTAAAGCACTAGGTTGGCTAGATATCAACCTTCCATGCTGTTTTGTCTACTTCCCTGTTAATATCCCTGAGATATCACTTGCCCTGTTCCACCTGCGCCCCTCCCACTCCAACAGGCAGGCCCTCATGGCCATGTGATCACCAGCCACCTAAGCAAAAGTGACTTCTTCCTTCTTCCTCCGTTCTCTTGTGGTCTCTGCCTCAGAGCCCCAGCCCAGGAACCAAAGCCTGCCTCTCTTCTGCCCAGCTACAGCCATCTTTATTCAACCAAAGGTTTAAATTAAGGAGCAAGGTTTTCACAACAAAAGCTGGCATTCGTGAGAATTCACTCATCTTGAGGCAACCAGACCTTGGGACATAGAATTACATATATTACATACATACATATGTTACATACATACATACATATGTGTTTATATATATATAATACGTAGAATTACATGCATTATAATACAAAGCAACTGACCAAACTTCAACACCTAGGCTTGGGGACTTTATGTGTATATTTATTTTGTCATGCTGAAGATTAAACCCAAGGCCTCATGCATGACAAACAAGTGCTCCCCCACTGAGTTACACACACACACACACACACACACACACACACACACCCTGCTCCAGATTTGATATTTAGAATAATCATGTTTCCCTGGTTGTATTTGTCTGCTGTTCAGAAGGCTGCGGTATAGGCTAGAGCAGATGTATTGAATGTATAGCTGTTTCAACACCTTATTTCCTTAACAAAATAGAAAACCTATTATTAACCTACCTTAGGGAGCAATACTATATACAAACAACATGAAAGATTTGAATATTTACATCAACATATTTCCCAGAGCAGGAGAAAAAAAAATCTGTCTCTGCTCTTCCACATCTTTCTATATTTTTGACTTGAATATAAGGCAAAGCATTTAGTTATCAGAAATAAATCATAGCTACATTTACACTGCATTCAAACCAAGGAAACCATAACACTTCATACTCAAACTCAAATTTTTATTAAAAGAAGAAAAGTATTGGCCTTTTTAAAGGTACATGAGCTAGCTTGAGTTCTTCTTTTACCTTTACCTGGCCAGAAGACAGACTCTCCTCTCAGCTACGAGCTCTCTCAATATCTCCAAAGCCAACCTCACTTCTGAATATAAATGGTCATTTCTAAGACAACAATAGAGGACATTACTTTAAATTTGAAATAATATATTATTAGGACATTTTTATTGCAGAAAAACAACATGACGTCAGGAAAAGTAAGTAGGTATCATTTACTATTTGAGGGCTATATAGTAACTTTAGGGGCGGTTCTTTTTTAAAGTTTTTGGTTTGCTCATTTTGTTTTTTTATGTGTCTATGTCTGTATATGCCACCTGTATGTGAGTACCTGCAGTAGCAAGAAGAGGGCATCAGATCCCCCCATGTTACATCTAATGCTGGGAACAGAATTTGGCTCTTTTGGGAGAATACGCTACTTCACTGTTGACCCATTTCTTCCACCCCACGTGTGGTTATCTTTAAGCAACTACGAATTAAGGATTTTCCACAATTGAAAGCTTTTTCTCTTCTTAAAGAAACAGGTCTCATATTCCTAGCCCACTGTTGAGTATCCTGTTACTTACTTATTTGATATGAGCCACTAATATGAGCTTGTACTATTTCCAGTTTTCCTGTACCGAAACAACATTGTAGGCATAATCTGGTGCATTTTTCCCCCAATCAGATCTAAAGCATTTTAAATTAATTATGTATTTCAGATTGCCTTCCTGGGAAGCATAGTTTATTCTTGTGGATAACTGTTTATACTGTTGTCCTTATGAATCTCATTACAGACAAAGCAGCTAGTGCCAGGAGACACTGACTTACCATTAGCCTGCTACAACTTAAGCTTCTGATATGACCAGGAGGTCATTACCAGTTAGTAACTTTCATGAAACTTCTACTCTCTTCATTGCATTACCGAGTAGCCACTGAACACATTTATGTTGAATTCACAGTTTGCACATTAGTAGCTCATGTATCTAAATCAGAGCAAATGATCTGTCTTTTGTCTAACCTACTACATGAAGTGAATCTGCTCTATGCATTAAAAACTGTTCCCGTGTACTGCCATGATGTATTCTGGTGAAAGACTGACTCATCAGTCAAGGACTTCTGCAAAAGCTCAGTGGCTATAGCCCCTGGCACTTATTTCCTCATCCTGAATGTTCTCAGCAGATAGCCGATAAGCATCTCTCGGGAGGCAGCCCCGTGTACAGCACTGCCTATTCTAAGATGCTCCCAGGGCACTTAAAACATAACACGCAGAACAGCCATATCCATACAACGCCTGGTAACTTATCAGGTCCCCAGTGCACAGCTACAGTCTGTTGTGCTCCTGTGCTAGTGCCAGGGGCATAACCGTGAGTAACAGAGGTTCTGACGCCTGGATTCGGGTTCATCTGTTCTAGGACGGCCCAGAACGTTTTTCCACCAATAAGCATGTGACCAGGTCCTCACTGTGCCTGGGGTAGGACTGAGAAGGTCCTGCCTGTGACCAGCCGTCAGCGCTAGGCTGGCTGTGACATAAGGAGAAACTGGCTTGACGAGAAAGAAGGCATTTCATTTCCCAAGGCAGGGATGGGAAGAGAGGAAGCTGGGTTCTGGTCCTGCAAGCCGTGAGTGCGACTCGCAGTGATGTAAGGCGAGTGGGAAGGGAGGCAGACCCATGGGGAATGTGGAGACCATGGGGAGACGAAGAAATGGCCAGATTTCAGTGGCCTGCGTACTGAGGAAGGGACTCTGAACTTTGTACCGTTTCACAGATAAGGAAACTGATGTGCTGGATGCGGGGGCACTTCTTAGTGACTGACGAGTTTTAAGGCCGTGGGCCTTTGGATCTGTATTTCAGAGTTAAGAACTTAGCCCGATGTATAACAAATATTTCTTCAAAGTAGAACAAAATAGTTTTACTTCAAAGCAGACTTTCTTGTTAGAATTTTTCTTTGATTTTTTTTTTTACCAGTTCAGACAAATACATTCTCCCTGCTTAAAAAACAAAAAAATTTAAGGCCTCGACACTTAATGTGCCTCTTTTATCATTACATTTTTATATAAATGTATGTTTTTAGTTCACTAGTAATGACCTTGCCTAACATGCATGAAATCCTAGGTTTGAAAAAGATATTTACTTGTGCATATATATAGATATAGATATAGATAGATAGATAGATAGATAGATAGATAGATAGATAGATAGTCTGGTCTTCCTTATGAGTAGACTCTCTGTCACTGTATAGAAGTATAAAGCAAATGTAATTGGTGCTGAAGAAGAAATGCCTCGTCAGCAATGATAGGCGGGCCCCACTTCTGGTAGACTTAAGGTGCTAACCAGGTGGGCAGAGCTTCCGAAGCTAAAGGTCAGCCAAATAGAAATGACATCACTCTTGGGGGGAAGGGGGAGACCTCTTTGTAGATGACTGGATTATGGGCACCACACTTGATGATCTCTAATCAGGACCACTTAGAAGTCAGTGAGTCCCAGACGCTCACTAGAATGGAGGCTTTCTGTTAGCTATGGTGAAGAGAACCAGCATGCCCTGTGTCATCCTGGGTTAGCAGAAGGCCAATATTTGAAACAGCACTGAATCCTGGAGTGAAACACAGGAGTGGCTGTTTTCTGATGGGATAAAGATGCATCCACGGGGCTGGGGTGGGCTGGTCTTCCTCCGTCTGATTAGCAGCCTTAGCAGGAACAAGCAAGGCACCTGTGAGGAAATGAAAGCTCCTCCCAGAGGGATAGCTCTTTCTTTCAGGCGAACTGTGCTGCGGACATTGTGGTGGGAAAGGGCACAGGATTGGCCATGCCTGAGAAAGGACACGGCATCCACTAACATTTCCATCACCATTTCCACACACTAACATTCCACACACATTAACACACTGGAGGCCTGTGTGTTAAAGATCCTGTCCTCCCAGGAAACACCTACCAGACTGGGAATTAGAATCTGTGTCGTGAGAAGCCACAAACACTTAGCACAGCGTTCGTCTTGCTAATGAAATCCAGTTCCTGAATGACCCTAGGTAATAATTAACAACCCAGAGCTGCGTGGCGGTCTAATCTACTCTGTTGGTTACAAACCTGTCACATCGAGTCTCTGGGACAAAGACGTGCCCTGAACCCAACTAGTTCGAACCATAGTCAGCTTTTTTTTTTTTTTTTTTTTCCTGTTTGCATTTCTTAATTTTCACCCTGTGTAGTTGGAGCTGTTGGGGGAGGGGGAGGATTCAGGTGCTTATGGGAAGCCCGGCCTTGACCTTTCAAGTAAAGACAGAATCTGGATTAAAATGCAGTTTTAAAAAAACAAAAAACAAACAAACAAAAAACAACTTTAAATACAGGAAAATAAGGAAATGTAGCAACTTCCCTCTGGCTTTTAATGGGTTTTTGAATCTTACAGAGCTGGGAAAGGCAGGTCATATCAACCAGAATAAACACTTTGCAACAACCTTTAAAATAAAAATTTAGGTGGGTTGTTTTAAAAGATAATGGCTAAACATCATTTTACGTTGTTTTTTTTTTTCCTCTACAAAACTTAGCATCCACCACTGAGTTAATATGCAGCTGCCTGCTCAATCTTCTGAGGATGTTTTTCAGTAAACACGGTGAGTCTCTCATGAATAAAAAGCAAAGACAGAATCCAGGGACCGTGAAGGCTGGGTTGATGGCTGCATTCACATCTCACCTGTTCAGCTGGCTATGCTTGTGCTAATCCCGTTACGAATCTACTTTTAAAATTGTTCTTAAAAGAGCTTCCTCCTGCTCTCCAGCCCCACGTCAGACATCAGTCCCCGTGACTTATTCTCAAAGAATAAGCAACGTAGCAACCAGGTGCCCACATCCATAATCAGAGAGTAAACCGTGAACTGAAGAAACTCACCCCATTAATAGGGTTTCGATGGTGTTCTTGGTAAACATAAGATTAGAACTTTCGGCTGGGTGGGAGGGGGATAGGGGTGTGTGTGTGTGTGTGTGTGTGTGTGTGTGTGTAATAGAACCCACAGTCGATAGAAGACGTGAACGTGGGCTGGAGAGATGGCTCAGCTTGTAGTGCCATCAGGAGAACAGGAGTTCAGACCTCAGGATCCGCATTTCCAGCCAACTCTAGCCCATCCCGGTAACCTCAGCCCTGTGGAAAGCCAAGGCATGGGGCTTGCTAGGACCTGATAATTTCCTGCCTAGCCAAAAAAAAAAAAAAAATGTTAGCTCTGAGCTGAGGTTGGGGGGCGAGGGGCTGGTGGGGAGCAGGAAGAGAGAGAGAGACCTTGCCTCAAATAAGCAGGCAGAGAGTGCTAGAGGGAACACCAGCAGCCTCTTCTACTGTCTACAATGAAGAATCTACATGGACACACGGGCTCCAGGACTAACATGCATGCTCACTCATACAGATGCATCAATCATCAATCGATCGATCTTTTTTTAAAGATTTATTTATTTTATATATGTGAGTACACTGCTGCTGTCTTCGGACACAACAGAAGAGGGCATCAGATCCCATTACAGAGGGTTGTAAGCCATCACGTGGTTGCTGGGAATTGAACTCAGGACCTCTGGAAGAACAGTTGATGCTCTTAACCGCTGAGACATCTCTCCAGCCCCCTCCCCCCCAATCAATCTTTTTTGAAAAACAATCTTTTATAAATAAAAGAGTTACTCGAGACCTGGGTTTTGCCATCTTCTTGGGAAGTGAAACGCAATAGGTATGGAGACTCGCCAGAGCCTGAAAAGCTTGGACAGGATCTAAATGGCCACTCCAGCGACTGTTTTAAAGAAAGCTGCCTAAATCTTAAGCTAAGACCAAATTTATTTGTTACTCAGGTTATACATCCAAACATATTAACCGGCTTAGGGAAGACACCTGACTTTAGGTTCAGAGGAATCGTGACACTTCAAGGTGATCTAAAGATGCACCTTCAGTTTCCTTGTGTTGGCCCCAAGCTCACACAGCCGTCACCATTGCAGGCTGACAGCCACACAACTCTAAGTTATAGAAACTAAGAGGCAGTTCCCCCCCCCCCAGGAATTCACACATACACAATCTTAGTCACTGCAAAAATGTGAGCGTCACAGCCATCTCTGAAGCACGCACTAGAAGGCGGGGGTGGTAATGGCCGACCACCATTGGAGCATTTATGTCGGAATGGAGAGTACCTAGTCCCTCAAGGCAATCCAAGGGAAGGTACTGGAGGAATAGACTTAACACAGACACAAGCACAAACAACAGCTTCTATTATAACGTCTATGGCGCTGTGTGCCATGACCCCTGGTCTACACTTTCCCTATGACGGGGGATGACAGTAATGTGCCTGTGCCGTCTTTAAGCAGCGGAAACAAAAGGCTATTCAATATTATTTATTCATCCGACAGACAAATGATATTCAATATCTATAATCCACTAGAGCCCCTTCCTGGATGGGAAAGCCAAGTTGGACAAACTACAGACATAGCCTTCAGAGAGTTATCAGGGACAGGCCCATTTAGTACAGAACTGTGGAGACTGATCTAGGTAGTATACAGGGAGCAACGTGGTTACTTTTCTGTTCCTGTGATAAAATACCGTGACCAAGAGTTTATTTTGGCTTGGGGTTCCAGAGGGATAAGAGTTTGTCACGGCGGGGAACTACGCAAGGAGCAGCAGGCATGGCGGCAGGAACAGGAAGCTGAGAAATCACATCTTCAAACCCAGCCAGGAAGTAGAGAGAAGGACCTGGAAGTGGGGGATGTGCTCATAGCGACTGGTCACCTCACGGTTTCCCGCCTGTCCACTTTGTTCCTGGAAATAACGACTCTGAGACTTCTTCTTATACATGAACAAACGCTTAGGCCAAACTTATCAACCAGCTTAGGGCAGACATCTAGTTTCTGTTGGCTCTGTTCCCAACTAGCTCTCGTCTTAGTGATCTAGTTTATTCTATTCTCAGTATGTCACAGGGCTGGTTACTTTCTCCTTAGTTTCATGTGTCTGTCTCCTCCTCATAGTTTGGGGCAAATCTCCTTCACGCCTGATTCTATTCCCAGAAATCCTCTCTGTACCACAACTTCCATTTTCATCTTCATATTTTCTGTCTGAGCTAATAGGCCAATAGCATTTTATTGACAGGGGATGCTTCCATACAGTTCAAGAGATTCTCTCTACAGGGTGAGGCCATGAAATCTCAAAGCCCATCCCTAGGGACAAATTTGCTCCTGCAAGGCCATACTTTCTAAACTTCCCCAAACAGGGCTATCCACTGGGGACTCAGTGTTCAAATGCTTAAGTCTATGGAAGACATTTTTATTCAAAACACTGTAAGGGGTATGCACAAAGGTGTCCTGAGACACCCCACTGTTGCCCTCCAAAGCAGCAACTCATTCAGGAACTACAATACACAAGAGGACTTGGTTTGTAAGTGAAATCTGGTATTCCTGAAATGAACTAAGTCAGGTAGTGTTGGTTTTTTTTTTTTTTTTCCTTGTTTCTCCTTAATGAGAGAAAGTGTGATTATTCATATTATTTTCTTGTAAAAGCAGACATATAAGACTTAACAGCCGGGCAGTGGTGGCGCACGCCTGTAATCCCAGCACTTGGGAGGCAGAGGCAGGCGGATTTCTGAGTTCGAGGCCAGCCTGGTCTACAGAGTGAGTTCCAGGACAGCCAGGGCTACATAGAGAAACCCTGTCTTGAAAAACCAAAAAAAAAAAAAAAAAAAGGACTTAAGAACTTATAAATACACACACACACACACACACACACACACACACACACGCTAGAGAGAGAGAGAGAGAGAGAGAGAGAGAGAGAGAGAGAGAGATCAATTCTGGTCCCCTACCTCTACACACACACACACACACACACACACACACACGCCCCCAGACAGGGTTTCTCTGTAGCCCTGGCTGTCCTGGAACTCACTCTGTAGACCAGGCTGTCCTCAAACTCAGAAATCCGCTTGCCTCTGCCTCCCAAGTGCTGGGATTAAAGGCGTGTGTCACCACTGCCCGGCTAGAGAGATCAATTCCGAATCTCCAGAAATACACTTCAACCTAATTTCAAAGTAGCCAAAATCCAATGCTTTTCCGGAGAGCAAGCTTATGTAAACACTCAGGTTCTCCCATCTAAAGATCAAAGTCTTGAATGCAAAGTCCTTGCTGCCCCACTGTTAATCAGAATGTAAAATGAGACTCACACTTGGCATTTAAATCCCGTGAAGTGAGATGACCTTGAAAATGGTTCTGGGTGAAGTTTTTCAAGTGGGAATAACAAATGCCCCCAGGAGCTAGCTGCCCCATATTCTTTGAGACATAATAGCCAATAACTGGCAATCCCACCTGCCCATTCCAAATCGGAGATTTCTCCAGGGTGAGGATGAACGAAGGTGCAGCCAGCTAGAGTGAAGCCCTGAGCAGGCGGACCACCAAGACAGCCACTCCTCCTGAACTTGCAACATTTTCAGAAAAAAGGGAAGTCGTGTAAAATTTAATAAGCTGCGTGAATTTGTTCATGTGTAAAATCTGAAAGTATTCATTCCTAAAATGAACTCGATAGGGCAGTGACGTCCTACTAGAAACAAATGCTTATTAGGTAACTAAGACATATAAGAATTAAGGATGTTTTTAAAACAGAGACTAGTCTCAACTACTTATTAGTACCTCTGATGGACCTGGTGGTGTGCGAGCCAGAGTCTGGGTGGGTGGGGGGAAATGTTGTGCTTGTCCTTGCCTCATTGTCTCCTGGGAGAGATAAGCGCCTAAGCACATAGTTAGAGCATTGTGTCACAGACGCTGCATCAGGCTTCCTGCTGGAAGAGGGAAAGGCTGTGCAAAAAGCCGTGTGGATTACAACTAAGTCACGGTAGAGGGCACATGGTAGTCATGAAGAATATACACTATAGCTTTTAAACAAGAGACTAATATGATAAAGGCTATATAACTCTGAAGACTCCTGTGAGTCTTGGAGGAGCTGACTGGAGAAGACAGGATCTGGAAATAATGTCAGGGGTGGGAGCCGGGGCTGGGGGGCGGGAGAAGACAGGTAGAAGCTAGGAAATCAGAGCAGGACCTCATGATTAGGTCAAAGGAGTGCCTGAAGGAGATGTATCCATGATTCGCAAGCTGGGCTGGCTTCATTGACACGCAATTTATACGCTCTGCTGTCGCTGTCATTAGTAACAATATTGGAGTTCCAAATTGTTCCCCGCTAATCATGCCAGCGCACATGAAAGTCCCCGGCTTTCTAGGTAAGGGGTGGACCGTGGCACCCAATAATCCAAACGAAAACGAACTCATGTTGTTCTCTAAGGGTGGGAGGAAAGACGAGCTCGGTGTTGCATCGGTTTTACCTGCCTGTTCATCAGCAAAGCGCAGCTGCTTGGTGGCCTCTTAGCAAGTTCTGAGTCAGATAAAGGATACAGGTGTGGACAGAGAGGAGGACCAGGCCAGTCGGTGGAGCCCCGGGTGTGGATGAATGTGTGTGTGTGTGTGGGGGGGGGAACAGAGAAGATATGACTTTGGGAACACTGGTGTTTACAGGATCAGAGAAGGCGAAGAGAAATGGAAGAGGTTGAATCCAGGGAGAAACATCCGAATTGTGTCCTGGGCGCCAGGACTGGAGGAGTCTCGCAGAGGAAGGGTGTGGTCATTTGAAGCATATGTCCCTAAGAGGTCAAAGAGGACCATGGCGGTGTGTGTGTGTGTGTGTGTGTGTGTGTGTACGTGCGCGCACAATACACTGCACTGCACTGCATTCAGCTGGACAAGCTAAGAGCTATGGTAGAGACTGAAGCAGGCAGGATTGTGGTGGGGCAAAGGAGGAGCTGGGAGGAAGCAGAGAACCTAAGGACAAGAGCCTGGGCTACAGGGAGGACAGTATGGAGGACTGGGGGTATGCAAGGTGCTCCAGGGCTCCTTTCACTTCTAATTAAGAGGAAAGAAACCCAGCAGGTTTTTATCTGAGCACGTTGCTCTTAGGAGAGAGAAGGGGAGCTCAGCCAGCTCCTGATTCAACGAGACACTGTCTCAATAAATAAGGAGGATAATGGAGAAAGACACCAGACACCAACAGCTGGCCCCCACGCATGCGCACCCATCACACGCAAACGCAAAAACTCTTTATTTTGTTTCTGTTTTTAGTAGTGTTGGTTCCTGTGAGCGAGACAGTCAGGAGAGCAGCCAGTCTTTGAGAAGTGCTGAAGGTGAGTCACCAGTTACAAAGAGAGAGGACACTGGCCGGGGCCAGGGGGCCAGCAGGACTTGTCTGCTACTGTAGCAAAAGCCAGTCTCAGAAAAGAGGAGTTGAATGTCACTTGCAACTTAAGTAGATGTAAACCAATACAAAACTTTGGTCCAGGGCCCTCAAGGCTGAGCAAGGAGCAAAGAGGTTTGCATTATATTACTCTTTTTCTTAATGTCTATAGACACCCATTGCAGAATTAGACCCTTTCCACAGTAGGGTGCTCTCAAGTCCCGGCAGGCTGTGCAGCTAGCTCCTGGGAATCCCAAGCATCTACGGGGGTCAGATTTTGGAGAAACTGCACCAGGGCAAGTGTTGATTTGAAGAATAATTAACACAAGTTTCTAAACTCGAAGAAGAGTGTACTCTATGGTCTGATGATTATAAACCTCCCTAGGCCCAATTTCATGTTAGCTGGGTTAAAAACTGACCAGCCAGCTGCTTAATCCCTTCTCCTTGTGATAGCAATCAACTGACTGGTTTAACGACTGATTTAAGCTCTCGCATTCCAGAGTCAGACTAAGGAACACTTTAAGGCAGTTGGGCTTTTACAAAGGTTTGGGGTCTGATCCCCAACCTCTCCCCTCCACCCGAGCCCCCCCACCCCCTCACAGTAACGGGGACCTTCTGCTTACCCCCATTTAACCTTGCAGTGCTATGAGA
Source organism: Apodemus agrarius (assembly GCA_964023405.1). Taxonomy (NCBI): domain Eukaryota; kingdom Metazoa; phylum Chordata; class Mammalia; order Rodentia; family Muridae; genus Apodemus; species Apodemus agrarius. The sequence continues at coordinate 92,919,189 of OZ030011.1, read as the reverse complement.
GGCTTCCTTAGAGCCCCTCATCCCCCCTCCCTACAGGCTAAAGGTGGAGTTACTTGCAGGATTCCGTGTGTAGTGCGGAGAAGGGTGTCTCATCAAAAATCTCCAATTTCCTGCCTCTGCCAACTCTTCCACCTTGAGGTGGGAAAAGGAATTCAAGAAATTACCTGAGGGCAGGTAACATAACACATTACGTTATTTGTGTCTATTTGAACGGAAGAGAATTCGGAGCCACAGCTCCCTGGGTACCAGAGACTACAGTTACGTCCGGAATAAATTCGTGCGCAAAGAATGTGCAGCTAGTGGTGTCCTTCCTGTGAAATACGAAGACACCGCACATGTAGCACCCACCCACGCAAAGCTCTACCTCTTTGATGCTCAGATGTAGTGTAAGGATGCTTATAGGAGCTCAAGTTCCTAAGAACCAGACAGGTTGACCCTCTTTCTAAAGGCTTAACCTAGCTCACCTCCCTGCAGCGCTAGTTGCCAGAGTTCCTAGCCTTGGGCACACTTCGTGACTCACTACTTATAAACGTAAATGTACGAGTCCGCGGTAGGTCCTACCGGCCCCCTTAGCCGGCGATCTACACACCTACCTCCGGGACCAGCCCCGACGCATCCCTCCCCAACTTGCTCCGCTCGGGAAGCGCGCCCCAGCAATGGACCCGCCAGCCCACGCTGGGAACTCAAGTACCAAAGCCCTACAGCTTCAGCAGACGCTGCCTTAAAACAAAAGAGGCGCCCGGGGAGGTGGGACCTGGACCTCAACCCCCACCCCCCGCCAACTTGCTGTCCTCCGCCCCCGCTCTCCATGTGCGCATGAGCAGAGACGCCTCCCTCGGTTCCTCCCTAGGCGAAACTTTCTAATTCCCTTCTTTGGGCCGGTGGGCTGCCAGGAGCAGCTAGAGCGCTCGCCCTGCCGGGTGAGGAGAACAAAGTAGCTAAGCGACTTGACCCCCTTCCTGGGCCCAGCCCCCGCTTCCGTAGGAGCGGCAGGAAATGGAAGGGCCCCTCTCTTCTCTCCCAACATTTGCCTTTTCCCCCCTCTACCTCTCCAGAAAGGAAGACACGAAGAAAAGACAGGCAGCTTGCCTGCCGGGTCCTCCTTCCCGTGCCGCGTCCCCTCGGCTGCAAGGACTGGACATGGGGCTGCTCCAGGTGTTCGCCTTTGGTGTCCTAGGTAACTCAATAAGGGTTGGGGGGAGGGGTGTGCTCCGGCGTTAGGGGGATAAAATCCCCAAACCGGTTTACCCCAGCTTTGAAAGGAGTCTTGGGGAATCGGAGGGAGGGGGGTGGTGGTTAGAAATGACGCCTGGGGATCGATCGCCGCCGGTCTCGCTTCCGTGGTAGCCAGGGACCGCGCACGCGGAGCTCCGCGGACCCGCATCCCCTGGGTTCTGCGCACAGAGCTTGCGCTCCTGCAGGTTTCCGAGGTGATTGATCCAGGGCTTTGCACCTTCTTCCAGTTAAACGCTGTTTCCCCCACCGTGGAAGGCAGGCTCCCTGGTGTGGCTGGGCAAGCTGCGGAGGGTTCGGGGGCAAAAACCAATTACGCACAAAAGTGTCCGGGCCGAGAGCAGGCTTCGACTTGGGAACAGATTGGAGCCATGTGGCTTTAATTAACCATCCTTGTTTGTCTCGGGGTGGCACCATGAACAGTTGGGCCGGGTGCTTTGCTGGAATGGCGAAGCGTTGAAGCCACTACAGAGCTACAGAGACACACCAGCGGTCTCTAGTTTAGGGAATCAGCTTCTGTGGCAAACGCGATCGCCGGTGACCCTGGCGCGTGCACGCGGACATATGTTTGTGTCTCTCCCCCCAACACACACACACAGATTTCCCACCCTCACACCGAGGATGCGCGCACTGCCATGTGCACGCGGGTTTTCATTAGCGGGTGTGCAGCGCGTGGCAGGGTCAACCTCACTGCGCCCTAGTCCAGGCACGTCGAAGTGACTGGGTCACTACGAACACCTTCCGTAGAGCCGCTCTGCTAGGCTGGGACAGATCAAAGTAGACAAAAGAGTCAGTTGGATTTCCTCCGCGCTGCGCCCAGCTGACTGCTAGTCAAACCTAATGACGAGTCTGGGTCCCCCCTCCCCCAATTCTTCTCGCCTTGTCCCGGCTTTCCAGGCCTCTTCTGCGCCTATCTCTCCACTGTGTTTTTCTATGTATTCTCCTTTCTCTTGAATCCGCTCCATCTGCCCCTCCTGCTGCTTTTCTTTTGCTCTGGCTTGTCCGTTGCTTTCTTCTTCCTTCCTCTTAACCTTGTTGCTTTTCTCTTCTGTAGCCCTGTGGGGCACCCGAGTGTGCGCTCAGGAACCGGAGTTCAGCTATGGTTGCGCGGAAGGCAGCTGCTACCCTGCCACTGGCGACCTTCTCATCGGCCGAGCGCAAAAGCTCTCAGTGACCTCCACGTGCGGATTGCACAAACCAGAGCCCTACTGTATTGTCAGCCACCTGCAGGTGAGGCGTGAATGCATTGTGGGCTGCATCCTCTTCCTCCTCCTCCTCCTCCTCCTCCTCCTCCTCCTCCTCCTCCTCCTCCTCCTCCTCCTCGCCGATCAAAGGGGCTTGCCCAGGAGACTCCACATCCTGCTGTCAATCCAGATAGGAAGTACAACCCGCAGAGGAGCCCTGGGATTAAGCCAGTAGCTCAGCCTGTCAGCTCACACTGTCGTCCCAATCTCCATTTGCACAGTCGCATCCGCCAAACATTTCCTGCCACCTACCACCATCAGTAGGGGAACCCCAGACTGCAGATGAGCTTGGCCCCCGTCCTGTGCCCCGTAGGGTCCCATGTGTTTTGTTTTGTTGTTGTTTCTGCTCTTTGTTCAAACCCTTCTGAAATTGTGTGTTGAAGATGGTTCAGTCCTCTTCTATGATCGTTAGTGTTGGATTTTCCATCTTGCGCTTGAGTATAAAGATGCTCTAAGTACTGAAATCTTTCGAGGTGATTCAGCCAGGATCAGACATACTTCCTTATGGAAAAGTGCTCTGGTTGTCATGGCACCGTGACAGTGGAAGACCGACATGAAATTTCTGAGCTAGCACATGCTTCTAAAAGTGGTCTCAGGTTTTAGATTTTGTTGGTCATATTTAGGTAATAGCTGATGTGAGAAAAAAAGTCATACAGTATTCTGAAGCATAATCTTTTTTTGTTTAGTATTATCCCCACCTCCCCCAATACCCCCTACACCCCATTCTCCGGGGGGAAAAATAAAAAGAGGCTGGAAATGGAATGGGGCCTCTGACAGGAACAGGTGTTAGTCTCACATGCAGGGCAACCTTAAGGATTGCATGAAAAGCCTTTCAGCCCACCCATGTATGTCCATGGGTGACCTGGGCTTTGCACATGTAATAGGATGGAGTCACAACGTGGCAAAGTGGATTCTGCTCCTTTGCTTCCAGGTTTATACAGAGCTGTCTAGACTGCTTCCTCCTGATTAGAAGGGAGGCTATAATTAAAATTCTTTTTTTTTTTCAGTTCTGGTAATTGTTCTTCAGAACTAGTTTCCTTGACTACAAGTTAATGAAGGCAATTCATGTTACCTTTTCTAATATTAGCTTTTTAAATTTCTCCTAAAATGTCTTGATAACATTTACTTCAGAGGTCAGGGTGCTCTGTCAGTGAGTCACCAGATCCCGAAATCAGCTTTGTACACAGCGAGAACTGTGTCACTTAAAAGCAAGTAGAGCCAGACTCCCTGGTGTGTGTGATTAGCTGCGACACTGTAGAGTGCTTGTCTGAGATCTCAAGATCTTCTCTCTCTCTGAAACACTGAGGAGTATGGAATGACAGGGTACTGGAGTTCCTGATCTGTTTGTGCCCCCACCCCACCCCCACCACCCCACCCCCACCACCCCACCCCCACCCTGACTGTCCTGTCTCCTATCTCCCGTCCTCGAGAATCTTCTGGTGAGAAGTTAGTTAAATAAATGCAAACGTTAAAGTACAGTCTATTTTGGCGTCCCATCGCCTCCGACCAAATTCTGTTTATAAGCTGTGTATTGGTCTGTAGATATTCATCGTCAACATCATTTTTAGATGTAGAAATAATCCACATTGCAGAGAATGTAGACACGGAGCCAAGCTCCATATGGGAGCGGAAGCCCTTAAGTGTTGTTTATGGTTCACTGTGACATGCTGTGAAGAGTAGAGAGATCTTACGCTGCAGTGGCTGTGGCGGCCATTTAGAGAAAAAAAGAAAAGAAAAGAAAAAAGAAAACAAGACATGAGTTTACTTCTACGGAAGCCAAGGTCTGCTCTCATTCTAGCCTGTGCTCATGTGGGACCCTCAAGAAGTGCCCTCGTTTATAGTGAGCCCAGCATTCCTGCCCCCCCCCCCAGACTCAGGTTTTCAGGTTAGCCTGCTTGCCACCCCCATCCTTCGACAAAGCAGAAACTTGGAACCTGGCTCCCAGGGCCTCTCAGGATGGGATGCGCTTTGATCTGTGGTTCCTGCTTCATGTAGCCTTTAGAAAATCAGGCTGATTGAATTGTTTCCTGTTCCTTTGGCTTTTGTTGTTGTGTTGTGTTGTGTTTGTTTGTTTGTTTGTTTTCCTTTCCTTTTCAGTTTGCATTATGTCAGCAAAAGCTCTGATACCTCTTTTGCATTTGACTTCTAAGTAAGCTGCCCACAGAGATCAAGATACAAACTGAGACATTTAATTTTGATTAAATTAGTAGCTTATGGAAACAATGCCCTATTTTACTCTTGATCTTAAGTTGCAAGAAAGGGGGAAATAGTTTTCTGGAGCATTTTAGACAGTTCAGTAAGTTTAAAGGTCAGAAGTAGGTCGTACGTCGTATAATTTTTTCACATTCATCTTTCTTGAAGGTCGTCATTTGTTCTTTGTTCTGTGGACTTAATTTTTGCTTAAATGACATTGCTTCGTGGTCTCATGCAACCGTTGTGTTTGTAGGAGGACAAGAAATGCTTCATATGTGATTCCCGAGATCCCTACCATGAGACCCTCAATCCAGACAGCCATCTCATTGAAAATGTGGTCACGACGTTTGCTCCAAACCGCCTTAAAATTTGGTGGCAATCTGAAAATGGTACGTGATTAGTGTGGGAACCAGTTCCTTGGAGTGTGTCTGGGTGTTAACTGGGACAAAGTTCACATGCGAGTGTGTGAGGTGGCCCTCTGATACTGGAGCGCTCAGCTTGCTCAGTCAAATCTGACCCTCCTTCCCGAAGTTTGTGCCCTGTCAGGAAGCAGCCATTGATGCGAGACCAACGGAGTGTGCGTAGGCCTCACCCTGAGGGGCTTCTGGGGAGTGGGTGTGTACTGAAAGGAGTCTGGAGAGAGCACCGGAGGACTGCACACCTCAGGCCTGCCACAGAACACAGCACCTTTTGTTGTTGTTGTTACCAGCCCTCGAGGAAGGGGATGGGTAACAGAAATCCGCTTTGTCCCTCCCCCACCTTCCAGCCACAGAAGATTCATGAGACAACTGAGAGTTCCCATAAAATAAGAACTGTGACGAGATTGTGTAGCTTGCCTCCTTGTTTAGCAGTGATGGGAATGCAGCCTAATCAATCAGTCATCAATTAGATACGTTAATGTGGCTATGAAACCAAGACTGTGAAATCTAGGGAATAAAGAAACAGTTGGTGTATTGGTTACTTAACCATGTAACATGATCTTAGTTTTTTGTTTTGTTTTTGAACAACCTGTTACTTTATATGAAACACAGATTGGCTTCAGACTTGAAACCTTCCTACCCCAGTCTTTAAATTGGATTCTCAGCTTGAGATTACAGGTGTGCACTGCCAATGCTGCGCTTCATTACATCTGGTTTTTTTTATATAGAAGGAGTCCTTGTGGTACTGAATGTAAGCTTGGCCATACACAACCTGGAAACAGCTAGATCTCCTTACGCATCCTGTATCTTTGGATACAGGCTGGTACCTGTCATTTATCCCATTCCTTTATGGCTTTCAGTGATTGGCTACAAATTGCAGGTTTTTAGAAGGACTCCGATTCTTGCTTAGATTATTGGCCAGACTTGAGAATCCTATCAGATACAAAGTTGCCAGAGAGAAGGCTGAGCTCTCCGGAAGCATGTAGCTGACTTTTCAGAGTGGGTAGTTTGTACAAGGGAATACACTGGTTGGTGTGGTTCCCTGTGAAAGACTACCCATCCGAATCATGGAGGTCTGCAGAAGCAGCTTCAGCCTTTTCGTGAGCAGAGAAGGCGCTCTTCCTGACCTCCCACGCTCTGGAGTGACCCTTGCAGTGAAGTAGAAATACATTGCTTCCTAGACATTGGGAGGATGGCCCCATTTTAGCTAAGAAATGTTAAAATAGTTTCGATGTAGTTAAAGGTATTCTTAATGATGTCTGGAGTTCATTCGTTTCAATAGCTTTGAGGGGAACAAAAGGACCCAGATGCCAGGAAGATTTTGCAAACAGTGGGGTCTGAGCTCTGTCACAGAGAGAAGATGAGATTAGACAGATGGGGTTTGGCATCCAGAAAGTCATCCATTGTTACTATACCTTGTCGTCTCTGTTGTCTGATAGCTCACACTGGAAGACTCTCTATGATTCTGACTTTATCTCCTTTCTGGGTTTTGGGTGGGAGCTGGGCGGGTGCTGGGTGGTTAAAGGGTGAGGTTGAATCCAAGGCCTCAGGTTCAGATACTGGCCTGGAATCCCCAGTGACTTTTAACACTCTTCCCAGGGTTTTGTTCTTGGATATGACAAGTCATACCGCCGTAAAATAATCTTGGTCTCTTCTCTATGGATTTTTTTTTTCTTCTCGCATTAAGAGGAAAACCCCCAAACCACCCTGCTTTATCAGGCTGTGAATCAAAACAGAATGCGCTTTGGAGATACAAGATGTGGTCCCTTTGTAACAGGAGGGTTGCTCATTTTGCTTTGTGCTTTACCTTATTTCATTATTTATCTCTTAGTTCCAAACAAAGTCACAGGCTTTTCAGAAGCCTAGAAGAGGAGAAACGTATAGTTGCTTAGCTGATACTTCCCTCAGCAAAGAACTGCCCAGAGTGATCTTGCACGATGGTTCTTTTGAGCGAGTGAGATAAGGCTCTTTGCTACAGATTGTGGTGTTTTTCTTTGACATTCCAACCAACTCACATCCGTTCCAGTGACCACTTTTCCCCCCTCGGTCGGCTTGGCCACTTTCCAGCAGGCAAGTTTATTTCAAAAGGTCCTACTGACTTCCTGAGAATATACCAGCTGTAACATGATTCATTCTGACACATTCCTGTCTTCCAGACTTCTTTGGGAAGACGGACCCTGGAGGCATCTTCTTACAGGGACTGCAGAACCGCCCTCTTAACCCAGGGAGGCACCTTAGAGCTCCTGAGGGGAGGGGCTTCTTACCCTTGGAATTCCAGGGGCTCTTTTTTTTTTTTTTTTTTTTTTTTAGTGTGTTCTCGTGGGTCTCTGACCCTCAGGGCACTGGTCTCCGTGCTGCTTTGTTTTCGAAGGCTTTCCCCCCTGGAAGGGAAGAAGTTTGTGTTTGTTCAGGGACAGGGCCATTTATCTGACTGGTTCTTTGCCTCAGACGCAGAGGTGTAGCGGGAGGTTGCTTCCATCAACGATGATTTTTCTCTGACTTGGCACGGATTACCCCTGTGTGCTACTCAACTGCTTTCTTTGCTGTCAGTTAGGGGGGAAAGTGATTATTTGTATTTCTTCTGTGTCTCTGCAGACTGACCCCCTACTGTGTGCCGCAAGTGTGTGTTGGGGGAGGGGTGCATTTGGCTCAGAGGGTTGGGGGCAGTGGATGTGGCTTCCCTGGAGCACCATTGAGAGGCCTTCTGCCAGATGTCTGTGGCAGTGAACAAATCCAGTAAGCGGAACTCCGGAGGGATTTATGGAAAACTAAAGAATCATTCTGACTTGCTCTTCACCACTAAAATAAGTGGTGAATAGCATCAGCTCCAGCCTTAAGACGCAAGGGGAAACTGGTATGAGGCTTAAGGACCATTTAGGAAGAGAGTCAGCTGTTCAGAGGCGTTCCCCGTTGGTCTTACCGTTTCCTTTATTGCTGTAAAAATCCAGGTGTGGAGAATGTAACTATCCAACTGGACCTGGAAGCAGAATTCCACTTCACTCATCTCATCATGACTTTCAAGGTAAGGCGTGTCCCTGCTGCCTCCAGTGCAGGCTCAAGAGCTCTGGGACGGCCGCATTCAGAGGCAGTCTCTCTTGCAAGTTGGCCTAAGCCAGAACTTAAATGTTACTGTTGTCATAAGTTGTAATAATTGTGGGGCTTTCAAAACAGGGACATGAATAACTGCCCTTCACACATACTAGCTTTATGTCAGTAAGTAGATTCTCCATCCTAATTTATCTGCAGACTTTTAATTAGCGATTCCTTTATTTCTCCCATAGAGAAAGGCAGTGCTTGACTCCCTTCCAAACCACAATAAAACATTTGCAGAGTACATCTCTGATCCTTCATGTTTATATTTTACGGCTGAATTTGGTAACCGAAAACGAAGTATGTTTCAAATCTTACGTTGCAAGATTTTGCCAAAATTGTGGGAAGAGTTTTACAGTTCCTAAAGAGACATGCATGGCTTCTAAAAATGCAGATGATTTTTCTCTCTCTTTTCATTTTCTTTTTAAGATGTAGAATGACTCTAGGACTAGGGAATGTCTCTGTACAAAGTGCCTTTGTTTCTGCAGCAGCTGCCTGGAAACGACAGACTTCGCATGGCTTAGAGTACACGCTGGCACACACAGAACTCAGAATTTACTTATTGCTCCCCAGAGGGAAATCACCTTTGAGGAGTCTTCAGTTGGAGTTGGGGTTTGCTGGCATCCTCTCGGGGTTAGGAAAAGGGGCTGGGGATCAGTTTACCTCACTGGCCAGGCACCACAGAAGTCTTGCTTCCGTCTGGTACCCTAGTATGAGGAGCAAAAGAGCAAGGGCAGGAGTGGGAGTCAGAATGGGACTGGGCGGGGCGTCATTTGCTGTCCCCCAAATGACCCACTGACTGCTGCAGCAGGAACGGTGATAGAGACACCTGATACCGACAGTGGTGGGATAAGGGCTATGACTAGCTTATCAGGGAGGGACTCCTTGCCGACAACGGTCTCCTCTCATTGGCCACACTCAACCTTAGTGGTTAAATTCAAACTCCGCCCCACGTGAAGATGGCATCTTCATGTTTCACGACCTTTAAAATATTAACTTTATTGATGTTCGTGGCACCATCTTACTTTGGAGAGAGCATCTGCTACACGGACATGGATGGCTCTGAGTTCGTTTATGTTCAAAATCCTCTGAGTGCCTATTCTGTGGTTGGGTTCAAGGGAATAGCGGGCCAGAGATGAGATTCTGTTCTACCCCTAGGTGCTGAAGGTTAGGCTGAGAAGGTGCTGACATGTGGACTGTGGGTACAAAATGCGGACCTCGGCGTAAGGGAGAAAGTTCTTCCTTCCAGGTTCTAACTTCTGTGAGACAGCAGACCCCACACCAGAGCCATGTATGCCGTGCTCTGGGCTGGCTGGTCTGTTCCTTTCACTCTGCTTTAAAAGAAGGTGGTGAGGTTAATTAAGGTTAGCTTGTATTGTGAGAAAACTTTTCCTGGGTAAACAAAACACATTCATCTTACTCACACCCCAGATAGGAATCCCAACCAGTGAGTTTTGTTGGCGTTGCAGGGATTGATGAACAAGTAGCAGTTACTTATAGGAATATGGGTGAGGGGTTGGTAACAGGAGCAGAAGTGACTCAGATAGTTGCAGCTCCAAGGCCCACTTCAGCGTTGGTAACAGCTCACAAAGGCTGGGAAACCTGGAGCACACTGCACAGCCTGCACGCCACTCTACAGGTTAGAGAGAGGCCTTTCTATGTGCCTCAGTTGATCTAACCCTCTTTCAGGCAGCTCAGCTAATTACTGCTTGTCTGGTAGCTGGTTTTGTCTGAGAGTTTTCTTTGCAGCTTGGCTTCCTCCTCTCAGCTTATATTTGGGACCTCGAGAATCTGGTCGGTTTCAGGGACTTCCTGGAGCTGTTTTGAGTTGTTTCCCTTCCTGCTCAAGGAGCTTCCTTCAGGATGGAATGTTTAAATCTTGGGTGGAGAGTATTCTACAACAGCCTGGCATAAGGAAAAAAAAGAAAAACAAACAAACAAAAACAAACAAACAAACAAAAAAACCTTCAGGAGCAGAGACCAGTCCTGCCCTTTACCTGGGCCTGGAGGGATGAGAAAGATTTCAGAGGGAAGAGATAAAGGAAAACTGCCGATGGTCTGAGAGCAGTGAACCTTTGATGTGCTCTTTGGGCGGGGCTTGTCCAATAGGAGCTGTATCCATTTGTTTCAAGGCAGGGAGGTGAGGAAAGTAAGTGTAGGGAAGCCAGTCCCAGTCAGGAGGGTCTCTTTGCTGAGGAATGGAAACTTGATAGGCAGTAGGGAGCCACTGCCTTGTTGGTCACAAAAATAATTTCGCAAGGAAACCCAACATGAAGGCACAAAGCCTGATGAACTCCAGCAGTTGGGTCTCAGTGGGTTCAAGGCCAGCCTGATCTATATAGCAAGTTCCATATGGCCAAGAGTAGGATACATAGCCACACTGTGCTTTGTTTCTGTTTGTTTTTTGAGCTTTAGATCATAGAGCACTTTAAGTTTCCAAACGTCAGAAGCTCACGTGTCCTTAGAACACTTTACCACGCATTCACATGTGTCTATTCTCCACTGCCCTTTGCCCCCGCTGCTTTGAGAACCACTGCAGAGAGGAGGAGGCCCCTGCTTCCTGAGAATGGTCACTTGGGTGCTTTAGAATCAAAGGCTGGCCTTGAAGTGGAGAAAGCTCGGAGGCAGGTCAGGGGAAGGAAAGGGCCGTGTCCAAAATAGCCTGGAAGTCTAAGTCCTCAGGAAGATGTGGATCTCCTTAGTAGCACTGTAAAGGAAAGCAGGGACCAAGATGAAGAACTCAACATTTATCCTCAATCAAGCTGGCTCTGGAGATGGCTGCTCACTAGGTGGACTGGTTCTTCTAAGATTAGAAAAGCTCATTTATGTGCATGTGCCAGTATGTTCTTGTTATAGGCAGATGTTTCCAGCCTCTTCTGTTTGTTATGCATTTAGCAGTCCCTGTGAAGCAATATGGGGCCTGAGAAGGTTGATGACTAAGCGGGAGGTGGGAGTGGGGGAGAGGCTTCCGTCCTTTAGGTGAAGTGTGTTGTTCGGTTTCCAGCAGCTTCTTAATTCCGCAGGAAATTGGATGACTGGTCAGTGGCCCTTGGGATTTAGAAGTTTCCAGAAGTGCGAGACAAGGAAGCACAGCCAGGATAAGCTTCTGTGTTTCTTCTCTGCTGCCTTCTGATTCAAAGATATCAGATGAGGTGTGCCCCTCCCAAGCCTCTTAAGTCTTCCCCACTGGGGGCTTGGCCTCATGGGATTGTTCAGATGGTCAATGGTGCTTTTCAATTTCAGTTCTAAGATCCTTAGTCTATAATTCTCTGCAGTTTGATTAAAAACAAAAACAAAAACAAAACAAAAACAAACAAACAAAAAAACCCATTGCCTTCTGTGCCTGGATAGGTGGAAAAGCAGCTTTGTGTCCGCCAGTCAAGGACTCTAGCAGGTAGGTTAGCAGATCTTTGCTAGTTCCCAACATCAGCCTCTGCAAAAGCTCCTCCTGCGGAGTGATGATCTTACTTAATTCAGGAATTCGTTTTTATTCAAGCTTTGTTTTCTAGGCTGGCTGAACTTTGCTCTGACTTTTCTCCACGACATTCTGGCTTCCTCTTCCTAAAGTGCACACAGCATGCTCCCGGCTGTGAAGCCTCTGTCCCGTGGCCCATTTCTAGAGTTGCATCTGCTTTCTTTTCTTATTTACTCTTCACTGTGTCCCTCACAGCCTCCTGAAGTCTTCAGTGTGATTTGAGGGCTTTGTCTTTCTCCTATTCCCCTGGCCTGTTTGCTTTTCTGGTTGGCCACCGGCTGGCGAGGAGGACGAGGAGGAAGGTACGCATGCGTGAACACACAGAGCTGAAGGAAAAGGCAGGGACTGTTCCCAGCTCCCGTTCTCCCATGTCCAGCCTGCTGGGCATTTTCCTAGAATGCTGACCTTTCTCTTGCCGTTGGCTTTGTTGGAGGGAATTCAAGTATTAAGTGACCGCAGTGACTTCCAAATCCACATTGCACAGCTGAGTGCCACTCCCATGAATGGCTGGCCCCAAACGAGCCTTAGAGGCTCATCCATGTCACTTTCAACCCAGCTACCTGTGCTTTGGGGCCTTGTGCTTCTTTCCTATCTCCTCTTCCACTAAGATCTCCTAGATCCAGGATAACTCAGTACAGTGTGCTGTCACGAACAGGACAGTAGACTTCATATCTCTCTGTCCATGTCACAGCTGTTAGAGTGTGAGGCCTTCATCTTTCTTCGGTTCCTCTGTTTCTTGTCATTTTCCATGCTTAGTGACAACGCTATCAGTTATTTTCTGTGTATAATCTCGTCATTTTGTTAAATGAAACATAAAGCGTTTAGTGTTCTCACGTCTGTGCTGAGAAGGCGAAGTGAGCCCTTGGCGTGTCAGACACTCATGCCTCCCTGTGCTGCTCTGATCACTGAGCCTGGGGCCACCCTGAGCCGAATCCCCAGCCCTTGAGAGCCAGTTTGATGTCATCTCTCTGGAACGGTCTTTGGGTTTTTGTTTTTCCTTTAAAAGTGTTTACTTTTGTGGTACAGTATGTGTATCAGAATTCCCCGTGCTTGTGTGTACCACTCAGTGATGTTAGATATAGTCAGGATATCCTAGATCGATCGCTGCTGTCAGCTTCCAGAACTTTGTCGTCACCCTAGATAGGAACTCGGACTAGTGACTGAACAGTCACCCCTCTTCCCCAGGACCCCTTTCTGTTCCATCAAAAATCCTAGGTGTTTCATATATATGAACTCACAATATTTGAAAATTCATATGGCTTATTTCACTTAGTCCAAGTGCCTTCAAGGCCCTTGTGTGTTACAGTTGAGTACGGCATCCCTTCTTTCTGCAGCTGAACAATAGTCTATTCTATTTATCTCATTTTGTTCTTTTTTTTGTTATTTTATTTACTTATTCACTTTACATCCCAATATATGTCCCCTCTTTCCAGCCCCCCACCCCTCCTCCTTCCTTCCTTCCCCTTCTCTTCTGAGACAGCAGATATCCCCTGGATATCACCCTCCCATCCCCACCTCCACCCCCGCCCCCACCCCCAACTTCCCACCCTTGGCTGTGTACATCCTCTCCCATTGAGGTCAGACATGGCTGCCCAGTTGGAGAATGGGCTCCACAGGTAGGCAACAAGTTCAGGGAGAGCCCATACTCTAATTGTTAGGGGACCCACATGAAGACCAAGCTGTACGTCTACTACATATGTGGGGGAGGGGGACCTAGGTCCAGCTCATGCTTGCTCTTTGCTTGGTGGTTCAGTCTCTGGGAGCCTGCAAGGTTGGTCTTCCTATGGAGTTCCTTTCCCTTCCCGGTTCCTTAATCCTTCCCCCATAAGTCTTCCACAAGACTCCCGAGCTCTCTCTAACATTTGGCTGTGGGTCTCTGCGCTTTCCATTTGCCGCTGGGTGGTGGGGCCCAGAGGACAGTTAGGCTAGGCTCACATTTCTTTCTTTACCAGCTGATAGGTGCTTTGGCTGTTGCCACTTTTTGGCTAGTGTGAATAATGCTGTTTGTTTTCTTGCATTTCCTGTGATGGTATTGTGGTGCTTGACATACTGTACTATGACTTTTATGTTCATATGTGTGTGTGTGTGTGTGTGTGTGTGTGTGTGTGTGTATTCTTTATTAGACTGTGTGTAGCATACGGATGTTATATAAGCCACTGGCTGATGCATCTATGGAATGATTAAATGAAGCAGTGAGAAAACAAGCATTCAAAATTAGTTCTTTCCTGGGCATGATGGTTAGTGTATCAAAGTGTGTTTGCTACCAGGGCCTGTTTATAGTCAGATTCAAAAAGAAACAGTTTGCTGATCTACCAGGTAGTGCAAGTGCTTCCTTGTAAGAACAGCCTCCACAGAAATACCAACCATGCAAAGTCAGCTCGAGCACACAGGGAGTGATGTTCTTTTGAAAAGGAGAAATTAGCCATCAGAAACATCAAATGACACTTCTCTCCTGCTTTTAGACATTCCGTCCAGCTGCCATGCTGATAGAGCGGTCTTCTGACTTCGGGAAGACGTGGGGCGTGTACAGATACTTCGCCTACGACTGTGAGAGCTCGTTCCCGGGCATTTCAACTGGCCCCATGAAGAAAGTGGATGACATCATCTGTGACTCTCGATATTCTGACATTGAACCCTCAACGGAAGGGGAGGTTTGTATGCCTCTGATTTAGTTCTCTACTTGTTGGTCTGCTTTTTGATCGTTGCAAAAATACCAACCCTCTTATCTATTTTTAGGTGATATTTCGTGCTTTAGATCCTGCTTTCAAAATTGAAGATCCTTACAGTCCAAGGATACAGAGTAAGCTGTTTTGAAATAAATGCTTAGGTGGGAAACAGTCCTTGTGGAGGGTACCATCCTACCCAGTGCTGTGTTACCCGACATCTTGACACTCAGTCCTGCATCCACCTAGATCTTCTTCCTTCCTTTGGTCTTCCAAAAAACCCGCTTCAAATTACCAGCAATCAGTCTTCATTGATAAGGGACACATTTTGACTATGTCCAATAATTATTCTGACCATGCCACTTTCTATTTTTGATGCTCAGTATATAAATTAGAGTGCAGATTAAACTGCTGTGATAAAATACCCCCTAAATATAGTTTCTGAAATAAAATTGATGTTCCTTTTGCTTGTATGAAATCAGCAGCAGGGATTTTTAATTGTATGGGTATGGGTATTTTACCTGTATGTATGTGTACCATGTTCATGCCTGGTGCTCTGGTAGCCAGAAGGAGGGCATCATATCCCTTGGATATGGAATTACAGACAGTTGTGAGCCACTGTGTTGCCTGGAAATCAAACGCAGGTCCTCTGGAAGAGTAGCCAGTGCTTTTAACCACTGAGCCATCTTTCCAGCACTTGGAAAGATTCTCAAAGAAGAATTACAGTTCAGTTGCCATAGTTTCACTGTATAAAATACAAGATAATAAATACCCAGTTAAATCTGAGTGACAGATGAATAATATGTTCTTTTTTTTTTTTTTTTTAATACTCCATGTAACATATTTACTGGTCCAAGTGAGTCCTATCCAATATTTATAGTTTTATGGTTAGTATAATTTTTTTAAATGTATGCTATTTAGGACTGACTTAAACTAAAACTGAGGGCTTATTATCATTTCAATTTCACTGAGCATCCTCTATTACTTGCTGAATTTGACAGTCCTAGCTATGAAACTCTCCCTCTTCCTAGGATTGTCTACACTCGCAAAGTTAGAACACCATCACTGTCCTCATTCTGATCTGTAGAGGTCAAGAATAAAAATAAGATTTGGAGGTGGTCAGATCACTTCTGTGCATTGCTATAATTAGTCTTGGAGTTAGAGAACAGAAGGTACTGGGAAATCTCTTTGGCAAGGTGGCCTGTGCTCTGCTAAAACTCTTAGCAAGAGCTCTCACCCACAGGCGATGGGAAATAACAATACTGAGAAAAATCACAAGTGCCCATCATGACAAGGGATGTATCGAGGTGAGGACTGTGTAGCCTTTGACAGATGAGAACGCCCTGAGTGCAGAGTCATGCATACCAGGTGGCGGGGTGACGGAATGGCAGGTGATTCTGGAGCTCTGGAGAGATGGCCCAGCCCTTTAAGGCTAGGCTCACAACAGTTCTTAGTTCAGTGCTCTTTCTACTATTCAACAGTTGTTTATATTATTGCAGGACTACTTGTAAATCTCGGGAGGCAGAATCAAACTCACTGGCTTTCAAGTCAGACCTAGGTTTAAATTCTGATTCTGTCATAATGTCACTACGTGACCCGGTGCCTTGAAACTTTTCCATTCCCTCTTCCCATCTTTGTTGGAGGGAAAACGAGTCATCTAAACGTGCAGTTGATTGAACCCGTGGATGGCGGTGATGTTCACTCTATCGCCAACAGCTGCAGCTTATAGGTCTTGTGTCGAGACCGTCCTGACAGAGTGGAAGTCATAATGTCAGGGTGCAAGAGGGAGCCAGCCTCCCTTGTTCGGCCTTGCTGTGAGAGTGCAATCAGTCAAGTAGAGACAGGTCTTTGCTTTTTGTCGGCTGTGTGCAATCCTAAGTTTTAACCCAGGTCTCTGGATCCTCCACACTTGGAACATGGGAGCTAAGAGTAGAAGAAAACCCAGGGGACAGTGACAGAAGAGTCTGCTTTCCAACTTACATTCATTTTAATGTGGCCCAGACTATCTAGGGTCCATAGTTTATTCATTCATTCTATTGCAAAAGCAGTTTTTAATAGCATGTCCTTGCCGCCTCCGAGCAAGCCATGAGGCTGTTTCTTTAGGACTCAAAATCTGGTTGCGAAAGAGATCCACAGGGGCTCCAGGACAGGCAGCCCTAGAGTCCCTCATGAGGCTCTTCTGCTCTGCGGGTGAAGTGTGTGACATTGGAGAATGTATTCAATTCATGACCTTAAATTCCCCTTAGCTTTTATTGTTTGGTGGCATCTGGAGACCTGTTTCTAGGAAGTATCCATGTTCGCTGATCGTGCCTTTGATTTACTTAGTAATCAAGAGAACAGGATTTCTATCGCTGAGACCCTGGAGACTCACTTCAAAGTGATGTGCCTCTTAGAAGAGTGGGCAGCCTGAGACTGTGGTTGCCCCGTATGGCAGGAGAGAGTGGCAAAAGAGCTCTTTGCTCTTTGGAGGGCTCTATGAAGTTCAAGGGTCTCCAGATACTCCAGCTGCCCTGCCCTCCACGTGTGGTTTCCAGCCTCTTGTCAATGGTACTCACTGTGTGCGGAGACGTTTGCAGATGTCGCCATTCACAGCTGCCATTTGGTGCAAGATTGTGGGTTCTTTGTTTTGTATTTGATTTTTACAAAGAGCCTAAGTTTAATGCATGGACTCTCCCTTTCCAGCCCCAGTTATTTCTATCTTTTTATTGTAAACTATGCATGTCAGAAACGACTTGGTGCATTGGGCTACTACCATTCTATCTTGTATCCTAAGTTGTAAACATGCATTAGCACAAACACGAGGTAAGCTGGCAAGCGGTTTGAGAATTCAGAGAGCAATGAGAGGCAGGCAGATGGGCTGAGCAGATCCGGTGGGGTCCACTTCAGTAGCTGCTGCTTGGTCATTAAGGAAAAACCACCTGAGTGGCAGGTTGACTGGTCCTCGGTCTATCTAGTTATATGGAATATGACTGACAGCCAGCTTCTGGAATAAAATTAGGCCTACAGACCTAGGGAGTAGGAGGAAAGTGTGAAAGAAGTCAAACCAATTTGTAAGGAACTATTATGTAGGAGAAATAATTTGCCTGGTAACCTAGAACTAAACTCCTTTGTCTCCGTGTCGCTATGCTGAATTAACAAATACAAAAATGTTTTGCAAAAATATGTAGACTATAATGTTGCTTAAAACTTGCTTGAGGGCCGGGCGGTGGTGGCGCACGCCTGTAATCCCAGCACTTGGGAGGCAGAGGCAGGCGGATTTCTGAGTTCGAGGCCAGCCTGGTCTACAGAGTGAGTTCCAGGACAGCCAGGGCTACACAGAGAAACCCTGTCTCGAAAAAACCAAAAAAAAAAAAAAAAAAACCTTGCTTGAAAGAGGCTGTTGTGAATTTGAGAGGGATTTGGGGAGAATAGGGAAAAGATGGGGTGAGGAAGGGGAGGGTTAATAGAAATACAGACCTCAGATATAATTAAAAAAAAAAAAAACTACTGTAAGACAAGCTTGGTTGAGACATTTTCCCCTACAAAGGTAGCTTTTCTCTATTGTTAAGTCTGCTCTTATAACTTGGATTTAAGTAGAAGGAAATTTCAAGTAGTGTTTTCTCATTCAAAAGTAAACACTACTGTAAAGTTCCTGTTACAGTTAGAATTGGCACCAAGGGTAAATATCCTTTTCTACCTGAAAATAATTTCTGACTTTGACAGCAGGGGCTGTGGGAGCCAGAAGGTGTGGTAGTATTTTAGATTAAGGGGGGCAGTGGTTTCTGGAACTCTGTGGTTGTGACTGACACTCTTCCTAATCTGAGGAGATTGTGGTGGCCTTCCCTGCTTCCAGAGCTGTCGGCCTGTGTTAAACCTTACAACCGTCCCCTAGTTCATTCAAGAGGGGTGAGGTTTACTCAGGCTTCTGTCATTTGTTCATTCTTTCACCTAAAAGAGAGAATGTAGAATTACCACAGCATGCTGGCCTGTCTGATTAGACCTTTCCTCTTGGTGACCTCTGTAGATCTATTAAAAATCACCAACTTGAGAATCAAGTTTGTGAAACTGCACACCTTGGGAGATAACCTTTTGGACTCCAGAATGGAAATCAGAGAGAAGTACTACTATGCTGTCTATGATATGGTGGTTCGCGGGAACTGCTTCTGCTATGGCCATGCCAGCGAATGCGCCCCTGTGGATGGGATCAACGAAGAAGTGGAAGGAATGGTGAGTGTCCGGGGGAGCTTGTACCGGAGGTCTGAAAGGCACGGCAAAAACCTCAAACACTTGTCCTTAAACCTGTCACGGTATTTTTTAGGGGTTTTAATTTACTGAAATAGACTTTGCTTTTTTGCGACATGCTGGTGGTTGAATGCAGATTTTCCTCTCTTGAAGAGTCGCTTAGGTTATGAGAACGTGCCCTGAGACTAACTGCTTTCTTAGATTCTGAGTTGTGTTTTTGGAATCATTGCTGTAGGTTGCTGTTGATGTATTTTAGTTACCGAGGATTAAAATGTTACATGAATAGCAATCCAGACTATATTAAGAAAGATTAAAAAACCACAAGCATCCAGTCTTCACGCTTGCAAGAGCAAGGTGGCCTCGGCCCAGAGAGACTGGAAATTGTAACCCGGGCCCAGGACGGTCACTTAGAGATCAAATGGAGTTTTCTTCCTGTCCTCTCCGTAGACTTTCCTTTCTTTGCCATTTTCATGTTGTTTGCAAATCAGATGTTTTAAAATGTGAGATTTCACTCCCTTGCCGACTGGTTAACTGCTAACTGCCAACAGCTAGCGGTGTGCTGCTACCACAGCTACTAGTTTTTGTCTAGTAGTTGACACACACTAGAGGCCCCTGGAAAGAATGAGCCTTGATTGAGGGATAGCTCAGATAGACCTGTAGATGTCTGTGGGGCATTTTCTGGATTAGTAGTTGATGTTCGCTCACTGTGGGTGGTGCCACCTCTGGGCATGTGATTTGAACGAGCCGTGGGGATCAAGCAGTATCTCTCCATGAACTCTGCTTGAGTTCCTGACCTGGCATCCCTCAGTGATAGTCTGTGACTTGGAAATGTAAGCCAGATAAACCCCTTTCCTTTCCCAAGTTGGCTTTGGTCAGAACAACAGAGGAGCAAGCTATAGCAATTAGAGAAGCCAGGGTATTGTACTCTAATCCACTTAAGTGGCTGCCAGAAAAATTCCTCGAACCCTTAGGAATTTAATACCGGACAGGATTCTGGAGCTCACAGGACTCAACTAACCTGGAAAGAGGAGACTAAAAGTTTAGCGATTAGTAAACGAGTAACTAGTGGTGGGCATTGAAACCTAGTCGCTACGTCTGCCTCAGGCCCCTCCCCCATGGTCTCCGAGCCTCTCTTGGTGCTTATTTGTTGTCTGTCTTTTCAACACTTGTTAATCTTTGTCCAAAGGGTGCAAGATCCGAACACTCTACCCTTCTAAAACCTCTGCCTTCCCTTTCCTCCAGCTGGAAGTCTTCATAAGTAAACAAGTCAGCTTTTTAACAGCCCGAAGGGAGGGATGTGTTTCTAATCGGTACATCTTTCTGAGAATTCCAGACAGACTTGACTTTGCAGCGTAACAAACCTTTGTGACCTGACACCAAGCCAATTCTCAGATGCTGTGTGTCTTGTGTGGGCTGGGAGACTGTCTGCTCTTGAGTTTAGCACAACGGTTAGCCAAGAGAGGATTTTTAATCTCCGCCTAAGTGCACTCCTGTCAAGGCAGGTGCAGAAGAGGAGGGACTTGTCTGTCCTGTTCCCGAATTCCCAGTCGGTAGAAATGAGGGTTAAGGTGAAAGAAGGGCTTATGCACGTGTGTACTTGTTTGTCAGAAGTGATGTACGGATCCTTCACAGGCTGCAAGGGTCTCCAGCACAACTTGCTGTAAAATGACATGCTGTATATCTTGGGTCTTAAAAAAAAATTAATTTGTGTCTTTCTCATAGTTCCATCTCCTTCCTTGAGCACAGGTATTCAAGGCAGTAGTTTCTGTTGTGGTGGTGTTTGTTGTAATTCTTAATTACTTGTAAATTAGTTATTTTAGATTATAATTACTTCACTCTTCCTTCCAAAACCTTCTTGCTCTCTTAAATATATAGCCCCTCTTTTCACTAATTGTAGTTATATATGTGAATGTATGTATATGTATACATACACATATGTATGTATGTATGTATATTCCTAAATATCTGAGTACAACCTGCACAGTCTGTACAACGCTAACTTGCATGTGTGTTTTCAAGAATGATCATTTGGTATTGGATGACCAATTGGTGTTTTCTTCCCTGGGGAAGCCCAATTTCTCCTGTTGTCAGTGTTCCTTAGCTGCCTGAAGTCCTTTAAAAAAGAATTAACTTAAGTTGTTAATTTTGCTCATTCGATTCTTTGAGTTGATATTCAGTTGAATGTCCATTACATCATAGAAACTATCCTAGCAACCAGAATGATAGCCATCAACTCATATGGCTATGTTGGCTCATATGCTCAGTTGGGGAAGGAGGATAAAGACGGTTCTTCACCGTGAGGAGGGTGTATCTTCTGCTGACTGTGGAGAAAGTGTGGCCCGTCGTATGCTTCTGACCTGGCCTGTGCTGGTTTGTAACTTCCCAGGTTCATGGGCACTGCATGTGCAGACACAACACCAAAGGCTTGAACTGTGAGCTCTGCATGGATTTCTACCACGATTTGCCATGGAGACCTGCTGAAGGCCGGAACAGCAACGCCTGCAAAAGTAAGCATCAGTGGTTGGGCTGTTGGAGGCACGGGGTTCCAGGGTCCGTTTTCTGGGGAGCTGCAGTCTGCAATTGCACTGTTTGCAGAAGGGAGGAGGATTGTGCTGTTCTCCTGACTGTGTCTGTCTCCGAGCAATAATATATGTATGCCCTGAGGCCAAGTAACAAAAGTTAGTATGTTTGTCATTGACTTGGGAAATTGGCAATGATATCCATGACTTTGTATCTGCTTTTAAGACAAGAGGCAACCGGGCGTGGTGGTGCAAGCCTGTAATCCCAGCACTTGGGAGGCAGAGGCAGGCGGATTTCTGAGTTCAAGGCCAGCCTGGTCTACAGAGTGAGTTCCAGGACAGCCAGGGCTACACAAAGAAACCCTGTCTCGAAAAAAAAAAAAAAAAAAGACAAGGCAAATGAAAGGCAGATACGATACGGTGCCTTCCATGCATTGAAGGCTTGGTTCCCAGCTGGTAGCACTGTTGAGAAGTGATTGGGTCCCCAAAACAGTCACTCGGCCAGTGGGTTAGTTCATTGATGAGTTCCTGGATGACTGGTTGACTAGGTTAGGCCTAGTTGGAGGAGGTGCTTCTCAGAGGTCTGTCTGCCTTTGATGTTGCTTCTCGTTCCCAAGCCTTCCTGCTTGTTCTCCTGCTTCCTGGCTGCGATTCCACGCCTTTCTGCTCTCACATTCCGCCTTATCACAGAGCCAGCAGCGAGAGCTGGCCGGCTGTGGAGTCTAACCTCCCGAAACTGTGACCCCAAGGAAACCCTCCTTTAAGTCGTTTTCCTTAAGTGTTTTGTCACGGGGAGAAAAGAGGTCTGGCTCTTCATTAATCTACCTAGAGAACAGGATATGTCACCTGCCTGTCACGGTCATCTCACACACATCCTGTCATAGTCTTCAAATTCGCAACCCCAAAAGGCTTTTCTAGGAATGCATCAACCAGTATGCCCTTCAGAGCAGAGGTTTCTCCCCTGGGAGAATGGCACCCGTCCTAGCCAAATAAATTGGCATAAAGCGGGAAAGATCCATCAGACCTCGGTCCCTTGACTGTGCTGCTTCAGAGCTATGGAAAAGCAGAAGCATATTAGAAGAAGATAGCATGGTAAAGCTGGGAGACAGAGCTTTCAGAGGGCACCCCGAGGACCTACTCTCTCCAGCCAGACCACACCTCCTGCTTCCCACTGTCTTCCGGTAATGCCCTTAGCTTATGAGTCCATCAGGGGATTAAGCAACCCAGGGCCTTCATGATCCGGTCATTTCCCAACCAAGCCTTTTACACACAAACCTCATCCTGATTGTATTATTCCTAGGGGATTTTGTCCAAGAGTTTCCCATTCGTAATAACAGTATTTATTGTTTTTGGATTTTTTTTTTTTTGAGACACGGTTTCTCTGTAGCCCTGCCTGTCTGCCCTGGCTGGTCACTCTGTAGATCACACAGACTCAAACTCAGAGATCTACCAGCATCTGCCTCTCAAATGCTAGGATAAAAGTTGTGACTCACCACGGTCTAGCCTAGCGATGTCTGTTTATTATATAGAGAGTTCACATTTTAGAAGTTGTTAACCTGATTTGAGGTGTCAGCCATGATCAACAAGGAGGGTTGAGCCCTGTTTCATCACCAGAGGCTTCTCTCTGGTTGCTGCTTTACTCAAACTCACTCCCCGCTCTGTTCAATGTGTTTCCCTCCCGCCACCTCGGTCTCTCATTGGTTAAACAGTTTTTAAATTCTTGTTCTTGGCATTGGTCTTGTCGCACAGAGTGTAACTGCAACGAACATTCCAGCTCATGTCACTTTGACATGGCGGTCTTCCTGGCTACTGGCAACGTCAGCGGGGGAGTATGCGATAACTGTCAGCACAACACCATGGGGCGCAACTGTGAGCAGTGCAGGCCATTCTACTTCCAGCACCCCGAGAGGGACATCCGGGACCCCAATCTCTGCGAACGTAAGTCGTCGGGAAGCGCCGTTCGTTCGTGGGGCTTGTCTTTGTCACTTCTCACGCAGAATAGCTTGTCGTTAGCATCCTTCTCTCGGAGCCCAGACTCTGAGCAGCATAGCCAGCGTTGTTATCTGACTGCTGGTTGGGATGCCGGGAGGGGCATTTCTTGCTAGTCCGGCCTTCAGTTCTCTTCCGCTGGATTTGGAATGTAGAAGAGAGCATGTGTGTTGGTGCAAAAAACGTGGCCTGATGTCTAGCACCTTTAACCTGGACTTGTCCTTCCCAGCGTGTACCTGTGACCCAGCTGGTTCTGAGAACGAAGGAATCTGTGACGGTTACACTGATTTTTCTGTGGGTCTCATCGCTGGTCAGTGCCGGTGCAAGTTGTACGTGGAGGGAGAGCGCTGTGACGTTTGTAAGGAAGGCTTCTACGGCTTAAGTGCTGAAGACCCCTATGGTTGTAAATGTAAGTCTGAGGGGCCTTCGCCCAGCGATTCTGCAGTTCTAAGGCTCAACCACAGCTTTGGACTAACTTGGTTTGTGTTTCTTTGTTTTTTTTTTCCCCCATAAAGCGTGTGCTTGCAATCCTCTGGGAACAATTCCGGGTGGGAATCCTTGTGATTCTGAGACCGGTTACTGCTACTGTAAGCGCCTGGTGACAGGTCAGCGCTGTGACCAATGCCTGGTAGGTAATTCCTAATCTCTGCAGATGAGAAGGTAGCAGCCATGACATGTTTGTTTTGTTTTTGCGATAGGATCTTAGTATATCGCCAACGCTGGCTTTGAACCCACAGTCCTCCCAACCCTGCCATCCGGGTCTTTGTGTGTGCAAACCACCATACCTGGTGGATAAGGAATGTTTTCCCCATTTTTTATTCAAACCTTCATTTTTACGTGTTAATGTTAAGAGACCCAAGGAGAAAAGTCAAAATGAGGATTTCTAGAGAATTATTTGTCAAACTGCAATGAATACTACTTATGAAGACAGGTGAACAAGTTTGTCTTATTTATTAATTTTTTTTAAATGGCATTGCTAACAGCTGGGTGAGGATATAATGAGTTAGGACTTGTTAGCTTCTAACAGAAACACAGGTCAATTCACACCAAAAAGTGTTTCAGAGAGAAGTCTCAGGAGCTAGTAAAAATGTAACATTCCTAACCTAGTAACCTTACTTCTAAGGCTCCTCAGAGAACTAAAGGGGTATTCCCACAAGATTCCTTGCATATTTGTTAATTACGGCAGAAAACTTGTAATCAGTAGTGAGAAAATGGTTGCATGAATTTGGGGATTTCCATGCAGTGTGATACTCAGTTGTGGAAAATGATATTAATGCATGGCAGTGTTTACATTGCTGCATTAACACACAAGACAGACTCAAGGTATGAGTAACACTTTACGTAGGAAAAAATTTTATCAAGACAGACAGACAAAACTCTAGAGGAAGCACACCAATAATACTGGCCGTAACTTCCTGCCAGAGCCATTTGGATGAGGAAAACTGATCTCCGTGCTCACCCGGAGCCGTCCTTTCTTTCATGTGACACAAAGTCGAGTTTCTTTAATAAGAATATTCCGGCCCTTGGTCTGTCTCCTTGGTTGAAAGAAATGCTTAGAATAATCCAGGCAGGCTGCAGCTTGTTCTCTGCCGAGTCTCTCGCACGGTCAGAGGAACCTACCTTCACGTGTTTAATCTGATCTGCAGCCGCAGCACTGGGGTTTGAGCAACGATCTGGATGGATGTCGACCTTGTGACTGTGACCTTGGAGGGGCCTTGAACAATAGGTAAGGGGAACTTCGCCTGTGCTCTGACCCAGGCACCAAGCAAACTCGTGACTTTGGGAGTCTAAGGTTTTGTAGTCACTTAAGAAAGTTCGTATAGTATGCTCACCTTTGGTTTGGGTGCCTGCCTGCCAGTCATTTGTCTCGATGATTTCCAGGGTCGCTTACGTGCTGGGAGTGAGTTTTGAAATCTTGTATGTTGGCCCAGAGATGGCTTGGTGGTTGCAGAGGATGAGAGTTTGCTTCCCAGCACCCATTTAACTGCCTATCATCGAGCTCCAGGCTCCAATGTCCTCTTCTGGCCTCCATGGGACCTGAATTCATGCGGGCGCGCGCGCATGTGCGCGCACACACACACACACACACACACACACACACATATACATACACAGATATAACACACGTGTACATAATTACAAACCTCAAAAAGATACTTTTTTTTTTTTTTTTAAATCTAGCAACTTTGGCTTGATTTTTTTTTTTTTTTTTTTTTAAAATAACCCTGTTGTTCAGTTTTGTAGTTTTGTTTCTTTGTGTCTCTTAAATTATGGAAGCCATGCATGGCCACAGTTTAAAAAAAATTAGTTTGACAGTTCACAGAACTATACACTGAAATAAAAACACATTTTTTTTTTCCTGTTCTCTTTTCCACGTTTCTCCTAGGAGTGCCTCTGTTAGCAGCTTCTGGTTGGTCCCTCAAACTTAATAGTAGAGTGGACTATGCCTGCTGAAAATTAATGTTTTCTTCTCATTTGCTTTTAAGTGATGCTATGCTGTATCTGTTGTTGGTTTCTGTGTGTGTGTGTGTGTATGCGCGTGTGCGCGCGCGCATGCTGCATGCATACACGTGTACATGTTTATGGCAGCCCGAGCTTTGACACGGGAGTCTTCCATGAGTGCTCTCCCACTTTATCTTGAGAAGTGCACTCCCAGTCGGACCCAGAGCTCCCCTCTATGGCTAGCCCCTTAGCCAGCTTGCCCTGGGATCCCCTGTCTGACTTGGGAGGAGAGGATTCCAGGTAGGTTGCCAAGCACTTATCTAGGCTCTGGAGATGCAAATTCAGGTACTGAATTGCACAGTACTGAGCCCTTTATTTATGTTTTAATAGACAATTTCAAAGAGAAAACCAGCCCGTGATTTTCCACTTGCCTTTATTTTCATTTACTTGTGTCCATAAGTGTGCACACACCACAGCACACACGTGGAGGTTGGAAGACAATGGAAAGAGTTGAGTCTGACTCCACTGTGCTGCTTGAGTTATCACACAGGGTAGCAAGTCCCTTAACCTACTGAATGATCTAGCTGGCCCTAAGTAGCTTATCAGAGACTTGCAAGATTTCCATCTGTAGAACCTTTGTCTTTTCTTTTCTTTTCTTTTCTTTTCTTTTCTTTTCTTTTCTTTTCTTTTCTTCTCTTCTTCTCTTCTCTTTTTTTTTTAAGATTTATTTATTTATTATGTGTAATTACACTGTAGCTGTCTTCAGACACATCAGAAGAGGGCATCAGATCTCATTACAGATGGTTGTGAGCCACCACGTGGTTGCTAGGATTTGAACTCAGGACCTTTGGAAGAGCAGTCAGTGTTCTTAACCACTGAACCATCTCTCCAGCCCCAGAACCTTTGTCTTACATTCATCCACGTCTCTAGTTTCAATGGTTTTCATATCTGTCGGGTGGGAAAATATCTGTTTGGTAATTTCCCATCTTCCCTTTTAAAATGCGCTCCCGTGAAGCTCTCTGAAGACGTCTTGATAAGTGCTTGCGTCTCTGTAGAACAGGGTATCAGTGGCAAAACTGCTGAGCCGGAGAGCATCCATGTTTGCATTTTCAGAGAGTGTTATATTGTTCCAGACAGATTAAACCAGCTGATTTCCCTTCTGTCTGTCACAGAAGCACTGGCTCCCCTGGCCCCAGCCTCGGCTGGTAGCAGGAATCCTTTTCACTAATGTAATAGATGGAAAATAGATTTTTACAAAATTTACATATTATTTTTAGATCCTGAACTATGCTAGTGTTCTTTGAATTGATAAAATGTGTGAATCTCTACTGGAAATAAATGTGTTTAGCCGGTTGTTCTTTGTCGTGGGAATTGAGGTAACCATAATTGAGTCCAAAAAGAACTTTGTTCTCTGTCACTGAGTCAAACTGAACATCTGGCGGGGAGAGCGTCAGTGACTGCAGGGACAGATGCTTCCCTGTTGCCTCAGTCCTCCCTGAGAGAGCATGCTGATTGATTGAGCAATCTTCGTGTGCTCAAAACTTGACTTGCTGACAAGTTCGTTTCTAACTGCATAGTCTGCTAGGAAGGCCGGAGACATGAGGTCTCAAGAATGTGTTCCCTTTGGCCTCTTTATTTGGGTGGGTTCTGTTTCAGAGTATACTGGGAATGCAATATGGCCTGTGGCCTCTTTCTCCCGAGAACTCTTTTCTTAGAAACTCCTGACAGGAAGCAGCTGAGATGATTCCATAGGCGCAGGGAGGGAAGGCTCTGGTCTGCCACAGTGTGTAATCCCAACCCCTCCCCTCACAGCCGTCAGCCAAGTCCTTCTGAACAGATAGACGCGGCCACTATAACTCAGGAATGCCTGAAGTCCCCTACCCTCATGGTCTCTGTTCACTTGCTTTTCTCTGTTGCACACACACACACTTCTTCTGGTCTTGGTCTCCACCCTGGCCCGTCTTCTAATCTCTCCTGCAAAAACTTCAAACACCAGAATATGTTCATCAAAAAACTTTTAGTGAGAATTTTAAAGCAGGTGGTCCCCTGGGCTAGCAAGAGTCACGAGACTCGCTGTTCTGTTGAGGCAGGGTCGGGGGTGGGGCAAAGCATAGATAGATAGATAGATAGATAGATAGATAGATAGACAGACAGACAGATAGACAGATACCTTCCAGCCCCACAGCCCTACAGAGTCCTGTGGCAGTCATTTGCAGTGTCCCTCCAAGAGGAGTTCTGAAGGAGTTGCTTAGGCTTGTCCCTTAAACTCTGCACATGAAGTGTAGATCAGAAGACAGAGGACAGTCCTCAGTATGTTCTATCTCTCCCTCCACCATTTAGGTCTCAGAAATGGATTTCAGATCAACAGGCTCCCTACCCACTGACCCATATGACCAGCCCCCTTCCCTTTTCTGTGGACACACATGAATACTGAATAAAGGTTGATTGAGAAGGAGAACTTGAGAAACAAAGGGGTTTTAAGATGTAGTAACTACGTACATACCTTTTAGGTGAAGCAGTCTCTAAATATGACTCAAACACCCTTTGGTTATTTTAGCTAGGGGCAAAATCAAGTAAAAGACACTTTAAAACGTTTTGTACAGCTAGCCAAGTGGGATTTGAGTTGTACAGTAAAGACTTAGTCATCCATGGCTGCTATGTTGACAAATAATCTGAATTTTTAAATATTTCAAGAACTAAGATCTAATTGTTTTAAGTATCATAAGAACTAAAGCCAGGTTAATGAATTTTTGTCCAAATTGTTTACTTTAATGAATGAAGAAGAATTAGTGGCGGTGGCTGCTGGATAAGCAGTACTTTGAAATATCTCTGTAATATCCTTCCAAATGCTCTAGGTTAAATGTTAGCCCTTAGGTCGGCCCTGGGCGTCTGGCCTGTGGCCCGCGATGTCTTGGCAAGAGCTCAGATCTATAGCTTCTGTCCTCCACTGTGTCTTAGAAGGAGCATACTGCTTTAAGTTCCCAACACTCTCCTGATGTTCTTTTACGTTTGTTTACATTGCTTCGAGCCTCCCGAGACTCCAGCGCTGTGAGGCGTGCAGACGCTCCATCAGCGAGGGACTGACATTTACCAACTGTGAAGTTAGAGCCGAGGTTACTGGACTTCCCTCAGCTTCACACTAAGGGGTTTAGGATAGCCTACCTTCCTGTTGGGAAGTGTAGTCGTGGTGGAGATGATACTACCCAGAAGAGGGTAGGGTGGCCTCCCGGGTGAACTGGCTCTTATTTGGAGTCAGTCACAGCCCTTGGCTCTTACTTTGCTTAATCCTGATTTTTAATACTTTAAAAGTTTTCATTGTTAATAGAGAAAAGCTGTACTTGAACTTTTCCTGCTCATTCATTTGTAACTGAAAGCAATTATGCTTCCATTAGAACTTTTAAATGTCTGTATTTGTGAGAAATCTGTGCTAAATAATCTTAGCCTTGACCTATTGGGAAACCTAGAGCCTGCATTAGTTTTTGATTGCTGCCAGAACAAATGACCACACTTTAGTTGCTGAAAATAACATACACTTACTATCTTGTGGCTGGGTGGGGCGGCCGTCTCTGTGGATTACAGGCATGCGCTGGTGTGCTGCACTGCTTTCCAAGGACAATAGGGGAGAAGGTTTCCTGCTTATTCAGGTTTCAGGTGGTTTCCTGGAAGCCATAAGTGATCCTGTTTTCTGCTGGATGTAACGGAAAGGCAAGGCTGTTCCCAGCCTCCAGAGGCACCCCCATTCCTTGATTCACAACCCCCTTCCGCGTTCCTCAAAGCCATGGACACCATGGCTTTCTAACCTACTTCTCTGAGCCCGTGTAGCTGGACTGTGTCACATCTATTTCAGGCCTCCTGCCCTTCATCACATCTGCAAAGTGCTTTTTGCCATGTGAGGTCACGGACCAGCAGGTCCCAGGGAGGATAAATGTGTCTTTCCAGGCCAGTCCTGTAGCTCAGAGCCTTCATTTCTTCTTACGTCATCTTTCTGTCACTTATTTCAACAAATAGACTCTGTATTTAGGTTACAGGAAAACTTGTTTTGGGAGTGTGAAAAAACATATAGCATTTCTGACGGGTGATGTTTGTTTGTTTTAATGGAGATTGGTAAAGAATAGTTACATGTCATCTTCTGTTGGGGAAGAACTTGGATTTGTGAGTGAGTTTTGAAAGGAGAATAATGTTGATGGTCTTCTAGCTGCGAGGAAAGAGGGTAAAGGTTAAGGGGTAGGGAAGGATGGGTCAAAGGGTAAAGGTTAAGGGGTGGGAATGGGTGGGTCAGAGGGTAAAGGTTAGGGGTGAAGATGGGGGAGTCATAGGGTAAAGGTTAGGGGGTGGGAATGGGTGGGTCAGAGGGTAAAGGTTAAGGGTCAAGTTCGCATCTTTCCTCTGCACATCAGACCCATCCTCCAAGCTTCAGGGCTACATCATCTAGGAAGCCTCCCTTAATCTTCTCCATCAGACACCCAGAGTGCTTTGCTCCTGGCTACATCTTATCTTAGTTAATTGCTTCGTTATTGCTTCTCTTCCCAATTAAATTCTAAGTTGAGGAGCGAGACATTCCTCGCCACTCCACCCCATATTATTTACCCATAAATAATGGCCTCGCCCAGTGAGCGCAAGGGCTGATTCAGAAGCAAGTTAGAGTGGAGTCAAGCATGGGGGCAGCCATGCCAGCACGCACAGTTTCCAGGGACAATATTTGTTCAGTAAATATTTGCTGAAGAGTACGAGGAGTGTGGCTCGTCTGAAAGCGCAGGGCTGTGCCAGGAAGACCAGCAGCTGTTTTACAGAGCATGGGCTGTGGAGCTACAGCAAGCCAGGTGGACGCATCGACCCGGCATGATGAGGTGCAGAGAAACACTCATGGGGCTGTGGCTGCAGGGCCGTGGGAAGGGTGGGCTGGGCAGTGATGGTTAGTGTGGGAGAGGTCGGTGTAGGAAGATTTAGAAGATGGTGATATCGTGACCTAGGATGGTGGCAGTGACTGGAGAGAAGGGGCTGCTAAGTGCAGGGACGTCTTGAACTAAGACTTACATGTTTGGATTGAGGAAGAATAAAGTGTTACCTCGTACCACGAGGAAGGATTTAAAATCTGAGTGTTTAAGAAGGAATGAGAAGGTGGCGCTAGTGACGGAAGGAGTCGGTGCAGCCGGAGAGCCGTGGAGAGCCATCCCTGATGCTAGGATTGTAGCAGTGTGCATAACGGTTGGGTTCCTGAGCTGTGAGGATGAAGGACATTTGGGGACAGACATAGCCTTGAGTGTGGAATTGAAGCTCTCTGCTCATCAGTGTGTTACAGTCTGTCATGAGACTTGTGATCGACCACAGAGCTGTGAAAAGCAAGGTCTTTCTAGATCCTTCCATGCGATCCTGTCTTCCTGGGATCCTTGAACATTTAGAATTGTGCTGCCCAGAGACAGCGGCTTAAGAGTCAGCCCGTATCTCCATCCTCGTCTGTTCTCATTGATCTTCTTCTTAGGAGGGTGGGAGCTAGTCAGCTGCCTTTGGTGGTTCACTCTGTTCCTTGGCACATCTGCTGTAGAGGAAGTGGGTCCATACGATGCAGTACCAGGTGGCTGAATTTCTGAAGATGACAGTTGTTGGTGGCCTGGGCCAAACGCGCTGGATCCTAATTAGAGCAGGCTCTCCTCTCCCGGGAACTGGTTGTGTGGCTTTAAGAACTCCCATTCCTGCAGGGTAATGACTTGCTACACAAGCAAGGATGTCCACTGGCCCGTGACAGCCAGGTGAGATGTTTCAAGCAAGTCAGGGCCTGTTCCATCTGCTGGAGTTGCAGCTTGCCTGGGGCTTGGTTTCCACTAAACTTTGGGAGTGGGCTTAAGTAGGCTTATAAATCACATCTTGACTTTTACGGGAGTGGAGATGGATGCCTGAAGCCAGGCGTGGCGATTCAGTCTGAAATCTCAGCTCTCAGGCTGAGGTAGGAGGAGAGTGAAGTCCAGACCAGCATGCGCTATTTACAGAGACTCTCATCTTAAGGAAAATAAAACCAACAAAAGGATGCATGTATTTGGGTTTTACCCAACTCATAAAACACTAGCATGGGAAGAGTCAAAGAAATAGAGCGAAGAAAAACATAAATACATTAGTTCATACAGATGAATTTATTATTTAAAATATTATGTTGTAAGAGTTTATCTATCTTAAATCTCTCTTTTTTTCCCTTTCATTCATTGGTTCATCCATGGTTCACTGAGCTTATTACTCCAAGTGCAGAGCCCTAGGCTTGGGTAGATGTGGGCGTGGCCAGTTAGGTGCGGAAGCTCTGTCCCCGCCCTGAGGATTCCAGTCCTGCTGCTGGTTAGAGATCTGCCAATGATTAAGATAAGGGAGAAAGCAAATGGGTTTTATATGCAAGTAAGGAAGAATCACCGTCTCCCAACACGCCATTGACAGTGGTAGGAGGAAGCTAAGCCTTCTGGAAGTTGGTCTAGGCTCTGACGAGTAGGAGCGGAAGGAAAGCTCAGTGCCTTCGCGTGAGGGAAGTGGCAGGCTCTGTTGTAAATAGTAAGCATACAGAAGTAAGGCAGTGGCGTGCAAGAGAGCCTGAATTGTGGAACGGGAGCTGGTGGTCAGGAGATGCCCCAGCAGGGACGTTGAGCCTGTAGGTATTCTGCTGATAGAGAGGTCAGAGGTCGTGTAGGCTGAAGGGACAGCCTGAGCCAAGGGAGGAGTCACAGCCACTAGTGCATTGAAAGTTGCAAGCCTTGCAGCTTGATCGATGAGGTCTGGCTGATAAGGACCAGACTTGAAGGTGTAGCCCACCCGCAATTATGCATTGTATCCAAAAATGACAGTGTGGAGGAGTTGTATTGAGGTTCCATATTTGACAAGGATACCAATTAGAAAACTGGCCTTTGCTGACTGAGAGAACAGAGCAAGACCAGTGGAGGGGAAGAACACAGAGGTTGGTTCTTGGTGACTCAGTGTGGAGTTGGATGTCATCAGCCCGGTGGCGAACACAGAGGGGAGGGAGGCCTCTTTGGAGCTATTGTTCTGAGGAAACTCTGAGACAGCTGAGTCAAAGATGTCCATCAGGGAGTTGAGTATTTAGATCCGAGGTCACAAAAGGAGTTGTCATTAAAAGCAAAGCAAAAGTGGACCTACAGAGATGGCTCGGTGGCTGATGGCACTGGCTGCTCTTCTAGAGGAACTGGGTTCAAGTCCCAGCATCCACATGGCATCTCACAACTGTCTAAACTGCAGTGTCAGGGAATCCATCCAGTGCTCTCTGCTGGCCTTCTCCAGTACCAGGAATGCATGTGGTACGAACATACACACAGCCATATGGGTAGGATAAAAGGAACCACAAAGAAAATGCAAACAGTATAAGAAAGATTCCAAAGCAAATGATTTTGTAATGCCTGCAGAAAGTCTTGATGGGGTGTAGATGGAGCCTAGGGGAAGAGAAGAGAGTGAAAGTCCGGGCCAGAGAACATTCAGGATCATGTGTTTAGACAAATCTGGGATTCGTGTACAGGTATTATTTTCCCCCACATACCTTATTGTTTGAATGAAATATGAAAATACTGGTCCATGAAAAGCCTAATAGTGAACGCAGAAGGACTTGGAGTGGGTTCATCTGTGCCTGCCATAAGCCCTGATGAGTGTTTGCCTCCTCCTCAGCTGCTCCGAGGACTCGGGCCAGTGCTCCTGCCTGCCCCACATGATTGGGCGGCAGTGTAACGAGGTGGAGTCCGGTTACTACTTCACCACCCTGGACCACTACATCTACGAAGCCGAGGAAGCCAATCTGGGGCCTGTAAGTAGGGGAGCTTCCAGCAGCTTGGTGGAGCAGCACTTTGGGGGCAGGGAGGAAGGCTGTTACAGGCTACACAGGCTTCATAAAGATGTCACTTAAGTGTTTTTTAGATCTTGTCAGCACAAAATAAGGGTGGGGGACATGCTGTGGTATTTAAATGTAAGTTGATCTGGGATTCACAAAGAGACTCTGGAGAGTCCTCTAATAAGGCTTTTGGTTGATATATCTACAAGAACAAGAATTTTCTAGTCTCCCTATTTGTGCTCCAGAGTCACTGTAGATTTGGCATCCTGTAGGCCCAGACATACTTCCCTTACCATCCCAAACTTTACTGATGTTAATGTATATCTGGCCCTTAAGCTTAACCGGAGCACAGCTGGCATCGAGACTTCTTCTCACATGACTTGTTGACTTGACCATCTTCACAGCATGGCTTCTGATTTGCAGTAAGGGAGAAAGAAACTGCCAGAACTCTTAAAAGTCCTAGGCTGCCACCCCCTTGATGCTCTCTGTTGTCACGGGTCCCTGGGAGTTCACAGGGAGTACCTCTTGGTGAGGAAAACTTCCTCACTAAGGACTTGGTGGTGGCCATCTTTGGAGATGACGAGACACTAGTTCTATGTACTAACTGTGAGTACTCTACCAGAGTGGACCCATCATTAGGGAGAACTCACCAGTGTATCACACTCCTTTTGTGTACTTGACAAGGAGGAGGAAGAGAGAGAAGGGACTGCCCAGGATACCGTACTTAGATGCTTCTAGACTGCTCAGAAGTTGGTGTGGGTTTTTTCCTTTGTTTATCCACTGGTATGTCATGGAAGTACATCCCAGACTTTGGACTTACATCTCCAATGTTCCAAGATGACTCCAACAACAAAAGTAAAAGCAAACCAGTTACCTGTTTATGCGAGAGGCAAGAATCACAAACCTAATGATGACTTACTATCTTCAGGGAATATCTCTGAATCTGTGGACTTTGGCTGTGCGGTGGAGATGCATTCTGTTTCATCCAAAGAATAACTAGTGTCCTCTTGTCCCCAGGGAGTCGTCGTGGTGGAAAGGCAGTACATTCAGGACCGCATTCCTTCCTGGACAGGACCTGGCTTCGTCCGAGTGCCTGAGGGGGCTTATTTGGAGTTTTTCATTGACAACATACCGTATTCCATGGAGTATGAGATCCTAATTCGCTATGAGCCACAGGTGAAGAAAACCATCAGTATACATCATGGGGGCGGGGCCTAGGGCGTTGTTACTAGAAAAACATTATTCCTAATAGCTACTAGAACATTCTGTGAAGATGAGTTTGCATTGAAATAGATACCAGCCAGTGATTGTTCTGACCTCCTCCATGTAACTTTTTGAATCCAGCTTCTCCTTCAGCAATCTCCTGTTAGGCTGAGTTAAGGAGATAATGATGGTGTATCAAAAGCTTTCCTCCCCGAGACCTGGCTGCCCACTTGTAGTAAAAGGCCGAAGGTGACATTATAACAGAAAAACGTGGTACTGGAAGAGTCATGTAAGGGCACCAAGCCAGGGCTTCTAGAATATTTCTTAAAGACCCGGATCTAGGGCAGGAGTGGGAATTCCCAGATCTAGGCCTATTATGATGAGTGGGAGTTTTTAACTGTTTTTTTTTTGTTTGTTTGTTTTGTTTTGTTTTGTTTTTAGTTTTTTTGTTTTTTCTTTAGAGATGAGGTCTTGTTTTGTAGCTGAGGCTAACCTTGAGCTCAAATCCTGTCTCATTCTCTTGAGTGCTGGGATTAGAGATGTGCGCAAACCACACGGTCCCTAAGTAGAGTTTTGATCACCTGATTCAAAGGGAAGAAAGGAGTTGTGAAGAGGGTTTTCTGAGAATCACCCTTAGTGCTAGATAAAGGATATATATGGTCAGAGCTGCTCTTGGAGAACGGGCCAGGATGAGAAAAGGCTTATGACCGTGTACTGAGCAGGAGGTTGTCCTTACGTGAGCTTCATTGGGAGGAATCAGTTGTTAGGGCTGGAGCTGGGTAGTAGCAGGAAGCCTTAGGGACAGAAAACAGACCGTCTGGTTTCTAATGAAACTTAGTCACTGTGGGGAGGTCTTCCTAGCTGGACTGGCTGCAGTGGGCTAGCACGGATGCTCGTTTTGATTCTTTGTTTCCTGTTCTAGCTGCCGGACCACTGGGAGAAAGCTGTCATCACCGTACAGCGGCCGGGGAAGATTCTAACCAGCAGCCGATGTGGTAACACTGTTCCCGATGATGACAACCAGGTGGTGTCCTTGTCACCGGGCTCAAGGTCAGTGTGACAGTCGGTGGGGGCTTACAGACTGAGTCACTGGCTATGGAAGGCCATCTGTTGGACCATCATCATAAGCTCTTGTTTTCCTTCCTTTTGCTATTATTGGAAGCTTAGACGTTGCTTTTTTTTTTTTTTCTTGTGTTTCTCTCTTGTCCGGGAGCAGATACGTCGTCCTCCCTCGCCCCGTGTGCTTTGAGAAGGGAATGAACTACACAGTGAGGTTGGAGCTGCCCCAGTATACGGCATCGGGCAGTGATGTGGAGAGCCCTTACACACTCATCGACTCAGTGAGTACCAGGCTCCTGTCCAGAGCAGAGAGTCTCGTGGAAAGTCCCCAGCCGTCACCCCAGTATTGTGTGGAAGGACAGAGGTGGGCAGTGAGGCAGAACGGGCCCTCTCTGCCTCTGGGGCTCCTTTGTGTATAGCTTTAGGGTGCCAGGTCAGATCCCATTTTTCTTGGTGAAAATCCCTGACCAAAACCCACCAGTCCTTAAACATGAAAACCTACCAGTTCCTGAGCGTAAAATCCGACCAATCCTCACCCTAGGAATCTCTACCCTGGAAAACTCTTCCCCCCAAAACCCTATATAAGCAAGCCTGTGTCCTGTCCAGTTACCTACTGTTTCTCCCCATAGCAGAGGCAGCCTGCTTGTGTCGCCTTCAATAGATCTCTTGAGTGACGTGTGCCCTGCGGGATGCTGGTACCCAGCTGCTAGGATACCTTTTTCCTTAGAACTGTAATACCTCTCTGAGAAACCTTCCCTTCAGAGCTGTGAAAAGCTTCCACTGGGTAGCCTTTCCCTCCCTCTCAGAGCTATAACCCTTACAATAGGGTTCTACCTTTCTGGGATGGTTGTGTTCGACCCACTTCCTCGCAACTCTGCAAACCGCGTCAGTAGTAGTTGTTTTCAAATCCCACCAAGCAGTATGAAATCTGCCTCACTGTTTTCCGGCCAGAAGATTTATAACCGGGAAGGGTTCTCTCCCTTAAGTCACGAGTGTCGTCCGGCTCTTCCCGGCGCAGAAGGCTGTGTCGGTTTAGCATGATTCCTTGCGGTGGCTGATGACGCGCGCGCATCCCTGGGGTCACGGCTTTCTTCTCATTCACTCGTAGCTTGTTCTCATGCCCTACTGTAAATCGCTGGACATCTTCACTGTCGGGGGCTCGGGAGACGGGGAGGTGACCAACAGTGCCTGGGAGACCTTCCAGCGCTACCGGTGTCTGGAGAACAGCCGGAGTGTGGTAAAAACACCTATGACGGATGTCTGCAGAAACATCATCTTCAGCATCTCTGCCTTGATTCACCAGACGGGCCTTGGTAGGTGCTGCCGAGGCTACAGGTAGAGTGTACAGTTACAGAGCCAGTGTTTCTGGTACTGGGAGGTACATTTGGGGAACACACCTGTACCTCCCTGTGAGATAGCGTGAGGGATGTGGGATCTTAACCTAGTTTGTCTTTATTATTATAAACGGTTTAGTTGGCCCGGGGTGGAGGTGTCTGTGGGTCCGTGCTGAGGCATCCCTTCCCCCTGAGGGACCAGGCACATGATGGTATAGTATAGAGTTTGTTCAGGGCATGGGGAGGGGGAGTCAGGGGAAGGAATAGAGACAGAGAAAGGCAGGGGGAGGGGGTAAGAGGAGGAGGGGAATGGAGAGAGATGGGGAGCAGGAGCAAGAGCGGGGAGGGGATGAACAGCCCCCTTTTACAGTGAGGCAGGCACACCTGGCCGTTGCCAGGTAACTGTGGGGCAGAGCCTAGACTAAATGCTAGCAAGAGGTAACTGGACACTGGATGAGGATTGTAGCCTGTCTGTAGGCTGTGGACATTGAGGACTGAGAGTCAGGGAAGCATCAGCTAATGGAAAGTTTTCTCTAGGAAAGATCAGAACAGCTTCAAAGGTCACAGGAGTTTAATGTCATCAGAGATTTGAGCTCTGGAGCTAAGGGGAGAAAAACTGTAAGGATTTTCTGCTTAGAAAGCCACTTGGATCTGCCAGGGCAGCTGGTCTGTTCCCTCCCAGTCAGCACAGGGGTGATGGGTTTTTAAACTGTGGTTTTCAGAGACAAGCGTAGGAAAGGGGTCAGGGAGCGTTGGGGGAGACAGGGCCAGTTGCAAGGAGGTGTGATGTCCTGCTCCCGCTGCCAGCCTAACGGCTGTTCTTCCCTGCAGCGTGTGACTGTGATCCTCAGGGCTCTCTGAGTTCTGTGTGTGACCCCAACGGAGGCCAGTGCCAGTGCCGCCCAAACGTGGTTGGAAGAACCTGCAACCGGTGTGCCCCCGGCACCTTCGGCTTTGGCCCCAACGGATGCAAACGTACGTGTTATCAGAAAATCTGTATTGAGTTCCAGTGACGATCCCAGGGGATCCCCTGGCTTCCAAAAGCAGAACTCTGCTCTGAACCGGATGGCAGGAGCCCTGGGACACAATGGGTCGGGGCTGGGCATGCGTGAGGGCGTGTCCGTCCCGCTGATGAGTCTCTGTTTGCTGTGTCTGCAGCCTGTGACTGCCACGTACAAGGGTCTGTCAGTGCCTTCTGTGACGCCGTCACTGGCCAGTGCCACTGTTTCCAGGGCATATATGCTCGGCAGTGTGACCGGTGCCTCCCCGGGTATTGGGGCTTTCCCAGCTGCCAGCCCTGCCAGTGCAACGGCCACGCTGAGGACTGCGACACTGTGACGGGAGAATGCCTGAGCTGTCAGGACTACACCACAGGCCACAACTGCGAAAGGTATGTGGGCGGGCACCGCCTCACGAAGGTGAAGATGATAGACAAGGTATGGCGACTTGTGGGGCAGAGGCAAGAGGATCAGGGGTTTGAAGCTATCCTGGGCTACATAATAAGGTCTTGCTGTTTCAGAAAGAAAAAGAGAGAATGACATCATCTTTGGCTAAGTAAGCACTATCCTGGACAAAGCACAGAATTAATCTCCTGCAGGCTCTAAATAGCTCTTTCGTGTTTGACTACCCCAGCACTTTCTAAAAGCTTACTCATTTATCCAGTGCCTGTGTGGCTCACACCTGGTTTGTGCCAAGCACTAGTGCTTAGAGATACGGCAAAGCACAGCCCCCTAGAGTCTGCCCTTTGGGATTTGCCCTGCAATCCAGCCTGGGACTGAGGAAACCCCCCACACTGGTACTTTCTGGCTTGGATGAGAGTTGGGAAATATCCTTGTCTAGTTTGGGTCATTCCAAGTTGGACTAGTTACTTTAAATGGCTTTGTTATTGAAAACATTGTATGCACCCAGGTTCCTGGAGACATAAAATGTGCTAGTAAGACTGCTCTCCTGTTAGCAAATGTTACCGCAGATATAAACCACCACCCTAGGTAGATTGTAAGACGAGGACTGGGGTGTGCCTCCAGTGATGCGAGCAGTTTCTCTCAGTCCATTGGTGAAATGCCATGTGTGTGCTGCCTTGGGCTGTTCATTATAGACTGAAAAAGCCAACATATGTTAGGACCTGCTTTCTGCAGTAAGAGTCATTACCTGCCCCAAATAAAAATATATAACTAAATGAATGAATAAATAAATGCCCCCCCCAAAAAAAAACCCCAAGATGTGATGTAAATGAAAGCTACTGACCACCCCTCTTACCTGCCCAGGTTTGGAACTCAGGAGTCGCATCTCTAGAGAGCATCCCTCTCAGCTTCATTGGGTAAAACCTGGATACCGGGATGGCTTAAACCCGTGGCCGTGAGCTCGCTAACATAGTGTACAGACATAGTGTCAGGCATTCCCCTCTACTGCCCACATCCTCATATTCATAAATAGATAGGCTAAGAAGAGTAAGCCATGTAAACAGAAACTGATTTCCTTAAGGCAAAGAAAAGTCAGATGTCCAGGGCCGGTAAGCAGGTATAGGCAGGCCACGGGGCAGTGAGGCCCACATGGAAAACTATTTCTCTGAGGAACAGTTACTAGAGGAGAACATCACACCAATTCAGGGGTGTCACCCTAAATGCATGGTCTTGCAAGTGCTTCCCATATCCAGCATCAGCATCACCAGGAACCTTGCTAATCAATATTTGTAGAGCAACCTGTTGAAACAAGTCCTCTGTGGAATCCTAACTAAAATTTAAGAATGGCTATTGTTCATGAAGAACAACAGAAGTTTCTAAGCCTTTGCTCATGAATGGGTCATGGCTCATCGTCTCCTACACCCCTGGTAGGTGCCTGGCTGGTTACTATGGTGACCCCATCATTGGGTCAGGAGACCACTGCCGCCCTTGCCCTTGTCCTGATGGTCCTGGCAGTGGACGCCAGTTTGCCAGGAGCTGTTATCAAGACCCTGTCACTCTCCAGCTTGCGTGTGTTTGCGATCCTGGGTACATTGGTAAGTCATGCACTTAAGAAGCAAAGAGTGAGAAGATGTGTCTATGAGTTCATATAGTAAGAAAAGGGTAAAGAGCAAACCAGTCAAATTCACCTTTACAGTTCTTCATTAACACTTAAGGGACAGAGGGCGATCCTGCTCTTTACCTGGTAGCACGTGGGGGCGGAGTCGGCCTGTCCTTGGACGTGGAAGATAATGGAGTTAAAGCAACAGGATCTCTAACCTGACCTTTAGCAAGTGTCTGGAAGCTGTGAGGTAGCCCTGCGGTAGACTAAAGAAAAGATCCAATGGAGAATTGCCAAAACAGGAAGGGTCATACTTAGCTGAACACGTCCTACCATGTATACTCCGTTTTCTCTTAACATTTGGTGAAGTCAGCCATTTGTGTGTGTTGGGGGGCAGGGGGTCCTTTATTCTAGCCATGAAGCCACTGATCAACTGCTAGACAGGCTTCTGCACAGCCCAAGAAACACTTCACGCATGCATGTGATTTTAGGGTTTCTTAGGAAACTGGCTCATCCCTGAGGAGCTCAATTTCCTGGCCTCTCACAAAGGATCACCAATCCTTCCCTTTGTATCTAATGCTTGGTTTGGGATGTTAACACCCAGCCACACATACGTGATCTCATCCCTGTTTAGCTCCTGGCCTACTCCACCCATTATGACTAGAAGCTAAGGCTCTCCTGCCCATTGTGCTGGGGCCTCTAAGGCTGCTGTGGCGGGGCCTGGGAGCACAGAACACTTTCCCCCTCACAGCAAGACGCTGTTCCTCCTCATTGAGGTCACGGGCACTGGACTTGGTAAATTATGGGTGAAAGTAATAAATCCATTCCCCCAGGACTGGAATGCCAGTGGACTAGTAAGCAGACTCTTAGACGGGGTGAACTGAACGTTTTGCTTGGTTATATTTTCCTGTAGGCTCCAGATGTGATGCCTGTGCCTCTGGATTTTTTGGCAATCCCTCAGACTTTGGGGGTTCCTGTCAGCCTTGTCAGTGTCACCACAACATTGACACTACGGATCCAGAAGCCTGTGACAAGGAGACCGGAAGATGCCTCAAGTGCCTGTACCACACGGAAGGGGACCACTGCCAGCTCTGCCAGTATGGCTACTACGGCGATGCTCTTCGACAAGACTGCAGAAGTAAGACACACATTCATTCATCACGCACACGACAGCGGTTCTCACCCCACCCCCACCCCTCCTCCTCTTATCAGGGTTTTGTTGTTGGAGTACTTATTTCACAGGGAGAAATCCTTGTTCAGTAAGGCAAAATTACACATTCAACAAATGAAAGAGGAGACTGAATTTTTTTTTTTTCTTTTAATCTCTAAATCCTCATTCTTTGAGCAAGACGAGTCTCAAGGTGTGGCTCTGTGCCAGGGGAAATTGTGGCTGTCATCAAGATAAATGCCAGGCAATAGAGTGCATGGTGATGTGTCCTTCCCACGAGCTTGCCAACTGGGTGGGTCTTAGAGACCTGAATTCCCACTGTGGGTGGCTTCACCTTTCTAATGTCATTGGTGGAATCCAGCCTCTCTCCTCTGCCAGAGACAGAAGTAACAGCAGTTAAAGCTTTTTTTTCCAGACCTTATTATCTCTGTCTTATCAGGAAATCAGGCAGGCTTTCTGGCTGCAAAGCCCACAGGCCTCTCTGTTTTTATTTATAAACGTGTGGAATGTTGGAGACTCGTAGGACTGGATTCTTTAAAGTCTTTTTAGCTTATAGGGTTTCTAACTCCTGCTTCTGACATAACGCTGGGGCTGCTTCCTGCTAGGAGTTTGAAATCACTAGATGTCTCAGTTCCCACTGGTGTGTCTTTATAATTTTAAATGATGAATTTTTGAAATGACTCCCCTTTGAGTCTGTGTATCATGAAAGCACGCAAGCAGGCAGTCAGCCATAGCTTGTGTGAGCCTGTTACCTGCCTGGGAAGCGTCAGGTGCACGGTGTGTATCCTAAGAACTTCTAAAGGGTGGTAATTTTAGTATTTTTTTACTTTTATTTATTTTTCTCTTGTGTGTCAGCTTGGAGGTTTGGAGAGGAGCTAAGCTCTGCGTTCTGTGTATCCACGAATGGGATGTAAATTTGATCCTGCTGTTCTATTTCAGAGTGTGTCTGCAATTACCTAGGCACCGTGAAGGAGCACTGTAATGGCTCTGACTGCCACTGTGACAAAACCACTGGCCAGTGCTCGTGCCTCCCGAATGTGGTTGGGCAGAACTGTGATCGGTGTGCGCCCAACACCTGGCAGCTGGCTAGCGGGACTGGCTGTGGGCCATGCGATTGCAATGCTGCGCATTCCTTTGGACCGTCCTGCAATGAGGTGAGGGGTTGTGGTCGGGATGCCTCAGAGAGGCTCAGGGACGGCTAGCCCATCAGGTGACTCTGCCCCATTTGGAGGAACTGGCCGTTAGTCCCCACTTGTCCTCCTTGGCTGAGGCTATGCTATTGGGCACAGAGTCCTCATTCTAACCCATTGTTAGCATTTCAGTACAGAGTCCAGCCGTGGATGCAGACTCAAATGTCATTTCTTTCCCTTTTCTGGCCCCCAAATTAAATAGTTCTTAGAGTCACTCAGCATGAAACTACATAGCCATTCTCAAGGCTGCTGACCCCAGGCTAAAAGTGACACTTGCCCAGAGTTAGATAAGCCAGGGGTGGCCTAGGATTAATGTCGATCTATGAAACTATAAAGTGAAGACGCGCAGAGATCCTACTGTGCTCCTGAGACTATTCCAAGCCCCTTGTAAGAGAACAGCTAGGAGGTGCTGGTGTGGCGCCCTCTCCTGTCTACACCGCAGGTGTCCAGGTTCCACTTCTGTCATGTAACTGGGTTGGGGCGAGTTAGAACTGGCGTCTCCACGGAAACCACCTGACACGTCTGCATTTGGACTGCAGTTCACAGGGCAGTGCCAGTGCATGCCGGGCTTCGGAGGCAGAACCTGCAGTGAGTGCCAGGAGCTCTTCTGGGGAGACCCCGATGTGGAGTGCCGAGGTGAGGCCGGGCGCCGTGCTGATGCTTTGGTGGGATGGGCGAGCACAGGAGCCTTAGGTCCACAAGGGCTTCTGGTGAACTCTATAAAGTGTAGTCAAAATGACATCACAAGTTTGTGCTTTTTGAGGGGAGGGGGCGTCAGAACTTCTAATCTAGCCTTGTGGATAAATGTGGCTACTACATAGAGGGTGTCTCAGCCCTTCAGCCCCAGACCAAGGAGAGGCATTTGTCTAGTCACACAAACAGGCAGGGACATGCACACATTCTGTAGTAATCACAGTCACTTTTTAAAGTGATTTTTCAGCAAAGTGGAGCTCTATGAACCATGCCAGCCAGTCAATTTTTTTTCCCTCTGAACGATGTACTGTGGTCGGCTTCTCTGATCATACATGTACAGATATGGTTCCTCGAGGAAGATCAGCCACTTACACAACCCAGGCAGACTCTGGCTACAGGGTTCACATAC
Organism: Apodemus agrarius; assembly: GCA_964023405.1. Lineage (NCBI taxonomy): Eukaryota > Metazoa > Chordata > Mammalia > Rodentia > Muridae > Apodemus > Apodemus agrarius. The sequence goes on along the minus strand of OZ030011.1, from coordinate 92,875,838 downwards.
AGTGTTCACACCAGTGAGACTAGGAGGCGGTGGCTGATACAGAGCCTTGAGTTAAGTGGGTAGGGCTGGAGTCCCAAGCCTTCCTTTTCAATGTGAATCATACCCAGATACTTGTTTAGGCTGAGAGAAAGGAGACGTCTTTTCATAATAGAAACTTTCTGCTGGGTGTAGTGGCTCAGCCTGTAAATGCCCAATGCTTAGGAGTCTGAAGCAGGAAAAGCAGAAACTCTAGGCCAGGCCATGGACAACATAACAAGAACTCATCTCAAAAAGCAAAAACAAATGGGCTGGAGAGATGGCTCAGGAGTTAAGAGCACTGACTGCTCTTCTGAAGGTCCTGAGTTCAAATCCCAGCAACCACATGGTGGCTCACAACCATCTGTAATGGGATCTGATGCCCTCTTCTGGTGTGTCTGAAGACAGCTATAGTGTACTTACATCTAATAAATATATCTAAAAACAAACAGCCCAACAACTAAACCCGATGAGTCATAAGGATTGCTTAATTTTTATACTGTTGCCTTTGCTTTCACCAGGCAATTGACTTTATAAGCTGCTTAAACCATCTCCCCTCTGTTTCCTCCCTTTCTTCCCTATTTTTAAGCATACCTTTGAGTAAATGTTTCCTACGGTTTCTTACATGCTCATTGGTATGGTTTTATTGTAGGTCCATGTTTAACTCAAAATATAAGAATAACCTTTTCCTCTCTTGGATTCAATAACAAGAAATAAGAGGTCTCCAATTTGTTGCCAGCTCATTCAGTATCTGACAGAAGCTGGAGCCTTAGCCGCAGGAGAGGGAAACAGTGGCCGGGACTTGAACGAATCGCTTCTGCTCTGATATTTCAGTGAGGCTTGCAGACATCTTAGGTCATGGTCCGTGTCACACAGGGATGATGTTTATTACACCCATCAGTAAGTGCATTTCCAGTGGTAGTTCTCTAATCCAGATGTGGTTTCCTTTCGACTTTCCACTTCCATTATAGAAGGGCCTGAAAGTCGTGGGACCAGCCACTCTAACATGTCACTGGACGTGCGTGCCCTGCCTGCTGCTCCCTCTGTATTTCCTTTTCCTCCTTAAGATAACCAGACTCATAAAGAAGCTACCAAGGTCAGTGTGCTGGGATGGTCCCAGTGGCTGCAGTGTAGCAGGAAGGCAGGCAAATGGAGCGACCCATGGCAGAGGGTGGGTTTACAGGGCCAGCTGCCTGATTTCAAGTCTCCCAGAGCCTCCACGTGCCCACAGAGAATAGAGTCCTGGCTCTTCTGCCTCACCCCAAATGCACCTCTCTCTCAGCATGGTATCCATCTTTCTAGTTCTCTAGTTCTGCAGTGATTACACATCTTATACACACATAGTTTTCAATATAATAACACAGAGTTTGCTTCTAAAGGTTTAATCTCCGACCTTTCCACATCTTCACCCATAGATTCCCATCCCTTCGGCCCAACACTAAAAAGGTTTTAGAGATTGGTAGGACCTGAATTTAGACATTCTATTTCTCCTCGCTTCCTGCTAAACTGTACCATCATTCCAACCTCTGTTTCAGACGGAGGCCGGGAAGTTCCGGTTCCTGAAGTATAAAGCTGTAGGGTGAAAGTCCTTGACCTGCTTGTCCGCAGTGGCAGCTTGGTTATAAACTGTCACACTTTCTAGAACATTAAGGTCTACGTTGTCTTTCCTTAGCCTCTGAGAGTAGACAGGGCAGGAGGAGTTTTAGAAATTTGTCAAAGGAAGAACTGAGCTTATCATCATGATGGCTCAGCTGCTGTTAGTACTTGGTGTCCGGGAACCGCAAAATCATGTTCTAAAGAGCGTAGGCCCCATTCAGGCAGGCCTTTAAACAAGAATTTGTTGGGCCCCAAATGCTGTTGAGACTCTGTGAAAAATACTCAGACTTTACAAAGCCCCCAAAGAGAAGATTGGAAGTTGCAGGGTTGGGAAAGGGGTTTCATTGCTAGCCCTGGGGCTGTGTGTGGCCTAGGTGGCCACAAGGCTGAGGACAGGGACAGCTACAGAGGAAGACATAGCTCAGGGTTCTGTTTGAACTGGAATGTTTGACCACGGGAGGACCCCAGAGGGCAGCAAGGACAAGAAGTGCCGTCGGAACTTAAAGACCACCACACTCTTGTGGAATCGTGTAATGAATCGCCAGATAGATTTTCAGTTGGAGTGGTTTGTCGGAAGGCACAAATACAGACTTTCTGCTGCCAAGAAACAGTATGCTTATAGAAGGACTAAGGTCATAACCAAGTGGTCTCCTTATGGGAAAAAAATGTAGTTATGTGAAAGACAAATGCTCAGGGCCTCCAGCATACGGACGGTTGAATGTTGCTATTGTCCAGACAGCGTGGGGCTCTTGGCCTATTGTGCCAAGTCTGAACAAGCCCACCACTGTGCTGGGATGGAAAGTCTCATATAGCCAGTGCTGAACCAGCTGGTTCAGTCTACAGCCTGAAGCTTTGTTCCGTGCCCTGCAGGGGTTGGGGTCACAGGAGGAATCTTTCTGTCCATTCATACATGGCAGAGGGAAGGCTGCTGTGCCCGTGTAGGGCCACAGGCTCCCTGAAAGGCCCGTGGCTTTCTCCTCGACAGAACTGTAACATCAAGGCATAGGTGAGGGTTTGGGGGGAGTAGGCTGGGTGACTCTGGGCCACAGTACTTGCCTCCCATATGGGAAGACCCATTTCTCAGTACCACAAGAAAAAAAGAAAGGGAGAGAGAGAAAGAGAAAAGAGATGTGGTGCGTTCCTTGCCTACATATTCATCTGTAGAATGCCTACATTCTTTTCTCGGGGTTGAAATTTCTTCCACAGTCACTCCCCTTCCTGATCCCTCTGCCCTTTTGAGATAGAAATTCATGCAGTCTAGGCTGGCCTTGACTTCCCAAGGGCTAGAGCTACAGGCATACACTGTCAAGTCTAGCCTATCGTCTTTTACTGTTCTTTGTGACTCAGGAAATCGGACTGCATTGGAGCTTTTAGAGAAGCGTGACTTCAGTTAACAAGAAGTCCTGTATAATCCTAATCACATTAATAGAGTTTTCCCCTTGACAAAATAAGCCAGTTCAAGCCGAATTAAAAGTATAAAAGCAGGTTTATCGAGGGCAGCTCTCTTGGGCGGGTTCACTGGTCTCAGAAGATGAAGCCAGGGAAATCACCATGCAGACTGGGGAGCGAGACAGAGATGACCATGGACAGAGACAGCACATGCAGAGAAGATGAAAGCAGAGAGAGGGAGGGAGGGAGGGAGAGAGAGAGAGAGAGAGAGAGAGAGAGAGAGAGAGAGAGAGATTGATTGATCTGGGGTGGCTGGGGGTCCTTTATCCACAGCGCACATCTGGCACACCTGATGACGTAAGCAGTTGCTAGGTCCCTGAGAGCAGGCCACTGGAGTTGGTTGTATGCTAACAGAGGTCAGGCGAGGTGTCCCGCATTTGGAGCCTAACAAACATGTGACCCGCAGAGTGTGAGCTCTGCGTTCATTGCCGGATAGGTTGTCTACGGCTCCTTTGTGCTCCAGTTCCAGTTTTGATAGTCAGGATCAGCAGAACCCAAGAAAGCCTAACATGCGCGCTCTAGTCTCCACTTACAAGCGTGTGGACCACAGGCAGGGTGGGCGCCCAATCCGTTCAGCCTGCACTACAGAACTGAAGCTTTATTGCCAAGGTCAAAAAAAAGTGGAAAGGATAGGAATGTCAGAAAAATGTAAGCTGCATCTAAGAGGATGAAAGTATTAAGATGTCCTTGCTATCGAAACAGTTTTTAATATTTGGGGGCTGCTATGGCACACATAAGTGAATGAAAAAAAAAGAAAGAAATGAAAAGGAAAGGAAAGAGCATGACTGCTCCTAGGTGTGGTGGAGGAGAAAGTTCATTTCAGATAAAAGGGAGAGCATAGCCAGAGGCAGGGACATCTGGGAGAGTCCATTGTGGTCATGACCTTGAGCCGCGTAGAGAAAGGAGGGTAGGGAAGAGAGAGGGAAACCAGGTTCACAGCCAGGAGGCCAAAGGTACAAAAGGGCAGATAACCAAGATGGCTGGGTTATACTGGGGAGAGCCTCTGGGGGAAAGGCAGCCCAGCCCCTGGGCTGGAGATTTCGTGGTAGAACGTGGGGTGTGCCAGACTTATCCCGTAACAGGTAAGAACTAAAGAATGCTGGGAGAACCTGGATGTCTTTGACCTACAGGAGTCTGTTCAGGCCTGTGATGCAACTTCTGGATAGTAAACTCCCCCGAGGTGGTCATCACAGTTTTAGTGAAATAGGAATTTTCATGCAAACTCTCAGCAAGCTCGGGCTGGGCCATGGGAGGAAATTGGAGCAGCAGATAATCCATGACCTGATTTTCACGTTGCATCATTTCCGTGTTCAAAATCAGATTTCAATTTCCAAACACAGGTGAACAGTCTTACTAGGTGTACAGTGGAAAGTGAGTAGGCTAGACCTGATGGTATACACTTGTAATCTTAGCTTTTAGGAGGTAAAGACATGAGCCTAAGGAATCCAAGGCCATTCTTCACTGCAAGAGTTTAAAACTAGCCTGGGCTCCATGACCGGAGGGATGGCTCAGCGGCTGAGAGCACTGACTGCTCTTCCAAAGGCCATGAGTTCAAATCCCAGCAACCACATGGTGGCTCACAACCATCTGTACAGCTACAGTGTATTCATATACATAAAATAAATAAATAAATCTAAAAAAAAAAAAAGAGAGAGAGACCTTATCTCAAAAGGTACTCCTGCCTAAACCAGAAGCACTTAATGGGTTATTTGGGGGGGAAACAGGGCACATAATTTTTCAGAGAACCTTTTTAGTACTAATCACTTTTTAGGCTTATTATATACATATTCTTAATCTTATGGATGCAACAAATAACCTGTGCAGATGAACAGATCTCAGGCTCAGAGGGAAAGTAGCTTGCCCAGAGCCATGCCTCTAAGGAGGGCAGAACCAGAGGCCAGGCCCAGGGCCCTCGTGCCTAACGTTCCTGTTGGCAGCTGGCATTGAAAGAGAGGAAATGACTGTCCTAGCTAGAGGGCATGAACACCAGTCAGGTCATAGCATGCCGTGGAAAGAGCCCTAGGAAACAATTTTAGCTTGAGTCAGGAAGAGGTTTGATTTCCCCAGATAGAAGTCTTAATGCCAAGTCGGTGAGGGTGGACTCTGTTCTGTGGGCAGAGGAGGCTCAGAAGAAGGGGCGGCCATGAGGAAGCAGGAGCCTCACAGGTCTAAGCAACGGCTGTGTAGGTGAATTCCTATTGTGAGTGCAGTTGGCTAGTGTTTTTTTGGGTTTTACAGGTATTGAAGTTGATGCAGTATTGTTTGTAGATTTACAAATGATTTAAAAATCAGGATGTTAAAAAACCCTTAGTGACAGAACAAAAGTATATTTAGAAATAATAAGAGTTGGGTTTTTGTTGTTGATGATGATATTTACTAGTTTTTGGATATATATGATTAACACTTTTTGATTTTTTTTTTTTAATAACAGCAAGTTGGGTTACACAGACACACATATATACACACACCCTCAGAATTCTCAAATGTAAGACAGATTACATCCTTTGGGCAGGTTTTATTCCCAGAACATTGAAACCTTAGCCATGACAGCAGCTACCACATCATAGAGTGACATCTACCATGCATTCGTTTTTGGCACATTCTCGGCAGGTTTGTTTTTCTCCTCGTGATAGCAGAGAATGCTGTGGACGTAGTTGCCGGCTTATAAATGCAGTCAGCAGAGAACATGAAAGAGCAGGTCATCTAAAGTCTTTTGCAAAATCTGTGGAAAGCAAAAATTGCTAGATGCCATTCCATCTCATGGAACAAAATGATACTGGTTTTGTGGGCTGCGTGAGCATCTCTTCAGACTTCTTCAGTAATGACAGGTATGCAGTGGATCTGCTTCCAGTGAAGGCGTGCCTCTGTGTGTTTCCTTTGTGGCCCAGGCCTTTGTCAAAGGCGATGTAGTGGTTAACTTGTTGTAGACAAGGTCTGAATTAGGCAGCAGATAACTGTGCAGTTTAAATTCTTCCATAGTCAAGACTGTGGGCCACTGTAGTCCTTCTAAGTGTGTTTGGAACTGTTTTGTCCCCTAGTATCACACAAGAGCAAGCAATTAGACAGTTATTTTAAGAGTCAGACTTACAAAGCAGTGTTTTGAGCAGTAACAGATCCTACCTAGAAGTGCAAAGCTCATCCACTGCGTGCCACTTAGAGGACCGTATCTGCTTGTTCCTCACATATAGGCTTTCTGTGGCCTGTTTGTTTTTTAAGAGCAGTCAGGTCACATGTATCATAGGTAAGAACCCCTGTGATTAATTGACATGATACAGTCTATCTTTCATGCATCATCACCTTCCATGAATCCATCTTCAGATGTCTTTACATCATTCATCCTCTCCGGATAAAAGGATTCCCTCTCTCTGGTGTCCAGCTTGTCAGAGAGTTTTCTGTACTCTTTGGGGCGGACACGAGTGTGTGCATGCATGTGGAGAGGGACAACCTTCACTGCCCTTCCTCAGGAGCGGTCCTCCTCGTTGTTGGAGACAGCATTGCTCTTTGGCCTGGAGCTCCCTATCAGTCTGTAGGAGCCGCCATCTCTGCCACCTGAGGGTGGAGTTAGAATCTCTGCCATTTCTCTGGACTTTTTTACTGTGGGTCCTCGGGGCCAAAAGTTGGGCCCCGTGTTTATGCTGCAAGTACTTTACCTAACATGCTTCCTCTCTGGCGCCCTGGAACACTTCTTAAGCCTCTACAGAGGATCACACCTCTGTATGGTGCGAATGGATTCTGTGCGGTTTCCTTTTAAAAGCCCTTGAAGGTCTCCAGACAGGGGTAAAGCTCACGTAATCTGAAATGTAAACAACAGGTGATCAATTAGCATGTTTCACATGGTCCCCCAACATCCTACATGGTGTAGTCTTCTCATGAAAATTCAGAGAGGCAGCACGTAATCTTTAGGGTGCCATAGAGGAATGGAGCTGTGCTGGGAAATGCTAACCAATTTCTCTCTAAGGGCAGGTAGTTGAACTCCATTTACTAGATCAGTCAACTGTTCAGAAACAAAAATTCTTAATGAAATCAGAACCTGAAATGTCAACTGTCTGAATATTGCCATCATTTGGTGGGTATTTGGTAGTGTCTCTGGCAGTTCCTCTCTTTGTTACTTAGTTTTGGGCATCTGAGAAATACCCAGAGCACTCTTATCTCTGCCCCTGGCCTGGGCTGAGACTTAGTTACCATCAGCAAAGGACTGTCCATACGCATCCTGTTGAGAAGCTGGACTTCATGTAGACCAGGTGATGACAGTAGTCACTATTCAGTCGGTTTCTTCCTCTCTATTGAAGACTCTCTTGATACTATAATTTCAACATTCTCTTCTTTACCTGCTCAGAATTAAAGACTCTAAGTACTTTTTTCAGTAGAAACTTACACTGTGACCAGCCCATGCAAAAACCACAAACCATGTGGTCATCTTCATTCTTATGTTATTTTTTACAGTCCTAGCTTGTTTTGAGCGGCATATTAATTACCAGATGAAATGAACTTGTTCTTAAACCTTAACAGTGCAAGCTTTTTAGCCAGTGTTATCTGAGCTCTTTCTGGTCACTTGAAAAGCTGACCGAGACTTGGCCAGGGCTTTCCCTGATTTCTCTGGGTTGTCACTACACATTCCATTACACTGTTCCACCGTGAAAATGGTTTAAAGTGAAGCTTGACCTTTGCAGTCCTCTGTGACTTTAGCGTGCTGCTTGCCACCACCCCACCCCCACTGTGTAGCAAGCACTGGCTGGCCTGGAACTCAGATATCTGTCTGCTGGGATTAAAGGTCTGTACCCCCACCAGCACCAGTGAGAGCTCTTCTTAATCTTCAAAGGGAAGCTAGGCTCACACACTGACCCTGGGTGTGAGATGCTTTTTTGAGGAACGTAGAGAACAGATGGCATACAGAGCGTTCACAGCTTAAGTGACTTCTGCTTTGATAAATCCTTGCCTTCCAAAAACCCGAACGACAAAAGAGTTCTTGCTAGAAAAGTTGGGAATGGAGATTTTTGGTTTAATTTTTAAATCCTAAAGTTTAGTTCTAAAACACCGTATGCCAAGGAATGTGTATTTTACAGTCCTGAAATTTATTAGAATATGTTAAACTTTACATTTTTGAATAAGCTATTATTGGAAAATATACCAAAATAAAACCAAGACAAATAAACACACACTCTATTTCTGCCTTTATCCAGTGGGAACGTGATCAGGTACCTCGGAGCAGGAGACCACCAAACACGTAGGGACAGTAGGGACAAGGCAGCTAGCTGGTAACGAGTTCTTGCTGTGCAGCGGGCGCTCTCACAAGAACCTCAGAATTCTGGCTGCCCTGACTCCTGTCCAGGATTGGGGTTTTCCCCTTTTGTCCTAGCTCCTTTCCTTTCCCTAGGACACAAGGGCTTTGGGGAAAGACAAGATTTATAGCCTCCAGGCATAATTGTTCTAACTGTGGTGCTGGGTCCCTGAACCTTGTTAAAGGTGATAGACAGGAACGTGAGCAGCAGAAAGCACCACGTGGCAGCCGTCAGGCAGACCGTCCAGGCTGCGGACACCGTTGTGGGTAAAGTTGGAGATACGTGGCTCTCGGTACTGCCAGCCCAACTGGTTCTGGATGATGCTGTAGGGGGAAGCATTTAGGAGGCAAATCATAGCCATTGGTGTAGGAAAATTTGTGTTTTGTGCTTTGTCACAGAGGCACTGCCGTTTTAGCTGGCTATTTCTCACACTGATAGGCATACCGATATGTGAAATGCCTCTCGAATGCTTACACGGGACGTTAGGAGCTCACTGGGTAAAGGCTGTTGAACTCCTGAGGACAAGATGATTTTTTGCTTGGTGCCATGTGGGGAAATGGCTTAAGACAGCTGCGCCTCTTCCCTGGGAGCCCATGCTCTGCGTGGGGAGACAAGAGGGCGTGTGCGTCTTCCTTTCGCACCTTTACACAGAATGGGTTTCCCTTTGTTGTTCAGACTCTACAAATTCTGGGAAAAGGCAAGTGTTGATGGAAAGATGATGTGGTTCTCACCTGTGGTTCAGACTTCTAAGCCAGGGTGAGAGGCGTATGTATTATAAGCAATGTCAGTCAGCTGTTGGCCAGAAATGCTAGGTTTCCCCTGTGCCAGGTAGGATTTCACCTTCTGCCATTTGGCTCTGGGTGAGGAACCAACTACATTGAGTCAGTCATAGAAAAAGGACCCAGTGGTTACCAGGGATCTTAAATTCTTCATGTTTCCCTGAGATTTGGTTTTCTGTTGATCTGACCAAGCAGGTGGCACTTTGCTTTGTGAGCAGGTGGGTTTGATTAGTTAGGTGCCGGTCCTTTAGGATGTATCTTCTGGCAAAGGGCTCTCTTCGGGACATAGTCGTACTCATCTAGGCTGCTCTTATATGAGCGCTCCGACTTGGAGGAAGAGGTGGGATGGAGGCCAGGATGGGCTCTGGAGATGGAGAATACTAAATCATGACCTTGCTGTGAGACTCTGAGCAGGTCATATAATGCTTCTACCTTGGTCTCCATTTCAGAGAAATAGTGATGTGATAACTACTTTGCCTAGACACAGGGATGGTGTGAAGGTTGACTGGTGTTATATACATGTTATGCATATCCAATGCTTGTCACAAAGTAAGTGGTTTGGCAGGCTTATCTGCTGACTCTTTAAATTACGTTAAGAAAGGGTCAACAGGTTAAGGGGTCAACAGGTTAAGGCAAGCCACTTTTAGGCTCTAACAGTGATTGGGGATTTTTAAATGCCAGATTTTGTCAATGAAGCTTGTAATGTCGTCAGGCAACTAGCATTTCTGATTCCCTTCCAGCCTGTGACTGTGATCCCAGAGGCATTGAGACACCACAGTGTGACCAGTCCACAGGCCAGTGTGTCTGTGTGGAGGGTGTTGAGGGTCCTCGCTGTGACAAGTGCACCAGAGGGTACTCGGGGGTCTTCCCTGACTGCACACCCTGCCACCAGTGCTTTGCCCTCTGGGATGTGATCATTGGTGAGCTGACCAACAGGACCCACAAGCTCCTGGAGAAAGCCAAGGCTTTGAAAATCAGTGGTGTGATTGGTCCCTACCGAGAGACCGTGGACTCTGTGGAGAAGAAAGTCAATGAGATAAAAGACATCCTGGCCCAGAGCCCAGCAGCGGAACCACTGAAAAACATTGGCATTCTCTTCGAGGAGGCAGAGTAAGTAGTTAATGAGCCGAGAATCACTCACGAAGGCTTTTCAGTTTTTGAATAGCAAAGATTTCCTGGAGCGGTACTTCTGCTAGGTTTTCTAGTCTGTTACACAGGCTCTGGGCCCCTAGTTTATCAACAGCATTTTCTGTGAGCGGGGTAGAATGTGAGGCTCAGTACTCCACCCTGCTCTGCTGCAGCAGGACTGGACTTGAGGCAGAAGGTCCGTAGTCTGAGCTTTGCCATGTGTGGGGCTCGGAACTTGGGTGGCCCAGATTCCTGCCTCTCTTGACACTGCCGTACAATGTAATGCAAGGATAACACACTCAAGAGAAAAATTATAAACCTAAGTTGTCATTTGAAGGATTGCTACCTACTAGGGAGCTGCCATTACCACAAATATGACCCTTATTCCCAAATTATTTTTCTGTTCAGCTGTTGTCTCATGAAAGGCATCATTGATAACATCATGAAATGTCTGTCAGAAACAGCTTTCTCATTGGGCTTTCTCTGGATATTCATTTCTTTGATTTAATACTGTTTATTTTTTTCCAGTTAAAGCACTGAAAGTACATCAAGTCCCAGGTTTGCTCCTCAATCCAGTAAAAATATTAAATGTATATTAAAAATTGTTGATTTGCACATGGGTAGGCATGTACCTGCTATGGTGTGTACTTAATGGAGGTCAGGACAACTTGTGAAAGTCTTTTCTGTCTACCATGTGAGTTCTAGGGATCAAACCCAGGTCATCTTCAGACTTAGCAGCAAATAGCTTTTTACCTCCTGAGCCATCTTACCAGCTCTAGATAGATGATAATTTTATTATTTGTTTGTTTATTTCATTGTTTTGAAGACAGGATTTTGTGTGTGTGTGTGTGTGTGTGTGTGTGTGTGTGTAGACCAGGCTGGCCTCAAACTCCAGGGATCGGCTTGCCTCTGCTTCCCAAGTGCTTGGATTAAAGGCATATGCCACCACCACCAACTTAGACATTATTAATTGCAATACTTTTGAGATCTGAAAAGAAATGACAGCCATTAATAAAAGTGAAACTCTGGGGAAAAAATTACCAGTAAAGTCATTGTGTATATTCAGTTCTACAGAATCCCATAACCCATTTTAGTACCTGTTCTCTGTGTTGGGCGTCATGATACCCTCTCAACTTAAGGAGCACTGTATGTCTGTCTGTATGTATGTATGTCGGGGGCCTCCGGGGCTTGCATCTGCCTATGTTGAGCGATGGTAGCCTGCACTCCCTTGTTCATTTTATATCAGAGGCTTAAACTACCTCTCTCCCTCCCACACAGAAGAGAGCTGAGGGTCACTGGTATTTTTCTTCAAAGTATTTGAAGAAAAGGTGTTAGCTTCAGTTGTCTCTCGTGGGAAGAAAACAAACAGAGGATTATAACTGAGCTAGTCTGAAGATGGAGGGTGAAAGACTGTGCTAGTGGAAAACCTACAAGTAAGACTTTGACCTTTTGGGCCAGTTTTAGATAAAGTTACTTTTCTTTTTACAGGAAATTAACCAAAGATGTCACAGAAAAGATGGCTCAAGTAGAAGTGAAATTATCTGATACAGCTTCCCGGAGTAACAGCACAGCTGGAGAGCTAGACACACTGCAGGCAGAGGCAGAGAGCCTTGACAAGACTGTGAAAGAGCTGGCGGAACAGCTGGAGTTTATCAAAAACTCTGACATTCAGGGTGAGAACTTTTTGTGCAGAAATCTCAAACCTGGATAATAAATGACCTTGGGTCTGTCTACCCTCAGAATACTTTCTAAAAACAAACAAAGAAGTGTTCTAACAGTTTTAAATCTTTACTAATTGAGTCTTTGATACAAATGAGGCCTAAAGTTCTTGGTTTTCCAGAATGGGACCTGGGGACAAAACATAGTAGAGGCCCTACTGTGTTAAAAATGTGGTCTGTTACCCAGTTTAACTCCCAGCCTTTCCTTAGACTCTGTGACTACTAAAATACTGTTAATTCTGCAAGTCCCTCGCATTTGAGATTACTGCTTACTTCGTAACTCAAAAATACTTTAATATCACGGGCTGTATGATGATACTCTCCCCTAAAAGCAAAGGTGACATATGTTAATGACACAATTCTGCATTATTCATTTTGTTTTAGTAGGTCCCTGCAGCCAAAATGTAGTGTTCTTTATGCATGTAATGACGTTTGAATGGACCCAAGCAGATAAAACAGTCACCTGGACATCTCCAGGCTGCCTGACACCAGGATTTAGATATTTGCCTAAATACAGAAACAGTGTGTGCAATGAGTGCGTGATGGCTTGACTGCTCCTTTCACACCAGTGTTTGACCATATGCTGATGGGACATAAGAGAGTCACTGTTCACTAAAGGGAAACTTTCCCCAGATTTTTTTTTCTTGAATCCTAAAGCCTTACAGTATAAATCAGGGCCATAACATACCACATATGGCCACTGTTTGGTGAGGAACCAGGGACGAGGAGGTTAACTGTAAGCAATTTCATCCCCTGTCCTAGGTGCCTTGGATAGTATCACCAAGTATTTCCAGATCTCCCTTGAAGCAGAAAAGAGGGTGAATGCTTCCACCATAGACCCCAACAGCACTGTGGAGCAGTCAGCCCTCACCCGAGACAGGGTAGAAGATCTGATGTTGGAGCGAGAGTCGCAGTTCAAGGAGAAGCAGGAGGAACAGGCACGCCTTCTGGATGAACTGGCCGGCAAGCTGCAAAGTCTAGACCTGTCGGCTGCGGCAGAGATGGTGAGGCTTGGAGTTTGGTCTCATTAACTTGTGGTTTCTTTAGGAGACAAAGAAAACAGAAGCCTCCCGCCCTTCTCCAGCATTGCTGTTTGTAAGCCTGTAGGGGAGACTCCAGTGTTCAAGGTGCTGGGCTATACTGTGGGTTGGCATGATCAAGGCATGGGGGACAGAGGCTGTGCTTCCCAGCCTGCTCCTGCCTCAGCTGTCCTCTGCGGCCACTCCCCATCAGTATCTGCTGAGGGACTTTGTGAAACTAGATCCTTTTTAGAGTGTGGCCTTAAAAAACAAAACAAAACAAAACAAAACAAAACAAAACTTGTTCCGCTGTGAACTGTAACGTCCAAGTGAAAGAATTCAAAATTGTTCAGGGACAGAAAGTTTTCCATTGGTATTTGCTAAAATGTTCCTTTGTTCCAGTAATATTACCTGGAGAAGATTAAGGTCTGAGCTGGCCTAAAAAAAGCAGATTATTTTCTTCGAAGCTTTTAAAAAGTAACTCTGGAGCCAGATGAAATTGAGTAGTGAGTTTAATGAAAATCAGGCAGAAGGCCAGAAGGAAGCCATGCCAGGTTTGTCCTGAAGTTTCCTTATTCTTTTTCATGGGAGAAAACTGAGACAACTGAGATATATTTTTATATATACACCAACATCTTCTAGTTTCTCCCAGCCTAGACAGGAATCTCTAAGAGTCAGGTGGAAAGCCTTCAAAGACATTCATTATATGGCACTGGGCCCTATGCCCTAGGTACCTCGGATAGTTGCACCAAGTATTTCCAGGTTTCTATCAAGGCATAAAGAGGGTGAATGTCTCCACCACAGACCCCCAACAGCACCGCAGAGCAGCATAGCCTACTCCCTGCAGCAAGCTGAGCCGCTTCTCACTTCAGAAGCATGGTGCACTGGAGACAGGAAGAACTCTGTACCTGCCATCGCCCTTCTTGCCCCATGTCTGCAGTCAGAAACAGACAAAAGTGTCACCTATCCTTATTGTGATCAGTTTTTTGGGCACATGCAAGGTTTGGAGTTTGGTATTATCTTCAGCATTCAACAGAGTGGAACTTAAGCGTGGGTGGTAAATGGGCATGGAGTACAGATGAAACCCTCTCTGCAGGCTTTTCTCTAAGGCATGGCTTCTTGGTTTTTCTGTTTTTGTTTTAATTATCCCACGATAATTTCCTTGGGTTCTTGACTGCCATTTTCATGCAAAGAGATTTTTCCCTCTGTGTTCTTCAGTACTTTCCGTTCACTGAGAAAAGCTCAGCCGAGCTGGCTTTCCATCCCTGTTCATGTCTGTCGAAACAAAACAGATCTGGTGTGCGGCCAGAGAGTTTAGAAAGCACTCCTAAGACTGTAAGTTCGAGCCTTGAGTGGGACTCATTTTCTGCCATAAAAAATAGAATACAATTATTCTAAAGTGCTCTACTGGCTATAAGCCAGATCGTTATTGTAGTTATTAACATATTTAGGATTATAGGTACTTTACAGTTATTCCGGCCAGAGTTCACAGTATCTCTACTAAAAACGCTGTATCTTTAAAATGATACTTTTCTGTTTGGGGGTATTCTGGTAACTGATTTCCATTGCAGTAAATCCTGCTTGTCTTCAGTACAGTTTCCATAAAGTGCCAAATATAACTTAGTTCCTGCACAACCCTTTCTGTATTGTACAGCATGCCTGTTTACATCTGTATGCCATTGCCATTGGTATGATCTTTAAGAAGTTTCTGGTAAGGAAAAAGGACTGCGTGCTAGCTGGATGGGGTGGTTAAGTTCATACAAACTGTCTTACTTTCACAACTGAAATGTTCTAGCACTTTCCTTACTCAAATCCTACCCTCCAGCTTCCCTGTCTGCATTAAAATCTCAGCCTTTCTCACTACATCTCCTCTACTGAGGACGCATGCTATGTCCAAGTTACATGCCAGACAGCAGACTATATTCACCAGAGCACTTGGGGCCGAGTCTAGTCAGGACTCTCACATTGGCAGAACTTGATAAAGCGAAGAATGCTGTCCTTTTGCATCTGGGTAGATGGTATGGAGACTACAGTGGAAGCAAGCTGGTGAACACTTTTCCCGCCCGCCTCTGCTCTCTCAGCCACCCAGCCATTCTCTTGCTGACTTACCCTGAATCCCTGTTCCTGACCCTTGTCTTATTGCAGACCTGCGGAACACCTCCAGGGGCTGACTGTTCTGAGAGTGAATGTGGCGGCCCCAGCTGCAGAACTGACGAAGGAGAGAAGAAGTGTGGGGGGCCTGGCTGTGGTGGTCTGGTCACTGTGGCCCATAGCGCCTGGCAGAAAGCCATGGATTTTGACCGTGATGTCCTGAGTGCCCTGGCTGAAATAGAACAGCTCTCCAAGATGGTAAGTCAGTGGATGGCCTCGGGTTTCGTTTCTTGGCTTGAGTTGTAGGGAAGATCTGAAAAGGAGTCAGTTCCACATGCTGACTAAATTCACTGTCTAGTGTAAAAGCTGATGTTTCTATGCGGTCAAAAAGGTGATGGTGAGGTTTTTAATCACTTAATCAGACTAGGAATTTGCTTTCTCTTGGGAATAGCATGGGTGTTAGGAAAAAGCAGCATAAATCCTAGATTAACAATATGAGAGAACATGTAGTTATTGTATTGCACAAAATTGAACACTGTTCTAAAGTGGCATTCTTCTTAGACCACCAGGTGTTTTAGAGCCAAAAACTGCTTTGAAAACATTTCAAATGCTAGCCCTAAGCATACTGAATAGGAATGCGCACACTGAGTGCTTAAGTCTGCATAAAAGCATATTATTTTAACAGACACATTTATTTCTAAGTTTGTTGACATTAGCCTGTCTGACCTGCTTTAGAGAGAGCAAGCTGGTTCCGTAAATGGCTCATTCTCCATGTTTAGGTCTCTGAAGCAAAGGTGAGAGCGGATGAGGCCAAGCAGAGTGCTCAGGAGGTCCTGCTGAAGACAAATGCTACCAAGGAGAAGGTGGGCAAGAGCAACGAGGACCTGAGGAACCTCATCAAGCAGATCAGAGACTTCCTGACTGGTCAGTACTGATTTAGTGTTTCTTCTACTTTCAGACATTTGTTCCTGTGAGAGTCTGGTTGAGAGGCAAGAATCCCTAAGTTGTAGGTAAATTTCTGGCAAGAAATAACGTAACAAAAAATATGTTAAGAAATATAATTTCAAACTGAACTTGTAGGCGCACGCCTGCAATCCTGGTACTTGAAAGGTAGAGGCAGGGAAATCAGCATCGGTGATAGACTAGGAGTCCCAGCCTAAGGAAAAAAATGTATAGCACATGTGTATGTACAAAAGGTGTCCAAAGATGCCAGAAGGGGTGTCCGATCTGCTGGAGCTGACCAGTTGAATGCTGAGCTCCACACTCTGGTCCTCTGATAGGGCAGTAAGCATGCGATGCTAAGCCCTCTCTGGAGCCCTTCTTGACGTATATGTTGAGAATTACCTTCCACGTGTTCTGCAGGCGCTGCCACACCTGCTGGGGCTCCTAAGCAGCTTCTGCAGAAGTCAGAGCATTTCCTCTGAAAACTGAATTAGAATGTCTATCTTGAGGACCTTGAAGTTGTTACTTTGTCAGTGCCCCCAAGGCTTTGTCGTCTATGTTCAGAACCTAGCAGTTCGTATCTTCTGTGGAGAAATCTCTAGAATCTGGTTCAGATTTTAAGTTTTGATTATAATGCACATACTATCAACATGGATATTACTGGTGTAAGACACAGAAAACTCCCAACTGAATTAGAATTAAGAATTTATATCACCTAACAAGTCCAAAAATAGTGTAAGTTCATGGGTCTGGGACTCGCTTGCTTCGCCTCTCCTCTCTCGCCGATGTGAAGCCTATCAGCCGCATTCTTGAGACAGCTCCATCTAAGTTGTAGTCTGATGTGATGACAGTGGCCTTTGCTAGACGCTTTTAGGAGGCCTTTAGGCATTCCCATGCACCTCGGGCCAGGACTTAGTCATGGTCCATGCACAGATGCCACGGAAAGTGGAATGTGCCTATAAAGACTGGCAGACTAATGATGATTTTGTGTTCGCTTATTCTGCCTGATTCTCAGATAGATGTTAACAGAAAGTAGAAATGACTAATAAAAACTTTTTTCCAATGACAACTGGAAACAAGATGTGAACCCATGACTTAACTGTACATTTTCCCTTGTTTAAGTACTCTGGGGTCCGTATTTATGTTCTTAGTAAAAAAAAAGAAAAAAAAGAAAAGAAAAAAGAAAAAAGAAAAGAAAAGAAAAGAAAAGAAAAGAAAAGAAAAGAAAAGAAAACACCTTAAAGAGATCTATCTCTAGAGTTTGCTGATGATACACTGTCTTGGCTCTTATTGCACTCAATCCCTTCTAGAATTCTCATAACTGGTAAGGAATATCGATACTTTTTTCCTTTTTGAGATAGGGTTTCTGTGCAGTCTTAGTTATCCTCATTTTGTAGACCAGGCTAGCCTTGTCCAGGACAAAGTGAATACCAACCTCATTAAGTGCAAAGGCTTTTGTTTCCGTGCAGCTCCAGCCCTAAAGGCTGGGCTCCCACAGAACCGCGTGGTTCCCCTGCTTCTACGCTCTCTCCAGCCTACAGCAAACTCTACTGGCATCCACTTCCCCTTGTGAGGGGCTTGTCTCTTGGCATGCGGCTGAGTGAACCAGCTCTAAGGTGTTTTGGTCTCTGCTTTTCACAGAGGATAGCGCTGATCTAGACAGTATTGAAGCAGTTGCTAATGAAGTCCTGAAAATGGAAATGCCTAGCACGCCACAGCAGTTACAGAACCTAACAGAAGACATCCGGGAGCGAGTTGAGACCCTTTCTCAAGTCGAGGTTATTTTGCAGCAGAGTGCAGCTGACATTGCCAGAGCTGAGCTATTGCTTGAAGAAGCCAAGAGAGCAAGGTATCTGGATATGCACACTGCAGCCCCGGGGTGGGGGTGGGCGCTGGCTGCTCTATGCTGTAAACGAGACTTCTTTAACAAGGGGTCTTTCAGGTGGATGTGCTTTCAAAGAAAATGCTGTTTTTCCAATGGAAAAATGGTTTCATGTTAAAAGCAGTGTTTGTTGTTCTGCTCAGCAAAAGTGCAACAGATGTTAAAGTCACTGCAGACATGGTGAAGGAAGCATTAGAAGAAGCAGAAAAGGCCCAGGTTGCAGCAGAGAAGGCAATTAAACAAGCTGATGAGGATATTCAAGGAACCCAAAACCTGCTAACGTCGGTAAGGTGTTCCAGCTGGGCTGTCTGGGGGAAACATATCGATTCCCATAGCACTGAAGATCATTTTAACACTGCAAACTATCCCTTTAAATAAATCACAACTGTTTCTCTTAGCACCAGTGTTTTCCCCTCCTTTAAAGTGAAAGTGTTTCAGAAGTTAAGCACTATTGCTTAAACAATTTTATTATTAATTTTAATTATTCACACTTTTTTTTCCCCAAGTTGATGCTACATGTAAGAGACTGAGAATCTTTGATTTGATTTACAAATTTTGGCCTGTGCCTCTACCAACATTAGCTTTGATAAACGTTTTGTTATTCGATTAGTTTTATGGAACATAACTATCCTTGAAGCTCACTTTTAAGGGAAACTAAGACAGTGTTGTCCTTCCAAGGAGACCAACTATAGACACTTACCAGTTGCCCAGGTATCTTTTCCTTTGGGGTGACTTGGTATTTCTAGGATCTGGAGTCTTCACTAACCATCTAGTCATTCACTAGTCATCTTCAGCTAATCCCCCTTCACTACCAGTCTTAACGCCGAGCTGACAAGACTATCTAAAAAGATGACTGAAGTTGCCAGTTTACTTTTCCACATAATTTGGAAATCCTCCTCACGGCTGGCTCATTTGTGACTGTTCTTTAAACACGGCTGAGATCAGCAGAAAGTATGATGTGTGATGCAGAGTAACTGAAGCTGGCTACTTCATCTCAGCCAGTGCTTCTCAACCTTTAATACAGTTCGTGACCCTGAACCATATAATTATTTTGTTGCTACTTCATAACTAATTTTGCTACTGTTATGAAAATAACTGATATGCAACCCACAGGTGCAAAACCACTCCTCAAAGCTGTCCTACTTCTGTCAGTGCTTCTGATCTAGTGCAGACTAGCATAGCAGCCCCCCCTCCCTGAACTTGTACTAATAGAGTCTGGATGATTAATGTTACACCTTTAGATTGAGTCTGAAACAGCAGCTTCTGAGGAAACCCTGACCAACGCCTCCCAGCGCATCAGCAAGCTTGAGAGCAATGTGGAAGAGCTTAAGCGAAAAGCTGCCCAGAACTCCGGGGAGGCAGACTATATTGAAAAAGTAGTATATTCTGTAAAACAGAATGCAGACGATGTTAAGAAGGTGAGTAAATCTTTGTAACTTCATAGCTAAGTTGATAAATAGGTTAAGTATTTTTTCCTTACCTTCCTTGACACTAGTAAGATACAAATAGCCCAATGACCTATTTTAAAACAGAAGTCTTTTGGATAAATGAATAAAGAATTGATTATGAGATAGAACTGTAAACATAGACCCTTAGATTTCAACTTGGGTATGCGTTTACAAGAATGAATTATATCTGGGGTGGTACTCTAAAGGCATATACACCAGCCTGGCATTTCTGTACTGTAGGTTCTGAGAGAGGTCTTTTTGACATAGCAGTTAACCACCCAACTAAGAATAATTTAAAGATAGGATGGGAAAAGCTTAGGAATCCCTTAGCTAGTAGGAAATCAAATCACTACCTTTTTTCTCTCACTGGAAGATGCTATATTTAGCAAATTTATGTTTTACACACACATTTCATTTCTAAATTTACTTCCAGACAGCTCTTAAAACTTGAAAGTGAAGCCAGGATTGTTAAATCTGTCATATAACCTAATTCTGATATTCCTTAATCTAAGATGTTTGCTTGTCTGAAAAAAGAACTCTTTCATCTAAGGCTCTTGAATATAATTACTGATATGCCAGTGTCACCTTTCTGTCTTAAACTGGACCTGCAGACTCTAGATGGCGAACTTGATGAAAAGTATAAGAAGGTAGAAAGCTTAATTGCCCAAAAAACTGAAGAGTCAGCAGATGCCAGGAGGAAAGCTGAGCTGCTACAAAATGAAGCAAAAACACTCTTGGCTCAAGCCAACAGCAAACTGCAGCTGTTGGAAGGTGGGTCTTTTCTTCTCACTTCCGGTTGTCTATAAAGGTGAAGGCTTAGGCTTTTAGTGGCCTTAAGCAGTTCATACTTAGCCTTACTTTTATTTATCTCCACAGACTTAGAAAGGAAATATGAGGACAATCAAAAATACTTAGAAGACAAAGCTCAAGAGCTAGTGCGCCTGGAGGGCGAGGTCCGTTCCCTCCTTAAGGACATAAGTGAGAAAGTCGCCGTTTACAGCACCTGCTTGTAACAGAGGGAGGGCTGCAGAGCCCGCAGTGACCAAAGTACACCACACGCACAAACTGAAGCAGTCATCTACAAATAACTCATCATCTATTTAATGTTTTTAACCACCTACTTTTGTATAGAGTTAAATAAAATACATTGGTTTTGTATAAACATACTATGTTTCTTTTATTAAATGTTACTTTCTCTTTGAAGATGGACTTGTGAAGAACTTTAGACAACACTAATTTGTATTATGTGTATGAACAAGCTAATATTACCCATTTTTTAGGTCAACATCTATCTTCCAAAACTTTTAAATCCCCCAGTGGGTATCCTTGGTAGAAGACAAGCAGGAAGGATATAAGGCTGCTTATGACATCTTATTGGTTGCTCCACCATCTCTACGAATCGCAAGACTCCTAGCTTCCACATCTCACCATCTAGAACAGGGCCAGGATTACTGATGGGCAGAATCTTGGAGACTTAGGCCAGTGTAGGGAAACTGTTCATGCTAATGGAGCAAAGCTACTCAAGCAAACGCTCACACTCTTAGCTTTTATATTATACTCTGGGTAACTTCCAGAGCGTAAGGAAGATCATCTCTGTTTAGCTGCTAGGCTTATCAATGACACGCTAAATGAGTGGGAACAGCCTGGGCTCATATTCTCAGACACCCCCAAGCTCCAATATTCAACACCAGTGTAAAAGAATCTGGGCATGGATAAAGGTTATATAAACAGCTATAATTAAAACAAGGCAACTTCTAATCTAAAGCAATTATTTCTCCCTTTTACCTAAGTAAGGATCTGAGTAAATACCAAAACCACCATACTTTGCTATGTCTGGCTCACCTATTAAAAAAAAAAAAAAAGCAAAGACGCTCTATCCACGTCTTTCCCACAGAAGCTCTTCCCTTTAAATACTAAACTCAGTGACTAGGATTGTTCCCACAAGCTCCTTGAAGTACTTGTATTCTCATACTGAGTGAGAACCCTTCAGTTGGACAACTGCTGTTTTTGTGTAGCTACATAACTAGGAGATTATAAAATTATGTTTTACTATTTCCAAATTACAAACTTTCCAGAGAGGAGGGGCATGCGTTATTTAATTCAACCATCACCCAATCTAAAATTGACATTTTAGATTTAAAAAATACAGTCTTCACTTCCACTAGCATATCAGCACATACAGCACCAACTCTATTAATTGCAAACTGTGAACAACCCCCCCCCCCCAAAAAAAAAATCCCATAAAGGTACTGCAAAGTAAACACCAACTTAGACTTTAGGCATAAAACAAAGGAACAATTTCAGCTGCAAACTGTTAAACAGTTTGTAGTTGAGCCAATTTAACTGATTTTTTAAAAAATGTAGAGATGTGATTATAGACTAGAAACAAGTAAACTCTTTTGAACTACAGTCGGCTGTGCAACAATATTAAAGCATCTGAGTGGTCACTGACCTTTCATTTCTTTACAGATAATTAAAATGTTTAGCCTGAAATGGTTAGATCTGGAAAATATCATCCTAAGCGAGTTAATCCAATCACAAAAGAATACACATGAAATGCAATCACTGATAAGTGGATATTAATGAGCCCAGAAGCTCTGAATACTCAAGGCACAATTAGCAAGTCAAATGATTCCCAAGAAGAAGGAAGGAGAGGACCCT
Source organism: Apodemus agrarius (assembly GCA_964023405.1). Taxonomy (NCBI): domain Eukaryota; kingdom Metazoa; phylum Chordata; class Mammalia; order Rodentia; family Muridae; genus Apodemus; species Apodemus agrarius. The sequence goes on along the minus strand of OZ030011.1, from coordinate 92,853,831 downwards.
GGGCCTGAAAAGATTGGATCCAGTTTTGTAGGAGAGTACCAGAACAGAGAAATGGGGGGGGGGGGGAACTTATGGTGAGGGGGGGGACTGGGAAAGGGGAAAGCCTTTGGAATGTAAACAGAGTATATAATAAATAATAAGAGAAAAAATAAAAACATTTAAACTGAGTAAAAAAATGTTTAGCCTGTACTTTACACAACAATATTGTTAGAATCAATATTATTCCCACTTGGCTTAAAACTATATCCTTTAAGTTGCAGTCAAGTGAATACCTTTTCTTTGTACATTTTTAAGTAGTTATCAATTTAGAAGGTACTCAATAAATCTGAAATGAAAATTTAGATGTAACACAAAGTGCTAGTGTTCAGTTCATTGCCTTTGTTGAGATATTTAAGTCATTTTAACATCTAGACATTCAATAACATCAATAAATATAATTTTGTAGCACTCCTAAAAACTGGCCATTTACTAAGCCAAGGAAATCCACATAGGAAAATACAGCACATTACAGATTCCCTTACACTCCTCCTAAAGCACAGGTTAAACAGTAGTAGTTATCTGTAAAACAAATGAAAGGGCAATGGCCATACAAACCTTAATACTGTTGTACACGTGAAAACATTCAGTGCTACAGATGTAACAAAAGGTAATCAGAGGTAGTTAAGAATTAGAACCATCTTAATATGCACTCAGAATAACCAGTAGATAAATATTTAAGACATGTTTATTTTGGTATCTTCATTCCCTGGTATAATCATAAGTCTCCATTTAATAGTTCGTGGACAAAATCTTCTTTTAGGCAACTGAATACCCTTTAGACTTACAAACCTATAACCTTAAGGTTTAAACAGGTAATTCTACCTCTAAATTGCCAGGAATTTGGAAGTTAAATAAAATGAGAGGCAATCACTTTTATTTACATAAGTTGTTTGTACATATTTGAATCTTGCTCTAGTCACCGACTCGTTTCCAATATGAAAACCAAATTTAAAGTAACTTCGCCAGTTACTTTAACTTCTTCAAGTTGTTCACGTGTATTCTCCAGCTTCTTCCTTGTCCACAGATTCACCTCCACTGAATTAGAGGTAAAACCTACTAGTGCTAATTCAGTGAAGTTGAATCTCGTAGACAATATGAAAGCAAGTCAAAAACTTTCCAGGATGCTACTATATGTAGCTTTCTGTTTGCATTAATGCACTGGAACAAAATACTCGAAATATAGGTACAAGGTTATTCCATTCTGTTCAAACCCACTAAAGGCCTTCCAGGAGTTTCATAATTTCATCCTACAAATTCTTGGAACTGGGAGATTATCCTGTTCAAAAATGTAATGTTGACAAAAGCTTCCAGATTTTAAGAAAAATGATCTTCTAATTAAAAGTTGATTGGTTTGCCAAAAGCTGCAGCCAAGTTTGCTTCTCTAAAAGCCTCTGATAAGGTCTGCAAGGGAAGCAATGGACAATTAAACATGAATAGTTATGGATCAAGAGAAAATGTGGGTAGCCATTAAGCCTGTGTGTACTGGTAATAATTACCGGATGTGCGTGGCAGACTCTAGCTATATCTTCACAGGAAGCTCCGTATTCCAGTGCCAGGGTAGCTTCATTCACCATTTCTCCAGCACCCTTGAAAATGAAAAATTATGTTTTTAAGGCAAAAATAATTTCATGCTATTTTGAGAAAAAGAAATCAGGCTTTTAGGTTTTAACAGTTTAAATTTGTCTTAAACTTCTACTATCACAACAGTCGACAAAAAGAAGTTTCCCATCAAGAAAAGCTTAGGTGAAAATATAACAAGAAGCTGGACAGAGGTGGCGCACGCCTGTAATCCCAGCACTTGGGAGGCAGAGGCAGGCGGATTTCTGAGTTCAAGGCCAGCCTGGTCTACACAGTGAGTTCCAGGACAGCCAGGGCTATACAGAGAAACCCTGTCTCGAAAAAACCAAAAAATAAAATAAAATAAAAAAGCTTGAGCTCTGAAGCCACTTTGCTATTTGTGTGTGTTTTATGCTTGCCCGAAAAATAGCACTTCTCCCACAATACTGTAAAAGTAAATATGAACAGTGAGTTTTAAGTCATAAGTGTCATAGGAAGCGCTTACATACTGATAACTTTACTGTTCTACCCAGCTCGGAAAGAGACTTCAGACTCCATGATGTCTAAGTCTTCCCTCGGGAGGAGACCAAAGTCTGGAGGCAGAGTGGTCCACACCAAGAGCACAATACGCACGTGTACAGGCCCCCAAACTGCACACCACGCCTGGTCTGTGAGATGATGGCACTGGCTGCTCTTGCAGAGGACCCGGTTCGGTTCCCAGCACTCACACGGTAGCTCAGAACTCTAGTTCCAGTGGATCTGAAGCTAGCCGCTTCCTGGCTGCTTTGGGCACTTTATGCATGTAGTGCACAGACATGAATGTAGGCAAACACCCATACACATAAAATAAAAATAAAAATTAAAAAAAATTAATGAGCGAAGAAGAGCAGAAAGATGAGTTGAGAGAGAAGGGCAGGGAGGGCAGAGCACAGTGGGACCAGCGTCAGCAAGGCTGCACCAACAGTCTGCGGCTGGCTGCCAGACAGCACTCACGGCACTGGTGGGGCACTGGGCAGTGTGCAAGTAGATGGATGATGCAGTAAGCACGACTGCCAGAGCCGGTGCAGGACCTGCTAGGAGCAACGCGCACAATTCGTACTCAAACTTCCATCAACAACAGCAGAACAGGAACAAGTCTACCAAATTCCATCTATTAACTGACTCCCAGAGATCTTACTGGGTTTTCGGACTTTGCAATACTTACTGGTCCTAGAATATGTGCTCCCAGTACTCTATCTGTTGATTTATGTCCAAGAATCTTCACCATGCCATCTGCGTCAGCATTTGTTTTAGCTCTGCTGTTTGCAGCAAATGGGAATTTCCCAACTTTATACTCAATACCCTGGGAAGAACAAAAATGAGAACATATATTAAACATTCTGTCAGTTTGTTCCCATTAGTGAAATCATCATCAAATGTTAAAGAAAAATCCCACGAAAGTAATTGTTCAGGGCACACAGAATAAAATTTAGTGTAGGAAGAAATGGCAAGTATAAATGCCATTTGCTGTATTCCAAATCCAAATGCACATAAGCTGTAATGTTCTACAGAGTTACTACAGGCAGAGATACGTCTTCTAGTCACTGGTGCCTTCAGCTTAAAGCCCATGATGGAGTCAACCTGCCCATCCTTAGGATTACCTCTTCTTTCAACTGTTCTTCTGATTTGCCAACCCAAGCAACCTCGGGGTGCGTGTAAATCACTGACGGCACACAATTATAATCAATGTGCACAGCACCGCCTGCCATTCCTTCAACACAGAGGATTCCTTCATCTTCTGCTTTGTGAGCCAACATTGGACCAGCAATCACATCTCCAATAGCATAGATACTACCAGGAAAAAGAAACATAGTAACCTTCTAACATCAAAGGAAATTTAGTTATACCACAGAAGCATAGGTCTAACTAGTAAAGTCACCAAAAAGTACAATCAACCAAATGCAGCTCTTTTAGAAACCAGAGCTAGATATCTAATCTTTGAGCCATGAAAAATTCAATTACTTATATTTAATTTACACAGTCTTATTTTCAAAACAGTATCTAAAATAAATTTATAATTATTGAAAATGCTCAACACCTAAGAGCCTGATATAAGGATCACTAAAATCTAGTACAGACTATCCTGGACCATAGAGCAAAATTTCATCTCTAAATAAAATAGACAATTGAATAGCAAATAAAACATTTTCAATTAAGATAGTAGTAATTAGGAAGGATTAAAACAGTCTTCAACACTATCACTTTTACAACCTTCATCAAATTACTGGAATAGAAATGCTAGATATTCCTTTACAACATACCTGCCTCAATATGTCATTTTTTATCTTTAGAAAGAGCCAAAAATATCATGCATATAACATTTTTAAAAAGAAAACACAGGTAATTATTCAACTTACTTTGGAATTTTCGTTTGAAATCTGCTATTGACTGGAATTCTACCTCTGGGATCTAGTTCAATTCCAAGGTCTTCCAGTCCCAAATTCTGAGTAAAGGGCCGCCGACCAATGCAGACCAAGAGCACGTCACAAGGGATGACTTCAGCCTTGCCACCAGAAGCAGCTTCAACACTAAATAACCAACAGTGTTAGCTGTTAAACACACACCTACATCAGCTCAAAGGAGCCATGACATTTCCAGTGTATTTCATTACACACAAGTCATGCAAATTCTTAAAAGTTTATTCATCTCATAAAACCAGGCAGTGTAACACAGTGGTAAGAACAGTCTCACAGCAGAGGACGCAGCTTAGTGGCAGAAAACTTGCTTAGCATACATGACGTCTTTAGGGTTTGGTCCCCAAGATCTCAAAAAAAACAAAGAACTCAGATCCATGTTCAAGCCTCTTACCAACTGTCTGATTATAAAGTTACTTTGTTAAATTAAGTAACTATTTAATGAGTGTAAGATACATATTATTAAGTAAACCATCATCAAACTCCCCATGTTCTAAAAATGATAAATGAAATTTTCTAAACACAAGAGACTTTAAATTTTATGAAAAGTAAACTATCAACAATGAAAAATATCACAATGAGACTATCTGATTAGATTTTTTTTAGCGTCAACTAATTCATAAATTTGAACTGGCAAATTTGATGGGCAATACTGTATAATACAAAGCATTAAGATGACTCTAAGTTATAAAAGGTCTAGACTACATTTACTAATCCGAAAACGAGTACTTTTTGAGATAAGGGTGACTTGCTAAAACCAAATGTATCATACTTACGAGACATCAATTGTTCCATCTGACTTCTTGGTGGCACCAGTAACTTTTGTATTCAGTTTAAACTTAAATCCTTGTCTTTGAAGTATACGTTGGAAATTTTTAGATATCTCCATGTCAATTCCAATTCCACCCACATGACCCAAAAATTCAACTGCTGTCACATCTGCACCAAGTCTTTGCCAAACTGAACCCTAAAATTAATTTTTAAGAAAAAAGATCACCTAAGTTTCCATAGCAACATTTACTAATTATCTCAAGTATTGCAAATGTTTAGGGGAAGTTCTAGGGTTTAAAAGGAAACCCTGTTAAGATTATCTATTATTCATCTATTCCACATTTACTTACTATAAGCTAGGTCCATTGTAACCATTAGGCATATATTACTAAATAATAAATTTTGGTGTCTCTGGGAACTTTACAATATGGTAGAGGAAGTCAACAATACATAAACTTCATGCTGGAAGATAACAAAGGGCTATAAGAAAGAGGAGAAAACAGATCCAGGGCATCTTAGATAGCATGATTGCACAAGGCTTCCTTCCATCTCAGTACCATCTACATGGAGGAGTGAAGAGAAGCACCCGTGGCCCTGACTGAGAGAAGACTGTGTGAGGCAGAGGAAGAACAGGCTCCGAAGACTACAGAAGTACGCTGCTGATCTACACTGGTTTCAGTGCAAGCTGCTTCAGCTGTAAACCCAGGACCTGTCCTGAACCTGGATTAATGGATCTCAGCCTTCATCACAGCAGCCTCTTTGTGCAGCAGATGGTGACTAATACAGAAACACACAAATGGTCACTGTACAGAAAAAATGAGAGGCTATAGATCTCTAAATCTATAACACATCCCTTCCCCCAAGGCTCAGAAACTGGGATAGGAAGATTGTAAGAGCAATCAAACATCTATAGCAAAACAGTATTTGCTGGGCATGACAGGGCCATTGCACACAAGGAACTCATAATGGCTGTGACTGCATGTTTAAGACTGGACAAGATTAAGACCAACATCTTTGCATGAACAGGGAGGAGCTGATAAAACCCCACTCCTAGATGAGAAGGTACTGACAACTGATAGTGCTGGGGAAGGGAAGGTTTTTCTTCAGGAATGGAGGAATGGAGGAATGGAGGACCATGCTCCAGTAGATGGCCCTACATCCATGCACACAGCACTAAATGAACTCAGTGAGTTTAAAAGAGAGAATACACGAAGTTGACAGGGGAAAAGTGGTGGGAGGGACAGAGGAAAATCTGGAATGGAGGGTGGATATTATGAAAATGTAAGCATGTAAGAATTTTTCAACAAAAAAACCCAGAAACCTGAATAAGCAATTTTTTTTAAAAAAACGATAAACCAGAAGGTAGATGTAAACCCTGCACAAGACAGAAAAAAAGAAGATGATGGGGAAAAGGCTCACAAGAAGGCTTGCTGACATAACTATAAGCATGTGTCTGCAAGGAAATGCACCTGAGCATGTGTGACAGCGAGGTATAAACAGAGACATGCTCAACTATAAATCACAAGGAAAATAAACAGGAACTCAGGTGGCAAAGGCAGGAAGACTGCTGCAAGTTCAAGGCCAGACTCATCTACATAGCAAGTTCTAGGCCAGTCAGGGCCATATGGGACCTTCTCTCAAACAAAGGGAGTGAGAGGATAGCAGGTAGAAAGCAGACCAAGTTAAAGAAAGAAAAACAGACACCACAGAACCAAGTCTTTGTGAAAGCAGAAGAACATGTTATAAAGTACAAAGGAGAGGTGAAAACGTTACTCTTAGGGAAAATTGTATTTTCCCAGCAGCAGGAAGGACAAAAGGAGGAGGAGGAGACAAAGGTACTTTGAAATCCCGAGCATGCGCACGAGGCAGGGAGTCCTGTCCAGCCCATGCTTTCTCCTGCGTGTTACTCAGGAAGTCACGGAAGGGGAGGAGACAACGTGTCCGTAAGGAAGTGGGGAACTAATCAGCATGGCAGAGCCAGTGCTCAGCTCGGGGAATAAGGATCTTCAGCCAGGCTGAGGCTCACGGCAAGGGCTGTGACACCAAGAAGAACCTGTCTAGACACCAATCCGAAGGGTCTACTTTCCTGCAGGTGCAGATATCACCCTGGGAACCACATAGGAAGACTATTTTTCAGTATGTCAAGGGTTATCAGATTAAAAGAGAGACCAGTTTCAATGCTCAAAAATGATGAGAAAACAAAGAAGCAGACTATAAAACAAAGGGCATACTAAAGACTAAAGATTTACCTAAATAAGTTATATTGGAAGAAAAGGTGTATCTGTTATTACTGGAAGTTTTAAGCAAAACTCAACAATGAATGACCTAAAATATTATACCAAAAAACAAAACAAAATCAAATAGAAGTAGGTAAAAGTAGGTTTTTTGTTTTGTTTTGCTTTATATAAATGGGTGTTTACCTGTGGATGTCTGGGCACCATGAATATGCCTGGAATCCTCAGAGGCCAGAAGAGGGCTCATATCCTCCAGAACTGGAGCCACAGACAGTTAAAGTCACCATATGGGTGCTGGGAACTGAACTTAGTTCCTCTGCAAGAGCAGCAAGTACTCTTAGGCACTGAGCTATCGCTCCCTTTTGCCCACTACCTGAAACCTTCCCAATCCTGACCTTCTGAGTCCCCTGATAAAACAGTATGTGCTGTAACCATTGAGCTATCCCTCTAGCCTCTAAGAAGAGGTTTTAAGTCCCGTTTAACCCCACAGCAGTGAGAAAAGGAAGATCCTACTTACCAATTCTACACCAATTACTCCTGCACCAATAACAACCAGCTTCTCTGGAACTTTTTTTAAGGATAAAGCTCCTGTAGATGACACTATAGTATCTTCATCAATCTATAAAAAGAGCAAAAGCAACAGTCAGAACTACTTGTGTAAACCTAGTATGTCATTATCTTGATCTCATCCAATACAATTTTAAGTCATTTATTTGCTTTGATGTTATACACACACACACACACACACACACACACACACACCACAACTTCTTTAGCTCTCATTCAAAATGCTACTCTGAAATTTTATCATTTGACTTTCCAAATTACCCATGTTTGTTGTGTTTTCTTGTTGCTGTGTAAGTGTGGATGTGTTTCATGTGTGGAGGCCCAAAGTCAGCCTTAGCCATGGCTCAGGAGCTGCTGTGATGGCAAGTCCATCCCCCCACGACCAGCTGTTCACACAGGGGGACGGCAAGCACCTCATCAACCGGGATCTACCTCAGCAGCGCTTTGCTCTGAGACAGTCTTACTGTGTAGTCCTGGCTGCTCAACCTGCAACCACTGAGCGTATAACAATCTTCCTTTTCTACCTCTGCCTCCCAAATGCTAGGATTATAGACACTCACCACCATGCCTGCTTACCTTTATGCTGAACTCAAATATAAAGTATTCTATATCTTTTTTTTTTTTGGTTTTTCGAGACAGGGTTTCTCTGTGTAGTCCTGGCCGTCCTGGAACTCACTCTGTAGTCCAGGCTAGCCTTGAACTCAGAAATCCGCCTGCCTCTGCCTCCCAAGTGCTGGGATTACAAGCGTGCGCCACTCCACACCACTCCGCCCGGCAAGTATTCTATATCTTATCATAATCACTGCAAAATGAGAAGTAACTCTGCAATGCTAAATAGCTGCCAAATTAGTGTTCCACTAAACATTTATGAACAGGATAAACTTATAAAAACCTATTTTGTTTGTAAGAGATAAATTAGAAAGCATAAATACCGTGATTCCAGGAAAAGGAGTAACTTCTGAGCCCGTAGCTACAAGGATGTTTTTAGTACTAATAACCTGAGTGCCGCCATCGGCTTTTGTAGCTGTAACCTGATTCTTGCCGGTTATCTTTCCAAATCCATTGACGTGAACAACCTTTATAAAGTAATATTTATAAATTCACAATATTTAAATGTTTTTCTGATAGGAGTAATAAGAACAATACTCTAGGTAACACAGAACATAGAATGCTTCCTTAAAAATATACAATGCATGTAGCAGCAAAACCACTATCTCGGAGACATCTGTTTCAGAGTAGTGTTATTTTGGATTTTCTTTTGGTTATTATTCTTTGTAGGGTTTGGATGATAATAAATGCATTACATTACTTTTTAAATGTTTTATTACTATTATAAATTAAATCAATATCTCACACCAGGCCAAGATCATAAAGCATGGCTATTAGCATAAAGCAATTATTTCATGCGTATGTAAAATAAAGCAGACATCTGAGCACTGACCACCACACCAACCTTATTTTGCTTGAATAAGTGGGCAATCCCCCCCGTTAAGGCTTTTACTGCTGAGCGCTTCTGCTCCATCATCTTGTCCAAATTCAAGCGAACTTCTGGTACTGTAATTTGTTAAATAAATCTTTTCATTATTTAAACTCTGAAAGCAGTATGTGACAGTTCCTAAGATCTGAAAATATTCATCTCAATGTTGATAAAACTATGTAAAAGATAGCATTAACTTCTCAAACTTAATGACTGTCATGATCACACCCAGCAAAGTCATGTCATCAGGTCATAAGTACAGATGCTATCAAGCACTGTTAGATGTGCAACTGTGCCAAAAATGCAGTCCAAAATAGAAATCTCCTATTTCACTGTGGCACATTCTACAAATACTTTATGATGGTTATTAGTCTGGAAGATAGATAAAGTAACAATGGCAAAGTAGAACATCACCTGAAATTATAAATAAAGGCAAAGGTTAAAACGTCATGAAACAAAAACAATTACCTATATATTTGAACATTCCAAAATACATAAAAGCTTAATGAACTAGGTTTTAAATTCATTTAACTAGAACATTAAAGCAACAATGTAATTCAACTCAACAGAACTGCAGAAGTAAAGACAAAGCAATCAGGCCATGAAGCCGACACACAGACAGACTCAGACATTTCTGACTGACAAAGGCCTCCAAGCTAACATGAAAGGCTTGCCTATGTTGCATGTCTCCGGACACTCATGTGTCTTCTAACATCAGGGCACTTTCACAGAGTGTGACATACTTGCTGTAATACACACATCATCTTACGCTGAGTGGACTGCCTACACAGCCTCTTTCAGAAACTGACTACTGTAAAACTAATGCCTCAAAGAGCATTAAGTCTGTATTATGTAAGTATCTGTCAAATACGACTGGAGAAAAAGGATGAAAACAGCCCCCAAAGACACGGTGACTGAAGACAATATGCCCATGCACGTGCTATCAACAGTCTTCTCTAAAGCCTCTCCCCGGTCCCGCCCCTCTCTGCTCTTTCCACAACTCAGGTGGCTGCTATCCATCCCCTCTCAGTCTTCCCTGCAACAGCACAGCTATCAGCAATCTAGCAAGTTTGAGGGAAATAAAAAAAGACTCTTCACTGACACCCCCAAAAAAAACAGAACTTAGGCAAAAACTTGGGAAGGCATAGACGTTGACATGATAGTCTGACCTAAACAGACTGCCTACGTAAATCTCTTCAAATTTCAATATTTTTATCTCACTTATCTTTCAATAACCATTTGTTCACACACATCAGTATTTAGCAAGAAGAGTTAAGTATATATGGTACTAACTATAAAAGGTATACTTACTTTCAATTCCCCTAGATGTAAAATCTTTTCCATGGGCCATATGGTAATAATGAGAATTATTTAATAAAGCCTAAAAGAAGTAAGGCAAGTTTACCAAATACTCATAAACAGGCTCTGTAACAAGAAAGCACTTACAAAATGACATTTCTATTTAAAATAGTACATACTACCTTACAAATTCATCTTTCCTTCTCACACAATTAACCTAAGATAAATAATAGTGACATGAAACATAGACAAACAAGAATAAAAAACAAAACAAAGCTATTTTCTTTAAAAGTAAAATAATAACACATTTCAAGGTGCCAGATTAAAAGGGGCCTGTTTCACAGGCAAGAACTTTAAGAACAAAAATTTTACTAATTATCTTTTCGGTAGCAATGGAAAGCTAAAGAGAAAACAAAAACAAAACCAGAACACTAAAGTCTAGAACAGGAAGAACTTCCAGTATATATGACATTCAAGAGGGTGTCAGCACTAGAAGGTTTACATAGAAAAAAAGTCTTATATTCAGATTCCTTATAAGGAACTGTATTAGAGTACAAAGTTGGTCTTAATACATCTCTGCAACCAGCAGCTAATAAAAAGCCATCTCTGCAGTGTGAAACACATGCTCACCTTTGAAGGAATACAACCAACGTTCAAGCATGTTCCACCTAGTGTCTCATTCTTCTCAATGCAGACTGTCTACAATCAAAGAGAACATTATTTAATAACAGGTAACATACAGTTTTATTTCCCTAAGATTCCAAATATATGCCTTAATTGCTCTGCAAAGCAAGCTACTCAACGTGTGTTCCTTCAGACTCTGAGGGCCAACCCTGCAGACCCAAAGCTGCAGGATCTCCATGACACAGGGAACAACAGGATATCTGAGAGGAGTCCCAGTGAGGATTCAGTATAGATAGTGTAGCAGAAGCCAGAGGCCTGGAACCAGACCAATGACTCCTTGCAGTGACCATCTGCAAGTAAAGTGGGCAGAAGGGTACACTGTGGAACACACTGACACACTACACTTTCCATGAGGTGTTTTTCTTTCATTTTTTTTTTTTCTTCAAGTTCTTTGGGAAGGGTGGGTTGCAAGGGTAGAGGGGGGAATGGAGAGATGAGTGGGATTGGGGTACATGATGTAAAATTCATTTAGAATCAATAGAAAGTTATTTTTTAAGGACCTTTTGAATTCTATCATCTGAATAATAAAAACTAGGCTAACTCTAGAGTGAATAATTCTAAAAAGATTTTTGTCCAACATTACCATATTGTTTTACTGTTAACATTGTTATCTCAAATATATTTACAAACCAAAATGAAGTATGTCAAAAGAAAAATAGCTGGCTTTTCTATACTATGAGACTTCTACAATCAATAAAGCCCACCAATCTCAGGTTTACAATCAATAGCTAAAACAAAATAATTTCCTGAGCCTGAGAGGTGGCTCAGTTGGTTAAGAAAGTAGCCGCTCTTCCAAGGCACCTGGGTTCAATTCCCAGCGTCTATACAACAGCTCACAACTGTCTGTAACTCCAGTCTCAAAGGGTCTGATGCCATCTTCTGGCTTCATGTGGGCACCATGTGCATAGAGTGCACAAACACACATGAATGCATATAAAACATCCAAATACAAGGAAGGTTTTTAAAAATATTTTTATTTTTATTCCCCATGTTTTTACCTGCAAAGCATTTTATGACTAAAACCAGCTTGGCCCATAATAAAACAAAGAAACCTCTACTTCGGGGTCTATCTTACCTTAAAGCCTAACTGGGCAGATTTGATGGCAGCAACATATCCTCCAGGGCCAGAACCTATCACTGTCACATCAGCATCAACTGCAAAAGAACAGATTGATGTAAAATGGTAAATTACTAGCATTTACCAAAACACTCCAAATAATCAGCATGTTCAACACAGCATTATTTTGTCCCAAGGTATCTGATGTACTCTGATGCTACTAAAAATGGTACATTTGAAATCCCACTTTTATCTTCTAGTCATCATAAGATATGTAAATACAACTAAGTCCTAGATTATGAACCCTATATCCAGCTGCTACTTACTGGCTATTGTATGACATGACTCTCCTATAACATGAGGAAGGCAAGGATGACATAAGAGATTCAGAAACTGACTAGCCTCGACTATCTAGTTATTGACTCTACCTCTGGTATTCTTCCTTTTATTTAATACAATCACATTCTTTAGTTTCACCCTTCATATATTAAAATTAAAAAGCAAAGCTTTAAACTACTAACAAGGTGACGTTGGGTGAGTAATTTGACCTGCTTCACTTTAACCCCTCATCTGCAAAATAACCACACACACACACCCCTTCCTTTATAGTCATAATACAGAATGCTGAGACTGAAATGTTTAAACTGTCACTAGCCTTAATCTCCAAGCTATTTTGCAAACTTCTCCCATAAATATGATATACTCACTCTTATCCCAAAGTGTTTATCATCTGAAATCTTAAATTGAAACAATTCACTTTCTGATCATAATCTCAAAAACTTTTAGTCTTTAAGAATAACATAAGGACTTAAACAAATCTACTTAATAACTATGCAACCTTAGTTATATATGACATAAGTTCAAATAATAACTATACAACTCAAATTCTTTTTCTTTAAAGATTTATTTATTTATTTATGTATATGAGTATTGTAGCTGCCTTCTGACACACCAGAAGAGGGCATCAGAGCCCATTACAGATGATTGTGAGCCACCATGTGGTTGGCTGGGAATTGAACTCAGTCAGACCCCTGGAAAAGCAGCAGTCAGTGCTCTTAACTGCTGAACCAAATCTCCAGCTCCCCACAACTCAAATTCTTAAGCAAAAAAAAAAAACCCCAAAAACCCAAACCAAACCAAAACAAAATTCAGTTATTTGAGCATCAACACAAAATAGTGATGATGGCTATATTCCAAAGTTGTCAATGACCAAAGAAAATACATGTCAAGAACCTAAGAAGGTGCTGGGTACACACTAAGCACTCAGTAAATGTTGCTCTTTCTTAGATCTGCCTCCCACATTCTGTTAGGCCAGACTTTAGAGTAAGCATCCAGCCTCAGTCCCATTCCGGCAATGGCCTGCACTGCTAACCTTTGACCAGATCTGACAATGCAGCTCAGATCCGAGTCCCTCAGTCTTCACTAATCCGCATCTGTTACTCAAACAACTCTACCTTACTAGTTATAGCACCTACATCTTTTCAGTAGTTCTCCAATCTCATCTCCCACCCCATTCTGCACACCCACTAATACCAAGCTTCAGTAGTCACTTACATGCATGGAATTAACTAGCCTACATATAAACACTGTTTCATTATCTAGAACTACATACTGACAGCACGCATCTCACAGTCCAAACACTAAGCTCTTGGAACATATATACATGATAATTACCATGCCTCTTATAACCTGATTAGTGAAAAATAAAAAATTACCACAATGTCCAACCTGTAACCACAGTAATATTTAAAATAAATTTAACCCTATAATGGCTCTGCTTAAAACACCTTACTGACTCCATACTTCCTATCTGCGAAATCAGCTCTCAACCTTCAATGTGTCAGCACTATGTATAGTACGTGTGTGTGTGTGTGTGTGTGTGTGTGTGTGTATGTACATGTACATGTATATTAGTTTGGACTGTGCTTCTTTCCACATTACAATAGTCACCCATTTCCATCCATCCCTCTTCAGACAATGTCTGGGTTTCTTTTCTTGTTGATGTGACAAAACACAGCAACTTAAAAGAGTTTATCTGGGATCACAGTTCAAGGTACTTTAAGTCCATCATGACAGGGGACATCATGTCCATAAACAGCAAGCAGAACTCAGTTCACTTTCTCTATTTTATACAGTTAGGATTCCCTGCCCAGGTAGTAATCCCCTCCACAATTAAAATGAATTTCCCCAACCAATTAATGTAATCAAGGTATCTTCTAAGGCTACCCTAACCTCATGGGTAAGTCCCCAGACTCCTCCTAAGTTACTCCAGATGCAGGCAAGTGACAAGTAACAACAGTCATTACATATATAAACATAAAGTCCTCAGGAAAGAGTTATGTAACCATTCCCTATCCATACACAGAGTTCATAAATCCCTATCCTTAGCCACGACTGTTTAGCATTACATCTGTTAGATGTTTGTCTTCCTCAGGAAGACTGTGAAATCCAAAGAAGCTTACTTTTGTCTGTTTAGATCACTGCTATATCCAAGCAGCTAGCCAAAGAACTTAGCACAACTGATTGAAATAATGAATAAAAACAGTGAATGAAAATATGATGTAAGTGCAATGAATATGTGTCTGTGGTGAACTACAAGGTCCTTCCTTATCAACAGGAACAGGACCTCATACAGCCTGATGATTTGCTTTATAAGAATATTCAAACATCTCCTAGGCGTTGTAACAGATATCCTATCACAAGCTTTGATTTCCTCAAGCTGGTCAACCAATACACTTCCACAAAAGCAGAATAAAAATAGTGGGTCAAGTGTCAAAAGGATTCTCCTACTTCTCTAAGAGCTTCTCTATTCATGGCACAGGAAGGCTAACAGAGATGTATGGCCAAAGCAAGACAGACATAAGACTGTCTGGAACAAAACTAAGCCCTCCATGTGTTAGATAATAGGACTGGCATTTTAGCTGGTACTATTCTGTATGGTGACCATGCTGAATATTCTGTGATATAGTAACTAAAACAGACAGGGCCACAGTATTCTTTTATTGAGTAAGTATGGAGTGAGAACAAATGTGTCATCTTAGGCACTAAAGAAAAGTCAGTCTTTGCCCCAATAAAGCTTCTATTTTTTAAGAGTAAAAGTCATTAAGTAAATAGTTCAGTTTCATGTAAGTATATAAAATTATTGCTATTTCATCTATCCTAAAATTAAACTAATTTTATATTTACAATTTGACAATGTTAAGAGACCCCCAAACCTCATGATTAAAGGTTATTGTCTCTTAGTTTGATTCTCTGTTGCTGTGATCAACATGATGACTAAAAACAACTTAGGGAAGGGTTTCATCTTCACAGATGCCAAGACAGGAAGGAACCTGAAGGCAGGAGCTAAAGCAGAAGGCCTGGAGGAATCTGCTTGCTGGCTGGCTCAGCTTGCTTTCTTACACAGCCCAGGCCTTCCTGCTACAGTGGACTGGACCCTTCCACATCAGTCATCCATTAAGAAGGCAAGCTATACACATGCTCACAGGCCAATCTGATGGAAAGAATTTCTCAAAGCAAAGTCCCTTTTCCCAGGAGACTCTAGTTTGTGTCAAGTAGACAAGAACTAACCAGCATGGACTCACCCCATTAAAATCTAAGTGCCTGTGCAAAGACTGAAAACAGAGGCTCTGAATATACTGTACATGGCATCCAAGGCTGTCCTCTGACCTCCTCACCTGCACTGTGGCATGCACACAGGTACTCATACACATACACACATAACAGAAACCAAAATTAAAAAGTAAAATACTTTTAAAATCAAACTTTAATGGATCCAGTAAATGGATCACTTCAAATTTTTTGTAGGTTAAATACCTTATCAAAAACTCATTTATCCCATTCCAAGTGCTTATAAAAAACCAAAATACCTATCTTTTATAGAAAATTCAAAACTTCAAGAAAGCATTAAGAAGGAAATTATACACCCCACAGCCCCCTTTTCTGTATATAATGGTAGTCTTAAAGAATTTCATTCAAGATTTCAAAAATCATTATCATCACAGCTTTGAAACAACCAACACAATCTGACCCAGTAGACAAAATTAATTCTTAAAAGTTATAATACAAGAAATTGTTCAACTCAAAACCCACCTGAGGTTCTCCACTACTAGTGGAGTAAAACCCATTCTGTCTGCCTAAAGAGTCTTCCGTGATCGGATTCCTCTACCTCTCTGATCTTACTCCTTTGGACTTTGCACAGACACCCAGTCTTCTAGCTTTTCCTGGAGGTTCCCAAGATGGGTCTAAGACCCATCTGAGACCTTTCTGACTGACGCAACTTTTCATATCCTCACTCCCTGAGGAGCCATGATCTCTGGAAAGGCTTGCCAGACATCCTCTCCCAGACTCCTAGTAACCTGCTTTAATTTTCAGTTTCTTCTCCAAACACTTAGGATCCTTCCGTACTGTTCACCTTTGAATACCAGCTCTGTCTGAGAACGGACTGGGCGGTGCTTACCTTTGGTAACATACTGGGTGTTCATCAACAGTAACCAGGCACATAGCTTAACTCTAACACTACGAAGTTACTCTATCATTCACTTTCCTTTACATAAAAATGTGAAAGACTGGAAACTGCCGTATCAGGTACTTACTTGATTGATCTGCATAAGTTCTTAAAGGAACTGAAGAAACTCCTTGTAGGCCATGAGATATCCGATTGAAATGGCCTTTCTAGAATAGAAAAGAAAAAAAAAACCCAACAACAAAAGACATATTTTCCCATTAAGTAAAATATAATTTTTAAAGCAGGCTGGTGAGAAGTCCCCTAGGTAAAGGCTCCGCCACCACGGCCACCTTCCCAAGTCCATTCCCCGGGAACCATATGGTGGCAAAGAACTGACTCCCATAAGCTGTCCTCTGGCATCCTTACGTGTACTCCATCTTGCATGCTCATGCCTACATGCATGCGCACAAGTAATAAATGTAATTTAAAAGGTCGACGGCAACTGAGGCAAATGTATCAAGCACGAATACTTAGCGGACTTTCTGTGCCACAAAGGGGTATACTATCAATTTCAATTTTTTGCCTATAATATTAAACGTTCATAATCTTACCTTGCCAGGTCTGCCTTATTATCATGAACGTTCAATGAACCATAATAAACCTAATAAAAATATACTCGATGGCTTACAGGGTCATTAAAACTTCAGAAAGCATGGCTAATTTTAATGCCAAGGATTCAGTTTAGTATTCTAATTAAAATCCCAAAACTCTGAATCCAGATATTTGAGTATCTCAATGACATTCACTTCATTTGTCATTATGCTTCCTAACGGGTCTATTTAACAGTCTGTAATCACTTATAACATCTATAAAGATGTTCTTAAGCCACCAACTGTGATCGGAAAGCTAGACTAGGAAAATGTACCAACGATGCTGTGTCCCCACATTCTGGAAGTTTCACAGATTGCAACATAATCTCACACCCTCTAAGCTTTGGGCCTACCATTTCCTAAGACCAGGGCCACATAAAGAAAGCAGCCTTCCAGCTCCTATCACAGCGAGCAAGCAGTGGACGGCAGCGGCAACACACTCTGATGTAGCCATGTTTTTTACGTGAAGGCAACTTCTGCACCTGAGATCAAGACGTGGCAACCAAAGAGGAGCAAAGACCTGTACGGGAGAGTTGGCCCCCGCTCACCTTCTCCCTAAAACAATGACATTGTGCGCGCTACATTAACTTTTAAGGACACAGACGGCTCAGATGTGGAGAGTCTCATCTCTGTATTATCCCTAAAGTTCTCATGCTACCCTGCCACTAGGCCTCATACAGTCAATCTGGGTAGTTAACTGGCAGGTGAAATGGAAAAGTGGTTTGGACGATAGACCGCTGCAATTAAAAATGCAAGCCCCAGGGCCTGACTGATGGCAGGGTGCACTAGTCTAGAGACGTGAGTGAAAACAGAACCTTGGAGGAACTCGCAGGACTGTGTGCTGGGGCTGACCACGTCTAGCCAGCAGGGCCTCAAGGTTACCTACCCGCTGTAAGAAAGTAGGCCACCCCCGGGTCATTAGGATGAGGCTAGAGGTATGAAGGGGCAGGCCCCGCGTGGCAAGGGTGAAGGCCCAGATCCCTAGACCCGCGTCCGGATCGTGTGGGGCTGCGGGCGGTCATGCCGCAGCAGGGCCCTCCCTAGCCCGGGCTCGAGCTCCCCGTTGCCTCGGGAGGCCGGACTGAACCGGCATAGAGGCGGGGCCGCGGCGGTTCCCGGCGGCAGGCCGCGTCCGGGCCCACAAGCGGGTGTCTCTGCGCCTGTGGGCCAGCATCACCCCAACGCGGGCGGCCCTCACCTTGGCCAAGGAGCAGTACACACGACTCCAGCTCTGCATCTTCCCTCGTTCCTGTCCCTACAGGCAGGGCTTTCACCTCCGCTGATCGCCTGGTAGGCTAATCCAAGGTCTCCCCACCCTGCGCGTGCGCACCAGGATACGTCATCGCCGAGGAGCAACGCGACTGGCCCGAGAGGCAGAGGCTTTCCGGTCGCTACGTCGTGCGCTGTCGTGAAGGGCGCCGCGCTTTGTGGCAGCTGGGGAATTGGGAACTGTTGCCAAAGTGACTGGAGTGGAGTTGCGAGTTGTAATTGAGAGACGAACTAGATAAATGAAAATGTTGCTGGTTCAGTAAAGCCTACAGAAAGTCAAGTTTAAATAGGAAAGAAAGAAGTTTGACAGTTTGACAAGCTCATGGTTGTGCTAGGCATATCTAGCTTTACAAAAACCTCCTGAAGTGTTTGCATTTTCTGGATGGAGCCCTGATAGCTTAAAGAAAGCAAAGGAGAGGAAACTGCAGCCCTAGGGACGAAGGCTTTGGTTTTAACGGCTGGTTTATAATCTCCATTCTCAAAGACAATGTGAGGGATAGATGAGCCTCAGACTCGAACCTTTCTTCACCAACATCCTGTTCTGAAAACTGTGCTAACAAGAAGTACAAAAAACAAACCACCTAATATTTTTGTATTTTGGAAGCACGCCTTCCTTGTAGAACAAACTAGAAGGGTTGGGATGGTGGGTTTTCATCGAGTATGCACCTAAAAGATTGCTAACTTGTCTATAGGATTGAGCACAGGCCTAAGGCCTGATTCTCACTTTGTAATAACAGTCTCTAGTTTAAGTAAACCTTAATTCTACACTTCTCAAAAGTTTATAGCCAAGGCCCTGTACTGAATAGAATTAAGCATTAGATGAATATTACTTCTTACCTACCTATGCCCGTTTAGAGAGAAGAACATGAATAAACGATTTTTAATGGTATGACAAAAGCTAGCTGTTACCAAATATTAATCCCCACCCCCTTTTTGTTTTCTTGAGAGGGTCTCATGTGTCCCAGGCTGACTTCACACTCAGTATAGAGCTTAGAATGACCTTGAACTAATATCCTCCTGCCCTCATCTCCTGAGAGCCGGGATTGCAGGTGCCCACCACCATTTATGTGTTGCTGAATGCTTGGGAATGGGACCCAGGGCTTCTACTATGCCAAGCAAGCATTCTGCCGGCTAACTTACATCTTCAGCCCTTATTTCCCCCTTTCATATACTAAGAGATTGTTCAGCTGGACAGATAGGTATTCAGAATAGCAGCTACCCTCGCCAGGTTCCGTACAGCTATGTGTAGACATATGATCAAATACTGGCCAATGATCTTCTCCATTTATTGTGTGTTAAATTACTTCTGATAATCTTTAATAGAATAACTTATTGTAGTGTATTTAAACCACATTCAAAGCTTGACACTTTTCCAATTAAAAAGTAAATTCAATTTCACCCTCTCTTGAGTATGGACCAACCTCAGACAAATGTTTCTTCTAATGAATAGGCTAGGGACAGAAGCCCTCTTATCTACCTGGTCCTCTTCCTCCTCCTCCCCCTCCTCCTCCCCCTCCTCCTCCTCCTCCTCTTCTTCTTCTTTTCTTCTCCTTCTTCTCCTTCTTCTCCTCCTCCTTCTTCTTCTTCTTCTTCTTCTTCTTCTTCTTCTTCTTCTTCTTCTTCTTCTTCTTCTTCTTCCTGTTACTTCTCTTTCTCCTCTTCTCTTCCTCCTCCTCCTGTTACTCCTTCTCCTGTTCCTCCCTCTCCTCCTCCTCTCTGCCCTCATCTTTCTCTCATCCATCTCTCTCCTCTCTTCTCTTCCCTTTCCCTCTGCTCTCCTCCTCCCCTCTTCCCCTCCTCTCTCCTCTTTCCCTCCTCTCTCCTTCTTCCTCCTTCTCTCCTCCTCCTTTTCTCCTTAACCCCTCGCTCTGTTGGCAGTTTCTAACCTAAGTCCCTTCAATTGTCACATTTATGAACCAAATAAATATTTTCATTGTTTTAGCCACTAAGGTTATAGGGACAGTTTGTTGTACAGCAATGGACAGATTAAGCCTTTACGTGCTCTCAACAGTCAGGGTAATTACAGCTGATTTTCCTTCCCAGTGTCGACCTTCTGACTCTCATCCTCTCCTTTGTAGCTGTTAAACTATCTCTCTGTGGTGCCATTACCATTGCCACTGCTCATTAGGAAAGCAATGCTCATCCCCACAGCTGCTGCCATTCGGCCGCCACGGTAGAATGGGCTATGCAAATTCCATGTACATAGAGACCAGCTGTCACAGGACAGCGTCCCAGAATAATGACCCAGGAACTAATTTCTCTCATATAAAAGTCTAAACTGGTATTCCTGGCAGCTATGACCCAGGAAGAGGTCCTCAATGGCTCTTTTCTATTGTCTCTGCCTTTATCAAGATTCTGCCTGGAATCCTTTGTCTCCAGATGGCGGTCCTAGTCCCTGGGACCATATAGCTCTTGGCTTTACCTGATTCTGATGAGCTTTTAAAATGACTAACTTAGGGGCTTACTTTATATCCTTAGTCTCTCACTGCCTCCCTGCTACTCAACAGGCTAAGACCTTCATCAACCCCACTTTTCTCCATTAAGGGGTGACTTTTGTATCTCAAAACCTAATTTTTTCATTTGTTTCTTTTTTCTTTTATTATATATTTGCTTTATTTACATTTCAAATGATATCACCTTTCTGCATTACCCCTCCTAAAACCCCCATCCCATCCCCCTCCCTTGCTCAACCCCCCTCCCAATTTCCTGATTTGCATTCTCCTATTCTGGGGAATCAATCAAGCCTTCACAGGACCAAAGGCCTCACCTCTCATTGATATCTGAAATGGCCGTTCTCTGCTACATATGTAGCTGGAACCATGGGCCCCTCCATGTGTACTCTTTGGTTGGTGGTTTAGTTCCTGGGAGCTCTGGGGGTACTGGTTGGTACATATTATTGTTCCTCCTGTGGGGCTGCAAACCTCTTCAGCTCCTTGAGTCCTTTCTCTAGCTGCTCCATTGGGGACCTTATGCTCAGTCTATTGGTTGGCTGTGAGCCATGGGAATTTTGATCCACTTTCCAATAAGAATCAAAATATCCATTTTGGTTTTCCTTTTTCTTGAGCTTCACGTGGTCTGTGAGTTGTATCTTGGGTATTCCGAGCTTTAGGGCTAATATTCACTTATCAGTGAGTGCATACCATGTGTGTTCTTTTGTGATTGGGTTACCTCACCCAGGATGATATTTTCTAGCTCCATCCATATGCCTAAGAATTCATTGTTTTAATAGCTAAGTAGTACTCCATTGTGTAAATGCACCACATTTTCTGTATCCATTCCTTTGTTGAGGGACATCTGGATTCTTTCCAGCTTCTGGCTATTATAAATAAGGCTGCTATGAACATAGTGGAGCATGTGTCCTTATTACATGTTGGAGCATCTCCTGGGTATATATATGCCCAGGAGTGGTAAACCTGGGTCCTTAGGTAGTGCTATGTCCAGTTTTCTGAGGAACCACCAAACTGATTACCAGAGTGGTTTTTACCAGCTTGCAATCCCACCAGCAAGGGAGGAGTGTTCCTCTTTCTCCACATCCTCTCCAGCATTTGCTGTCCCCTGAGTTTTTGATCTTGGCCATTCTGGCTGGTGTGAGGTGGAATCTCAGGATTGTTTTGATTTGCATTTACATGATGATTAAGGATGTTGAACATTTCTTTAGGTGTTTCTCAGCCATCCAGTATTCCTCGGTTGAGAATTCTTTGTTTAGCTCTGTACCCCATTTTTTAATAGGGTTATTAGGTTCTCTGGAGTCTAACTTCTTGAGTTCTTTGCATATATTGGATATTAGCCCTCTATCAGATGTAGGATTGGTTCAAAAACTAATTATAAAGTGAACTATTTTTATGACTGGGGAGAATGAAGCCCAGTAGAAAGACTGATGGGAGAGGGGGCTCACAGAGATCGAGGCCACTAACCAAAGAGCATGCATGGGCTGGACCTAGGCCCCCTACACTACAGCAGATGTGCCATTTGCTCTTCATGTGCGTTCCCTAACAATTAGCCTAGGGGCTATCTCTGGCCCTGTTGCCTGCCTTTGGATCCCTTTCCCATAGCTGGGCTGCCTTGTCTGGCCTCAGTGGGAGAGGATGCCTTTAGTTCTGCTGAGACTTGATGTACCTGGGTGGGTTGTTACCCATGGGGGCCCTCCCTTTCTCTGAGGAAAAGAAGATGGGAGAATGGGGCGGGTGTCAGGGTTGGATTGGGAGGAGAGGAGGAAGAGGCCTTTGATCATGCTGTAAAGGGAAGTAATTAATTAATAATGAGAAAGAATCCAGTCATGGCTGTGCTAATAGCAGTGGGTGGTGGAGACTGGAGAATCATTGAAGATTGCTGGTGAACCTGGCTAACTCCAGGTTCAGTGAGAAATCTTGTCTGAGTGGACTAAGGCAGAGAGTAATAGAACAGGGTACTCAGCACCCTCCTCTGACCTGAGTGTGGGCACCAGGCACACGTGTGTACCACAGTTACACACCTACCTACAGGAAGGAACACAAAGGGGAGATTTTTTTCTTAAGCACTAAAATAGTTCGCTGATAGCTGGGCAGTGGTGGTACATGCCTTTAATCCCAGCACTTGGGAGGCAGAGGCAGGTGGATTTCTGAGTTTGAGGGCAGCCTGGTCTACAGAGTGAGTTCTAGGACAGCCGGGCTACACAGAGAAACCCTGTCTTAAAAAAAAAAAAAACCAAAAACCAAAAACCAAACCCAAACCAAAAAAAGACAACCAAAAAAACAATTAAAAAAAAAAGTTTGCTGACATTCGGGTCATGTGATATATATAGGAATAGATGAATAAAGGTAACACCTAAAGGGGGGCTGACGAGGGAGGGGGAAGAGATGGCGTCCTTAGCACAGTGTCACATAGCCACACGGTGATGTTTCTCCTCTTCACCAGCTGTTTCCACTCAGGACAGAGCGGGAGATTTCTCTTGGCTGCAGGGCAGACCTCTAGCTATCCACCCATCCGGCCGTAAACGTGGATGATGGCTCCCCTGGCTGATGCCGCAATGCTAGGCCTCATAAAGGACTTCCCTGGAGTGCTCTGCCCTGCCTACTTTGGATCTTCATCCTTAGTGAAGCAGGGTGAGGGAGTGACAGGAGCGGATACCAGAGGCAGCGGTGGAGACAGGCGAAGGGTACAGTGCCAGCTGTGGCCGGAGGCAGCTGACAAGCTCCAGAGAGCAGCCAGGACGGGAACATAATAACAGGAGCCGAGGCGGCAAAGGGTGGCCGGAGGGAGCAGTACCAGAGGACAGAGACTTAAGGCTGTGTGGAAAGAGAAGAGAGAGTGCGGGCCATGTTGGCTGGAAGAGGTCCACAGAGCTGCCAGGCCTCGGAGGCCCAGTCTCAAGCACACTGCTATTAATGACGGAGGATGCCAAAACCCTGACTCTAGCACCTGCAACACTTGCTGTCGTGAGGCTGAGGGTCCCGGCACCCCACGGCTGTATGAAAGCTCTGACACAAGAGGAAGCTCCCTGCTATAGGGTACTGCCCTGCTGCCACCACACCCAACCGCCTGAGGCTAGGTATCACCCGGGCTGACAGTGCGGAGCACCAGTGGGTGACTACAGAATAAAGCAATAAGACTCCAAGTCTCTGAGCTCAGAGACACATAAGCCTTTGCCATAATGCCTGGAGAAATACTGGATCTCTAAGCCTCTGGGTCTGGCCATCAAGCCACTAGGCCCTTGGCACTTAAGAGCTTAGCATTGGAAAAGCGGCTTGCCCTCCCACAATTCTTGTCCGTATAGAACAGAAACACCCAAGCCAGCTACAAGGCCTGGAAAGGCTGTTTGTTACACAAGTTTCACGGGGCAAAGACAGAACAGGCGATGTCCACATAGTGGAACTTGAGGGAATCCCCTAAATGAGCCTCGACCCAAAATAGTTCTACTCCACCCAATCCCGTCCTTAATTCCTGTCTAGAAATAGTCCCGTTAAGAGAGTCATTCCTAAGCCGGGCGTGGTGGCGCACGCCTGTAATCCTAGCACTTGGGAGGCAGAGGCAGGCGGATTTCTGAGTTCGAGGCCAGCCTGGTCTACAGAGTGAGTTCCAGGTCAGCCAGGACTACACAGAGAAACCCTGTCTCAAAAAAAAAAAAAAAAAAAAGAGAGTCATTCCTATTGTTCCTTCTCCAAATGTTCTCTCCTAAGCCTTGGCTGTCTCCAAGGTCTGCTTTAGGGAAAGGAGGCACGGATAGAATGGGCATCTGTTGAGCAGATGTGCTGAACGCTTTGCCAGGGCATTTTTATCCTTTCTCTGTTTATTCTGTTTCTTGTGTAATGGCTTGTCGGTGGATTTTCTTCTGGATGGTTGGCCAGGGATCTGGCTGAGTGAAGGGCTTGTCCTGGATGGGAGGAGTGGAGCAGAGTGAACAGCAAGTGTACATCAGGCAAACGGCAGAGACAATGAAAATAAGGAGCCAGACGGGAGGGCAAGGAAAGCCGGATTGGTGAAGCGCCCTGCCGCGGGCCGCCCAACAGCTGTCTTGAGTATGAGTTCCAACGAGAAGAGGAGCGCTAACAGCACTGCCAACAACTCGAATGTGCCCTATTGTTTGCAAGCTCCTTCATCTAGTCACTCCTCCACTAATCAGAGAAGCAAAAGAGAACCATCCTGTGCCCTTGCAGCACCGTGGGCATGCAGTTCCGTAATGACTTGGTTCCAGGACAATCGACAGTGAGAAAAGCATGGCGACCCAGGAGGATCTTGCCTCCCTGAACAAGTTGGTGGTCGCCGGCTCTCCTGAGGAAGTTGTGCCTAGTATCCAAACAAAGACGTGGTTGTCTTGGCCGGGAGGGTAAAGTCAGTGCTCTAGGTGAAAAACACGATTATCTCCACTGTCCAGGTGGGATCCCAGTGAGAAGGAATGTTCTAAGGATGCTGGACGGATGGAGACTTGAGTCCTGGCCACTCCATCACTCTCGGTGTGTGATCTACAACAAACCATCTCTTTAGCTTTCAGACTCTAGGACACTTCCCAGCCCTGAGGTTACAGACTGTGCCACCACACTCGGCTTTTACGCGTGTGCTAGGGATCATGTCCCCAGCCCCGTATTTGAGGGTTTTCTATTGGAACCACTCTCACTACTGGTGGTTCATTACACACTCCACTACGAAGCCCTGCTAGCCATTTCTGGTTCTCGGTATTCCCAGCAGGCAGAGTAGGCACCAAATAATAGCTCTCCCAATCAGATGTGCTTACCTGAGCCCGAATTAAGAGTGGCACAGAGGGGAGCTGGGGGGATGGCTGAGTGGTGAGAGCACTCACTGCGCAGATGCGAAGACCTGAGCTTACATCCCAAACCCACACTAGTGAGCCAGGCCTGGTCCCTCACTCACCCCTACCCTCGGCACGGCTGATGCACATAGACAAGACCGTCCATGGGGTTTGCTGTGCTGAGCCTAGCTGGGGTCCGTGGGAGAGACTGTCACCAGAGAGAAGGTGGAGAGCAGTGGATCGGGATGCTCGATGACCTTCATGTCTCTAGTTTTCATGGCTGTGTGTGTGTACACACATACACCACACACACAATCACACACACACACATACACCACACACACAATCACACACACACACACACACACACACACACCACACACACACACACACACACACACACGCACGCACGCACGCACGCACACACACACAATCACATACATACACCACACACACACATATACCACACACACACACACACACACACACACACCACACACACATACAACACACACACACACACACACACACCAATACTCATATGCATAGAAAAAGGAGAAAAAGAATGGTACAGTGTGAAGGAGTCAGGCCAACTTAGACCTCACTCTGGCAGCAGCAGAAATCCTAGGGCAGGAGGCTCGGTGTGGAGAGAACATTGGCTTATCCAAACTTCCTGCAGAAAATCTCACAGGACATTCAGCTTCTGTCGGCTTGCCAAGCCCTACTTCTCAGATCTTCACTTTGATTCTGGGCACCCTCCCCCCGCCGCCCCCCCCCCCCGCCCCACACCAATAAATCATTCCCTTTGTTCATAAGTGAATGCGAAATGATCTCTCGGAAATCATTCGCAACCCAGAATTCTGACGGGCATGCTGCCGCTTATTGAAAAGCTACCATATAACAAACATTAAGTGAAATACTGCTCTTAAAATAATAACTGCAAGGCAGGTATGATTCAACCTTGTTTTATAGGAGAGGGAAAAGGAGCCCAGTGAACCCAAAGTTGTTGGTCAGTAAAGGTCAGACTCCAACGTATCTGCCCCAGCTCCTTCAACAAGTCTACACTCTGCTTCCTCACACCAGACACAGTCCTAGTTGCTAAGCAACACAGTTGCCTGGATCCCTTTGGGGGGTGTGCATATGCACATGCACGTGGAGGCCAGAGGTCAATATCTGGCACCTTCCTCCATCACTATTTTATGTTTTGATATAGGGCTTCTCGCTGAGCCTGGGGCTCTCCATTGAGTGTGTGAGCTCCCCTAACTGTAGCACAGGCTTACAAGGGTTAAACAGCCCTCACCCATTTTGAGCAAAACAACAAACAAACAAACATACATACATAAGAACAGGTCCAGTGGTTTTCAGACTAATTGCTACCTAGTCCATCATTGTGTGCATCTGCTGGTTTTATTATAGGTCACATCTTAAGCATTTCATTTTTTCCTGAGATATTTCTCTCTCTTAGATTTTTTTTTGGGGGGGGGTTTCGAGACAGGGTTTCTCTGTGTAGCCTTGGCTGTCCTGGAACTCACTTTGTAGACCAGGCTGGCCTCGAACTCAGAAATCTGCCTGCCTCTGTCTCCCAAGTGCTGGGATTAAAGGCGTGCCCCACCACTGCCCGGCCTTAGATTATTTTTTAAAGAAAAATTTGTATTAAAATAATAATCTGAGCAGCTGTGGCTGGTTGACCTAATACAATGTTAGCAGTCTAAGCCTGGGAATTTAGCCAAAAGCTGCTGGCACTCACCTGCCAGGAGGTGGCAGTGTTCCTCCACCGTGTGCTTACCTTATGGCCACTGACGGGACAGGAGGAAGCTTCAAAACAGCATCTCTGTGTGTTGGTATTGGCACAGGATTCCCATAAGGCTTCAAAATAATTCTAGAATCACAGACATTAGGTAACCGGTATGCCATAATCTATAAACCAACAAATGCCAAGCACTTGCCGAGGGTCTACCAGGTTGTCACACAGAAGAGGATGCAAAAAGGTTACCAAGGCCCCCTGATTTCAGAGAGACCAGAGTCTTGTTGAGGAGATGGCCATCTATGCAAGAAGTATAGAACTATCAGCCGGTGTGCCAGCCTGGGCAGGGAGTATCATCTATGCATCTCCCACCTCTACCGCCGCCCAGCGGTACCCACCCACGTAACTGGCTTCTTCACCCTTTTTGAGTTTTTTCATTTAAAATTTTACATGTATATGAGTGGTTTGCTTGCACTTACGTTTGTGCACTGTGTGCACGAAACGTCCATGGAGGCCAGAAGAAGACGATAGATTGCTCAGAACTGTTAGCGGTCACGTAGGTGTCAGAGAGCTAATGCCTCTCTTCTGGAAGAGCAGCCAGCGGCCTTAACTGCTGAGCCACGTCTACAGGCCCCTCCCCAATGCCTCCTTCTTTTTTTTTTTTTTATTGTATATATTCTATATTTACAATTCATTTCCCTTTTTCTGGTTCCCCACCCCCAAAGGTCCCACATGTCCTTTTCCCTCCCCCTGCTCCCACATCCACCCCCTCCCACTTTACTGTTCTTGTACTCTCCCACAATGATGTTTTGGTCCATTCTAGCACCAGTGTCCACTCCTTTCTTCTTGTGAGACATCACTTGATATGTGATTTGTGTCTTTGGTGTTCCAAGCTTCTAGGCTAATATCCACTTATCAGTGACTGTATACCATGGGTATTCTTTTGAGACTGGGTCACCTCACTTAGTATGACATTCTCCAGCTCCATCCATTTCTCTAAGAATTTCATGAATTCATTGTTTCTAATGGCTGAATAGTACTCCATTGTGTATATATACCACATTTTTTGTATCCATTCCTCTGTTGAGGGACATCTGGGTTCTTTCCAGCTTCTGGCTATTATATATAAGGCTGCTATGAACATAGTGGAGCATGTGTCCTTATTGCATGCTGGTGAATCTTCTGGGTATATTCCCAGGAGTGGTATGGCTGGGTCCTCCGGAAGTATCACACCCAGTTTTCTGAGGAACCGCCATACTGATTTCCAGAGTTGTTGTACCAGCTTGCATTCCCACCAGCAGTGGAGGAGTGTTCCTCTTTCTCCACATCCTCGCCAACACCTGATGTCTTCTGAGTTTTTAATCTTAGCCATTCTGACTGGTGTGAGGTGAAATCTCAGGGTTGTTTTAATTTGAATTTCCCTAATGACTAGTGATGTCGACAACAGAGGGAAGTCAAAGGGATACAAATCGGAAAGGAAGAAGTCAAACTATCACTATTTGCAGATGATATGATAGTTTACTTAAGTGACCCAAAAACCTCCACCAGAGAACTCCTGCAACTGATAAACAACTTCAGCAAAGTGGCTGGCTATAAAATCAACTCAAGTAAATCAGTAGCCTTCCTATACGCGAAGGATAAGCAGGCCGAGAAAGAAATTAGGGAAATGACACCCTTCACAATAGCCACAAATGATATAAAGTATCTTGAAATATATAAAGTATATCACAAATGATATAAAGCTAACCAAACATGTGAAAGATTTATACGACAAAAACTTCAGGTCTCTGAAGGGAAATTGAAGAAGACATCAGAAAATGGGAAAATCTTCCATGCTCGTGGGTTGGCAGGACTAATATAGTCAAAATGGCAATCTTGCCCAAAGCAATATACAGATTCAATGCAATTCCCATTAAAATCCCAACTCAGTTCTTCATAGAGCTAGAAAGAGCAATTCTCAAATTCATCTGGAATAACAAAAAACCCAGGATAGCTAAAACTATCATCAACAGCAAAAGAACTTCTGGGGGAATCAATATCCCGGACCTCAAGCAATATTACAGAGCAGTGGTATTAAAAACTGCATGGTATTGGTTCAGTGACAGGGAAGCGGATCAATGGAATAGGATCGAAGACCCAGAATTGAACCCACACATCTATGGCCAATTGATCTTCGACAAAGGAGCTGAAAACATCCAGTGGAAAAAAGATAGCCTTTTCAACAGATGGTGCTGGCTCAACTGGAGGTCAACATGCAGAAGAATGAGAATTGATCCACTCTTATCTCCTTGCACTAAGCTCAACTCCAAGTGGATCAAAGACCTCCACATAAAACCAGACACACTAAAACTAATAGAAAAGAAACTGGGGAAGACCCTTGAGGACATTGGCTCAGGGGAAAAATTCCTGAACAGAACACCAATTGCTTATGCTCTAAGAGCAAGAATAGACAAATGGGACCTCATAAAACTACAAAGCTTCTGTAAGGCAAAAGACACTGTCAAAAGGATAAATCGGCAACCAACAAATTGGGAAAAAATCTTCACCAACCCCACATCCGACAGAGGGCTAATCCCCAATGTATACAAAGAACTCAAGAGGTTAGACCCCAGAAAACCAAATAACCCTATCCAAAAATGGGGTACAGAGCTAAACAGAGACTTTTCACCTGAAGAAATTCGGATGGCTGAGAAACACCTTAAAAAATGTCCAATGCCTCCTTCTTAAAGCCTCACTCCAAATCCTTTCTGGGGGCGGGGTGGGGTGGGGATGGGCCACTCTAATCAGTACACCTATCTTGGACGCTCACTCTCCCTGCCCTGGCGCTTCTTTCCCACGACAGTTATCACCTTCTAAGGTCCTGCATCACTGCTGCCACCTGCATCTATGCTGCTGCACAAAGCCTCTGGCTTCTCTCTCTCTCTCTCTCTCTCTCTCTCTCTCTCTCTCTCTCTCTCTCTCTCATGTTCACTGATACACGCCCCCATACCCAGGCTAGTGCTTTCCACATTAAACACTTTTTAAAACTTTGAAGTTATTTATTGGAGGTGGTGTGTACAGTAATTCATGTGTAGGTCAGCCTGGTGAAAGTCAGCTCTCGCCTTCCACCATTGGCTTCTGGGGAGAGAACTCAGGCCATCAGGGTGGGCGGCAAGAGCCTTTACTCAATGAGCGAAGCCCCTTCCCACTCCCCAGCGCCCCCGAACAGAAGTGAATAGGGAGTGCCTGAGGGGCCGAAGCCCCTTGAAAGGTGGTAAGGATTTCGCGAGATGCAGAAGAAACACGGAGACAAATGTGGCCTCTGAGGCACAGAGACATGGGGGACAACAGACGTAAGGGGCACGGGCATAATAATTTCCAGCATGGTAGGCAAGAAGCAATACGGCCATTACGGCCATTACGGCCATTACGACCAGGCCTATGTGGGCGCTTGTCAGACAGGTCAGTTGAAGTGTTTACCAAACGAACCCTAAGTCACCTGACTTGAGTCTCTCTCTCTGCTAGTGTTCCTCAGCAGCTCTTCTACAAAGGACTAAGGAGGCGGCTGTGAAGTGTAAGGCCTTCAGGGCTTCTAAAGATGGGTGTGTTTCCACTGTGGCTCTGAGCCGAATTCTGCAGACACTAGCCAGGGTCTACACAGTGATCCTGGTGCCGGAGTCATCCGCCCATCATTTCTGGTAACAAAGTAGGAGACTTCGGCTTTTATACGATTAAGCTGCTATTTGAAGCTCTCGAGTCTGATAAGTGATTAACGCTGACTTCATAGCCAGGGTTTCAGATTCCAAGCAGGGCCATTTTTAGGGGGAGGGGTGTGGGGAGGGGGGATTTCAAGCAACACAATTACACCGTTGGCTGGCTCAATCAATTGAAAGAGAGCCAATCTGACTACCCCCTCAGCAAAGCAGAGATAAGAGGGACTGGAGAGCTGAAGAGTGCCCCTCACACCATTTCCTGCCAGCTTAAGGACTGCTTGCCTCTTCACAGTCTTTGTCCTCCCAGAATTAAACCTCTTCAAGTGGAAAAGGCACTCGAGGGTAAATACCTTGAAAATGCACGTGATTTCCCCCATTCAATCCGCTTCCTCCGATGTTTCAGTGAGGAGGTTCCTCCTAGCCACCGAGACACTGCAAGGAAAAGGGAAGTTAAATGATCAAAACATTAGGGTCACACAACTAAATAAGTGCAGGTTGAGGCTGGAAGATTATTCTTATGCGCAGGATTAGTGGAACTAGAGATAATGTAAAAAATAAATGGAAGTATCAGAAAAACTATTAGGGGGCTGGAGAGACGGCTCAGTGATTAAGAGTACTTGCTGCTCCTGCAAAGGATCCCATTCCCAGCACCAGCATGGCAGACACCAACTGTCTGTAACTCCAGTTCCAGAGGATCTGACCTGATCTCTGCGGACATGTCATGTACTCGTACATGCATGCATGCATGCAGAATGCTCATACAAATGATGGTGGTGATGGTGGTGATGATGATGATGATGGTGATGATGATCGTTTCTTTTTTAATAAAAATATGTATTTATTATTATTATATGTAAGTACACTGTAGCTGTCTTTAGACACACCAGAGGAGGGCGTCAGATCTCATTACGGATGGTTGTGAGCCACCATGTGGTTTGCTGGGATTTGAACTCAGGACCTTCGGAAGAGCAGTCAGTGCTCTGAACCGATGAGCCATTTGTCCAGCCCAATGATCATTTCTAAAAGCGAAAAGTTGTTATGTTCTTGACATGACAGGGTTTAAAGAGGAACAGAGGAGCATGTTTGAAAGGTAACTAGATGTAACTGGATTAACTGGAAGCAGTTTGAGAGCTATAACTACTGTAGAAAAACAACTATTTGGGGGCTCTTCCATAGGTTTTCCAATATAGAACTTCTGAATGACGGGTCATAGCGGAAAGGGGGGGCAGTTCGTGCAGGTGACTGCCACCATACCCAGATCTCTATGTGGGTGTTAGGATCCAAATTCAGTTCCTCCTGTTTGCACAGCAAGGGCTTCACCCATGTTCCATTTCACCCAACCCCTTTGATGTCTACGTCTCTGAAGGAACTTCAGAATTTCCTTAGATGGCTAACTAGATACATTCCTACCTAACTAGTTTCTGTAAGTGCATTGGCCAACTATGTTTTTTTTAATTTTTAAAGGTATATTCCTCATACTTTATATTATGGATGTTTTACCTGCATATGTATATATGTGCACCATGTCTGGTAGACTCTGCAACTGGAGATATGAATGATCGTAAGCCGCCCTAAGGTGGGCGCTGGGATTTGAACATGAGTCCTCTCTGCAAGAGCAATAAGTGCGTTTAGCCTCTGAGGCATCTCTCCAGCCAATTATTTTTTTAGTTTATCTTTTTGCTTTGTTTTGTTGGACTTGTTTGTTTGTTTGTCTAGAGATGGAGACTCACTGTATAGCCACCGCCACAGTGTGGTCATGGTACCATTTCATACACAAGCAGTTCAGGAGACAACTACAAAGGCGAAGAATTTTGAACCAGACTTATAAAAAAAATAGAACATAAATTTGAGTTTTTACATGTCAGCAAATAATGAGCCATTGTTCATATTTTAATATGTGTCTTCTAATAACATTACAATGTTCTTCAAATGTACCATGAATGTCTTTTCAAACCACAAAGGTGAGATTATCATCCAATACTTAATGACTAAAGAAAGTAAGGCTTGGGATGTAAAAGAATCTGTTCCGTTGTGTTCTTTAGAAGAAGTAGAAAATATGCAGAAACAGAAACAGGACTGGCATGGGTTTTAAGGTCACAAAGTCTGCTGTAATACAAAGGGGGAAAACCCTGATGGACATGGGTAAGATGACCTACAGTTACCCCATGAAGATGCCAAAATAAAGTCACTTCAAGAGCTTGTGAAAGAAAATTGCCAGAAACATCAAGGGCTCACAAACGCCCAGCTTCCGTTTTGTTTATGTGGGTGTGATATATATTATGACCAGCAGAAGGCAGCAGTGCAGCAGTAACAGCAGCATCTGTGTAGCCCATCCAGTGCCAATCCAGCCTTCATTCCTGATTGACAGCTCAAACCTGCCATCAGGCCTTTCTCCTCTGACCACTCCAAAGATGAGTGGAAGCACGGAGGAGTAGAGGTGTCTTGAGGATACTGTTTCTCAAAGTATGTCTCAACCCACCCTCCGGCAGATTATGGTTTGAAAGCTTAGTTAAAATGATGGGTTTTGATGTCTCAGTGTGAGTAAAGATTATAAAATGTCTCGGAAATGTTAATTACATGTTAAAATAATAATATTGTGTTTGATTGGTTAAAAAAACCATCTCTTTTTCTCTTGCACGTGTACACACACACACACACACACACACACACACATCTTGCTGTGTAACCTTCATTGGCCTGGAATTCATAATCCTCCTACCTCAACCTCGCAAATGCTGTGTAGTGATTACATGTGTGAAAACACACCCAAGACCCCTGTTCCTTTTTTACTTAATAAAAAACAAATATGGCTGTTAGAATAATTTAAATTTATATATGTGGCTTTTATCTGTCAGCACATCTGTGGCTATCACTTTATCTGTATTGGACATCTCTGCTATGAAAACTATGGGTAAGACAGGCTGACTCCATGACAGACTTCAAATAGGCAGTTCAGGAGACTAGGCCTAGATCCCTGTTTTCAAGAACTAGGCAAGTCCAGGCAAGTCCAGGCCCTACCCCCTGGCCTGAGACAAGGACAATGGGTCAGCGGCAGTTTCCAGACTTCCTCAGCAACAGCTTCCAGTCCCCCACACCCCGGCAATGGTTCTGGAATGTCCCTAAAGGTAGCACCAATAGATTAAGATAGAGGTCACCTACCCTGGAATTCCCCTAAGGTGCTTTAAATAGGAACTGTGAGCTCACTGTGGCACTTCCATCATGGTAAATGGTAGACCCCAGCATGATGAACTTCTGTAGAATAAAACACTCTTTGCTTTTGTATACTATTTGAGTCCGGGATATCATTCTTCGGCTAGTCATGGACCCTTATATGGGTAGGGCTAGTTACTCAAGTGTGGTCACAGTCATTGGTTCACAGACTTACAACACAGGAAGGAGGAGGAGGAGGAGGAGGAGGAGGAGGAGGAGGAGGAGGAGGAGGAGGAAGAAAGAGAAGAAGAAGAAGAAGAAGAAGAAGAAGAAGAAGAAGAAGAAGAAGACACATTTGTTTCCTTTAGATGCTCCAGTGGACACAGAGATAAAACATTGCACTTTTTTGCTCCAAGCGCATCATTAGAATAGATCAAATGAAAAGGAATTTAGAGCAAATCAAAACAAAGAAGCAGCATCCTGATGAGCCCTGCCAGAAGCCATGCCTGTGCTTGGTTCTTCTATGCCTGCACTATTCAGCTCTGACTAGCTAATGTATTGTTTTGCATAAAAAAATTGGAGGGTGGGATCTCTGTCAGCTGCAACAAAGAGATCCCTAACTAGGTCACCTTGGCATTAATGGAACGGCAAACAAATAGTTGAAAACAAAGGTAGAAAGGTTTGGGAATGGCTTAGTTGGTAAAGGGCTGGCCAAGCAAGCATAAGGACCCCAGTTTAGATCTCCAGCATCCCTGTAAATAAACTCACTACAGCAGCACACGCCGTGGGAGGCAGAGACAGCTCCCTGCTCTGCCAGCTGAGTAGAACAAATGAGTTCTGGGTTCAGTGAGAGATCCGCATCCCCTTCCCCTTCAGATAAGATGGAGTAGAACTGAGGAAGGCATTTGATGCCAGGCTCTGGCTTCCACAGATACATGAACACATATATACACACATGCTACACACAAAATAAATAAGGAAATTATTGCTCAAATGAATGAAAGCTAAGTAGCAAGGATACATTAACACGCTATTTGGTAATAATAAAAAAAAAAAAATCAGTCAATGTTTGCTCAAAGAAAGAAGCCGGAGTCCTGCAGTTGCTTGATCGCCTTGGGTAGCCCTGGAATGTTCCCGCTGCCTGTTTCTCTGGCTTGGAATCGGCAAAAAAGAGTATTTCCTTATCTCTCTCACTCAAGAGGATTAATTTTCAGAGTTTCTCTTATCTTAAAAGGAGGAGCCCTTGAAGCACCTAAAGCACAAAGTGTTGAGTGCTTGAACTCTGTTAATGAAATCAGAGAAGAGACTGTGCGATCATTCGGACACGCAAGGTAAAGGTCAGAGCTTGAGTCACTAGGGAGTAAATAAGAGAAAACCGAGAACATTTTCAGCTTCCTGGCTCGGGATCCTTAGACTTGAGAAAGACAAGACGAGTCGACACAGTGGGAACAGGTGTCTGGTTTGCGGCTCACAAGTCGTTTTTGTATTCTCTTAGTGGATGAGGAGACTCTCAAAGCTTCTCTTTTTTCCTACCCACAACATGACTTCATGAAACCTTCGGGTTCTGGAACTCGCCAGTCAAGAACTGGACGCCGACGTCCACCTTATCTGCCGTGGATGCTCTTCAGATCTCCCAGAATGCTCAGCCACTGCTCCACGCGAAGCAGCTCCTCGCCCAACAGCAGCGTGGTTGGATGCTTAGTAAGTATCCAGCAGGGCCCAAGAAGCTAGTCTCCATTGTGGCGAAGCACCGAAGAGCATGGCCTTGTGGGTATCTGTGTCCGGGAGCATAAGCACGCCTCGCGGGCAGAGAGCTCGTCCTCCTCCTCCGTGTAGCCATGGCATTCTCTTCCGCCTCCGTTTTCTGTTGACAGCCAGTTCTTCTCAAATCTCTTCAAGCTCAGCGGTGATAAGGGTTACCCTTGTCCCTGATGTACCTTAACCACTGCCCTCATTTCCCATAACACTTCTCCAGGCCAGCCACTGTGTTTTGCCTCCTCGGAACCGGCCCTCTTTCTCAGATGATCTCAGGTTTCATACATGAAGCCCTGGTTCCCTGAACCACTTACTGCCTTTTGTTTTTAAATTCTACCTTCAGAGTGCTAGTCCGCTTTAGTGGGCTTGTCTAATCCTGCTTATGCTAGTTGGGTCTTGTTTGTTTGTTTGTTTTGTTTTGTTTTTTGGGTTTTGGGTTTTTTGTTTGTTTGTTTGTTTGTTTGTCGACACTAGGGTCCCATGGGCAGAGGGAACTTGGACTGAGAAAATGCATCCATCAGATTGTCCTGTAGGCAAGTCTGTGGGCATTTTCTTGATAGATGATTGATGTGGAAAGATCCAGCCTACTATGGATGGTGCCATGTCTGGGTAGGTAGTCCTGGGGTGTATAAGAAAGAAGGCTGAGCGAGTCACAAGGAGCAAGACAGTGTGTGGCCCTCCTCCACAGTCTTTGCTGCTTGAGTTCTTGCCTTCAGGGTCCTGCCTTGAGCTCTTGCCCTGGCTTTCCCGTGAAGGACTGTGACCTGAGAGCTGTAAGATGAGTCCGTTTCTCCCCCTAGTTTCTCTTCGTTGTGCTGTTTATTAAAGCATTAGAAAGCAAACTAGGATACTACTCCTCTTTGCCTGAGCCAATGAGCTTATGTATGAAGAGAGTTTCTAGCTCACTAACAGTCACGAAAGTGGATGAGATACTGTTCATGTACCATGTAAGAGTATCCAGGATCCAAACGACACCAAAGCTTGGAAAACATAACGTTCCTCAGCTCTCACCCACTGAGCAATCCGGTACAATCAAATTGCTCTGATCTTTTTAAAGAACAGTTTGACCTCAGTGTCTTTACCACCATGTAAATTTCCCAGCAACTAGATGTTTCCTCATCTATACTAGCAAGATATTTTCTCTGGTGTGAAAATATTATAAAGATATGATGTCATACTAATATTGTGAAGGCAGACTAAGTGTCTACAAATTATGACAAAATACATTATGCAAACATTGTAAGGAATAGATACGAACTCATGTATATGGAAAGATACCTGTCATGTTGATAAATGGAAAATAAGCCAAGGCGTAGAACATCAGACATGCAAAGAGCTCACTGGCATGGCACTATACCAACACGTAAATACACAAACATTTATGCACTGAAAGAGATAGGAAGGTTATTTAAAAAAAATTCTTTTAGAATGTGATTTGGATAAAATTCAGACATGATGATGTAAAAATATTACAAGAAATACAGTCAGATATGTAAAATGTTTCTTAGGTAAAGAGGACCAAGCCATTAAAACAAACAAACAAACAAAAAAGAACCAAAATAACTAAAGATTTGAGATTGCTATGTAGAAAAAATACCGTAAGCATCATTGAAAGGCAAATGAAAACCAGAAAAAATATTCACTAATATTGTGTGAGAGAGGCTTACTGTCACTATTCAAAGGGCACTTAGGAAAGAGTTGAAGACAAACAAGCCAAAGTTGGTGGATGGGCAGTAAAGTAGACAATTCACTCATTATGCTTAAATATAACATTAAAGGACTATTATAGTTAAATATAACATTAAACATGTTAATATATTAATAAATAAGTGTTAACGTATTATATAACAATTATAGTATGTAAAACTATAATTGTATAAATTACACATGTATACATATACATATATAATCAGAAATACACAACCCCCTACCAAGCCACTAAGCCCCACAACATATACCACAGAGTTAAGTGGATACATGGAGACTTGCTTAATCCCCAGAACAAGCCTGTTGCCTTTTTCTTTTGATCTATGTGTTAGTTATATAAGTATTATTTCTCCATCTTACAGACCAGAGAGTTGAAGTCTGTCGACTCTGGCATGGCCTTGGTGGGGACAGAAGGACATGGCTCCTCCCCTGGGGCAGGACGAGTAAGCGTGGGCCTCCACGAGAGTTGGTGATGGCTGTGGGCATAGGGCTTGTTGGCATAACATTTTCACATACCTCGGAGGAATGTTTTTCCTGTTAATGTTAATGACCCCATGATATCAGAAACTGCATGAGTCCAGGAGGCAAAGGTGTGGTTAATGTCTCAGCAAAATGGTAAAGGCTAGATCCTTCAGGACAGCCCTTAAGGCTGTGGAAAAGAACTCTGAAAACATGAGTTTGAAAACACATAATTTCCTAACTATGCAAAAAAAAATAAGGATGCAATATGAATCATATGATGGACTCTACAAATCTAAAGGACAGAGGCAGCTACACAATCAGCCAGCTTGTCAGAAACACTCAAAAGCAGGCAGATTCTGGAGTTCAAGGTCAGCCTGGGATCCAGCCAGTCTAAGCCCAGGTGTGGTAGAAATGGTCATTTCAGGACTGGGTCCTGCCAAGCTAGTGTAGAATCTGTGCTTAACAACAGTGATAGGCAGATCTCCTGATTAAAAGAAAATGTGTGCTTGTTGTCTCCTAAGAATTAAGGGGCTGGTGTCTCAGATCCAGATCCCAGGATACTGATTCACAGGATAATCCAAAGGAAACCTGTTAATAAATAACTGGATTGCCGGGCGTGGTGGCACACGCCTGTAATCCCAGCACTTGGGAGGCAGAGGCAGGTGGATTTCTGAGTTCGAGGCCAGCCTGGTCTACAGAGTGAGTTCCGGGACAGCCGGTACTACACAGAGAAACCCAGAAACCCTGTCTCGAAAAAACAAAAAAACAAAAACAAAAACAAAAACAAACAAAAAAACTGGATTGACATGTAAGGGAAAAAACTAGGGTTTTGGTCTGCAGAGATGAATGAGAACAGTTCTTTAGAATTTTCTCTCTTTTTTTTTTGTTTTTTGTTTTTGTTGTTGTTTTATTTTTTTTCGAGACAGGGTTTCTCTGTGTAGCCCTGGCTGTCCTGGAACTCACTTTGTAGACCAGGCTGGCCTCGAACTCAGAAATCTGCCTGCCTCTGCCTCCCAAGTGCTGGGATTACAGGCGTGCGCCACCACCGCCCAGCTACAATTTTCTCTAGTGAGTGAGGAACTATCTAGAGATCTCTGGAGAGCAAAAAAGAGCTCTTCAAGAAGTTTTTCCAACAGGATTTCTGATTTTAGTTGGAAAAATCCATGGAGAGCAAACACAGCTCTTTTAGAATTTTTTCTAACAAGTCAGAAATCCCAAGAATTACTGAGAGCGCTAACATGGAGCGCTTTTAGAATGTTTTCTATCAGCTATCCAGAGAAGACCAAAGAGTGAACACAGCTCTCTTAGAATTCTTTCTGGCTTTCTCATTTTGATGGGAAAATCCAAGAGTTTTAGAATTTTTCTAACAGGATTTCTGACTCTGGTTGGAAGAGCCAATAATTTTTTTTATAGCAGCTTTTCTGATTTTGGTCAGAAAACCCATGAGCTATCCAGATAGCTTTTAGAATTTTTACTAGTAGAGAGAGATGCCTCAACCAGAGAGTTTTTAGAATAGCAAGAAAAAGATGTCTAGAGGAGAGCAGAACACACACACAAACATACACACACACACACACACACACACACACACACTATGTTGGCAAACAAGTGAGAAGGTCCTGCTTCATTCTTATTTGGGTTTCAGGCCAAATGTTACCTCCATGGAAGCCTTCTTTGAGGACTCTAGAGGTGCCCCTATTTTATCTGTGTGTTTGCTTTGCTTTACCTTTGAGACAGGGTCTCTCTGTGTCATCTAGTTGGCTTGGATTCTCTCTGTAGACTGAGCTAGCTTCAGACTCACAGAGGCGCACCTGCTTCTGCCCGCTGAGCCTGTGACTGCAGGCATGTGCCACCACACCCGACCGTCTGTTTTTGTCAATCCTGTCTTCCAAGCCCTTCATCTCCTCCTATAATTATCTTGCTGATTTGTTTGCATTCTTTTACTTTATCAAGTTAGAATGCTTCCACTTATTCTTAGAAGTTGGGACCTTGTCTGCTCTACCCCCAGAGCACAGAACAATGCATGGTATAGAATACTTGATAAATACTTACTGAATAATGGGGCTGACTAAGTGAGGCGGAAGGCAAAGGCTCCTGTGGTGCTAGCTTGTGCCCAGAATTCAGTCCCTGGGAGCCACATAAAGATTTCAGGAGAAAACCAACTCCACAAAGTGATCATGCACACATCATGTCTCCATATATGACACCATGCACATATATACACAATAAAAATAGATTCCTCCCCCTCCCCCTCTCCTCCTCCTCCTCCTCCTCCTCTCTCTCTCTCTCTCTCTCTCTCTCTCTCTCTCTCACTCTCATTAAAGACTCATTCTAATTATCATTGCTCCTTCTTACCGCCCCTTCCCACATTCCTTCTCTTTGGGTATTTTTTTAAGAAGAAATTTAATCAGATTAATTTGAAATTGCTCCAACTGAAAGAGATGCGGGTAACACCAGGATGCTTTGTCTCTTTCTGTCTCCATTTGCCTTTTATTTAACTGGAGTAAGAGAACACACAAGCCAGGAAAAGGTCAGATTGTAAGTTACATAAGACAGATCATAACATAGTTCAGTATTTACTGAAGGGTTCATGTGTTCTTAAAATAGGATCAATAAACTCTAATCCCCAAAGGATTCTTGTTACTCTCCCATTACATACCTAGACACACAAACACTTATGAGCAAACACAACAGTGTTTAAAAGAAGTATGATTCCTGGATTTTTCTTCTTCTCGTGAATCAATCTTGACTGAAGAGTATTCAAAACAAATTAGAAATTTATGAGTTTTGTCCAAAGAAAACTCCAACAGGGGTTTGGCTCAGGATATAGAAAACAAACTGACTGCCATTGGGCCAGTCCCAGTCCATACCAATTGTTTTTGCCAAAAATCTTCTAAAACACTCTTTTAAAACTGCATTTTCAACAGCAGCTGTCAGCCTGAGCTAAGCAACCCTGATCCCACAGAGACTCTGTCCTTGGGAATGTGGCCCTGACCAGATCTCACCAGGCAGTCGTCTTCAGTCACTTCCCATGCCCGGCTCTGTCTCTGAAAATCTGCAAATTTGATATAGCTGCAGTAAACCAGAATTTGAGAACTGTTCCCTTAATATCTCATTAAAGTCTGCGTGTTCTTCCGTAATGTGGTCCCAAGCACAGTGAATATATATAATAAAAATTTAAGTAAAAATTATTGAGATTATGAATATTCAAATAAAGGAAAAAGTTTATTAGAGGACAAGGGTAAGTGAGA
The DNA here is from genome assembly GCA_964023405.1 of Apodemus agrarius. NCBI lineage: Eukaryota > Metazoa > Chordata > Mammalia > Rodentia > Muridae > Apodemus > Apodemus agrarius. Next base: position 92,812,344 of record OZ030011.1, on the reverse strand, counting down.
TGGAAACTTAAGGGTTCTTTGGAGAGTTGGTTGGGCGGTGAAGGAATGTTTCATTAACGTGGACAAAGGTATGAGCGGCTAAGGCAGGCCCAAGAAGGAACGTTTGGCTGAAGCAGACACAGGAGAGAGGATGTTCTGCCAAAGCAAGCCTGTGAAAGGACACGTGACGAAGGATTCTTCGCTAACGACACGCATGTATCGGTCTGCCTTACCCTGTGTAGTTGAGCTGCGCCACCAAGTTCACAAGGCATCGGAAATCTTCTGGTGTGTACTGCAGTTTGTTGCAGCTCCCAAGGACTCGGGCTGGTTTGGCTGCCCGTGCTGAGGCGAGACATGGGGAGGACACGTGACGTCTGGAGGGTGTAAACAGGACTGCACGGAGCGACGGTACAGCTCGCTGCACCACACTGTGGGTCTTGAATCGTGGCTGATCTTAGCTTCCCTGTGAGAGACACAGCCAAGAACGTCTCCTGGTGTCCCTCTGGGTCCCTCCTGCTCACTTGAGCCGAGGCTGAGGCCTGGCTGTCTCTGCTAGGCTGTGCCACCTCTGCTGATTCGTGTTTGCGATCCCAACTCTACCAAACTGGACTGCTGGTGGATCCGTGAAGTGTCTGTGAGTGGATCAAACTGTGGCTGCCTGCTAACCTGTGAGGCCAGGAGTTGCACCAAGGAACCTTTCAAAACAGGTCCACTCCCCCATATCCTCTCTTTTCCGCCACCTCTGGTGGGTGGTGGGCTACAAGGGAGGTTAAAGAATTTAAGAAACATCATTAAAAATAAGGGTTGAGGGGGCTGCAGAGATGTCTCAGCCGTTAAGAGCACTGACTGCTCTTCTGAAGGTCCTGAGTTCAAATCCCAGTAACCACATGGTGGCTCGCAACCATCTTTAATGAGATCTGACAACCTCTTCTGGTGTGTCTAAAGACAGATACAGTGTGCTTACATATAATAATAAATAAATCTTTGGGCCGGAGTGAGCAGAGGTCCTGAGTTCAATTCCCAGCAACCACATGATGGCTCACAACCATCTGTACAGTTACTATATACTCATATACATAAAATAAATAAATAACTCCTTAAAAAATAAGATTTGAAAAAAACTAAAGTTACAGGTAAGGAAATTAAAATTGTAGGCAAATAATTGAAATAATTGTTAAATTTAACCTAAAAATGGTAAGTGAAAGTATTTATAAAGAAAAATCATATGTTTACAGAATCTAGTAAGGAAATCATGCTTACGCTTAACAAGATAAGAAAAAAATGAATGCAATTGGGGTATAAATGATATGTCTACCCTAAGGTTAAATCTCACAGTCACAAAAATACTGCTGTGTCAGGAAACGTTCATAAACCCCAAAAGGCAACCAACGAGCCAATTCCAATGTAATCAATCATATTAGGGTCTCTTTAAGTTTGAGCTGTCTCTGACACAGGAGAACAGGAGAGGGCCCTGAGCCCAGTTTTAGGCAAGTATTTATAGAGGCAAGAAGAGGATATCTAGCCTGGTACACATCTGATTAGGGGGCAATTATGGAATTTAACATAATTGCCTGGTGCTGGGAGTCAGACCATAAACTTAACTTCTGTTTTTTTGTTTTTTGTTTTTTGGGTTTTTTTCCCTAATTAGTGGTTGTTAGGAAGTGAAGTGCCAGGGGAAGGCTTGTAACCTGGGAGTGTAGATTTGTTGGGGAATAACCTGGAAACTGGTGTTAGGCTTTTGTCTTTTAAAGGGGAGACAGGCCAGAGGAACCCAACTTTCCCTAGGATATTGGGCTGAGGACGCGCAGCACAATTGGTAATGTGAAAATTATGATTGTTACAGGTTTAGACAGAATTATTGTAGATAGTGTGTAATGATTATTTTTTTTTCTCCAAATAAAGTAAGTTGTGGGTGGGCTGGACAGACTTGACTCTGACTGACAGATGTCAGATCCTTCCTTTGCACCCCGCCACTTTGATAGCAGAGCTGGCGGCAGATCCGCTCCTGTTTAGGTGACAAGCTGGAGTCTCATGATGACAGCCAGGCCCTGAACAGTTCCTGGAAGCCTAGCAGAAACCAGCTTCCAGCTACAAGGAGCACTGTGTTGGTGGATACCTTCCAAGACCCAGGAATCCTGATCCCAGCCAATGAGGACCTCGTGTGCTTTGTCACGGACCTGCTAGAGTCGGGGCGTTAAGAATGGACGTATGACAGACCGTTTTTCAGTCCTAAAGGTATAAAGTAGAAGAGAGCAACCAAATTTCTCTTCTGTTTTGTTAGTTTAAGCTACCTTACAGTAAGTACTTTTGAATTATCCCTGCCACACCTAACAGGAAACAGGCCTCCCTCCTCCTTCTTCACTAGGGAATCGCAACTTGTTTACACATTGGAACAAATATTATACACACACGGAACAAATGGAATTTGTTTGCCAATGCAGATTGTGACTTGCTTCACTAAGTGCCTGGATACAGACAGCACTATATGAAACTCTGATAGGATTACTACAAATATCCAAAGTGCTGCATTAAGCATCTAACATCTGGGTATTATCATGATACCTCTTTTCCCTTAAGCATGTGCGCATGCACGCTGGGGGGTGGGGTGGGGTGGGTGGGGACACACACACACACACACACACTCTCTCTCTCTCTCTCTCTCTCTCTCACACACACACACACACACACACACGGAACTGGAATTTTTGGCTACAGTATTGGGTTGTTATACCTACCACCCTTTTCCACCCCAATCCCTTCCAATTCTTCAACACTAGATAGGCAAGAAAGAAGATTAGAGGGGAAGGGAACATAGATCTCTTTAGACTACTTCCTGCTGAATTCCTTAGGCAAGTCTAATCTTTGTTGTCAGGATATCTCCAACCAGCAGCCAGCAGCCAGCAGCCAGCAACCAGCCACCAGCAACCAGCAACCAGCAACCAGCAACCAGCAACCAGCAGCCAGCAGCCAGCAACCAGCAACCAGCAACCAGCAACCAGCAACCAGCAACCAGCAACCAGCAACCAGCAGCCAGCAGCCAGCAACCAGCAACCAGTATTCAATAACAACAAGTAACCTATAATCAGCAACCAGCAAAAGCGGCAGCAGGAGGCAGCAGCAGCCAGCAGGGCTCTGACAATTTATACCCTCTCAAAAGTCCCCAGAATTCCAAATGTAAACTACCTTCAGCTGGCAGAATCTCACTCCTGCCAGAGCACAAGACAAATCCTAGTTAGCTGCTGTAGACAATCTGAAGCAGCCCCATCCATATTCCATACCGGGGACGAAAACAAAAGCATAATTCACATAACATTTCTATGTTTTTAAAGAAATCAAAAATCTCACCACACACACACACACACACACACACACACACACCTCTGATTAAAGTTCTAAAGGCCAGTACCTGCTCTCAATGATGCGAGTTCTGACCTCCAGCTGAGAAGGAGCTCAGGGGCCTCTCAATAAAACACTAGCTTTGTCTGACTTCTGTAAGATGGGAAAGTAGCCAGGCCTAGGCGATAATTTGGGTCTTTTTATATTTATGCTTTATCGTTCTGTGTTTGTTTGTTCAGTGTATAAGCCAGACTGACCTGGAACTTGCAGCAATCCTCTCTGCTCAATCTCCCAAATCTTCCAACTTTCGAGGTATAAAGTTTACTCAGAATTTAAAGCAAATTTTCAACCAATAACAATTTCTGCACTTCAAGAAGTGCCAAATAACATAGCCTGAAACTGCTTGCTTTCAGGCACCTGAATGCAATCAAACTGAAGTCTTAATCAGCTTGTATAAACAACCCTACATCTGACAGAGGGCTAATATCCAATATATACAAAGAACTCAAGAAGTTACACCCCAAAGAACCAAATAACCCTATTAAAAATGGGGTACAGAGCTAAACAAAGAATTTTCACCAGAAGAAATTCGGATGGCTGAGAAGCACCTTAAGAGATGTTCAACAACATTAGTCATCAGGGAAATGCAAATCAAAACAACCCTGAGATTCCACCTCATATCAGTCAGAATGGCTAAGATTAAAAACTCAAGAGACAACAAGTACTGGCAAGGATATGGAGAAAGAGGAACACTCCTCCACTGTTGGTGGGATTGCAAGATGGTACAACCGCTCTGGAAATCAGTCTGGCAGTTCCTCAGAAAATTGGGCATAATACTTCCAGAGGACCCTGTCATACTACTCCTGGGCATATACCCAGAGTATTTCCCTGCATGCAATAAAGACACATGCTCCACTATGTTCATAGCAGCCTTATTTATGATAGACAGAAGCTGGAAGGAACCCAGATGTCCCTCAAAGGAGGAATGGATACAGAAAATGTGGTATATTTATACAATGGAATACTACTCAGCAATTAAAAATAATGAATTCATGCAATTTGTAGGCAAATGGTTGGATCTGGAAAATATCATCCTAAGTGAGTTAACCCAATCACAAAAGAATACACATGAAATGCAATCACTGATAAGTGGATATTAATGAGCCCAGAAGTTCTGAATACTCAAGGCACAATTAGCAAATCAAAAGATTCCCAAGAAGGAAGGAAGGAGAGGACACTGGTCCAGAAAAGACTGGTTCTAGTTTTGCAGGAGAATACCAGAACAGAGAAAGGGTTGGGGGGGTGATTGGGGAATGGGGGGGGGAAGAGGACTTATGGGACACATGGTGAAGGGGGAACTGGGAAAGGGGAAAGCCTTTGGAATGTAAACAAAGAATATAGAAAAAAAAAAACAACAACCCTAGGTGCTCCATCCTTGCATGAGGCTGGCAGGATTGTATCATACCTGTGCCCTTTCAATTCCAACACAAAAGCTGCTACAGGGATAACTTATACCTGGGGTTTTTACTGACATCTGATTTTAAGGAAAACAAATCAAGTTTCTATTTCATTCAGTGGATGGTATCAACTATTTAGCACTGAATTTAATCAGCAGCTGGTAAGTAACCCCCTTTTCTAGACAAACAGATACCAGTCATACACAGGACAGATAATTATGTTTCTAAGAATTCACAGATTAGTATAGTAAAGTGTCATGAGCAATCATCATGCGGGGAGCTGGTGCGGTTAAAGGACTTCATATGACAGGGAACATGGAGGAGTAGCCACCCCTAACATGGACCAGGCAGCTAAACAGAGTCCTGAAGACAGGAGAGGAGTGAGACCAGAGGGTTTATCTTCCTCGTGCTGAAAGTTTGTGTTTAAATTTTAGAAAGAATTCTTGGAGCCAAGCAGTGGTTCTATTCAGCAAGCACACATTGGCTAATGCTTGCCATGACCCTACCATTGTTCTCAGTGTTGCTGTATAATAAACCATTCAATCTGAGCAACAACTCCCTAGGCAGGGGCTCTTATCACTCCTGCTTTACACACAAGGAAGTAAGCACGCAGTGATTAGGCAACTCTATGGAGTTGTGTGGCTATTAAAAAATCAAAGCCAAGATGTAGAAGTCAAAGACTTGCCTGCAAGGTTGCCACGTTTTGTCATTATGGAATGCCCACTCAGGGAGGTGCACTGAAAAGAAGGTTGAGTGGCCACCTGGACGGTTTATGTAAACATACAGCAGAAATGGGTAGGAGATATCTCTGAGATGAAATAGACAGGATCATTGAGCCAGAAACAGCAGTATATACCCATAATCCAAGAGCTTGAGAAGTTGAAATCAGGAATTCAGCGTCATCCTTAGCTACATCTCAAGTCCAGGGCCAACTGGAGTTATGTGAGATCTGGTCTCAAAACAAAAGCAAAAGCAAAACAACAACAACAACAACAACAACAACCAATCAACCAAACAAACAAACAAATAAAAGAAGAGGAGAAAAAGACAAAAGACTGACATTCATACCTTGATTTCCAGCAAGACTAGGCAAACTATGCAGCATTTAGCTGAATTTGATTACATACAGATTCAAGTTTCAGAAGCACATACCAAAATGGGAGACAAAATGGAAATATTTATAAAACAACATTTATGTTTCAGATACTATACATAGTCACTTTGCTAAATTCTTTTTTTATTAGCTATATTCTTTATTTACATTTCAAATGATTTCCCCTTTCCTGGTTCCCCCCTCCCCAAAAGTCCCATAAACCCTCTTCCTTCCCCCTGTTCCCCAATTAACCCCCTCCTGCTACCCTGTCTTGGCATTCCCCTACACTGCTTCATTGAGCCTTTCCAGGACCAGGGGCCTCTTCTTCCTTCTTCTTGGACATCATTTGATATGTGAATTGTATCTTGGGTATTCTGAGCTTCTGGGCTAATATCCACTTATTAGTGAGTGCATACCATCTGTGTTCTTTTGTGATTGGGTTACCTCACTTAGGATGATATTTTCCAGTTCCAACCATTTGCTTAAGAATTTCATGAATTCATTGTTTTTAATTGCTGAGGAGTATTCCATTGTGTAAATATACCACATTTTCTGTATCCGATTCCTTCACTGAGGGACATCTGGGTTCTTTCCAGTTTCTGGCTATTATAAATAAGGCTGCTATGAACATAGTGGAGCATGTGTCTTTATTGTATGCCAGGGAATCCTCTGGGTATATGCCCAGGAGTGGTATAGCACGGTCTTCCAGAAGTGTCGTGCTCAGTTTTCTGAGGAACCGCCAGACTAATTTCCAGAGTGGCTATACTAGCTTGCAGTCCCACCAGCAGTAGAGGATTGTTCCTCTTTCTCCACATCCTCACCTGCTGTCTCCTGAGGTTTTAATCTTAGCTATTCTGACTGGTGTGAGGTGAAATCTCAGGGTTGTTTTGATTTGCATTTCCCTGATAACTAAGGATGGTGAACATTTCTTTAGGTGGTTCTCAGCCATTCGATATTCCTCAGGTGAGAATTCTTTGTTTTGCTCTGTACCCCATTTTTTAATAGGGTTATTTGGCTCTCTGGAGTCTAACTTCTTGAGTTCTTTGTATATATTGGATATTAGCACTCTGTTGGATGTAGGGTTGGTAAAGATCTTTTCTCAATTTGTTGGCTGCCATTTTGTCCTATTGACAGTGTCCTTTGCCTTACAGAAACTTTGTGCAGATGATATGATAGTATACTTAAGTGACCAAAAAAAAAAAAAAAAAGCCTCCACCAGAGAACTCCTACAGCTAATAAACAACTTCAGCAAAGTGGCCCCAATATAAAATTAACTCAAGCAAATCAGTAGCCTTCCTATATTCAAAGGATAAACAGGCTGTGAAAGAAATTAGGGAAATGACACCCTTCACAATAGCCACAAACAATGTAATGTATCTTGGTGTGACTCTAACCAAACAAGTGAAAGATCTGTATGACAAGAACTTCAAGTCTCTGAAGAAAGAAATCGAAGAAGACCTCAAAAGATGGAAAGATCTTACATGCTCATGGATTGGCAGGATTAATATAGTAAAAATGGCCATCTTAGCTGGATGTGGTGGCGCACGCCTTTAATCCCAGCACTTGGGAGGCAGAGGCAGGTAGATTTCTGAGTTCTAGGCCAGCCTGGTCTACAAAGTGAGTTCAGGACAGCCAAGGCTACACAGAGAAACCCTGTCTCAAAAAAAAATGGCCATCTTGCCAAAAGCAATCTACAGATTCAATGCAATACCCATCAAAATCCCAACTCAATTCTTCATAGAGTTAGAAAGAATAATTCTCAAATTCATCTGGAATAACAAAAATGCCAGGATAGCAAAAACTATTTTCAGCAATAAAAGAACTTCTGGGGGAATCAGTATCCTGGACCTCAAGCAGTACTACAGAGCAATAGTGTTAAAAACTGCATGGTATTGGTATAGTGACAGGGAGGTGGATCAATGGAATAGAATTGAAGAGCCAGAAATGAACCCATACACCTATGGTTACTTGATTTTTGAGAAAGGAGCTAAAATCATCCAGTGGAAAAAAGATAGCCTTTTCAAGAAATGGTGCTGGTTCAACTGGAGGTCAGTATGCAGAAGAATGCAAATCGATCCATTCTTATCTCCTTGTACTACGATCAAGTCCAAGTGGATCAAGGACCTACATAAAACCATTCACATTGAAACTAATATAAAAGAAACTGGGGAACAGCCTTGGGCACAGGGGAAAATTTCCTGAACAGAATACCAATAGCTTATGCTCTAAGACCAAGGACTGGCAAATGGGACCTCATAAAATTACAAAATTTCTGTAAGGCTAAATTCTTATAGTCTAAACTGTGGGTACTAAGTATGACAGTGCTGAGGGTCAGAGGTGTTCGGTGAGGTCACACAGCACAGTGGACATGTGTAGGTTTGGGCAGCAGACCTCCTAGGAATCCCTTGGTTTTGACTCCCGGGTCGCACTACTCTTGGAGTGTTCCATCCCTGCCTGCTATGGAGATCCCATGGCATTCTTCTCTTGAGGTCTTGAGAATAGTCAAGAGGTAAACAGGATGACCAGAGCCGGTTTTGCTTGCTTACAGCTTAGACACATGGTGAGTGTTAACACCAAAATTCCAACCAGTGCCCATCCTTCTCCATGACATCCCACAAAGCCTATAGCTTCCACCTTCAGAACGTGTGGACCGCAGCTGATCACCCTTGGCTCAATAGGAAACCTTTTCCATAAACCACTGGGTGCCTATTTCAGGGGCCACGAAAGTTTCTGATAGATGATCAAGTCAAATTAGGTTTATGAGATATAATTTATACACATTTTATACCATTTAATGAATTGTTCCTATGATTTTTTTTCACAGACATACAATCAAGAAATAGCCATCAAAACGAGCGTTGAGGATGTAGCTAAGCTGTGGAGTGCTTGCTTAGCTCATGGCCTGGGTTCAATCCATTATATAAAAATCCTAAACAAAATGAACCCTAAGGCATTCACCGCCAAAGAGTTCCTTCTTGCTATCCCTTTAGACAGTTATAGTTACCCCTACCAGCCTGGTAACTACTACTTGGTGAGACCCAGTAATTTTGCCTTTCCCAGAACACAACACAAGTGGAATTTTACACTCTATGGTCTTTACTCAGCAAAATGCAATTGAGAGTCCTTCACAGGTTCCCACAATCATTAATTCATTTATCACATCAATTTTACTGAGTGCTAAATTTGTTGTCGGTTAGTCAATAACTATTTATTAGGCTTGACACTGTCCCAGGTACTGAGGCTACAGCAGCGATTAGAAGAAACTTGAGTCCAACCTTTAAGGAGTAGATATCACAGTGTAGGGATGAGGGGTTTGGGGGAGGGGAGCAGATGGGGTGATAAGCACATACATAGATGTTTTTCAATTTAATCTCAAGAATTGGTAAGTGCAGAACAGCTGTGATAGATGGGATAGAGGGGGCTGTGGGAGCTGGCTTACCTAAAATGACTTGTTAAAGGGCTCTCCCAAGAAGAGATGAGGATTGAAACCCAGATGATGGGTAAGACCAAGCATGCCAAGATCTGGGCAAAAAGACAACAGAAGAAGGAACAGCGAGTGCCAAGGCCAACAGGAACCAAGATTAGTGTGTGCAAGAGACAGAAAGAAGGCTAAAGGAACTGGAGTGTCTTCCCCTCAGAAGCAAGCCATTCAGAAGGTCCAGACAAGGAGCCCAGTAAGGTAGGTGTGATAGGCCAGAGCTGGAGAATGAGTTCTCAGCTGTTTAAAATCGGGAAACTCTGAGGGATTTAGATCAGAAAGTTATATAATCTGACCTTTCTCTTATAAAAGTTTCTCTGCTCTCTGGTGGATGGACTGACTGTTCAAGACGCAGGAGGCAGTTTAAGACACAGACAGAAGGAGCTGGGTCATTTAGTAGACAGCTCTCCTGGCACGCTTTAAAGTCCTGGGCTCAAAACTCTCTCACAACCTAAACCCAGCATTGTGGCCCATGTCTGTAATCCTAGGACTTGGGAGGTGGAGTCAGGAGGATCAGAAGTTCAGTCATCCTCAGCTATACCCTCAGGCCAGTCTGGAACACACGAGACCCTATCTGAAAGGAGGAGGAGGAGGAGGAGGAGGAGGAGGAGGAGGAGGAGGAGGAGGAGGAGGAGGAGGAGGAGGAGGAGGAAGATACGACAAAAGCAATCCAAGGTAGGAAAGAATGACCTGATGATTCATGCCTGTAATCTCAGCACTCTAGAGAGTGGAGAATTCCAGACCAACCTGGGCTACATAGTAAGGCACAAAAACAACAGAGACAGGAAGATGTGCTGGAACCTTCCTCGGCAGTCACTGTACAGCTTTAGTGACATGGCCAGGATGGTAGCAGCTCAGACAATAAGAAATGCTCAAATGTAATACTTTCACAATTCCATAAGAACAAAAAGGAAAAGCCATGCTCAAATAAACGAACTTTATAAAAAGGTTTTATTTTTACAAATTTCATTAGTGTGAGTCTAAGAAAACACACCAAAGTTCAAAACTCTCCACAAGACACAAACTAGGTCAGTGCCTAATCTGCCCAGTGCAGGTGAGCTTGAGGACAGAACTCGGGGGAACTGCTTAGCCTTAGGCATTAGCAGTTCCCCAACCATTAGCCAACATAAGCTTGTGGTTCACCTTGCCTCTACTTTGTGCTGCCGAACAGAAAGCAAGGAGCGTGCGCGCGCGCGCACACACACGCACGCGCGCGCACATCTAGATGTTCTCAAGTGACACCTAAATGTAAAAGAGCTTGAATGTCAGTTAATAAAAAAGGACATCGGGAAAAGGGCTCAACGCCATGTGAGTATCTGGTCAAAGTCACGCCATGCCGCTCTTTTGAACTTTATGGCCTGGAGATGGGACGCATTATAAAATCAACGCACAGACCATGCAGAATGTCTAACCAGAGCAAACTACTGCAAATCCCTGCTTCCCTCTGGCCTTCAGCTTTTCCTCCCAGACGCCTCCCTTCTGCCGGGACATTAAGGCTCATGTGAAAGATACCTGGCGCCGAGCTCCGAGATTATCATTCTGATCATCTGACAGCTGCTTTTCCAGCCAGTCCAGCCTCCCTTTTAAACACGGGTCTGTTCTAAGGACACGAAGGAGTGCATCTTAATGAAGTGTTCCGCTCTTCTAGCTGTTCAGAACTTTGTTTGTTTCAAAACAGCTAACCAGTCTTCGATCCTACACACCCCTGCCGTCTCCGGATCACCAACAGGTCAGACCTGAAGAATAGCAGATCGCACTTTCCACATTCTCTGCTATCCCACCCCCACCCTACCTCACTTCCGGTTTACATTTTGGTTTTGTTGTTTCCGAGTACTGGAGATCAAATCAGAGGCTTGTTGTGAGTGCCCGGCAGGTGCACTATCTATCCCGGAGCTACATCCAAGCTCTACTTTCATTTGCTGTAGCTTGGCTTGGTTTTGTTTTCATTTGTTTTGAGATGGTACCTCCGGCCCCAAATAGCCTGGAACTCCTAATCTAGCCAAGGATAGATAACCTTGAATTTCTGAGACCTCCTGAGCGGTGAGATTGCAAGCATGCGCCACCATGACAATTTATGCAGTGCTTGGAGCTGCACCTTGGGCTTTGTGGATGCCAAGCACGGACTCTACAAACTGGGCTACACATTTGGCCATTCTTATTTTACTTTTAAGAGGGCATTTTCTCTGATCCACTTTACCTTCACCTCTGTAGGAATATCATGCACACCATTATAAAGGTCGGCTCTGAACAGGAGTAGGGTATGTGGTGTGACCTGTTAGTATTCACTCAACCAGTAGCAAGAGAGGAGAAATGGGGAGCAGAGAGGGTCCAGGAGAAGCCGCCTCTTCTCTCCATGAATCGACTCCAGGGATGTGATTGGTCACGCTCCAAAGGTACCTCTGTAGGCTAGGAGACCAGAAAACACTTGAAGGAAGCAAATGAACAGCCAGGAAAGAATGGAGAGAGAACCAGGCAACTTCCCGAGTGGTCTAGATAAGAATGGTCTCACTGTGCCCCAAGCCATAAGATAAGTATAGTCTATTCACAGCACAGAGTTGGCTCCTTCTGGAAATGCTACCCGCCTTAATGAGCTCCTTTTGAAAGGCAATATGAAGTTACTAGCTACTGATTCTGTAGCTAGTCATCATTCTTCTGAAAGAATGTATTTGGTTTAATAGTGGAACATGGAGCAGGGAGAGGAGGAAGAAAGGAAAAGGGAAGAAGAAAAGGGAAAATGGAGATGAGGAAAGGAGGAGAATAATGTGTATGGAGAAGGTGTTATATGTGTGTGTCTGTGTGTGGTGGGCTGTGTATGTGTGCATATGTGTGTAGATGTGTGCATGTGTATATATGTGTGTATTTATGTGTGTATATGTATGCATGCATGTGTATATACATGTGTGTATGTCGTGTGTGTGTGTGTGTGTGTGTGTGTGTGTGTGGTGCCAAGCCTGGACCCTGGGGCTTTGTGCCTGATAGGCAAGGGTTCTACAACTGACCTGTAGGAAGAATTGATAAAGTGAGATAGTACCTGTTTTTACTCATGCCTCACCATTCAAAATTATTCTCAGAACCACCAACAGAATGTCAGACCTGAAGAAGAGTTGTTGACTTTCATGAGTTCTCTATGCACATACTTATGTTTATTAATGTATTCATTTGTTTATTATCTTTGTGCCATTGAAATAACAAAAGGCAACTCCTGGCACACAGTTGGTGCTAACAAATGCCATTTTTATTATCACTATTACTACTAGTGTTAGTACTAGTTGTACCTAACACTAGTACTAACTAGTGTTAGTTACTACTAGTGTCTTCCTCTCTGTCCTCAACAGTCTCAGAGTCTAGAAAGGGAATGAGTGAGTGAGCCATGACTCCCAACAATATAGTCAGTGCTGGGCTAGGCCAGATGGGACTTCTGAGGGAATTCAGGACATTGGCCCTAGCTAGGGGTGGGCAGGGGGAGGTGCTGCTTCTGCAGATAATAAGAGGAGCTTTGAAGAACAACCAGAAATTGTCCGTGTCCACCAGCCTCGGTATTAATTGCCAGTGTCAGCAACAGACCCTGATCACACAGAGATGGGGTGGAGGGAAGGGTGAGCAGCCACAGCTTTTCTGGGGAAGCTGGAGTGATCCATGCAAGGAAACATTACCCGTATGTGGGGATGCTGATGAGGACATGAAGTCACAGATTGCTGCTCTCCCTTTTCTCTGCCAGGACTGGAAGGAGCTGGGCTGCCTCTTGGTGTCAGTCCCTCTCAGTTCAGTACCCAAGCTCATGTCGCTGAAGGCTCAAACTTAGATCTTGCCCACATCTTAGCTGGCAAATTGAGGACCACGTCTCTTCAGCTTCTGTACCGAACAGTGTAGTCCCCTAGCAAGGCTCACAAGGTGAGGCATGTCCTCTCTGTAGAAAGAAGGCAGAGCCTATGAGTCTTTTTGCTTCAGGTGTGACAGGAAGGAAAATGGCAGAAAGATGGGCACTGACAAGATCAGATTTCTGAAATGTGTAACCAGAGACTACCTTCTTTCTGGGGGTCGATGTGGCTTGGGCCTCATCCTGGCAATCTTCATTTTCCATTCTACATCTCTGTGTCTTAAGTCAGAGTCATATTTCCTGCACTATTACAAAGTCAGTCCTAGGCTATAAATTCTTATATCTAAAGAAAATAAAGTCACAGATACATGGAAACGAAACAGCCAGAGCACTGAAACCAGTCAGGAACACTGAAACTATATTTGTTCCAAAACAAGTCAAGTCTTAGCTAGGATCATATCTTCACAGTTATATGAGCATTGTGCTAGACTACAGAGACACACTTTCAAAAGTAGATATCCTTTTAGAATCCAAACCCATAGGAGAAGAGAGTGCCACATAAGATGTTTTGGTAGATGCCACGAAGCCCTGTGAAGGCATGGCTCCATGATGGTTAATACGGAGCTGGTGGTCTGACGGAGTCTTTAGAAACAGCAAGGAAGTTTTCAGTCATGTTATGATCTCGGGTTCTTTGGTTCCAAGAAGCCATGAGAATAGATCACGTGTAGTGAAAGCAACACTCCTCAGGTCCTGGAACAGCCACAGCCACCAATGCGGCTGACTGCAGCACAAGGGAGAAAGGACATCTCTGCCCTTACGGAGGTTAGGAAGAAAGAACTAAGCAATTCAGACTCAGATCAGCTTCTCCATTTAATGCTACTCCAGTCCCCTACAGTTCTCACCACGCCTGCCCACAGAACAAACCACTGCAGCGTTCATTGTAAAATTGTCCCAGTTCCCTAATTCAAGAGGAGCTGATGTCCGGAGGTACAAGGTTGATGAGCACAGGGCTGGGACAGGCACCCCACCAACCCGATGACACACTTCAGTGGACACCCACTGCCTCTGCCCACCAGGCCTTTTGCCACATTTGCTAATGGTCGGAATAGCCTATGACAGATGATAGCATTGCAGTTAAATGTGGGTGATTCTTATCAGCCCTGGGCAGCAAGGTTGCCAGTGGTGGGGTTGGGTTGGGGTAGAGTGATTAAGACTCTTGGAAATGAATTCATTTGTGAGATCTCACAGAAGCTTACAATGACAATACTTTGGGTAGCTACATTACTACATCTTTCTCCCAGGGTTAACACTCTCTAGAGTTTTAAAGGATTTTTAGACACCAAGTAGAGTTCCTTGTGTCTTCATCTCTTGGACTACCCAGCCAATAAAACTAGCTGAGTTTTCACAGTGCAACATCAACACATCACCTGGTTCCTATGTAAATAACCACATTCACCAGAAAAATATCAGAGGGGCATTTAAAAGTTTGCTGACAGGCAGCTCGAAAAGCCAACCGCAGGCATGGGTAGACATGTGCATTGTCATCTGTGTCTCCATTGTTATGTACACTGTCCATAACACTTCCATCAAGGTCAGCACAAACCACCCATGAATCAATGCCAATCAGTCTCCCCTTCCCCACCATCAGCTGCTGATAATCGCCATTTGACTTTGTGTTTCCGGAAATCGGACCACTCCAAGGAGGTGGGACCATACAGACTGTTCCTTTGGATCTGCTTTACTTTTATTTTTTTAGCATGATGTTTTGTAGGTTCACTGGTGTTGTTTACTATACCAGCCCCCAGATAAACACTGGGCCAGCAAACCCTCCTGCTTCTACCTCCCTGGGCTTATGGTAATCTCTGTCCTGTCAACACACAGCGCAATGACCCTGGGAGAACTCAGCTGATGGCATATTTATACAGCCACAGTTTAGTGGACACTGGCACAGCCACATGGTCAGCTTCCCTACCCCGACCTCCTTTCCTCCTTTTCTTTCTCTCTTTCTTTCTTTCTTTCTTTCTCTCTTTCTTTCTTTCTTTCTTTCTTTCTTTCTTTCTTTCTTTCTTTCTTTCTTTCTTTCTTTCTTTTTTCTTTCCTTCCTTCTTTCTCTTTCTTTCTTTCTTTCTTTCTTTCTTTCTTTCTTTCTTTCTTTCTTTCTTTCCTTCCTTCCTTCCTTTCCTTCCTTCCTTCCTTCCTTCCTTCCTTCCTTCCTTCCTTCCTTCTTTCTTTCCTTCTTTCTTTCTTTCTTTCTTTCTTTCTTTCCTTCCTTCCTTCTTTTTTTTTCTTTCCTTCCTTCCTTCCTTCCTTCCTTCCTTCCTTCCTTCCTCCCTCCCTCCTTCCTTCCTTCCTTCCTTCTTTCTTTCTTTCTTTCTTTCTTTCTTTCTTTCTTTCTCTCTTTCTTCCTTTCTCTTTCCATCCCATCAGCAGAAGAGCCATTCTTTCACTTTGGAACACTCTGTCTGAACCTGAGGAACCTGCACTGGAGCCATTTAGAGGCTGGGTAGTCTCTGAACATCCGTTCATATTGTGAAAAAAATTTTTTTAAAAAAATGTTTCTGTGGGGCTGGACGATGGCTCATTCAGTAAAGTGGACAAGCATGCGGACCTGAATTTATATCCAAAGCAGCCACGTTAATTGCGGGGTGTGGGAGCCTGTGCCTATAATATCAACATTGGGAGGTAGAAGCAGGAGGGTTTGCTGGCCCAGTGTTTATCTGGGGGCTGGTATAGTAAACAACATCAGTGAACCTACAAAACATCATGTTAAAAAAAAAAAAGTAAAGCAGATCCAAAGGAACAGTCTGTATGGTCCCACCTCCTCGGAGTGGTCCGATTTCCGGAATCACAAAGTCAAATGGTGATTATCAGCAGCTGATGGTGGGGAAGGGGAGACTGAAGGCATTGATTCATGGGTGGTTTGTGCTGACCGTGATGGAAGCGTCATTGGACAGTGTACATAACAATGGAGATCTACTTAATGTAGATCTCTTCAAGGGCATACTCAGGACCAGGGAATATGGGGAAACCTCCCATATACTTTTATCCCAATTAGAAACAAAATAGAATTTCAGGAGTAAAGGTTCTCATTCACTGACATTTTTTTTTCTGACTTTTTTTCTGTAAACCAACTTTTTAAAAATTTGTTCGTTTGTGTTTGCTCTTTCCTGTCTCTAGAATTCTCTTAGCTGTCACTTAGCATATTTGGCTTCTTCCTGACATTCAGAAGTCAGCTGAGGTTTCTCCTTCTTCCACCTGTGTCCTTTACCATACTCACCCGTCTATCCTCCACCCGTCTCTACCATGTAAGCTCCCAAGGAGGTTCCATCCTTGATCTGACCTTACTAAGTTGGTACCCCAAAGCATCAGTTGGAGGAACAAATGTATGAATCCACTAATGACTCCAAAACTGTAAGCGGAACGTATTTGACATTGAGGACACAGACTCAGGGCTGCGTCTCTGTTATCTTGAAGGTGCATCTGTATACTCTTTCCTCCACACCATCTTCCCCCTCCCGTCTTTTGAGCCTTAGTGCCAGTCTAACGTCAATTAAATGAGTAATAACTGAATCTCTGAGCATAAACCTCACCCACGTCAAAGTCCATTGGATCCACACCTGTTCCACTGCCCCGCCCACACTGGAGAGGTCAGGCACAAGTTGGAGGGAAGTGACCGAAAGGTGACAAAGTTACATATTCCATTTCCTTGGGGGTGGTTTCCGATGGGAATGTCCTTCCACATGAGGACATCTTGTTAGTCATCAACTGGAATGAGGCTCAATTCCAGGATAAGCTTAGTGTGGAAATCTCAGGGAGGAAAGACTGGGAGAACTGAACTCTCAGCCCTTAGTCCAACATCTTTTCTTGCTCAGTGATGCCTTCAGTGATAGCATGGTCGCATCCTCCTGGGCAACATTTTGTCAAGCTTCATGGCCCACGGATGTACCCTAGGTCTGGGGACGATCTAGGAAGGCCTGAGGGTCTCAGAGACCTGTGAGTGAAAAGCACTTGTATCAGGTCAGGCCAGGTTTAGCCTTACACGTAAACAGAATAAAGTTGTATTTATTTACAGTAACGCAATTCGAAGGGTTATATAAATCAGATGATTATAACCCACGGGCATCCTGTGCAAGGTTGAAGACAGATCTGACATGCCATACAGGAAAAGCAGTGTGGTGGGGGGGGAGTGAGTGAGGAGCAGCATGCATTTCTGATAATATGCATTCCCCCTCAAATGTCCACTCAGTTCTTTAACTACAGAAAACAACTCCTGTCTAGCAAGCCGGGATGCAAATTCAGGTTCATCATGGCATGAGGCATCGGGAAAACATAAATTTAAATGCAGCATTCTTAGAAAACTCACCCAAGGTACAGACTAGATGAAAGATCAGGTAACTCTTCAGCCTATAGAAATGGCACGAGAGAAAAAAAAAAATACAGGTTTTCGATGGTTTTGCTCGGATGTGAGATTACTCCGTGAGTTCGTGCATGCCCGCCTGCCCTTCCCGGAGCCAGCACCTTCTCTCCCTCTCTTCTTTGTGAGCAGTTGCTGTGACCATCTAGAAGATGCAACCCCTGCTTGGCTATCAAGGTCAGAGCAAATGGCAGCCTAGCGTGTTGTCTGATGTTAATAAGTGTCGCTCACACTCCTGGAGTCTTCTCCAGTTTGGGCAGCTTGGGATCGACATTCTCCAACTGTGGAAGACTTCTCACACATAACACCAATGGAATGTCCCACGATTTTTTTCCACACTGTTAAAAACGTAGTGCAAGGTTGTATGTATAGAGAGAGCTGTGTGTAGGGAGAGAGGTGTACACAGAAATGCTAACAACAAGAGAATAAGTGCATCCCAGAATAAACATGTGACGGGACACGTCGTGACTTTTGTTTCTGTCTTCCTGCGAAAAGAGGTACAGAAAACAAATTAACTCACACTTAAGTTTTGCATAGCTGAAGTGACCAATCACCTTGCCTTTCAAGCATTTTTTTTAGTGATATGTCAAGTGTTTCTATGATTGGATAATATCAGAAATATAATACAATTTCCCTTATTTGAACATTTTCTAGTAAAAGTTGTTGAGTAAAAGACTAATTAATTATGGGTATTTGGTACCACCACTTTCCCTCACATCTTGTCTTATCATGTAGCCCAGGCTGGCCTTTAGTTGCAACCTTCCTGCCTCTGTCTTTCTTTTTTTTTTTAATTTATTTTTTTATTGGATATATTCTTTATTTACATTTCATTTTCCTTTTCCTGGTTCCCCGCCCCCCAACTGCCTCTGTCTTTCAAGTGCTAGAATTATGGTTGTACACCACCATGCCTGTCTTCCATTCTTGTCTTTTGATTAACACATAGACAGATAGATATAAAGGTGTATATGTAAGTATGTATGAGTGTGTATTTGTGAGTGTGTGGTTACCACATAGATATAGGGGTGTATATGTGAGTGTGTGTGAGTGTGTATGTGTGAATGTGTGTGTATGAGTGTGTAGGTGTGAGTGTGTGTGTGTGTGTGTGTGTGTGTGTATGTGTAACTTTACAGTTGGACAGAAGGGACTGAAGTGAGATTATCTGGAGTTGTTAAAAAGGGCCCAATTAAATTAATCTTTAAGAATAAATTGAAGACAGGAAAAAAAAAACCACTGGGTCAGAAAGATGCACCAGGCATAGACTCACCCTACTGTGGCTGAATATGAAGATGAAAGGGGCCACAAACCAAGAAATGTAGGGGCTTCTAGAAGCTGGAAAATGCAGGAAAAAATGGATATGCCCTGAGACTCCAAGAAGGAACCCAGCTCATTCAGCACTAGCCTGTTGGTTCTAGTGTGACTAGGTCTGTCAGACTCTGACATGCAAAAATTGTGAGAGCACAAATGCACCCTGCTTTCAGCAGCTGAGTTTGTGTAGTCTGCACATCGGAGATAGAGACTTATGAGGGAAGCAGCACAGGCCTCCACTTACAGTTCTCAGGCTTGGAGCAGTCACTGCACGCCCTACCTCACTGAATCCTGAGCCAGTTCTCCAGAAGAACATTTAAAAGGTGACCAGACCTAACCCCACCCCATGACCCTGTTAGAGTTGGCAGGAGTGAGACCCGTGTTCCATCCCCCTGACTCCCAAGCCCATCTGTGCACACCCTATAGCTCTGTCTGTTCACCATTGAAGACATCAGAACAGATGCTAATACCTGTGAGGTCACAACCTAGCCAAGACTTGTCTGGGGCTAGCCCAAGAGAGAAGCAGAAGATGTTGTGTCACCCAACTTGTTCTCCTATTATGCATGGTTCAGTTATAATTCCTCCTACTGTGATTCTCAGATTATATTCACTACCCATATCCAGACAGCAAAGGATTCCATTCATAAGTGAATGTTATAAACTCAGTAAATCAATATGGAAGAGAAAAGGAAGCTCAATGCCTTTTATTTATGCTAACTGCTAGTTGGAATTTTCATGCATTGGTAGTGGGATTATAAATGACACATAGTATTATTGAAGATAGTTTGGCACTTCCTTACAAAGTTAAATATATATCATATGATCAGCAATCTCATTTCTAAATATTTAGCCTACAAAAACAAAATGTATATTCTGGAGCATACACACACACATAGAGACATACACAGACTGCTAATACACATACATACACACATGAACAAATACACACTATATTCACACACACACACACACACACACACACACACGTACACACACCATGCATGGCAACATTGACAATAGCTATATTCCCCAAAGCCCATAAGTAATACCCTGTGATTCAGCTGGGGCTGGTACAAACTGTGATATATACTATTCAGTAATAAAAGAAGTAATCTATTGATACACACAGTATACTTGAACCTCTAATGCACTGTGCTCTGTTGGGGAAAAACAACCTAGAGACTGTAAAGGCATTATGCAGCCAGGTGTGGTGAGGCATGGCTTGAAGGGCTGAGGCGGGAGGATCATGAGTTTACAGCCAACCTAGTTGCACAGTGAGAATCTGTCTTAAGCAAACAAAAAATGCAGGTAGCATTATGTAGTATACGACTTCATTACATAAGGCTCATAAACAGCAACCACTACAGAGCCAGAAAACGAGTGAGTTACCAGCAGCTTGGGGAAGGGGAAGAGTCAATGATCCCAGGATTATTCTTGTCTTGGTTGTGGTGGCTGCTACATAACTGTCCATGTTAAATCTTAGCATTCTGCCCTCGTCATGAACTTTATTGCATATAATCACACCCAATTCATCTAACTCAAAGTAAGTGTTATCCTCCCCTCAAAGGATAAAGAAAAATACCTTGGCTGCTGCAGACAATTTGGCATCCCATCTGAGCAGATGACCAAAGAACATTACCCATCCTTGCTTTTTTGACTGACCAGAGACTGCCCTCCTGGCTCTCCGGTAACTCTAGACACGATAGTTCATCACATGAGACCCACCACCACAGGGAATGCTCTTCTCCTGCCTGGAATGCCTTTGCTTAAAGTTACCTCCCGTAAGAGATGCTCCCTGACTTCATGGCTATATGAAGGGCCCACTGCTCTCTGCCTCTATGCCCTGGCCATTTGCCTCGCTAATCCTGATCTTGAATGTTTTATCATACGCTCTGACAGACCTGCTTGTTGCCTTCATTTTCTGGGGGAGAGAAGCGCTGCAGGAGCCGGTGCCAATCTTATCCCATTTGCTATGGCATCCCCAATACCTAGAGTGGGTCTAGGTGTTCACTAAGGAGCCTAGGGGCCTTGTTGTACCCTAAAAGATTAAATCAGAGCTGTTTGCTATCACCCAGCATTGTGATTATCTTGAAAAGCAGCAGTTATTTATCATCTGGTCACAGACACTATGATATTTTGCCTGAAGCTGAATTCTGCCAAACCCAAGCAGCAGAAAACAGAAGGCACACAAATACAGCTCTCTGAATTGAAAGAGCTGGGCTGCGCTCCATAGGGACGGGCAGAACCACATCATGCCCATTGTGCTGTGGAACGTAATGGTGGCCTGCACTCCTTCACAACACCTTTGCCCTATGTAATGCTGCACAGCGAAGACAAATGCCTCTAAAACTGAAAGGAATTGGTTTTGTTTCATGTGTGATGCAATACCTCATGGCCAGTAAATTATTAATTAATAAGTTAAACCTTTTCCTAATGCAATTGTGATTAAAAATGATTTTCTGCTTAAGCCATAGTCTAAGACTCAGCTATCGATTTCTTTCCTGGTAATGGCAGGCCAAATGTTAAAATTGTAGACTTATATATTAACTAGATGTATCCCTTTCACTAAAGGTAAAAAGTTATGTTGTAGGGACCATCTAACTGAGTGTCTCTAACCCAGAATCCTCTAATCCACAAGCTATCTATCTGTTATAATGGGGTCCTTGTACCTGGAACACTCAACCCCCCCCAATAGCCCCATGACTTACTGAAAGCACCTACCTCAAGACTTGGCTCTAGGGAGACTATGTTATGAGTTTCATCCCTGATCACCCAAAGTACAGTCACATAATCATCCTCCCCAACCTGGTTTCTGCATCCTTCTCTCCTGATTTACACATGGCATTCATCTTCATCTTCCATCCTGT
Organism: Apodemus agrarius; assembly: GCA_964023405.1. Lineage (NCBI taxonomy): Eukaryota > Metazoa > Chordata > Mammalia > Rodentia > Muridae > Apodemus > Apodemus agrarius. The sequence goes on along the minus strand of OZ030011.1, from coordinate 92,790,598 downwards.
GAAAGCAATTTATTTCTTTGTTGACTGACTAGACTCTAAACTCAAGGACAATGGAGATTTTTTCTTTTAACTCTTTTATTTAATGTTATAATTCCATGGCTTAGACCAGTGCCTGACACATAGTAGCTGATCAGTTGGTATTAGATAAACTTACACCATTCAGTGTAGCGACCACTTAATAGTAAGTTAATGACAATAATCCTCAAGTCTCGAGTCCCTTCTAGACAGCACACTTGTTTCTCAGCTGCTGTTGACATACAGTAGCACATAGCTGAACAGGTTTAAGAGCATCCTAGCATTTATTGGATGGTTACGGTTCTTGAATTGTGAACCCACTGGGCATTCTTCTAAGATTCTTAATGCAAATGAAGTTAGTACTAGGTAAATAGAAAGACACGGTCTTGGGTATCAGGGCTCACTGGAGTTAGGCAAGTTGTTCAATTCTCAGAGCCTCTGGCATCACTGTACAGTGGGCAGTTGGTAGGACATTCTCTGAGCATGGTAGGGTGGGCAGTTGCTAAGACACTCTGATCGTGCTAGCACCTTGCTGTACAGTGGGCAGTTGGCAGGACATTCTCTGAGCATACTTAGACTAAGCAGTTAGTAGGACATTCTCTGAGTATGCTAAAGTGGGCAGTTGCTAAGACACTCTCCGATTGTGCTAGCACCTCACTGTGCAGTGGGCAGTTGGCAGGACATTCTCTGATTGTGCTAGCACCTTAGCAAAGTGAGGATGCCCTATCATTTCATTTGGATTACCTTATTTTTTTGGGTCCAATGGTAGAAATCTGACTAACTAACTAATATGTCAGTATACCTGGGTTTTGTTAAAGGGTTAAGGGAGACTATAGGGAGTCTCTGGCTTTATCCCAAAAGAACAATTTCTAATAAACCATGAAAAAGAGAATTTCAGCCAAAGCATAGGCGTGCTGATTTGTTGTTTGGGGAATAGTGTTCCTGTTGAAATTCGCTAAACTTCAGAATGATCTAGAGGACAATGTATGCTCAAGAGAATTACTGACTGCACATGGCACATTGAGCTAAAGTCTGGCTCTCCTACTGTGTGCCTGGCACTCCACAAATAGTTAACTATACCCAGCCACCTGATCGCATCTATAGATACAAGCTTTCAGATACATCATTTCAAAGAAGTTAATAATCCGTTATTGTCCTGTTGCAGAGTTAAGAAGCACAGAGCACCTAGGAGAGGAGCCTCTTCCCCACCCTCCATAAACCCATGGTAGTGTCTCAACATTGATAGCATTGTCTCCCACCCAGAGGAATCCAGTCACTACTGTCCCTGTGTGTCCAACACTATAGTGTGAAGTGTACTGGCCAGGCTCTACGTTCTTTTCCCTTGTGTCACAGCAAACTCACCTTTCTCCAGTGTTATACCAAGGCTGGCCATTGGTTTATATAGGGAGGAGTAATGTACGATAGCAGTTGGAGTGCATTTTAGTACTGGCTGTTAACAATCTCATAGGAGCTTTACTGAGTGTTGGCTTTGAGGTTGGCTTATTCATTCTTGTCTAGATCAGTCTGTGTTTCATGAGGACTGTACCTGATGTGGGTCTGCAATGAGTATCTTTGACCTTTATTAATGTCCCACAGGACAGTTATGGCCAACATCTTTAAAGCTAGCCCATGAGAGGTCCTTTAAAAATGAATTATATTTACTGCAGACCTCTAAGACTGCCTGTGGGAGAATTTTCTCCCCTTTCTCTCCTTTCTTTCCTTCCCTCCCTCCCTCCCCCTACCGTGTGTGTGTGTGTGTGTGTGTGTGTTTGTGTGTGTGTGTGTGTGTGTGTGTGTGTGTGTGTCCCAGGGACTGAGACTATGAGTTCCTGCCACTATACTAGGCTATTTTTCAAATTGCCAACAACCTTCTAGTTTTTCTGTGTGTATGTATGTATATATACATACATTTTTATATATGTATATATGCAATGTAAATGTATGTACATAATCTTGAGAAGGAGAGATAAAAATCTTGTTATATATCTATATCCATCCCCAGAGGAAATAAGCAAATAGCAAGAATTTATTGTATATTTCAAATAACCAAAGACAGAGTTCTGCATGTTACCAACACAAAGAAATAAATGATAAGTATTTGTGGTAAAGGAGATAACTGCCATCCTAGTTTTACCACTGCACATTGCATACATATCAAAATATCACATTGGACTCCGAGGATATGTATGTAATTATTTCAGTTAAAATTTTTAAATATCTTCTTTAAGAGTTAACTGAAATTACTTAAAGTGATGAGAAAAAAAAGATAGAAGGTACTTAAAACTGAAAAACAAAAGAAAGAAAGTTAAAATTGAGAGATGATATGGAAGGAGGGTCTGGGGGTGGAGCCGATGGGAACCGGCCAGGGAGGACCAATGGGTTCAGGGTTTCAGAACGAGATGTAGTTTGTCATAAGGTCTTTGAGATGAGGAGAAGGCCAGTGAGGCCCAAAGTGGCATGCTTAACAAGAGTGGGGTAGCCATGCCTGAAGGGCCAAGGAAGGAAGGAAGCTCTTCAGACCCCACCTCCACCCCTACCCCCTAGTTTCCATCACCAGTGACTCTCCTGGCCTTTGGGCATTGGAGAACCTGGTAAGACAGAGGTGCCTCCTTTCTGCTCATTTTTTTTCCATGACAACCCTGCTCTTTCTCCTACAAATAACATTCTGATCTTGGGTTCCTAATCTGGCAAAGACCAAGAAAGAATATGGTGTACACAAAGTCAGGAGATATATAAGATATGTACGTACATATGTATGTGTTATATTCTGGTGCACATGTTCATGAATGGGCACCAGTGCATATGGAGGCCAGCAGTTGACAGCAGCTGACTCCCTCTGACTCTCCTCATTATTACTTGAGGAGCTCATGGATTTGGCCAGGGTGCTCAATGAGCTCTGGGGATCAGGCTGTTTCCACTTCTTCCAGTAAAGGCTCTATCTCTCTCCGTCTCCAATCCCCCGGCGCCAGTGTTTCAGGTGCTTGCCACTGAGCTGGTTTTTCACCTGGTTGCTAGGGACCCAAATTCTAGTTCTTGGGTTTGCTCAGTAAGCGCTTTGCACACTGAGACATCTCCCAGAACATACAGGAGGTTTGGGGATTTTGTGATTGTTTGTTTTTGAGACAGGGTCTCTTTATGTAGCTCTTGCTGTGCTGGAACTCACTATGTAGACTAGACTGTCCAATGAAAAGCAATTTAAACCTATTTGGAATAAAACTGTATTGCTGACTCCAAAGTGCTAGCAATCTTTCTCTTGTAAATAAAATCTGCTCTGACACCACTGCCCATCACCTAAATCGGGGCTCCCTTTCTGCTCCCCTAGACTCCCACATCCCCAACAAATACTGTGTTCCTTCACTGTCTATATCTTATCTGCAGAGGTGAGGCCAGAAGTTGGTGTGCCCTACTGAGGTCAAAGGTCCCTTTGAGCCTGTGCTCTCCTCGTGAATTTGGTTACCTGGTAAAAGACACGCCCAGATAAGAAGCAGAGTAAGGGCTGGAGAGATGGCTCAGTGGTTAAGAGCACTGACTGCTCTTCCAAAAGTCCTGAGTTCAAATCCCAGCACCCACACAGTGGCTCACAACCATCTCTAATGGGATCTGATGCCCTCTTCTGGTGTGTCTGAAGACAGCTATGGTCTTATTTATTATTATTTATAATAATAAATAAACCTTTGGGCCTGAGCGAGCAGGGACTGAGTAAGCAGGGTTGACTGGAGCGAGCTGAATTCAATGTACTCATATACATAAAATAAATAGATAAATCTTTAAAAAGAAGAAGAGGAAGAGGAAGAGGAAGAAGGAGAAGGAGAAGAAGAAGAAGGAGAAGAGCGAGCTTTGAAGAAGAGATGCTCCTCTTTAGGCAAGGATCTTCATAGACCAGAATGTGGACCAGAATGTGGCAGCCTCTTAGGAGCTGCCTAGCAGTTCTACTGTGGCCACACTCTGGTTTGAGCTCAGCAAGTTTCCATCTCCTCCCTGGCCTGGAAAATGTTCCTCAGGACACCTCATATCCCTCTGGCTGTTCAGGCATCTACATATTAGGCGGAAGAGGCTGATACTTGATGAGAAAGGGTCAACAGCTGTTTTAAGTCAACTGATTGTGACAAGTGACCTTGACAACAGTGCATAGAGGATAACCCAGCACTTGGCAGACACTAACAGGGATAATGGTGCCCCAGTCAAGACCGCATGATCCACACATGTGTTTATGACTAACTTCATCTCTCCTGTGCAATGGGGAAAGACGTCTCTTCTGCACAATGTTGCGGGTGAGCGGAAGAGTTTCTCCATTGCCTTCTTGTATTTGGCTCTCACTCTGAGCTCCTGAAAAGAAGAGCAATGGTTCATTGCATGCTTGCCTATAGTGAGCCTGGGATAACCTCTGTATCTCTTGGAATCATCCCCTTAATCCTCAGAGCAACCTCATGGTCCAGCATCAGCCCCTACTGTTTAAGAGATGAGGAAAGACAAGGCAAGGGAAAAGGAATGAAACTTGGGCGATTTATACCCCTGGAAAGTGGTCAAGGTATTTGGTGTTTACATTTCTGGACACCAGAGAGGATCCATCAGATATCACACTTTGTTAGAGACCCTGAGTAAAGTACTGGAAAGGAAATATGAAACCTGAGAAGGCAAAAGGTGATCTGTGGAGCTGGGTAGTGGTGGCACGTGCCTTTAATCCCAGCACTCTGGAGGCAGAGGCACATGATCTCTGTAAGTTTGAGGCCAGTCTGGTCTATAGAGCTAGTTCCTGGACAGCCAAGGCTACAAAGAAAAACTCTAACTTGAAGAACCAAAAACAAACGAACAAAAAACAAAAAGCAAAACCAAAAAAAAAAAAAAAAAACCCAAAGACTAGGGAGATTCATGGCCGGACAGATTTTACTGCTACCCTGTGATGGGAATAAAGTCACACAGACAGAGGTTTTCCCCATTTGTTCATTGATATATCTTCAGAGGATTAAATCTGCCCATTTGTTTTCCTTTTGAGTTGAAATGGCTCCCTTTCTCAACCCCGGGAATTCATATGGTTTCATGCAACCAGTGAGTTGTGGAAAGGTGTATATATGTGCACAGTGAATATATGTGCATGTGTCTTATAAACGTGTGGTTAGGAAAGGAGCTAAAATACGTCCTTCATTCTTGGATAAGGTCAAGCCTAAGGTGTTCCACACACAAAGCATATGCTTCCCAGCATGTCTTTTTAAGGTAGGTCTCATCTCGAGCCCACTATGGGATTCTCTCAACTCCATCTCCCAAGTGCTGGAATTACAAGCATGCACCATACCTGACTTGCTTTATTTAAAAAAAAATCATGTTCTGCACTGGATCACATGCAAAAAGGATGAGTAGTGCAGTGATTTCCCTATTAAGGTTTTACCAGCAGTGACTTTCATCCCTACCTATTTAGACCTCTCTTTTTGGAGTATTGTTTAAGGCCTCATGCTTTATAGAATGCAAACACTTAACCTCTAGAGAGTGGTGAGCTTTTAAAGCTGTTGTGCACTTAACTATAAATTCAGTGAATTATTTGTAAATACTTTTCAAAATGCCTTGAAAAAGAATCTCAACCCATTAGCTTGGCAAGAGCCAACTGAACTGAGGCCACAGTAGGGGATCAGACTTGGCTCTAGTCAACTTTCAGGTGCCCATACAAGGAGGAATTGGACAAAGACCTAACGAAAGCCCATCATTCTACCACTGCCTCCACCTGAGGAGCTTGGAGGAGAGCCACCAGCTCTGTGCATGATTTCTAAGCCAGACACTGTACCAGAAGTTTCTGCAAATATTTTTCAAGTTAGTTGTTGCAACCTTATAGCTAATAGCTAATGCTACTAAGCACAATGGCCTAACCGCTTCTCGAGAACCAACACATTCACTAAGACAACTTGATAAAGGACGCAGTACTGTTTCCCTCATTTTAAAACATGAATGAACCAGATCAGAGAGAGAGGTCGCATGATTTGCCGGAGGTGGTGCAGTCGTTATGTAGTAAAATCCATGTTTAAGCACAGCTGTAGGAATGTAGATCGCTACCTCTGCCTGCTTCTTCTCAGAAAGAGGTGAAGGAGTCCAGACATTATGCTGTTCGAGGTCACACACTTAGGATGGGACGCCCAGGGCTCAGAGCCCAGGTTCATCTGTCACTCACTTGTGTCTCACTGTACCTCTCCATACCTTCCTTTTGTGGTTGCCAAACTGTAATTATCCCACCTTTAGAAACAAATTCCCTTCTCCTATTTTCTTTTCTCTTTTCCTTGATTTCACCTTTGTTTTCTCCTTCCCGTTTCTCTTTTTCCCTTGTCTCACTTTTGCTCCTTGTTCTCGTTCCTTTGTGCCACTGCCTTTGCTCATGCCTTGAGTGTGTCAGTAACACTAAGAACATAACAAAGGCTCAAGAGGTTAATGAGATAGGATGCCCATTAATGTAAGCAGACGTCTATAGCTTCACAGTAATTGACAATCTGATTGGGATCCGGATCCTGACCGGAGCATGGTTATCTCACAAAATGATGATGAATTAGTCCAACTGCTAGATAAAGTGACATTTGGTTTTCATTACAGTCAACCAGTTGATCAGATCATTAAGTTCTCACTGGATTAATTGTTTCATGATTTGATCAAGGGTTTGGTTATTGACGTGGTTATTCAGCTTAACCAATTGCGTGGCTGGATCCTTAGGTGGGACTTCAGGAAGCCAGCGAACATAGAAATGTAGGCGGCCAACAAAGTCTCCAGTTTGTTGGTCTGGGGACAATACTGATTCCCAAGAGACCAAAAGTCTTTCAAATAAAGGAATGTTATAAAAGTCATCAGCATATAAGACTCCAGAATACTCTTGGCTCTATAATGGTTTATGCTGTCTGTAAACCTTCTCTCCAAGATCTGGTGTTGCCCAGGGTATAATCTTCATCTTGGTTTTAATCTATCCACCTCCCCCTTTCCTTTATGCCTCCAACTCCCATCTCTTGCTGACATTTTCCACTCTCAGCAGATATTTCTAATTATGTTCCTGAAAGCAGAACTTGTCTCTCTCATGCACATCTTTACTCCAACAAGAACTGAATGATTTGACTTTCCCCTTCCCCATAATTTTATTCCTGGTATCTTTCAATCTCTATATGTTTAAGGCTCCTCTTCTATGGCCCATGTAGGAGATGGAGTTATGTAGCCCTCCTCTGTGTTCCAGGCAATGTCTTCTGTCCTTCCCGTTCCCACTCCAGTTTGGCATCTCTAACTAGGTTATTGCCACAGCCTTATAAGTATCCCTGATGGAAAATGTATTGGCTTCCTGTTCACATTCCCATACAATCTGAGCTTCATGAGTCTTCTTGAATCTCAGTTACTGGCAGAGCTGAGCTTCAGGCCCCTATTCAGGCTCTTGTAGAAATTAACTTTTTACAAATCAATCATCCCTTTGTTTCCATGAATGTCTTATTACTTAGAGAACAAAGGCAGATCACATCACCATGACATCCGAGGCCTTTCAGAGTCTGGTCAGAACTTGATTCTCAGCTCCCATAGTTTCTGCTGTTCTTCCCAATCTACATGACTTTCCAGCTGTTCCCAGAGGGTCCCTTCCTGTAACTGTTTCCCCAGGCCTTCACACTTGTCATTGCTTTAACACTTGTTGTCACTTTGTGGGAATGATCTCCATGTATGTGGCTCCAATGTTGCCTGAAAGATGATTGTTTATGTTTCCAAGTTCAGCTCAGTGTCCCCGCTCTAAGACATCTTCTCAGACTCTTCCCAGAGAGTGCTTCCTCTGCCACTGTCCACCACTGTGGTTCTTCTGCCCAGGGATGGTGTCTTGTAAAGATTTAGTCACTTCTACCACTGTCATATTAGTGTCCTGTGGCCACTGTAATAAGTTACAACACACTGGATGGCTTACAACAGGATGCTATTCTCTCACAATTCTGGAGGCAGTAACTGTAGAATCAGGCTCACTGGACTGATTTCAAGATGGTGACAGAGTCATATTCTCTTCAGACATGCCTCCCCTAGCTTCTAGTGGCTGTTGCCATGTACAATCTACTTCCATCAGAGTGTGTGTGTGTGTGTGTGTGTGTGTGTGTGTGTGTTGCACCTATACATGTAAAATAGTCCTCTGTCTCATTCCTGGATGCATGAGGCAGCATTTAGGGACCACCTGTATAAAGTACTATAATCCCTACCCACATCTTAAGATCCTCTACCACATCTGTAAAGACTCCTTTCCCAAATAATGGTGACACGGGTCCTAAGGGAGGGTCAGGATCTGATATTTTAGGAGCCACCATTCTGTACCCTAGATTCTCCCATTTGGGACCCCCTCGATGACTGGCAGGGATTATGTTCTATTCAAGTCCCAGCATTTACAGTAATAGTCATTCAACAGATGCTGAATGGAGTATTGGGGAATAAATAGGCTGAACTCTGTTGTCTGGCAAATATTGGCAAAGCAATAGGCATTCATCAAACATTATTCATTTAAAGAATTTATGGATCATTTTTTATGTACTACATAATGCACTTAGGGCAGGAAGTACAACCGCAGCACAGAAACAATCATGTCATTTAAAAGGGGCACACATATACAAATACATGATCATAGCTCATGATAAACATGAGGAAATAAAACCGCAAAGATCCTGGAGAGAGAATAAAATAGGGCAGGCCAGAGAAGGCCTCTTTGTGGAAGTATTACGATTCAAGAGCAGAAGGGTGTAGAAGCAATTGTCCAGGCAGAGGGAACTACATATGCATCAGCTTTAGGGAATTGAAGAGCTTGGTGAGTTCAAGAAACAGCAAGAGGACCAGAGAACTTGAGTGTAAAGAATCTAAGGGGGTAAGGGTGATAGCACTGGGCACAGAATGGAGGCTTTGTGATCGTGTCAGAGGCATTGACTTTATGGTTTAAATGGCAGGAACTTATATTCATATGACTATAGTGTTAATTGTAGAAGACCGCTCTGACTGTTATTGAGGAATGGCTGCAGCAGGAATTCAGATGAGAGTTGACAGGGGTTTGGGCTGAACTGGTAGGGCAAGGTAGGGAAAGCAGTGCTGACTTTAGAAATGTGACGCGACAGGTAAAACAGATAAGCTTCATATGCTAAATTAGAGATTCTTCTTTTAAAAGTTCTATCCTCATGCCCACCCATGTTGTCTGGTTGGAGAAAAGAAAATACAAAAGTCAAGGGAAAATATATGGATGGTTATCTGACATTTGGCAAAGGTGTCATAGCTCCTTCAGATGAGGCAAGATGCGTCTTTTAAATAAACCTGGTTTGAACAACTAGAAAACTACTGGCAAGGGAATGAAATAAGTCCTCTACCTTTAGACTGTAAACAAAAATTCACTCCAACTGGAATGAATAGCGGAAAGCATACAAGCTTAGAATGAACATAGAGCTAAAGCCTTATGACTTTGGATTTGAAAGTCCGATGTGAGGTATGAAGCCAAAGGGCTGAGCAATAGAAGGACCATAGATAAGCTGAGAGGAAATACATATCTAACAAGGGCTTAGAATACCAAACAACAACAATAACAAAAGATCTTCTAGTTTAGGAACAAAAATGAAAATGTTTCAATAACAAAGGGGCAAAGGACTTGAATAGATATTTTCCAAAGAAGATACACAAATTAAAAAGTATGGAAGGAAGAAAGGCTGGCATGGTGACAGATGTCTATAATCCTCCAGGTAGGGAAGCTGAGCCAGAGTGTTGTGGATTCGAGGTCAGCCCGAACTACATGGAAAGTAAGTAAAGGAAAAGAAAAACTGTTCAACGCCAGATCAGGATCTCAATGATGAACTACTTCATACAAACTAGGATTGTTGCAATTAATTTTCCTGAAGTAGAAAATAGTAAGTGTTGGCATGATATAGAGAAATTCGAGCCTTTTATGCATTGCTGATGAACTGAAAAATGATCTTGACACTATATTAAAAAATTTAGCAGTCTCTATAAAAGTTAAACAGAATTATAAAATAAAGTGATTCTATGCATAGGTATATAAACCACACAGGAATTATAAATAAGTTAACAAAAAATAAATATGCATAGTAGTGTTGCCCATAGTGATCAAAAAGTCTAAACTCCCAAATAACCAGCATGTAATGAATGATTAATCAATTATAAAATACATACAACACAATATTGTTCAGACCAGAAAAGGAATAAACTGATACATTCTATTACATGGATGAATCTTAACACCCTGCTAAACATGAAAGAAGCCAAATGAAAAGGTCATATTACATCATTTCAGTAAAATGAAATACTCTGAAGAGATGAGTCCATCGATGCAGAAATCAAACTAATGTTGGTAGGAGCTATGGACAAGAAGAATGGAAAGTAATTGGATGTAGGATGTCCTTTGAGTGTGGCCAAAATGTTTGGGGATCCGATGTAAATGATAGGTGTGCAATGCTATCAATGTGCCGGATGTCACTGGGTTATAGTGAAAATGGTTACATTTTTGCTACATTTTTATGTCTGAATGTTTTTTTAAATTTTCTTCTTCCATTTATTTATTTATTCATTCATTCGTTCATTCATTCATTCATTCATTCACTTTGCACCCTGGTCAATGCACCTCTGAGAGGGTAGAGCCTCCTGCACAGTCCCTCCCTCCACGCTACTCCCCTTCTCCTCCTTAAGGGTGGAGCTGCTCCCCTCTTCCCCCATCCTGGTACATCAAGTCTCTGCAGGGCTGGGCTTCATCATCCTTCCCCACTGAGGCTAGACAAGGCAGGCAATAGATTTTAGGGACAGCCCCTGCTCCAGCTGTTGGGAGACTCTCACGAAGACTGAATGTTTTATGTTACTAATATACTAAGACAGCATCTGAAGTCCTGAGTTTCATTACAGCATTGTCATAAATACTTTGTTCTCTCCTCATTCTCTCCCTCCCTTCTCCATTGTCCTCTCCTAAGTCCCGGCTCCTCCTCTGATCCCCTGCCTCTCTTCATCTGGATGTTTTAAACATCAATTAAGTAGAGTTTTGGGTAGAGTCAGATCAAAGAGACAGCGCTGCCAGCTCCCTTCTTCCTTGTGTATATGTGTATATATAATCCAGCTTCTCCAAGATTTTAAGATGAGGCATAAGGCTCAAAAGAATGCTGCTATGTTTCAATGTAAACAAAAGGATCTTTATAAAACGTTTTGTTTTGGGTTCTTGGATTTCTAGTTCTACAGAGAGACAATGACATCACGAAATGACATGTGAATGATCTTAGAAGAGAATAAGGAACAAAACATGGAAGTAGGTACATATAAATATGTATTGATTAGATAAAAAAATGATGTGTAATATCCCAAAGCAACAGGCAGTGGGCTAGTAGGAAGGGCAAAGTGCCAGCTCCATTGCCAAGTACGTCAAAGCTTCATTGCGTACGGGGTTGAGGGGCCCAGAGGAGAGTACTGGATGGGAAGAGGGATGGGCTCTGAAGATGGCTGCTTGTTTGATTCTGATTGCATAATTTTCTCCACTGTCAAAGTCAGACCTACTTCAGCAAAAAACGTAAGAGTTACTTATTGTTTACTGAGCACATAGGGAGGTGGCGGAACATAAGCAAGATGTGGGCGCAACCTGAGACATGCTTGCCAGGAATCCCTTAATTTATTATTTCTGGTTCAGCCACAACAGATAGAGTTAATCATGTTGAGAGAAATTCTTTTTTTTTTAATTTTTTTTCTATATTCTATGTTTACATTCCAAAGGCTTTCCCCTTTCCCAGTTCCCACCCACCATAGTTCCCATAGTTCCTCTCCCCCCCCAACTGTTCCCCAATCATTCCCCCTCCCCCCTCGGTTTCTTTACTAAACTGGATGCAATCTTTACAGGCCCAGGGTCCTCTCCTTTCTTCTTCTTGGGAATCATTTGACTTGCTATTTGTGTCTTGAGTATTTAGGGCTTCTGGGCTCATTAATATCCACTTATCAGTGATTGCATTTCATGTGCATTCTTTTGTGATTGGGTTAATTCACTCAGGATGATATTTTCCAGGTCTAACCATTTACCTACAAATTGCATGAATTCATTATTTTTAATTGCTGAGTAGTATTCCATTGTATAAATATACCACATTTTCTGTATCCATTCCTCCTTTGAGGGATATTTGGGCTCCTTCCAATTTCTGGCTATTATAAACAAGGCTGCTATAAACATAGTGGAGCATGTGTCCTTATTGCATGCAGGGGAATCCTCTGGGTATATGCCCAGGAGTGGTATGCCAGGGTCCTCTGGAAGTGACATGCCCAATTTTCTGAGGAACCACCAAACTGATTTCCAGAGCGGTTTTACCATTTTGCAATCCCACCAACAGTGGAGGAGTGTTCCTCTTTCTCCACATCCTCGCCAGCACTTGTTATCTCTTGAGTTTTTAATCTTAGCCATTCTGACTGGTGTGAGGTGGAATCTCAGGGTTGTTTTGATTTGCATTTCCCTGATGACTAATGATGTTGAACATCTTTTAAGGTGTTTCTCGGTCATCCGAATTTCTTCTGGTGAAAATTCTTTGTTTAGCTCTGTGCCCCATTTTTTGATAGGGTTATTTGTTTCTTTGCGGTCTAACTTCTTGAGTTCTTTGTATATATTGGATATTAGCCCTCTGTCGGATGTGGAGTTGGTGAAGATCTTTTCCCACTTTGTTGGTTGCCGTTTTGTCCTTCTGACAGTGTCCTTTGCTTTGCAGAAACTTTGTAATTTTATGAGGTCCCATTTGTCGATTCTTGATCTTAGAGCATAAGCTTTTGGTGTTCTGTTCAGGAACTTTTCCCCTGTGCCCAAGTCCTCCAGGGTCTTCCCAAGTTTCTTTTCTAATAGTTTCAGTGTGTCTGGTTTTATGTGGAGGTCCTTGATCCACTTGGAGTTGATCTTAGTGCAAAGAGATAAGAGTGGATCAATTCGCATTCTTCTGCATGTTGACTTCCAGTTGAACCAGCACCATTTGTTGAAAAGGCTATTCTTCATAGATCTAGAAAGAGCAATTCTCAAATTCATCTGGAGCAACAAAAAACCCAGGATAGCTAAAACTATTCTCAACAATAAAAGGACTTCTGGGGGAATCAATATCCCTGACCTCAAGCAGTACTACAGAGCAATTGTGTTAAAAACTGCATGGTATTGGTATAGCAACAGGCAAGCAGATCAATGGAACAGGATTGAAGACCCAGAGGTTAACCCACAGACTTATGGTCACTTGATCTTTGATAAAGGAGCCACAACCATCCGGTGGAATAAAGAGAGAAATTCTTAATAATGAGGGCCACTATGTCAAGGGCATATGATCCAGGCACAACACACAAAGTATTCTACACCCAGTATTTCCCTTGGCCCTTTTAAATATTCTTTAGGGTAGCTCTGAAGCACAACCCCCCAAGCTCATTTCACAAGAGAAATCAGAGCAGGAAAAGTGAGTTTTTCCACTCAGGTACTCCGTGGCCTAGACTGGAAGTGTGTAGTATTGTTCTAGATATAGTTTATCATACCACTTCACTATACATTTACTTTGAAGGGCTTGAGATTTTACTTTGGCCATTTAAGAGAAAATAAAAGGATATAGTAAGGAAAGAGACTAAAGCATCTTTTCTCTTTTTATTGTGATGGTGAGAGGGGTTATGTAAGACAGTATTGCATGTCCCAGACTGGCTTTAAACACATGTAGTTGAGATGAATCCAAACTTTTGATTCTCCTGCCTTCACTCTTGGAGAGCTGACACTGCCATGCCCAACTTTTTTCACTTACTTATTTGTTTTGAGACAGGATCTCACTGTGTTGTCCAAGACTATCGCAAACTCACAGTAATCCTCCCCTTCCCAAGTGCTGAAATTATAGGCACAATGTGTCAGGCCCAGACTTTTCATCTTAAAGAGTCCTTTAAAGCCGGGCGGTGGTGGCACACGCTTGTAATCCCAGCACTTGGGAGGCAGAGGCAGGCAGATTTCTGAGTTCGAGGCCATCCTGGTCTACAGAGTAAGTTCCAGGACAGCCAGGGCTACACAGAGAAACCCTGACTCAAGAAAAAAAAAACCAAAAAAAAAAGAATCCTTTAAAACTTCCACCAAACTTTTAAAAATATACATTTTTAAGTATTATCAGTATACAACCCAATGAATAAAATGAAAACATGAGTCAATGATGATATAAAAAAATTAATTAGATAAACGGAAGACTATCTCTTCTTTTCATAAGAATTCTAGCTAGCAACTGTAGAAAGAATGAGGAAAATAGATTATCACCTGTGTAACTCCAGAATGAGTGTTGTTATAGGTAAGGGACATTAATGGCTTAGATGATAAAAAAAAGTTTACGAAACAAAATATTAGCACATGTTCACATTATCTTCGGTGTGGTGGTGAGGAATTAGTGTTAGAGCATTTCTAGAGGAGAAATCTGGGAACTACCATTCTCAATAGTGAGGATAAAATTACCAATAATAGGGCATATCTACACTGGGGAGCCCAACATACTACACTGAGAAAAATCTTCACCTCTGTGATAGTCTCTCCCATAATGCATGATCTCAGCCTAAGCCTCAAAAACAAACAAACAAAAACAAAACAAAAACCCCACAAAGAAAAAAACAAAAGCTTAAGACACACCAAATTGAAAGTGACCAAGAAGAACTCTTCAAAAGTCACAGGTGGGAGAAACTGTCACAGTCTGAATGAGACTAAGAAGACCTGAGAACTAAGTATGTGTCATCCTGACTAGATCCTGGGACGGTAAAGGACAACAGTAGAAAAATAGGCAAAATCTGAGCTTGACAATGTCACGTTGATTGGCTGACAGTCCTTCAGTCATTGACCATGCTACCCAGACGGAAGTGGGGCAAAGAGTACATATGAACTCTTGTTTAACTTGTGCAGCTCTTAATGATAATACTATCTTTTTTAAAAAATTAGAAAACAGTAATCATGAGGTTAACTGGATAGTCCAGTAGAATACAAATTACAGGCAAATATCCTCTGGCTGTTTCATGGGTTAGACTAAGATAATATATATATTTTTTTTATCTCATGGAACTCGTTTACACCCTGACCCTTCTTCGCATTGACCAAAAACCAAAACCAAAACCAAAACCAACCAAATAAACAAAAACCTCATAATTTGCTTCCCAAAGCACATGGCCCCAGTCTCTATATTGAGAGAAACATTAAAAAAAAAAAAAAAAGTACCAACAGAAGGATGATCAACAGTTCAAAGGTCAGAGAGACAGTTACCTTTATGTTTCAACTTGATGAGGCTACAATGCCCGGTTGTTTAACCGAACACTAACAGTGTGTTGCTGTGAAGATACTTTATAGATGTAGTCAGCATCTATAATCCTTTAGGAAACCGCCCTCACATATGTGGGTGGGACCTCGCACATTCAGTTGAAAGTGCTAAAGCAGGAGCTGAGCTTTTCCTCAGTAAAGAAAACACTGCCTCTGTAAGGGCTGCAATTGGAAAGGGTTGCATCATCAACTACACCAGCCTTCCGTGACAGGCGGAGTTAGACACAGGACAGCAGCGGCAGCTCCCTCCTCACTATTCCAGCTTGGGCCCAAATCATACCAGTACTTCCTTAGAAGAAATAGACAGACGGATGTTAGACAGACAGATAGATTCTTCTATTGGTTTTGCTTTTCTGAAGAACACTGTCTAACACACTCTTGAAAAAGAGAAAAGTCTCGGAAGTGGTAACAGCCAAGAAGATCCCACAGAAATGTGACAACTGACTGTAATGTGGGATCCTGGGTAGGACCCTGGGACAGAAAAAGGATGTTCAATAAAACTAGAAAATCTGAAGAGAATATGAACTCTGGCTAACAATAATGTATCTTTATTACTTATTACTCAAAATAACTGCACTCATTTAAGATGTTATCATCAGGAAAGTTATCACCATGGAAGTCTCTGATAAAAAATTATAATTTTTCCATAAGCCTGAAATTATTTGAAATTAAAATTTTATTAGAAAAATAAGTATAATCGCTTCTCGGCCTTTTGGCTAAGATCAAGTGTAGAAAAATAAGTACAAAATAAGCCCTTCCCAAGGAACTAAGGTCTTCATTGAAACTTTGCAGGGACTGAATAAGTTACAGTTACCATGCATTCAAGAAAAGTTAGTCAACTTTTTGTGTTTTTTTTGTTTGTTTTTTTTTTTTTGGTATTTTTTTGGTTTTCTTTTTTTCTTTTTTATTGACTATCATCTTCATTTGCATTGCCAATGGTAAAACCTTTCCCCATACGCCCCTCCCCTAAGATCCTCCAACCCCTCCCCTTCCGCCTTCCCCCTGCCTCTCCACCCAACACACTCCCTCCTCCCCCCCCCTCGGTTTCCCTTTGTTCAGGCCTCTGTTGAGCCTTTACCTGACCAAGGACTATTCCTCCCACTGATGCCCAACAAAGCCTTCTTCTGCCACATTTTTGGCTGGAACCATGTGTGCCCCTTGGTTGATGGTTCAGTCCCTGGGAGTCTTAGGGTAGTCAATGTAACTTTATAGGTAGGTAACTGCTGTCAGGTTATTGGGATATTTAGATCCCTTTAACAGATCATCGAGGCAAAGTGATAAGAAAAATATTATTTGATGTTTGTGACCAAAGACTCTTTAAGTGAACACTTCTGAGTTTTCTCTCCCAGAGAATAACCACTGTTCTTTGAAACTGTTTCATCATGATCAAAGGAGTCTGAAGGTCACGGGAATTTGGGGGCAGGTGAAATTCCAATGTTAGTGCTCATAAACAGTCTCCCTGGATTCCAGGCCTACTCATGCATGTATCTGACTTCTGCTGCCGCCTTTGACTGTAATAGTAGGCCTGAGGAGCTGCAAAAGAGACTCTACAGTGTCACAATGTCCAAAGCACTTATTTCTCTAGCCAAATACAGAAAAAAGCATGTGAGCCTTACTATAGGTGACTTACTATAAGTCACCGTGTTATGAATATACGTTTGGATACCCAAAGCACATGCTTATGTTAGTTACAGAATCATAAAACTGGTTACAGACCAATTTGGGTATATTTGAGAAAGCTATCAGCTAAAAACCATGTAAAAATCTGAATTTCCATTAAAGACCCACAGCAATGAGGCTGCCTTGGTGTTATGTGTAGAAAATCATTTCTTCAAAAGTCGTAAGCTTCCTCATTCTTGGCAACCAAACTGGACTCACAATGAATAATCCCTTGGCTCCCCGTCTCCCTCTCCTTTCCTTCCTCCTCCTTTCTCTCCCTCCCTCTCTATAGTCTTCTTTCTCAATCTGTCTTCTCCAAAGAGAAGCATGACCTTGGCCAGTTTCAACATCTTTTTCTACACAGCCTGAGAAAGTTGGAAGAAACCCGATAGGGAGCAAAATGCTGATGAAGAGATTCAGAAAAACCATTGGGTGATTTTTCTCACAGAACCAAATTGGTTCAGTTCATTCCCCCAATACAGACTCAATATCTATTTTCCCAGAACATAATGTGTGGAGTTATTAGTGTGTGTGTTCAAATCACAAGTGTTAAATCAGACAAGACATAAATGAGACCGGCAGGCCTGTGATAAAATATGTTAATAAAATAATAATTGTATCTATGGATCACCCACCATTGACTGAGAGCTGTGCTCTATTTATATAATTAGCTTTTAATACTATTACAACCACAAGTCTATAAGTTAGTGTGGTTTTTATGTATAATAAGTGAAGGTACTAAAACTTAGAGAAGTTACATCTGCTGGGGACACCAACTGGTCTAGGTTGGATTTATGTCATAGGTAACCTTATTAAACTCAGAATGCATCTCTGTTTTTTTTTGCATATATGTGTTTCTATGTTGAAGCCATTTTCTTCTGGATGTGTACAGCCTTCTCTCTAAAATTGTCGAAGGGGTGCTGAAGACATGGATGAATCAGGGAAGAAGTAAAGTTTAAGATTATTATGATGGAAACATGGGTGAGAAGAGGTTTTTTTCAGCTAAAAGTAGATTTTTCAATTCATTTGTTGGAAAATAGGCTTGAAGTCCAAGTTTGTCAACAGAGAAGGGGTTTCTCTAAAACCCCCCTGTGTCCTCAGGAACTATTTCTGGATGACTTGCTTGGGAACTTTCATACAGGAGCCATCTGGGTAACACAGGAACATTCCTTGTGGAAAGGCAGACAGAATTTGATGCACAGGGTGGGATACACCCCTAATCTTCCCTCGCTGCCAAAGCCCACGAGCGAAGGGGAAGAGTAGAGAAGGCGATTGGAAAGCTCGGTTAGGGGAGATTTTACTCTGTTTCTCTTGGAGATTTGAGAAGAGCCTCCAGTGTGAACTGTTCTATTCCAACATGGAGGCAGCCATGTTGAAGTGAGCTCAGAAAGGAACATATTGAGCAGGGGTAAAGGTGCTCTTTTTGGTCCCTAAGGGACTTAAGTCCCATGTGGTTCAGAGGGCCTGAGGAAGAGAGTAGAGTCTAGCTTGGGAGCTTGTCAAAGGCACTCAAGCACAAGGTGTCCCCCCTGCCCCATTAATACCAGGGAATGTTTTAAGGGTAAAAGAAAAAGACTGACTTAAGAAGACCAACCTGAGATAGGAGAGCACTCCCTAGCAGACAGCAGCATAGCACCATCAGGATTGGCCTGATACTCTTGGCAGTTGCTAGTCCAGATGTGGATCTCAGGAACATCCTGGTACTCACATGATGCACCCCCTACCCAGGTTCTTTAAGGCACAGTACCAGCTGGAGGAAAGGTACCAACATGTGACAAACCTGAGCATCTCCTAAGAGGCAGACTATTATTACTAAAGAGGCAGTTTAAAGTATCGGCTTGAATTTGATTATTTAAAGAAACAAAAGTACATGTAAAGTACCCTGTGAAAATTTAAGAGAAAAACTTTATTCTCAGTGAAAGTGTTCAGACAGCATCTGAGCACAAGGGGCTTAAATTGGTCTGATTCCAGAACCAGTGTTCTGTTTTACTATTGTTGTTGTTGTTGTTGGTGGTGGTGGTGGTGGTGGTGGTGGTGGTGGTGGTGTGTGTGTGTGTGTGTATGAAAGTGCGGGGGTCAAAGGACAACTTTCTTGAGTTGGTTCTCTCCTTCTCCATAGGGGATTGCAGAAAACTCAGGTCTAAGAGGTTCTGAGGGGTCCACTCATGGGCCTGATGACTAAGTTTTCAGTGTCAGTCTGTTGAGAATGCCTGGCACAGATTGGACGCAGATCTTAAGTGGGTTCAATCACAGTGAAAGCTGGTGCTTCTACTCGATGTTTTTGGGGAAAGCTTCTCTTTGGGTAATGCGGTAAATATAACTGTGACCTAAAACTGCTGTCACCAGTTTACCTACTATGTCTTTTAAGCTGAATCAGCCATTCTCAAATTTTCTGTCAGAGGATAATTTTAATTCCTTCAGAAATTATCGATGACTCCAAAGATCCTTCATTTTTCAGCTTCAGAGTTATAGTGTTTCCTGTATCCTAAGTTAATAGTGAAATCTTTTACACTAAAATAAACCTTTTGTAGAATCACATAAGTAACCTTTAAATTTTAAAGACTAAATTTTAGAAAGTGGTGAAGATGGTGTTATTTTATATTTTTGTAAGACCCTTTAATGCCTCGTTTTACTGGAGGAAAACTGGATTCTCATATCTGATGCGGTCAGTCTATTGTTACAATATGCCGTATGTTCTTTGGAAAACTCCAGTGTATGCCTAGAAACAAAATAGGAGTCTAGAGGACAAACAGTTACATATTTAACTGGTCTCCTATTGTGGCTATAGCAAAGTTGTACAAACTCTATGGCTTAAAACAATATACATTTATTATCTTACACTACTGGAGGTCAGAAGTCCAAAAGCAAGCTAAAATCAGGGCGTCAGAAGGCATAGTTCCTTCTGGAGGCTGGAGGACAAACTCCAACTCCTTGTCTCTTTCGGCTTCTGGAGGCTGCCCACTTTGCTGGGCTGTGGCCCCTCCTCCACCTTCAAAGCCTGTGATATACCATCGTGACTTCTTCCCTTACTCCACTGTCTGTCTTTTATAAGGACACTGTGGTTTTATAGGAACAGTTCACATAAGTCACTCTGCCCATCTCAACTTACTCACATCTGCGAAGTCCCTTTTGACACATAAAGTGACATATTTACTAGTTCCAGGAAATAGGATACGGCTATCTTCTGGGGTCAATATTCAAGTTATCATAGCGTTATCGGCACATTGCCTGCCACACAAGCATGGGAGACTTGGGCTCAGATCCCTAATACCGATGTAAAAGCTAGGCATGGTGGCATACATTTATAAGCTCAGCTGGGGAGCAGGGGTGAAGGTAGAAGGGGAATTATATATAGTCAGCCTCCACGAGCTCATCGGCCCGCCAGCCCAGCAGAAATGATGAGCTGAGTAGGAGACTCTGTCCCAAATAATAGATGAAGAGTACTTGAGGAAGACAGTTGACATTGACTTTTGGCCTACACGTGCATGTGCACATGCATACACACACTCGCGCATGCACGCACGCATGCACACACACACACACACACACACACACACACACACCTGTGTATACACATGCCTACATACATGCCTACATACATGCCTACATACAACACACACATATATACACATGCCTACATACTTGCCTACATACAGCACACATACATGTGTATACAACACACACACACACACATTTGTGCTTCCAAGACTCAAAAGAATCCTCAGGACTCCAGAGGTCCTAATTACTGATCTACAGAGAACAAAAATAACATTGGCTTACATAAAATGGGCATTTCTTTCTTATTTACAACATAAATTATTCAGGGCTGCCATAGAAGTTTTATAGAGTCAGAACCCGAGTGCCTTCTTCATGTTCTTCCTTAGTCTTTTGGATGATTTTGTTTTTAAAGTTATCACCATCTGTGTAGCTCAAGGTTACTCATTATCGTATCACCATTGTAGCTACCTAAAAAAAGAAAGGGAGAAAATGAAAATAATAGGAGGAAGGCCCTTCTCCCTCCCTTTAGTGCGCCCTCTGGATATGTGGTCATGCTGATATCAAGGGACCCTGGGAAAAGTAATTTTTTTTACTGGTCAACCATGGTTCAACCTAAGATTTCTACTACAATCAATTATTAGTCCCCATCTCAGTGTTTATAAAGCAAATCGGAGCTGATATTTTGAACTCAAAGGTCAGGAGAGCCATGGCATTCTCAAAGACCTGACCCCAAGTCAGGTTGCCATGACCAAGCTTTCTCTAAAGCCCATCTTTGAATTTCTCAGTTGCCAGAGAGTCACTCTATGTGACTTGGACTTTCAATTATTTGTAGCCAAAGGTTATCTGCCGCATTTTCTGCACTGTTTTCCTGAAGAGGAAACATGGAGTCTTGAAACTTCACACACACTGCAGGACCAGCTAGGCACATGACTAGACACTGGGACCACTCAGCACTCATGGGAAAAAATGGTCATTAATCTGATTCAGGCTCTGCAGTTGCTGAGAACTCAGTCATGTTTCTTTGAGAAGCCTTGAGCATCATGGATTAATGAGACTAACTTCTTCTTTGGACAGCCAGTAAGATTATAAATAGACTGTTACCAGGCCATGATTCAATATAAAACCATGGATATTTTATTGGAATGACACAGAGCCTTCATACCAGGTTCAGGGATGCTTGGCTCCTTTATTACATGTTCTTAACTTGACAGTGTTTACCTGTAAACCTATGACCTGAAATAGCTTCCTACCACCTCCTGACAGTTCATCAGAAGGGAAAAAGAGAAGAAAGCCATTTTCTAGTGCCCTATAGGACATGGATTTTTTAATTAAAATTATTACATATATTTATGATGGGAAGCCATGAGACACAGTATAGAAACATGGAGGTCTGGCCGGGCGTGGTGGCGCACGCCTGTTATCCCAGCACTCGGGAGGCAGAGGCAGGCGGATTTCTGAGTTCAAGGCCAGCCTGGTCTACAAAGTGAGTTCCAGGACAGCCAGGGCTACACAGAGAAACCCTGTCTCAAAAACAAAAACAAAAACAAAAACAAAAACAAAAAAAAACAAAAAAAAAAAACCAAGAAACATGGAGGTCAGAAGACACGTTCTCTACTTCTTCTATATAGATTCCAAGAGTCAAACCTAAACTTGGTGCAAGCACTCCTAAGCCATCTCTCCAGGCATGGTTTTTGTTGAAGGAAATTGTGTATTACTGATTTTTCTTTATAGAAATAAGAATGTAGATAAATATCATTTATCTAATACATGTGAATCTTAAAATGATATTTTCATTGTATAGCCCTAAAATAAGTAAAAAGAAGAAGAAGAAGAAGAAGAAGAAGAAGAAGAAGAAGAAGAAGAAGAAGAAGAAGAAGAATTTACAGGAATTTGGAAATATTGTGATAAAGGAACATTTTAGAAAATTAATTCAGGTCAGAAAAGGGATGATGGTTGTTGTGATTGTTGTTGTTTAGTTTGTTTTGTTTTGTTTGGGTCTTTTGTTTGTTTTGCTGGGTGATAGTTCAGTAGGTAAGGCCTCATGATGAAAAGCCTCATGAAATCCCTACACTCGGGACATAAGTAGGTGATTTCCCTTCCAAGCTGTATAGCTTGATTAGCCAGAATTGATAAACTCCAGAGCTCTGGGAGTGATCCAAGAAGATACTAAGATCAACTTCAGGCCTCCACATACACATGCACACATGAGCCCGAGCATACATACATAAATGTGTGCTCACAGATGTTCAAACATGCATAGCCACATGTACAACACACCCATGAAAAAAAAAAAGGAAAGAGACATGTCTAACTGATGCTGACATCTACACTGTGAACCAGAGATCTAGCAATGAGTAGTCATGAGACTCCCAAAGGATACAAATAGGTTTTGTTTATCCCTACTGTCAAAATGGTTCTCTTTAGAGATGCAAAGAAAAAAATCTCTAGGAACCAGAAAAAGAAAGCAATGAATTCTTTCAAATCCACAACAAAGAAACAAATGATAGGAAGAAAAGGGAACATTAGCCACCAGAGAAGAATTAACCATCCTTCATTCCTGGACCCACTTGGTGCCACACAACATGTTCTGAAAAAAGACCTACATATTTGAACTTTCCTCTGTGACATTCAGATAGTGAAAGCATAAAGTGACATGGCTAACTTTGTTGGGGTGGGTGCTTTTCAGGCTTCTTTGAATAGGCAAAGAGGTATTAAGATAAAATTTGGAGTTAGTCATGAATTTAGAAAATAAATTGCCGTCCTAAACGTGCAGTGAGTAGTAGTATACAGAGGGTATATAATAAGTCAGAAGACTACAAATCAGATCTGATATTCTCATGGGAACAACGCTACAACAGCAAGGTCATGCTCCTAACCAAATGCCACGTTCCATATTTAAAAAAAAAAAAGACCATAAACTTCCACTTAATCAATGCACACTGCCCATTCATTTATCAGATGATACATTTGCAATGTACACCTAAATCAAATGCCAAGTCCATCCAATAATGAAGTATGAGCACTGTACTTTGGTAAGACAACCTATAGAGGATGGTTGGCAAGATTAGCGCTGAGGCTCTGGAGAGACATCTGGCTACCCTGAGAGATGCCTATAAAAGGACTTAGGAGGCAGAGCAGCTCCTGGACAATAATCTACATATGGTCAGGTTGTGGAGACTAGCTAAGCCCACAGATCAGCCTCATACACAGACTGAGAGAACAAGGCAGTGGTCCATTGGTAGTGAGGGGAGAGCCCAGGGGCCTAAAGGCCTGCCTCTCAGGCAACACCTCTTGTTCTAAAACTTTGGTTGATTCTGATAAACTCCTCTGGAAATTTGTCTGCTCTGCTCAGCGGCTCTTTGCATCTAGTTCCTCTTCAACAGTAGAAACAAAAGTGCCTATAAGGTTTTGAGTATGCCCAGAGGGTAGAATTTATGGCTCTAATCCACCTAAACTACTAGTTAAAAGAAAAGATGGCTGCTTTTAAGATACACAAAAGATGACTACAGCTCTCCTCACCCAAGTGTTTTGCTGCATCCAATCTTTATGTTGACAGACTCTTGATGAACTTTGCTGACAAGTAAAGTTGCCACGGTGAAAACTGACCTTCCTTTCCTATACATTTCCACTATGCCTATCTTTATAATGAGCAAATTAGATTTTTTATATCAAAAATTCCATTTCATGAACGAGCACGAAAGGGACAGGAGGCACATGGTTGACTTGGGTCCATAAATAAAAAGTAGAAAAGATAATGAACCTGTCACGGGGGAGGCAGTGAGTGGGAGATCTTGAGTGTAGATGGAGGACTTTGATCCCACTGCTTACCCATGGGTTCTGCTCTTACAGGGGTGGTGGGGAGGGAGGGGAACAGCCATCTCCAGAGCATCTCAAGAGTAGGATGAACGGCTTTAACTAGCCTGGCTCCTAACTGTGCTGGTTCAGCTCTAGAGTGAGAGCAGCTGAAAGTCTCCCTTCTAGACTTATCCCGGAACCTCAGTAGCTGTCCAACTGTCATGATGCTATCTGTCCAGTCTGTGATTCCAAAGTATGCTCGTAAGACAAAGGGAGTTGACAAAGGGGCTCGAGGGTGCAAGCCGTAGTTTTAGAAAATCACCTTGGTATCAATCAGCACAGTGTGGATCAGAGGATGAAGCCCATAGAGAAAGCAAAAACTATCATTCATTGAACACAATCTATGTGCTAGAAACTAAATTTTCCTATTGAATTTAATATTTAATTTAATTTAAAAATGGGTATGTTTGCTCCTTGGAGGGTTGTTGCTCCCACCGTATGTGTGAGGGGACACAGGAAGGTGAGGAGCTCCGCCATCTGTGACTGCCAGCACATGGCACTGGGTCAAGACTAGAAAGCTATGGCGAGGGGGGAAAGCCAACAGACACTGAAGAAGGAGGACAGGGTTGACAGAAAGCCAAAACAACAACAACAACAAAAAAGGCATAGAGCTAATGACAGTCCCAGGAGTCATCAGGAGAATGATGTGGGAGAGGTCAGAGGAACCAGAACATGAACTTACAGTTCTGTGGCATCATGTGGATGCCCTTCGTGTGTTTAACCAGTCCTATGCTGGTAACTATATTCAAGATGATTGGGGCCAGGCTAGTGTTTATCTACCATCACTGTTCACAACTATGATATACTGCTATTTACGAACAAATTCTATTTTTCAATTTTTTAAATAAATATTCTAAAAATATTGATAAATATTTCCAAACCCATGGTATTACTAAGAAAGGAATATGTGCATGGTCAGTAGTAAACCTTTACTTCTTGCCAGATTGGCACAGGAATAATGTTCTGCTACTCAGTTCAATTGCTTCAGGGTCACGTAGCAAGAGATGCATTCTCGTAAGAGGCCAAATTATAGCAATCATTTGAGTGCCTGGGGGTGACTGTACTTTGGTTTTTAGAATCGTGATCACAGGATTGAAATTCCATAAATGAATGAGTGTAGAATTAGAAGAGAGAAGACCAAGATGTAAACCAGCTGAAGGGAGATTGGCAGGAGACAGGAAAATCAAAGAAAATTTAAGACTAAGAAGAAAAAGAGAAATCAAGGAAATGGCATCAAGGTTTAGGAAAACAGCCACAGAGCGTCACTGGATTTGGCAGAGAAATGAAAAGAATTAATTCACCCTTGGAGGTTGGGACTCATATGGACAATTAGACAATGGACAATGTTAGAAACGTTGGTCATTTGGTAGAAAATCCCACCACAGTGGACTGCTGTAAAAGCCTGCCAGCTCTTTAATTCTTTCCAAAGATGAATCTGGACCACTTCCAAAATGTTAAATAATGTCTGCAATAAAGTGTACAGTAGTTCCATAGTTCCAAATGACAAATGCAGCCACCCCACACCCACTCTGCACGCCCATTCTTTTACAGGCTGCCTACCTTTAAAATGAAGTCTCTAGCAATGGGAGGGGAGTCTGTCATGATGAGAGCAGAAAGTCATCATGTCGTATTGAAACTTATAAAATTTAATCCTTCATTCCAATATTGCTATAGGAAGTCCTGTACTCCTCCACATAATAAAATGAATTGAAATAAGAAGCAATAAAGAAAATATGACATGCACGGAATGAGAGTCATGAGCTCCGGGTGACTTGTCAAGCCCGTACAATGAGTACTTCCTGCAGATGCTTCAGCATCGTACCAATCCTCCTTCCCCAGTCACCCTCTCCTAACACAAATATCCGAGGGTGGCCCTGCGGCCCTGCGGCCCTAATCCATATCCTTCCAATTGAAAGACATTATTGGAAGCAAGATTGGGTTTTGATTTCCAGAATTCTCAAGTCTTGATTTTGACCAAAATGCAACCCTAGAAAGTTTGTTTCTGGTTGGCTACTGGTTGCCTTGACTCTTTTCCTTGACATTCTGAATATGAATTACCATCAGTTGTCTCTAGACTTGTCTTAATACTAAAAGGGGTTAACAAACATTTATATTAAGTTCAGGAATTAATTTTATCTGATGGCTTTGACTTCTTTAGAGGCTATTCCCTAGGAAGACCATAACAAAGCCTGTCTAATTTCTAAGCATTACAAAGAAATAAGAGAAGACAATTTGTATGGACAGAGAGGGGCAACCTGCGTGAACTGAAGTGTGATGGAATTAATCTTATTGTTAATTTCTAAGATCAAGAGACCGCCTCCCTAGTTCAATTTCTGACCGTTCCATAATGATATTTAGAAATATACCTGCATTAGGCCCGTAAATGTTTTGATCTATTCTCTAAACCATAGAAATTTAGTCAGTTCAAGGAGGTTACTTTGAATGGCTCTACTATTTTTTTTTACAGAAATTCTCATAACTAACCAATTGTATAGCAATACTAATACTGCGAACCCCGCTATATAACTTCTCACATTTCTTTACCTTTGAGAATCTGCTAGAAACTATGAAAGGTTCCCTCTGAAATAGTCATGCTTGCCAATTCACGAGCACTTCCCAAAACAACTTTTACATTATAAGTTTACTTTTTTATATTCATGGCTGTTCCACTTTCATGGATGTCTCTGTGCCCCATCTGCTCACAGAGCCTGTGGAAGCCAGAAAAGGGCATCAGATGCCCTAAAACCATAATTACAGATGGCTGTGAGCTGTCATGCCAGTGCCAGTCTCCTGAAAGAACAGCCAGTGCATGTAACTGCTGAGCCATCTTTCCAGTATTTTTGCACGTATTTTTGCCAAAATGCAACAGGACCCCTGGATTCCGACCACCAATTCCCTCAGGTACCCAGTTACATTTAAACTGAATTTAAGTTCTGGACACCTTTTGAAATATGTATATTTTGAGCCGGGCGTGGTGGCGCACGCCTGTAATCCCAGCACTTGGGAGGCAGAGGCAGGTGGATTTCTGAGTTCGAGGCCAGCCTGGTTTACAGAGTGAGTTCCAGGACAGCCAGGACTACACTGAGAAACCCTGTCTCGAAAAACCAAAAAAAAAAAAAAAAAAAAAAAAAAGAAATATGTATATTTTTTCTTATTTACTTATTTTATTTATGTGAGTACACTGCATCTGTCTTCAGACATACCAGAAGAGGGCATCAGATCCCATTACAGATGGTTGTGAGCTACCATGTGACTGCTGGAATTTGAACTCAGGACCTCTGGAAGAGCAGTCAGTGCTCTTAACCACTGAGCCATCTCTCCAGCCCCCTTTTAAGACATATTTTTAATTGAAATAGACTTACATCATTTCCACCCTTCCTTTTCTCCCTCTAGCCCTTCCCAGGTACCTTCTGTCTGATCCCTCCCAAGCCCCACATCCCCATACTCAAGATGGTAGCCTCTTTTCCTTTTATTGTTTCAAATATGTGTGCATGTGTGTGTGTGTGTGTGTGTAAGTGTGTGGGTGTGCTCGTGCGCGCAAACATAAATACAATTTTCTAAGTTCATTTTTGCTGTCCTGGTGTTCTGGCTTTTACAATCTTTCCAGCCTGTGGTCGACAATGCTCCCTGAGCCATAGATGTAGGGGATGTGGTGTAAGTGTAACTGTTAGGGAGGGACTCACTGTGATCTGTTGATCTCTGTATTGTTGGCAGTTGCCATTTTCTGTAATGGACTCCATTTGCTGTAAAGAGAGGCTTTTTTGATGAGTGGTAGCTACACTTATTCAGGGGATCATACACAAAGAGGGTTCCTGGCTGTGGAGCTGGGACTCAGGTTCTGAAAATTTTATCCAGACGTTCCGGCTTCAAGGAGGAGTCAATGTAAGTGGGAAGCATGCCTTTTAGGGTGAGACAGTAGGATGATGCCTTGTTACTAGATATGAAAGCCTGCCTCTCAGCGGCGCTCCAAGTCCAGAATATCATTTCTGAACAGCCCCGTGGATAGAAAACTTGATGGCTTGTGTGAACACATCAATCATCTTGTTAAATTAA